>CP092880.1:23811957-23845426 GCA_030710605.1 Cordylochernes scorpioides
TTTGTATTATATAATATAATAAGGATATTTAAAAATAATTTTATATCTTTTAGCATATAATTAATAATGCTCTGCCTATATTGTCTTGATTTTTATATTAGACATAGAAGTCATGTATACACAAAGGTAATAAGACTAAATACAATTGGGTAACAGCATTGTTACAGAAATGTCACACACTATTTATTTATTTGGTTTTATTACCTTGTGTTTATAATCTATAATCCAATTTGTGCCTTATCATGTATACTATATAATGATAAGAAGAACCTATCATCTATTTTATTATTCAGTATTAATGTAAGGAAATTGGTCAATTTAGGGAATTAAAATAAAGTGACCACTATGTTATTTTGCTTATTAAATAATTTATTAGAAATAGGGTAAACACATTTATTTTAAACAAAATAAAAAATATCAGAACTTATAAAAAAAAAAAGAAGTTTATTTTCCTTCTTTAAAAATATTTACTTAAAAGCAATTTAACAAAACAAATTTAATCCAAAAATTAAACAATCAAAATTTACATATCTTTCGACAGAATGTGTTTACTCTCGTCTCTAGTCAATACCCAATAAATAAATATATACACAATTTAATTATTTTTATATGTCTGCGTAACTTTAAGTCCATTTATATCACACTATTAAGAAGGAGCCTTTTCCTGTGTGTATAGCTGTCTTTTAATTGATTGATCTAAACATCTTTAAAAGTGGAAAATTATCCAAACCTCTGCTAGAGTGAACCAAAAGCTCTGTCCCATTGGGGTTCACAATAGAGGGGTATGTACTCTATATGTCTAATTATAAAATAAAAAACTCCTAGGCAGAAATTTTTATTAATTATATATTAAGTTATAAAACTACACTCTATAATACAATGTTTACTTTTTAAAAGAAACGGGATTTGACCGATTCTGGAATAATTAAAAATCAATGATTAGTTGCATGATCAGGAAATACTTTTTTTCTTAAACATATGTTATTATTTTTAAAAATATACAGTAAAACCCCGCTAATACGAACCCTGGATATAGCGAACCTTCCCTTATAACGAACCCACGGCGATTCCCAATTCCATTCCATTGAAAATACCATTGTTATAACGAACTTTGCGATTTTTAAAATAACGAACTACCCCAATAACGAACCTATTTTCTGTCCCAAAATGATAAAATCTATTAAAAATAATGCTTATAACGAACTTAAAATTGTGATTTGAAAAATTTTTAGCATGTTTCAGCTCACGGATCACGATTTCAAAACAAAAATTTAGCGGCATTGTTTGTTTTCATTTCCATTCTATTTTTGCTCTATGTTGTATAAATTTTTACACATTATACTTTTATTTGATAGAATATCTTTGCATTCGACAATTTTGAAATAGAAGAAAATACAAATGACTTCCAAAATAAAGAAAAGGAACAAAGAATGGCGTTCTAAAAAAAAAAGTGGCAGCATTCCCTTTTAGAAGCGTTCTATATCAAGTTTAACCTAGGCTAAAAAGTAATCCCAAATAATTTTAAAGCCAGAAATGGTTTGAATAACAGGTTAAAAACAAAATTTAATCTATATTTCAGATGAATATGTGGAAACTGGAATTGGAAGAAGAAGGGGGAAAAAAAACAGTTTTCCCCAAGTTCCCCGTGTCTCATGAGCCACAAACAAATCGACTTATAAATTCTCAAAAACTACCACTACAGTTCTATTTTTAGAATGGAATTCTTGTTAGGTATATGACTCATTCAGGGTTCGCGGATATTCCCCCTGGCCTCCCCCTTTTACCATCGATTTTGTGTTTGCAAATTGGCGTTTTTTATTCGCAATTTTACCGATCGCGCTATCGTATCAACATGTTTTGCGTCCGATTTTTCTGAATTGGATACTTTTAATTAATCTTCAATTGATTCAGAATACACGGAGCTTCATTCCTTTGATGGAAATAACGATATTTTAAGACAATTCTGATTTTCAAATTTCACTTTTCACTTTCAAACAACAAGGTATTAGAGGCATTTTTTCAAAGAAATATAGTATTATATTATTTGAGAAAGATGTTCTAAAATACTCTTATACCTTTTAAATATATTATTAATAATGTTTTGCCTAGGTGATTTGGCTTAACTTTTAAATAATACATAAGTTTATATATAAACATGTATGCTAAGAAGAACCTATTAACAAATGACTTCTTTTGATATTCAGCATTACTGTAAAGAAATAGGTCAATTTAGGGAATTAAAACAAAGTGGCCATTATTAAGTGGCTGCCTTTTCCTATTTGTATGGCTGTTTTTTAATTATACATCTAAAAATTTAGAAAAGTTTAAAAAAAAGGCCAAACCATGGCTATAGTGAACCGTGGCTATAGTGAACCAAAAGCTCTGTCCCATTGGGGTTCACTATAGAGGGGTTTTACTGTTGTTTGTTGCTTGAAGGCAATCTTCAAGCATTGTCTGCATAATTATGTTTCTTTCACAAATAAATCAAACTTCCACTGCCCTTACTGCGAGGAAAAAATATATTGGGAAGGCTTGGCTCATCAGTGGTGAACCCTCCCAGCGGTTTTGCCAATTTAATCCACCAGACCACTTCTAAGAGCTCTAATACTGTAATGGACGATTCTGCTTATATACGCAGCACTGAAGGGTGGAATCTTAGAAATGGTATTCAAGAAAACTATGGACATAAGCTTATAGGACAGTAGAATTACATTTAAATATTTGCATCTAGCAATACTCTTCCGCAAACAATAGGACAAGACCAGTTAGGCATAAATTAATACAAAGCAATAACAATGCCATCTAAATATAAGAAAGGAAAACAATAAAGATGTGAATGTTACTTTCACAAATAACAAATAAATACTATCCTAAAATCTTATGTCCATGGTTTGCTTGAATACCATTTCTAAGATTCCATCCTTCAGTGTAACATATATAAGCAGAATGATCCAATATAGTATTAGAGCTTTAAAGAAGCGGTCTGGTAGATTAAAAAAATAAATAAAAAATTGGCGTAACCGCTGGGAGGGTTCACCACTGATAAGCCAAGCTCTCCCAATATATTTTTCATTGCAGTAAGGAGAGTAAAAGTTTGATTTATTTATGAAAGAAAGTCTTAACGTTTCCATTTGTTGTATATAGATGGCATGTTATACCAACATATATATGTCAAGTAAGAAGTTTCAGAAGATTAGTTTCTTTTGATTGTAAAAAATTACAAGCTTTCGCGCAATGCCCTTCTACAGGTAAAATAAAAACAAAAATTAAAGGTAAATTAAGGCAACTAAACAACTGAGAATTAAACAATTTAAATATATAAATTCTCAGTTATTTAGTTACCTTAATTTACCTTTAATTTTTGTTTTTATTTTACCTGTAGAAGGGCATTGCCCGAAAGCTTGTAATTTTTTACAATTAAAAGAAACTCATCTTCTGAAACTTCTTACTTGACATATCTTACTGGAAGAGTCTTTGACCTTCAACATATATATCTCTCCATTTTCTTACTACAGTAGAACCTTCATGAGACGACACTCATGCTGAAAGGCACTTCTCTATAAAAGACACTTTTCATCTCCAAAATGACCATTTTTTACTTTTTAGCAACTCTCCAGAAAGAGGACACCTCTCTCTAAAGAACACTTTTGTTCTGCAACTAGGTGTTCTTTACAGGGAGGTTCTACTGTATATGGCAAATCAATAACAACTGGGTACAGACAATGATAAAGCACAATTTGGATTATAGATTATAATAAAAGAAAATAAGACCTAATCCAAATAATTTATTAGTGTGTGACATTTCAGCAACAACATTGTTGCCGAAACGTCACACACTAATAAATTATTTGGATTAGGTCTTATTTTCTTTTATGGGTACAGACAATTTGATATGCTCAACTCTGAGAAAATTTGTTGTCCTCATTAAAAGCTAAAACAGAATTGGACTGTATACCTTGACTATTTCCTCCCCATCCAGGGTCAGCAGCCGGCTCAGAGTGTCCCCAATCTTCTCCTCTGGCTGGCTGCGCCACTTCAGCAAGCCCAACAGATCTCCTGGAAACACACAACAGTCCAAAATTTACATTTAAAAGTACAAGAAACTTAACCTTGGATGCTTTATTGATTTTTTTTTAAATTATAAGTTGGCTGAAGAATATTTATTTTAAATCAAGATTTATATTTTGTAGCAAAGTAGTTATTATATTTTATGTACAGATTACAGGAGAACTACCTCCCTGTAAAAGACACCTAATTACAGAGCCAAAGTGTCCTTTAGGGAGAGGTGTACTCTTACCGGAGAGTTGCTAAATTGTAAAAATGGTAATTTTGCAAATGAAAACTGTCCTTTGTGGAGAGATATCCGCTAGCGGGGTGTACACTAAAGGGAGGTTCTACTGTATTAATTTTTTGGTATTTATGTGCACTAGGTGCAAAACCGAAGAGGCTACTCTCCAACATATACTAAATTGCATTGGAAAGGACAAAAGATCCCTGTACAGAGAACCAAGAAGAGTTCTTGAGCTTCTTTACGAGCACGACCTCCAAGATCTTGTCTAATTTAGACTAAAAGGATAAGTAAAAAATATATTTTTCTATTCTGGAAACTTCTCTCATATTGCTTGTATCTTATAAATATTGATTTTGCCTTAAATAAATTGCTGTGTCATTCTGAAGTTTGTCTGTCCTGATTTTCTACATCACAATATGATGAATATCTTGCTGGAAAATATGACATATTATCAGAAGATAGAAATTGTGCCTTATCAGAATCAGAAGATATTGATAGGTATAAGAAACACAGCCCTGTATGCTTTATAGATTTTATTGAATTACAAAAACCCCATACAAAAAAATCCTCAAAAAATTAAATAAAGATTTTATATGAAAAAAAAAATGTGCTAGAGTGCTGAAATTTTAGGATCTTAATATTAATTTCTATATTGATTTCCGTCTTATTAATGGGATGCAGGCTTTTTAACCCTAGCTTTATTGAAACACACAGTTATTTTAATCTGATGTTTTAGATGATAAGGGGCACAATTAGGATTAGAAATACAAGGTATGTAATAAGATCAAATCAAATTTATCCTATTTATTTATTTGGATTTGATCTTATTACCTTTTATTTTTATCTTGATATGTTTATGCATATCTTCCAATACTGCTACACTTCCAGCTGTCCTATCATCCATTCTACTACCATCTGTGTATATTTTTAAAGCTGAGGGAAGTAGTTGATTGATTTTTTCCAAAGTAATGATTCTGAGTAATTCTGGTTGGCAGGAATGTTTTTTGGGTAAGTTGTCTTCTAAGGTGATGAAGAATTTTATATTTAGTAGATATTTTATGGGGTTGTTAGTCGGTTTTATATACAAACAAACAAACGAACAAAAAGGCTTTATTGAAGACCTCTCGTCCTATATAGGATTCACCAGTTTACAGAGTAAGAGAAGAGAACTAAGAATACAGAGAGAAACCTATAAGTAGTAGGTATAGTATAGTATTTTCTACACTGTGACTATATACAACAGCAGCAACAAGCCTTTTACTGGAATCAAAGTGCCATACGGGATTCGTCAGTAGGTTTTATATAATATTTTTCAGTATTAAATTGTGAAAGATTATTGGAGTGAGCAAGGCCTAGGGGGGTAGGTTTTTTGAGACGTTGGTTTTTGTTCCAATTGTTAATAAATTGGCCTATTCTGTGTTGTGAATTGAAGCTTTTCAGTTTATTGATATATTTTGTTGTTAATGATTGTCTTCTTAGGTTAAGAGGGATTAATTCTGCTTCATGTTGGGCTATTATTCTTGGGCATGATCTTCTAAGACCCATAATGATTTTGGCACATGAGGTTTGTATTTGATCCATTTTAGATAGTGATATTTGGGATGAAAATAAGTGATGAAAGATAGTTATGAAAATAAATCAAAACTGACAGCTTATCCAAATAATCACTGATATAAACCATTGAAACAATTAGAAGAACTTCAAAAACTCAATAGAAATCAACAAACAACTTTAGCAAGACAAAGAAGTGGCCATATAAAAACCTTAAAATTTCAAAATGGACAAAAAACCTTCAATAACTGCCTGAAATGCAACAGTGCAGAAGCTTCTCTGGAACATATCTTATCATGCTCAGAACTGACAATAGAGGACCTATTTTCCAGGCCTATAACTACCATCGCAAAATTGGAGAGGAGTGGACTTCAGGAATTGGTTTAACCTTGGATATAAGCACCACCACCACCACCACCTTTTATTTCTAATGTTAAAGAAGTAATTTAAAAAAAAACAAATGGTTGCCTGTAAAGTCGGTTTTACGGGCGAAGATTTTACGTGACAACGGTAGAATATTTATTGATATGAATATAATTAAATTGCACAATAGGAACAAGGAATTGAATGAAAATAAGAATTGCACAAATTTTAACTATAGAAATATATTTTGTTTACTAAAACATTGTACATGTAAACTTAAACTTAACTAATTCCTATTTGAGTGATTTTGTTGAGGATAGGACGATGATAGGAGAAATATGAAATGAAAGGAAGTGTTTCTGCTGTAATGTGTCTTGCGAAAGTCAAGTCGATAGTTGTTCCTTTTAACGTAGTTGACTTAGAAACGTTTGATACGCAATCAAGATTATACGTATTTTTCATGAAATTAAGAAACGAGTTGTCAGGCTTTACGTTTTTGTTAAAATCACCACACAGAAGAATCGGTATACTAGAATCAACTTGCATGTGGCACGGTGGCACGTACTGGCTGTTGTGAATGTACGGACCGAGTCCTTGCCATAGTAACATTCCAATATCCTGCATACTAGCTCCTGGATGAATATATACAGCACCGAGTATAAACTTGAAGCTAGTATTAGCGGCGAAGCAAGTAACTTCAGTCATGCACATGTCACCCTTGGTTTTAATGACACGAGTTACGTCTGTAATCGCAACTTGGAACACTTCCGCCGTATTAGCGGCGAAGCAAGTAACTTCAGTCATGCACATGTCACCCTTGGTTTTAATGACACGAGTTACGTCTGTAATCGCAACTTGGAACACTTCCGCCGTAGATGTCGATGATAATTTACGATAGATCGCCACTCCACCAGCCGCGTTGGTATTTGAAAATCAAAACACTTATTCAGATCGAAGGTTCAAATTTTTGCTAAATAAATTTGAAATTAAATAAAATTTGTAATTGTAAATGATGAAGTTGAAAATTAAAACATTTACTTAAATTAGATGTTAAAATTCTTGCTCAACACAGTTTAAATAAAGTTTTCTTATATCTGCCACTTTTTCTTAATATTTGTAATTTTAAAGAATCAATTCGAAAATCAAAACATTTATTCAGATCGAAGGTTCAAATTTTTGCTAAATAAATTTGAAACTATTTAAAATTTGTAAAATAATAATTAATTAATTAATTAATTTTAAACTAATAATTTACTTAACACTATCAACATTTATCAATAGTATGACATAACCTATAAACTCAGTTTCTCAACTTTTGTGTCAATCTAACAATTAATCAATCAATCATAGTTTACGATAATGAAATATCAGTGTACAATTATTTACCTTTATTGTTGTAGTTGTTGTAAATGACGAATCTAAGCACTCCACATTTTCACTACAGACACAGCTGACGATACTTTAACCACACGTGTGAACTTGTATTATGACGCTTTCTTGTTTTTCCAACGCCAAGAACGTTCGAGAAAGACAAAGACAGAGACAAGCATGCGCCGATTCAATGCGCCTAATTCTCTAGCGCTGCGCGCGCAGCACTCTCGTTCGGTGACTCATCGTAACGTTACCGGGCGTTACACTTTTTCATAAGTGACTCCCAGCCGCAACCTAATTTAAGACGTTGTCACGTCAAAAAAAAGAAGATAACAGAGAATTTATAGCATAAACCAGATACTTTTATTAACCCTGTGTTACCTACAGCTACATTATATATTTTGTTCACATTTTAATAAACTAAAAAATTAAAGTTGAACCTTTCAAAAGAGGGGCCATGGGTAATCTTGATCTCTCCAGGAGATGATCTTCTATTTGCAGCTAGATCTTGAAGAAGTTTTCAGATATGGTCTGTGCTATTATAGATGGAAAATGGTTTTCTTTATAGGGTTATTAAACATGAGACATTTTAAAGCTTGAATTATATCAAGAAGTTTTTAGGGGAGATAGTGGGAGAAGAAAGATATTAGATGGGTCATGTCAGCCCAAGATATAAAATTCCAAGGACTATGGTAGATACATTATGTGGGGGGTCAGTGGAAGGGAGGTCTAAACCATTGGTTTTCGACCGCTACAACCAGGGATCGAATCTCTCATTGGACACTTTTCTAATTAAAAAAAAAAATGCTCCAATGGTCCCTGATTCTTGCAAAAGTCCAACCCCACCAGTGAGTGCAAGTAACCAAATGGGACTCTTGCACATTTGTAAGTGCAAAAGTCGGACTGCTTTTCACATGTGTAGACATATGGTGTATTTACAGTAAAAGCAGTAGTCAACTTCTACACACCACGATTATCATGGCCTGTATACCAAGTGTACTAGGGATAATAAAAAAAAAGACAGACTATGTATCCAGGATATGTAGATTCGGCAGTAGAAGATAGACACGTGGAAGATTAAAGATGTCAAGTAAACCAACCAACTCTCTGAAGCTTCCAATAACATATTGAGTGTCAGAGAAAGAGCCCAAGCTGAGGTGACACTCACCATTCTGGGTGAGCTTGGTTGAACACAACAAGGTGGAGACTAGCACAGACTCCCGGGGGCTGCGAGGGAAGGTAGCTGCAGCTGGGTTGGAGGAGGGGGGGCAGCGGGGCCCCCAGGGCAGGCTAATGTAGGCCCCCACATCCTGGAGTTTGGTCTTCTCCTCACACTGTCACATCTCTCACTGGTGGGTTCTACATACCAACCTAACACTTCATTTCATCACTGCCAGGACATAATTTGGCATTATCTGAACAGGTTCTGTGGTGTAGCTCAAACAGAGGTGGTTTATAGATAGAACTGTTGGCCCTAGAAATGTCATGTTAAGGCTGATTGTACTAATACACAATGCTGCAGTGACTCAATCTCCAATTGGATGCAAGGGCGAGAGGGTGGAGTATTATTAATAAAAGGAAAAGAATGATAAGGTACAATTTGGTTTATAGATTAGAAACACAAATTAACAAGACCAAATTCAAATAAATAAATAATAATGTAATATAAAGTAATAACGCGCCACCCACACACAGAAATTGAAAACATTTAGATGTGAATGCTTCTTTCACATATAAATCAAACTTCTACTGCCCTTACTACGATGGAAAAAAATATTGGGAGGGCTTGGTTCATCAGTGGTGAACCCTCCCAGTGGTTTTGCCAATTTAATCTACCAGACCGCTTCTTTAGAGCTCTAATACTGTATTGGATCATTCAGCTTTTATATGCTACACTGAGGCAAAGAAATCTTAGAAATGGTATTTAAGCAAACTATGGACATAAGCTTTTAGTACAGTAGAATTACATATAATATTTACATCGAGCAATGCTCTTCTGCAAACAATAATGACAAGGCCAGTTAGGCATAAATTAATATAAAGCAATAACGTGCCACCCACAAACAATAATGTGTAACGTTTCAGTACCAATGTTGTTACCACAATCAGATAAAAGCAGTGAAACTTACTTTATTTTGATGGTCTTGTTGCTCATGTTTTTTTCAAAAGAAAAATAAATCATTTAAACAAAAGGTAGTAAGACCAAATACAAATAAATAAATAGATGATTTGGTCTGATTACCTTGTTTTTATAATCTATAATCCAAATTGTGCTTTATCAGAAATTATTCAAGTAAACTAGATGCAAAAAAAAAAAACTAATTGGAATCCATATTTAAACTAATCTACTATCTCTATATAATTGCCTTGACACATCTGTCTAAAGCAAATAATGAGGTTGACACAAATCATTATGAAGTTTAAGTTTCTAGGACTTAGCTGTCATTCTGTGTCCATTTATAGAAAGGTCTATTCCTCTCTCTGTATATTTTTTAAAATTATCTGGCTAGGTGTTTATATGGAGTGAAATCCCCTATCAAACAAAAAAAGTATTATTATTGTTATGGTTAGCGCATATATAACACAAAATTCAATTAACACATTTAAAACTTGATTTTGTGAAAAAATATTTTTATTCTATATACACTCAAGAAAAAATAAACTGGGAAGTTCCGTCCAGGTCATCTGTCTTGTATATAATAAATGAAAATATTAAGACGTGAATTTTTCTTTTCGCAAATAAATCAAACTTATCTACTGTCCTTACTGCAATGAAAAAATACTGGGATGGCTTGGCCCTGTGGTTTCGTCAATTTTGCCATCTGTCTTGTATATAATAAATGAAAATATTAAGACGTACATTTTCTTTTCACAAATAAATCAAACTTCTACTGTCCTTACTGCAATGAAAAAATATTGAGAGGGCTTGGCTCATCAGTGATGGCTCAACCCTCCCAGCGGTTTTGTCAATTTCGCCATCTGTCTTGTAATTTAATGTAAGTTTTTCCACTGGTGCATTTAGGTGAAATATTGAGTAGGTTTTAAAAATTCCAATTTGGCTGGAAAGAGAGTGAGACAAACACACAAAGAAGCTCCATCCTAATTAGCATCTTGATGCATCAAGTTATTTATAAAGACTACCTTGTAGACATAGAGTTCATGGTGGCCATTCTCCAGGATAGTGCCTTGGGAGACATCCATGAGCTGTACAAAGGAGAAGCCAAGCAGTTTTTTGTCCTTGTCTCTGGCTGAGCACACACACAGTCAGTCCCTGATTGTTGCTGGGTGGGGTCAGTCAGACTTACTAGAACAGTGGTAGAAGTCAATCCTGAGGTGGGCACCGTCAAACCTCTCCACAGGGATGGCCAGCTGCACCAGATGGTGAATGTGGGAGGTTAGCTGGGTACAGGAGGGCTTACTCACCCTGAGGGTGTCCCCCCAACGTGGGCTGTTGTTATGGTACAGCACCAGGGACCTGAACACGGAGAGGTTGTCTTGTCCTGATCCCAAACTGAGGCAGCCCTGCCCACACATACATACATTAACACAAAGCAATAACGCGCCATCTATATATATATATAAAATGAAAGGATTTAAATTTAAATTTGTATTGAAAAATTATAAAAGAATTTTTATATATTATTATAAAAGAAACATTCGTGCTTAATCCGTTCATTTTATACATACATAAATATATATACAGTTAAACCTGTCTATAGGGTGCTATAGAGAGGGGGGTGCTATAGACAGGTCACTTTTAATGTAAATCGCATCGTACTACATATTTAAAATTGGGCGCTATAGAGAGGAAGGCGCAATTTAGAGGGGGCGCTATAGACAGGTTTAACTGTATGTACTCTTTTGAAAATAGAACAATCCCTATTTATTATCATTAGATAATATAAAGGCATATATTGGATTGAATAAAATATTTATTTGCCAATATTTCGGCTGGCTGAACGCCAACCTTTATTAAGGCATTACATTTTTGTATAAACAAACTCAGTTCTGCCTAGTGTTATAATATCACAGTTGAAATAATTTTGAAAAATACAAAATATAAGATAGACCTCATTATTTTTTCTCCTTTAATATTTTAAGATATTTAACTTATTCTGATTGTAACTTTTATAATAATTTTTGCATGCACAAATTCCCCCCAACTACTTTGTATTTTTAAAATTATTTCAACTGTGATATTATAATACTATGTGACGCTGAGTTTGTTTATACGAAAATGTAATGCCTCGATAAAGGTTGGTGTTCAGCCAACCGAAATATTGGCAAATAAATCTTTTATTCAATCCAATATATGCCTTTTTATTATCTATATAGATAATAGGCTAACAGAGTTTACAGTTGTAAAGTTTGAAGCTATCTCCTCCAAAGATACTGTACTATAAATAGCCATCTACAGTGGACCCTCGGTTTGCGAGCATAATCCGTTCCAGAGCCATGCTCGTACTCCAAAACGCTCGTAGTGCGAAACTAATTTCTTATTTTTAATAATTGAAACTCGGGCAATTCTTCTTGCTACGAACAATTGCACAGTTTCCCACATTTTACATATTTCCCGAATCTGATCTGAAGGGAGGGATCCCAGTGAATTTTTATCCATCACGATTACGGGCAACCATCACGAGTTGCTCGTAATGCGAAATTTCACTCGTAATCCGAGGTAAAATTTTTCAAAAATTTTGCTCGTACTGAGAAAAGCTCGTACTCCAAGGTGCTCGTAAACCGAGGGTCCACTGTATATACCAAAATATTCGTTTTTTTTTTTGCTTTACACAATCATTTTATTTATATATTCCAAATATTAACAGATTTATTTATTTTTAATTTGTTCGATTTTTCAATCGTAGATTTTTGCCTTCAAATATTGTTTATCTGATCTTATTTGTTATTTATCATCATCTTATTGTTTATTTTTAAAACACATTCTTTTTGTATTATTACTTTTTACTAATTTCTAATATATATATTTTGTGTCTAGTCTGAATATAAATACTCTGTGGTGTTAAGAAACTACACCTCTACTGTTACAAATCACGACCCACCAACTCCACCTTTGCCGGTCCCAAGCCCGGATGAAAAAGGAGGAGGGGGAGCAGTAACAAGCTCACTAAAAAACCTGGGTTCAGCTGGCCTGGCTGATAGTACCCTGTAAGGGCTACTTATCCTACGATACAGGATGAGCAGCGTTTGTACTCCATGTTAGGAGCAGCTGCACATGGTCTGTTCCTCATGTCAGAGGCCGCCATTTCTTTTGGAGCTAAGTCGGCCTGCCACTGTGTAGTGCTCCCAGTCTTAATGACAAAGGCAGACGCATTCTACTTCACCCAGTGTGGAGATAAGAAAAAAGAAGAAGACGACCCACCTTATATTACAAAAAGAAGATTAAAAGTTGGTAATGCACAAAGAGTTTGTTTCTGTAAATTTCTCATATGCGGCCAGCCTCATGAAGATAGATATTACCTGATTAATCAAAATACCTTCAAAACAAAGAGACCTATATTAGCTGTGTACAGCCTCTTAAAATATTAGATTATAAAGGATAATCACAAGGTAATAAGACCAAATCCAAATAAATAAATAGTGTGTGACGTTTCGGTAACAGCGTTGTTACCATCTTCAGACATGTGATGCACTTACAGTAAAAGCAGTCACTAACTACTCACAATGATTATCATGGCTTATACCATGTGTACTAGAGATAAGCAAAAAAAAAATGTAACTTTTGTAATAACAAGTATGCTGGACTCCAGTTTGATTACTTGCATACATTGGTGGGTTGGATTTTTACAAGAATCAGGGGACATTTAAACCTCTTTTTTTGTTAAAAAGATAACTTCTTAGGTCCATTGAAGTCTATAAAAATGATAAAGCCCGATTTGGATTATAAATTATAATAACACAAGGTATAAATTATAATCTATAATCCAAATTGTGCTATAGAACTTCAATGAACCTAAGAAGTTATTACTTTGTGTTTATAATTACAAGGAAAAATAAGACCTAATCCAAATAAATTAATAGTGTGTGACATTTTGGTAAGTGATGCACTAGCGCGCCATCTGTTATCAAAATTTGAAATTATTTTAAAGGCGTAAGATTCTTTTTGAAAATAAACAATTTCTACTGCCCTTACTGCAATGGAGCCAGGCCCTCCCATTAATTTTGCCATTGCAGTAAGGGCAGTAGAAATTGTTTATTTTCAAAAAGAATCTTACACCTTTAAAATAATTTCGAATTTTGGTAAGTGTTGTTACCACATCATCACACTATTAATTTATTCGGATTAGGTCTTATTTTCTTGTACAGTAGAACCTCTTTTTAGCGGATACCTCTCTTCAAAGGATAGTTTTTATTTGCAAAATTACCATTTTTACAATTTAGAAACTCTCTGGTAAAAGGACACCTCTCCCTAAAGGACACTTTGGCTCTGCAATTAGGTGTCTATTACAGGGAGCTTCTACTGTATCTATAATCCAAATTGTGCTTTATCATTGTGTTTATAATCTAATAATCCAAATTGTGCCTTATCTTTTTTTAAAGAAAAAAAAAACTGCAAGATTTGATTCAGAGTTATGGCTGTTGAAACTTGGTGGTTTACTCCTTCACCAAAGCCCAGTAAAACAACAATATAGTGAGCAAACATTCGCCTGGCAGGGAGGGAGAGAGTGCTAGGGGGAACTGACCTCCAGGACCTGGCCGTCAGGAGCCACCAAGGAGATGACAGCTTCAATGTTCTTGTTGGTGGACTTGCCGCCCTTCTCAAAGTCTCCTTTTTCCAGGGTGAAGTAGAGGTCATTCCGTACATCCCCTGTGGGACACTACTGGTCAGCACACGTCTACACAACTACCTTAGATAGTAGTCAAACATGGATTTCTAGGGTTCATGTTGGAGAAGACAAAATAATTGTTGGTCTACTGAGATATTTGAAATACTATCCTATCTCTTTTGGGGCTTTAGATTTAAAAAGTTTCAATAGTTAGTAGTAAGAAGTATATATATTCTCTTATAGTGTGTTAGCAACACACACATATCTGGCATTAAAATCAAAAATGGCATATCCTGACCAAGAGCACATAAGCTACTTAGTTTACCATTCCATTAACAGTTCCTGGCAATAAAGTATATCGAACTAAGCTGTATCCACAATGAACCTACAATGAACCTTGTATGCAAACAATGATTCCTAAAAAGCGTCATAACATTATTTAGCTGCTTTCTGGTAAGAGGACACCTCTCCCTAAAGGACACTTTGGCTCTGTGTGTGTGCAACTAGGCGTCCTTTACAGAGAGAGGTAGTTCTACTTGCTGTGATATATAGCTGGAGCGCAGGTACCTGGCATGATGATGTCAGAAAAGCCCATCTTGGGAGTGAGTGCAGTCAATTGCTTGAAAAGCAGAGGCATGTCATGCTGGAGCTGGGACAGGGGACCGTGGAGGGCCCGCAGTGATACCATCAGTCCTAGGAGATCACACATAACAATCTTAGATAAACATTGAAAATTAAGAGGTAGAACTCTTAGTATTTGTGTTTTGTATATGGTATATTCCCAACTTCCTTGGAGGTTCATAGGAGGCAAGATTAAAGTCACACTATTTATTTCCAATTGTGTGTGAAGCAAGTCACACAACACAATATCTTTAAATATAAAATAAGTTATGAAAATTCAAAACTATTTTAGACGCGTAAGATTCTTTTTGAAATTAAACAATTTCTACTGCCCTTAATGCAATGGATGAAATTAAACAAATTAAACAATTTCTACTGCCCTTACTGCAATGGATGAAATTAAACAAATTAAACAATTTCTACTGCCCTTACTGCAATGGACGAAATTAAACAAATTAAACAATTTCTACTGCCCTTACTGCAATGGACGAAATTAAACAAATTAAACAATTTCTACTGCCCTTACTGCAATGGATGAAATTAAACAAATTAAACAATTTCTACTGCCCTTACTGCAATGGACGAAATTAAACAAATTAAACAATTTCTACTGCCCTTACTGCAATGGATGAAATTAAACAAATTAAACAATTTCTACTGCCCTTACTGCAATGGATGAAATTAAACAAATTAAACAATTTCTACTGCCCTTACTGCAATGGATGAAATTAAACAAATTAAACAATTTCTACTGCCCTTACTGCAATGGATGAAATTAAACAAATTAAACAATTTCTACTGCCCTTACTGCAATGGATGAAATTAAACAAATTAAACAATTTCTACTGCCCTTACTGCAATGGATGAAATTAAACAAATTAAACAATTTCTACTGCCCTTACTGCAATGGATGAAATTAAACAAATTAAACAATTTCTACTGCCCTTACTGCAATGGAGTAAGGACAGTAGAAATTGTTTAATTTTAAAAATAATCATACGCGTCTAAAATAGTTTCAAATTTTCATAACAGATGGCCCGCTAGTGCATCATAAAATAAGTTAGTTTTTCTCTTCATGACTGTTACAACGCTGTTACTAAAACATCACACACTTATTTATTTTGATATGGTCTTATTACATTGTGTTTATAATCCAAATAGTGCCTTGTCATTAATTTGAATAGATTAATAAAATGTCCCCCAATAATAATTTCCTTCCAAGCAGGAATACATACCATAGTTAGGTTGTCCAGGAAGCAGCATGTACTTGCTGGTTTGTCTCTTGATGATGAGATCATGGAGGATGTGGAACTCTGACTCGCTGTTGCTCCTGTTCAAACATCAGAACAAACTTTATTTAACAGGATTTAGAACAGGCTATCTCAAGACATTGAGAAGATAGAAATTACAACAAAATCTACCCAACTTGCCCAAAATATAGCTTGGCACCTGCATCTCCAGAACACATTTTGGCTTTAATTAGATGTACTAAACAGGACCTTTGGGAGAGGCCAATGCTTATCATCAAAAGGCTTGAAGGGGGGTCGGTGGAAGGATGGTCTAAACTGTTGGTTTTCAACCGCAACGACCAAGGTTCGATTCCTGCATTGGGCACTTTTTTCTGATTATAATAAAAATGTTCCAATGGCCTCCGATTCTTACAAAAGTCCAACCCCACCAGCGAGTGCAAGTAACCAAACAGGGCTCTGGCACATTTGTAAGTGCAAAGTCGAACTGTTTTTCACATGTGAAGACATGTGGTGCACTAACAGTAAAAGCAGTCACCTACTTCTACCCACCATGATTATCATGGCCTGTACTACGTGTACTAGGGATAAGCAAAAAAATAGCTTGAGAAGCATGAACTCATGGAATTTGTGTAATCTTTACACAAGGGGATAAGAAACAACAACACAGACTTTATTGCAGCCAGGAGTTTCTGTCCTACTTTATTATAGCAACATTTATTTGGAATTTCTCACCAAAATTTGAGTAAACCGAGATGAGTATGGAAGCAAAGCTAGGATAATATTTAGGACCAAGTTAGAAATGGGAAAATCATTGTTTGAAAAGATAGAGTCATTAATTAATAAGGAAATAACGCACCATCTATATATAAGAAATCATTAAAGCACAAATGTTTCTTTTACACATGAAATAAACTTGTCTTTACTGCAATGAAAAATATATTGGGAGGGCTCACATCAGTAGTGAACTCCCCCGAAAGATTTCGCCAATTCAATCTACCATATAACTTTTTAGAGATATAAAACAAACTGTATTGTATGGGGTCATGGATATGCATGCAAAAAGGTACAACTTCCTTAAGTTTTGTCCATGAATGTATTTGATTTTTCTCTCTCTCATTCACTTTTTACAAGACTATTCTAGGGTTTTTTTTTGGGGGTCGGAAGAAAGGGGGTATAAACTGTTGGTTTTCAACCGCTACAACCTGGGATCGAATCCCGCATTGGGAAATTTTTTATAATTAAAAATAAATTCTCCAATGGTCCCCGATTCTTGCAAAAGTTCAACCCCACCAGCAAGTACAAGTAACCAAACGGCTCTGGCAAATTTGTAAGTGCAAAAGTCAAACTGCTTTTCGCTTGTGTAGACATGTGATGAACTTACAGTGAAAGCAAATGCCAACTTCTTACCCACCATGATTATCATGGCCTGTACCACGTGTGTTAGGGATAATTAAAAAAAAAAGGGTTTTTTAACTTCTTGGTTGTCCATACAATGGGTGCCATATAATCAAATGGTTGTGCAGAAGCGATAAACATATTTAAAGGTTTGTTTTTTTTTTTTTGCTTATCCTTAGTACACATGGTACAGGCTATGATAATCATGGTGGGTAGAAGTATGCGACTTATTTTACTGTAAGTACACCACATGTCTACACATGTGAAAAGCAGTTCGACTTTGCACTTACAAATGTGCCAGAGCCCCGTATGGTTACTTGCACTCACTTGTGGGGTTGGACTTTTGCAAGAATCGGGGGCCATTGGAGCTTTTTTTTTTAAATCAGAAAAAAAGTGCCCAATGTGAGAATCGAACCCAGGTCGTAGCAGTCAAAAACCAACAGTTTAGACCATACTTCCACTGACCCCCTTATTTAAAGGTATGGAAGTCATGAATCCCTTCAACTCCATATACTTTACATGATTATTGTTCTCTACAACATTTTGGAGCCTCCAGCAGCAGACACTTATATGTGAATAAGAAAGTTACTTACATATAGACCTTGACTGTGTATTCATGTTCTTCCTCCACATGGCCTGCTGGGACTTCCATGGCCTGAGCCAGGACTTCACAAATTGGCAGCACTGGACACATTGGTGTGTGAATGGCGAGACATGAAAACATGCTAGTGAGGAGAAATTTTATTACAGCTAAGACACAACACCTACACAAACATACAATAAATGTCAAACATCAATATCTATAAAGATAGAAAAAAAGGCATCTCCTTATCATGCAACTTTCAGTTGCGCATGATAATGAAATACCCCATTTGTATTATTTTTTTCACATCAATATCTATATTTGAAATAATGTTCCCTAATACAGGTTGCTCCTATTATGTAGAGTGAACTTCCAGAGGTTTGAAAGTGACATTCAACAAAGGTTCAAAGGGTAATGTTTTGAAAAAAAAAAAAAAAAAATTTATATTATTTTAAATAGATTTATTTCTAGTGGATAATTGGTATATAATCTGTAATTTACAAAATAAATAAACACATGTCACTTTAAAATATTATTTATTCTTATTTTTTAACCCTTTCCAGTTTGTGCACACTTTTGTTTGAGTTAGTGTAGAGGTTATCATCTACTGTGCGCATAATATGATCTGTTTGTGCATCAATCCTCAAAAATAATCGTTTTTCTTTTCTTTTGGCATTCCTTGTCAGTTTGGAATAAGGCACCCTGTTAGGTAACTCTACATTCAAGAAAGCATTTCAATAAGGGTAGAATGAGTGAAGAATATCTCATTGAATATATTAAAACCGGTTTTCATTTGATGGGGATTTTGCAAAGGCACAGTAAGAAGATGAATAACA
The DNA here is from genome assembly GCA_030710605.1 of Cordylochernes scorpioides. Lineage (NCBI taxonomy): Eukaryota > Metazoa > Arthropoda > Arachnida > Pseudoscorpiones > Chernetidae > Cordylochernes > Cordylochernes scorpioides. The sequence goes on from CP092880.1 coordinate 23,831,004, forward strand.
ATACAAAATTTTTCTAGATGACTTTCAAAGCTTACAGTAGAATCTCTTTGTGAAAGGCACCTAGTTGCAGAACCAAAGTGTCCTTTAGGGAGAGAGAGAGTATCCTCTTACCAGAGAGTTTCTAATTAGTGAAAAAATAATCATTTTTGCGATGAACACTATCCTTTGTAGAGAGATTTTCTCTAGGTGGAGGATCCTATCATGGAGGTTCTACTGTTATAAATTTGGCCTTGCTGATATTTAATTTTGATTCACAATGTTCACTTTGACTTTATCAATAATCTGTTTTAGAGCTTCCTTGCTTTCAGCTAACAGTATGGTATCATTAGGGTAAAGAAATTTGTAAGTGCAAAGTTGAACTGCTTTTCACGTGTGTAGACATGTGATGCACTTACGGTAAAGCAGTTGACTACTTCTACCTACCATGATTATCATGGCCTGTACCACGTGTACTAGGGATAAGCAAAAAAAAAAAGCGTAGAGAAGCATGCTTATTCTGAGTAATTCAAAGTGCACACTGATATTTATCAAGATCAGTCAATCTCATAATATATTCAGTGTAGAGGTTAAAGAGATATGGTGATAATAGGCAGCCTTTTTATTGTTTACACAATTCAGTGTTTCCATGTTCAGTGGTGGCTGGTATATCTGAAGTGAATTGAAAGATTGGTAGCATCTAAGGATTGTCCCTGACCATGTTCTGTAATGCAAGATAGCGTGTGAAGGCAATATGTAAATACAGTAGAACCTCCCTGTAAAGGACACCTAATTACAGAGCCAAAGTGTCCTTTAGGGAGAGGTGTCCTCTTACTGGAGAGTTGCTGAATAGTAAAAATGGTAATTTTGAAAATAAAATTGTCCTTTATAGAGAGGTGTCCTCTAGTGTGGGTGTCCTCTCATGGAGGTTCTACTGTAGTATTTAAAAAAAAAAACACAGATTAAAAAGAATAGTGTTCTAGAAAGAGAGAAAGAGGTCTGATAAGTTGTTTCAGCAGCCACCAACCTGCACATCCATGTGGCCTGCGGTAGAGATGGGTGGAGATCTTCTTGGAGTCATTTAGCATTCGTCCTGGAACACAGAGTATTGGTCATTTCAAACTCTTTTTGTATTTTTACTGTGCAATAAATTGATAAAGAGGGAGCAATCTCTCGAAATATTTTGAGAAAAAAATTATTATTATATATTTTTTTCTTTACAGATCCAGATACGCCCTTTTATATAATCTTCTTGTATTGTTATTGGAGGGGGAGATACAATGAGTAAAATAATGGTTTGAAATTAGCATTGAGAAAGCGATATTTTTAAAAAGCAAAAAATTGAATATTGAAAGGTAATATATTTATTTTGAGGAAAAAAAAAAAAGTTATAAAATTTTTTAGAGAATAAAATGTTCACACACGTGTCGCCAGTCCATCCCATTCACCATAGAACAGTGATAAATCTTCTCAGCCCTCTCCATCTCTTGTTGCTAGCTCAACTCTATTTGTTCACAGAACTTTCCTAGTACAACTGTGTCCCTTCGTTTTTGTGTGTGGACATTCCTAAGTCTTCCATTCTGCCTCCATCATGACTGCTTGTACTCTGTGAGAACTGTGAAAGGTCTTCCAAGGTGCAGAGAGGTATTGGAAAGCTCTCCACACCTTGACTGTCCTCTTGGTTATCATATATATATAAGGATTTGGTCTTACTATCTTATGTGTAATTGAAACACCATATTTCAAAGTAGAAACTATGAGGTTTCCAATACATCATTGACTGTATTGACTCATCCATTGATGAGCTCTACTCATTCCCAGCCGACCCCATCTCAAGCTCTACAAGCTTGATACCCTGATTGAGTGGAGATAAGAAAGAAGAAGATAAATGAATGCAATGTCACTAAAAACTTGATGTTTTTATGCGGCCGACCACAAAGAGGGAAGGAGGGGACAAGGAAACAGAGCTATTTTGAAAATGCAATGAATCATGGAAAATGTACGCTGTGGCACACTCAGCATTTTTTAAAGTAGCTTTCTGCCCCCTTTAAAAAAATATTACAAACAACTTACCAATGCGGATGAGGTGGATGATAATGTAGAGGTCCCGATCCAGGTCAGCTGTGCCCAGATCCTGGAACACTCACTCTTTATAGCACATCCACTATGTATTGTACACAATACACAAGTACACTCATGGAGAGAACTTAAAAAGTTTTTCCTTTTACAATGTAATATATATATATACTAGACGAATGACCCGGGCAACGCCCGGGTTTTACCCGATTAAATGTTTTTATTCAAATAATATTCGTTACGAATATTCATTCTGCTCGAATGAATGTTGTTCTGTTAGAATTTTGTTCCTGCGTACAAAATAATGAACTGGTTTCACCCGTGGTCTCTGCTTTTTGGAATTTTTCCCGATATAATTATGTATCTAATAATCAAACATGATACAGCAATATCGTCATCATCATTTTCTGACTAAAAATATATAGTTTTAATAAAAAAAGTTAAAAATGTAAAAAAAAGTTCTTCAAATGAAAAAAAGAAATAGCCAAAAATACTAATCAAAATGCAGCCGAAAATTTTCCTCAGGTTTATAAAAAGCGACATACAAAATTTGGTACCAATTGGTTCAGTAGTTTTTGAGTTTATCGCGAAACAGACAGACAGACAGACAGACAGAAATTGACTTTTATATGTATAGAGATAGAGATTATATATATAGAGAGAGATAATATAAATGAGTTTTAAAAATTGTAAAAAAAAAAAATGCATCGGCCGGGAATCGAACCCGGGCCGCCCGCGTGGCAGGCGAGCATTCTACCACTGAACCACCGATGCTTTAAAAAATGGCCATATTTAGGTATTCATTCCATTCCGGATTAGTCCGCGTAAAAAAAAGTTCTTCAAATGAAAAAAAGAAATAGCCAAAAATACTAATCAAAATGCAGCCGAAAATTTTCCTCAGGTTTATAAAAAGCGACATGCAAAATTTGGTACCAATTGGTTCAGTAGTTTCTGAGTTTATCGCGAAACAGACAGACAGACAGACAGACAGAAATTGACTTTTATATGTATATAGAGATAGAGATGGAGATAATATAAATGAGTTTTAAAAATTGTAAAAAAAAAAAATGCATCGGCCGGGAATCGAACCCGGGCCGCCCGCGTGGCAGGCGAGCATTCTACCACTGAACCACCGATGCTTTAAAAAATGGCCATATTTAGGTATTCATTCCATTCCGGATTAGTCCGCGTAAAAAAAAGTTCTTCAAATGAAAAAAAGAAATAGCCAAAAATACTAATCAAAATGCAGCCGAAAATTTTCCTCAGGTTTATAAAAAGCGACATGCAAAATTTGGTACCAATTGGTTCAGTAGTTTCTGAGTTTATCGCGAAACAGACAGACAGACAGACAGACAGAAATTGACTTTTATATGTATAGAGATATAATTTTTTATTATTATATTTAAACAGTTTTAAAAACAAAATTGGCATATCCTGACTCCTCACATGAGCATTTTATTCGTAAATAAAGTCATTGAAACTTAAAAAAAAACATTTATCAATTAAAATAGAAATAAAAGATCACATTTAAAACAAATATTATCTATATTCAGGCAAATATTATTTATATTTATGCAAAATAAGGTGGACAGTTTTCATTTGCAAAATTACCATTTTTACTATTTAGCAACCCCCCGGTAAGAGGATACCTCTCCCTAAATGAACTTTGGCTCTGCAATTAGGTGTCTTTTACAGGGAGGTTATACTGTATATAAATACAAATATATATATATAGAGAGGGGGAGAGATATATCATAAATGTTAACGACTATAATATTCTTCTTGGTAAGATTTAGACGACAAGACGGAATAAAAGAAGAAGAGTTTCTTTATTAGACATATATCGAAGCTATCCATTAAAGAAACTCTTTTTTTATTCCGTCTTGTCGTCTATATCATAAATGTGTTTATCAGCAAAGTAGAAAGGTTAAAGAGAGTAAAAAATATGTTCAATGTGTGAAGTATAGAAACAAGGCCATTGGTGAGGAAAGGTAGGCTTACAGTGAAGAGGGTTCCTTGATTGTGCAGCTTCTCCACAAAGTGGGATTGGCCGGACTTGGGGAGACGGACTAGAAACTTATCACTACAACCCACACATCAGTTGGTCAATTCCTGAAAGTGATTTGTTGGGTTAAAACAACAAGGGGGCTACTACCCATATCAAGTTATGCAATTATAAGATATTTATCAACTTCCTGGTTATTTCAGTTATTTTTGTATCAGGCATTGAATAAACATTCTTTTGCTCTCCACTCTCTTGCAATAATCTTTGTCACAATACATAGTTGAGAAAATGAATGGTATTCTTATATGATGCTCATTCCTCAAATTACTGAGAGGCAAAAATTTATGGTTTCTGAGGCTTTGTTCCATCAATTAATACTGTGGAAGCCCTAAAAAGCACAATTTGGGTTTATAAATTATAAATACAAGGTAATAAGACCAAATACAGATAAACAAATAGTGTGTGATGTTTCAGTAACAGCATTGTTACCATCTTCAGACAAAAGTGCTGAATGAGAATTTATACCACACAAAACATGCTATGGTATAATTCAGCATTTTTGTCTGAAAATGGTAACAAGGCTGTTACCGAAATGTCACACACTATTTGATAAGGCACAATTTGGATTATAGATTCTAAACACAAGGTAATAAGACTAAATCCAAATGAATAAATAGTGTGTGACGTTTCAGTAACAGTGTCTTACCATCTGAATGTAGTATTTCAGTGCTTTTGTCTGAAGATGGTAACAACACTGTAACCGAAAGGTCACACACTATTTATTTATCTGGATTTGGTCTTATTACCTTGTGACTGTGTATTGGACAGTGTCTACCTGATGAAGTGCCCCTGCTGGGCATCGTAGAGAGAGAAGGAGAGATCCAGATCATCCCCCAGGCAGTAGTTAAAGTCCCTCAGGGAGAGGTAGAGGTGGTGGGAGCTGGCCCCGCGGACTCCTGATGTTGCTGACTCCTTCTTCCTCAGTGTGCCCCCAAGACCCTTCATGGTGCTGCCACTGTGGCCACTGCTGCCACTGCAGAGTGACCCCTGCCACAGTTCACTTTCATGTTACTGGGCTGGATTTGTCACAAATGGTATACAGTTAAACCTGTCTGTTTAACTTTTTCTTACAACATAAACCTTAGATTATTAAAACATTGGATTAGTAAACATGAGGGCAATCACTAAATTAAACACTGTCTATAGTGCCCCTCTAAATAGCCCCTTCCTCTTTATATAGCCCGATTTTAAACATTAAAATGTAAACATTTTACATTAAAAGTGACCTGTCTATAGCACCCTATTTTGGTGAATCCCAAGAGGGGGCACTATAGACAGATTTAACTGTATAATATAATAATACAGGGTGGCCATAAATCCCGAACCCTTTTAATTTTTAATTAAAAAATAAAAGTTTTCTGGACTTATGAGACAGAAATATAATATAGAAATAGTATAGAAAAAGCCCTTAGTTATAGAAACCTTTGCTAGAGCACTTGTTGTTTCAAATTTGAAATGTGTCTGAAGATGTTGTTGTGGGTCAACAAGTAGCTGACTGGATGGTGCACATAACTGGAAAAAAAGTATTTTATTTTTTGTTGTCAATTATTTTTTTTAAATTTTGTTTATTCTCTTTTATTATTATTTATTTTAGCTTAATCTCAGAAATGGCACTACAGAGATGATGGGTATTATTTATATTTGACTGTTGACCACCATTTTCACTGCAAAGAGTTAAGAGATAATGCACCAGTTATTATTAGCCCTTTGGATCAGAATACACTGTTATGGAAGATTTTGTTTTTAACATGTGTCCTGCCTCAGCTACAGACCCTCCTACAACCAGCTCTACAAGACCCAGAACTCAATGACCTTCCTGGACTAGACCATGAGCCCAGCATTGGACCAGGCCTTAGTGACCATAGCCCACTCAGATGATAGAGCACAAATCAACCCACTGAGCCTTACATACCTGCCTCTGTCTCATCAATATTCTGAATCCTTCTTGAACTTTCCCAGGTGTGATGTAAAACAGTGATTTTCTGAGCCTACTCTCAAATACTTTTGTTCTTGCTTCATTTGGATAATATTAAAAGTAAACATTGCCCATCAAACATAACATGAGAGAACATGGCAAATATTAGAATAATTGACAAACTTACTTCTCCAGGAACATTGGAGTCTGAGCTTTCTTCATGCTGGAACACCACAAGTGCTTTGGTCACATTTATATTGGAGGTGTTCTACACAAAATGTCGGAAAAAAAGTTTTGGTTCAGACACCTGAGTAGTACAAAGGTAAGTCCAATTTCACCAAATGAATCTTGTATCCCTATAAGCCAATTTGAAATCAAAGCTCTGAATTCACTTAAAAATGATATTTTACTATTTTAGAAGATATGTGGATGAATCTAATTTAATTATTAATCAGGGAAGTGAACAAAGAATATTAGATACCTTCAACAATCTATGTCCTGATATCAATTATTCTATGGAAGTAGATAACAATAAATCAATCAATTTCCTGGACATGAACTTAACATATAGTAATAATATTATTGCTACCTACAAGAAAATAAGACCTAATCAAAATAAATTAAGAGTGTGTGACGTTTCGGCAACAGCATTGTTACCAGACAAAAGAATAAAAATCTTATAGCTACAAGAAAATAAGACTTAATCCAAATAAATTAATAGCGTATGATGTTTCGGTAACAGCATTGTTGCCATCATCAGGCAAAAGAATAAAAAGGAATAAAAAATGTTTATTCTTTTGTAAGATGATCATAACAACACTGTTACCAAAATGCCACACACTATTATTGCCACCTGTATATAAAAAAAGCCAATACATACAGGGACTTATTGGAACTATAGTTCACAACACCATTTCAGCCAAAAAGTGGATTGGTTAAAGCTCTTATATATAGGACTTTTGCATTCATTAATGATACAGTTAAAAGATATATAGAAATTAACAACATCAAAAAAGAACTAATCAATGAAGATTTTACCATCAAATTGATAGATAGATAGAAGACATGAACCAAAAATATGAGAATAATACTTTAATTCAAAATCTAAAGTGCAAAAACCAGAAAGTCAAATTCATCACATTACCATTTATAAACCAAAGGTTTGCAATAAATTTTGCTGATATATTCAAAAAGTATGAAAATTTTAAAAATTGCATGGAAACCATGTAACCCTATTTCTTAATATATCAACAACCATAAGACCATCAATTACCAAAAGAGCAGGTTTAATTTATGTGAAAAATGTGACCAATGCTATGTAGGACAAACAGTAATAACTTTTTTAAAAAGAATAAAAAACCATAAATATACTCTAAAATGGGACAAAATTGAGAATTCTGCACTTTTAGAACAAAAAAAATCAGAGGGCATAATAATTTCAAAATTTATACAAAAAATAAAGATACTAGATTATGAGAAAAATTACTATAAGAGACAATTTTAAGAAGCCTCTTTATTCAAAAGAAATTTGCTACAATTAACAGAACAGAAGAGGGAGGAAATATCAATGATATTTAGAGATATGCCTTTAATTATAATGTGGCAATCACTCTCATGTAAATATTTTCATTAATTTTTTTTTGCTTATCCCTAGTACATGTGGTACAGGTCATGAAAATCATGGTATGTAGAAAAAGGTGACTGCTTTTACTCTAAGTGCACCACATGTCTACACATGTGAAAAGCAGTTCGACTTTGATATTTTAATACTTTCACTTATTAAACATATCAATATTGTTTTGTTAAATAATTTTTAACACATAATTTATCCCAAACATACCTTGGGAAGTGGGTGGTTATACGCTTGCGCCGGTTATTCTTTTCTTTGAACCAGCGCGGGTATGTTTATTTTATTCTTTTTCTCTGTGACCTTACTAAGAAAAACTTTTTTAAAAAGAATACAATCTTTGTTTTCCTTCTCATAGTGCACTTTTGGCTAAGTTCCCCAGAAGAGTGTTATAAAAAGTTTGATTGTACTACCTATTTCAAGTACTCTGCTTTTCACATGTGTAGACATATGGTGCGCTTACAGTAAAAGCAGTCGCTTACTTTTACCCACCATGATTAGCATGGCCTGTACTACGCATACTTAGGGATAAGCAAAATAAAAAACTTTAAGTACTTAAAACGACGTTTGACAAGTTATAACACAAATGTTTCTTTTGAATGAAAAATCGTTATTTACTTTTAAGGAGAAATAATGACTATTCCTATCCTTATATATTGTATTATAATTTAAGTACTTACTCTAAATATTACAATTAGAGATATAGCTACTGGTAAAATGTACGCAACAAAAGCTTACCACACGAAAGAGAATAACTGGGCTGACTTCCAGGGGGTTGAGGACTTCAGAGTCCAGACGGGGGATGAGATCCAGGCCCAATTGTCTGCAGCAAGGGTTCTGTTAGCTGTAGCCACCAATAGCCAAACACATACATTCTAAGGTACCATCTCTCAGTGAGAGACGTAGGAAGGTACTTAGAAACTTCACACAAACCAGCGACACCTTTCAGTGAGAGAGAAATATCATAAAACGAGTACAGTAGAACCTCTAGGAGAGGACACTCCTGCTAAGGACACCTCTCTACAAAGGACATTTTTCATTGCCAAAATTGTTACTATAAGTAAAGGGTGTACCTGGATCTGTAAAGAAAAAAAAAAGATTTTTTTTTCTCAAAATACTGTAGAACCTCCCTGTAAAGGACACCTAATTGTCAGCTAAAGTGTCCTTTAGGTAGAGGTGTCCTTTTGTTGTTGTTTCTTATCCCCTTGTGTAAAGATTACACGAATTCCATGATCTCATGGAATGGGATGTAGGGGTGCAGCTTTCGTTGATCAAGGCACCATGATCTCCAGTAAGAGGACACCTCTCTCTAAAGGACACTTTTGCTCTGCATTTAGGTGTCCTTTACAAGGAGGTTCTACTGTACCACATATCATGAGAAAGTCACCAAATTTAAAACCGCCAAACTTTCTTCCTTCAATGCCTTCCTCTACTGATGGTGGGCCACACATGGTCTCTCCATACTTCCCAGTCCTCCGCCATCCTCTTCATCTCCTCGTGTCGTCCAGTCCATTGTTTTAGATCGTCTGTGCATCTCTGTCATCTCCTTCCCCTCAATCTCTTCCCCTGGAGCTTTGCCTCCAATACTCTCAGTAATGTCTCTCCTGCTGATCCACACATCACATTTTCAGAAAACTTCAGTTTTCATTGTTCTATGAACTTTATCAGCTGGCGTTCTGTACCCATTCGATCGAGGACTTGTGATTATTTGTTACCATATCTCTCCAAGGAATTTTGAGAGCTCTTCTGTAAAGGTATGTCACGGAGGCTTCTATTTGTTTGTTTGAAGATTTTAGTAATGTCCATGACTCACAGCTACATACCAAACTTCACGTAGACATATTTGTGACCTATCAAGGTGTGATGATCACATGGAACATACTCTATGGAAACCCAGACTCACTTGTTGCCCCAGTCCACCCGTGTAGTCACCTGGGCCTTAACCTCCCGGGTCTGGTCCTGGGTCAAGGTGCCAGCCACCAGCCTCCGTCTCCACTCCAGCAGATCTCTCATGGCTGCCTGTACCCGCGAGAATAGTCCTCCGTTTTCTCTATGCTGCACATCCCATAATATCATCCCTGAGGTAAAGTGGCATAATTGGTTAACATAGGTGGAAACATAATTAAGCCAAAAGGATAAAAGGGAAAGGAAAAGTTGAGCTTAAACATCAATAATTAAATAGCCTTATCTATGAATCTGAATAGAATTAGGTGTTACAATGAAAAAAAATATATTCAGATATGAAATATAGGCTTCAATAATGATTTAAATTCTTTTATGGAAAATGATAGAAAAATGGTCCTTAATCTGATTCCATGCTTTTATAACAGGTAGATTTGGTCCCATATTGTCAGCCTACAATAAAAATAACAATATTTGAATTGTAGATGTGTAATTCTTACAATGTATTACTTTTGACCCAATAATGATTCCCTCTCCTATTGTTGCTGCTACTTCACATCAACAAAGAATTTCACTTCCATTATTGCTGCTGCTTCACTTCAACAATTAATCTCCCATCATTGCTGCTGCCTCACATCAACAATGGATCTCTCTCCCAATATTGGTGCTGCTTCACATCAACAATGGATCTCTCTCCCAATATTGCTGCTGCCTCACATCAACAAAGAATTTCACTTCCATTATTGCTGCTGCTTCACTTCAACAATTAATCTCCCATCATTGCTGCTGCCTCACATCAACAATGGATCTCTCTCCCAATATTGGTGCTGCTTCACATCAACAATGGATCTCTCTCCCAATATTGCTGCTGCCTCACATCAACAAAGAATTTCACTTCCAATATTGCTGCTGCTTCACTTCAACAATTAATCTCCCATCATTGCTGCTGCCTCACATCAACAATGGATCTCTCTCCCAATATTGGTGCTGCTTCACATCAACAATGGATCTCTCTCCCAATATTGCTGCTGCCTCACATCAACAAAGAATTTCACTTCCATTATTGCTGCTGCTTCACTTCAACAATTAATCTCCCATCATTGCTGCTGCCTCACATCAACAATGGATCTCTCTCCCAATATTGGTGCTGCTTCACATCAACAATGGATCTCTCTCCCAATATTGCTGCTGCCTCACATCAACAAAGAATTTCACTTCCATTATTGCTGCTGCTTCACTTCAACAATTAATCTCCCATCATTGCTGCTGCCTCACATCAACAATGGATCTCTCTCCCAATATTGGTGCTGCTTCACATCAACAATGGATCTCTCTCCCAATATTGCTGCTGCTTCACATCAACAATGAATTTCACTTCCATCATTGCTGCTGCTTCACTTCAACAATTAATCTCCCATCATTGCTGCTGCCTCACATCAACAATGGATCTCTCTCCCAATATTGCTGCTGCCTCACATCAACAATGGATCTCTCTCCCAATATTGCTGCTGCCTCACAACAACAATGGATCTATCTCCTAATATTGCTGCTGCCTCACATCAACAAAGAATTTCACTTCCAATATTGCTGCTGCTTCACTTCAACAATTAATCTCCCATCATTGCTGCTGCCTCACAACAACAATGGATCTCTCTCCCAATATTGCTGCTGCCTCACATCAACAAAGAATTTCACTTCCAATATTGCTGCTGCTTCACTTCAACAATTAATCTCCCATCATTGCTGCTGCCTCACAACAACAATGGATCTCTCTCCCAATATTGCTGCTGCCTCACATCAACAAAGAATTTCACTTCCAATATTGCTGCTGCTTCACTTCAACAATTAATCTCCCATCATTGCTGCTGCCTCACAACAACAATGGATCTCTCTCCCAATATTGCTGCTGCTTCACATCAACAATGAATTTCACTTCCATCATTGCAAATGTCGGATATCAATAATGGTCCTACATCCTCTATCTAGAGAGAGGCATAGACACCAATTTGTTCAGAAAGAATCCAGGTTCAGGGAAACTTTCCTATAATAACAGTTTGTCAGGATTAATCCCAGTGATGTGCCCCATTGACGGAAGAATGGGGTAAATACAATCCTCACCTTTATCCACTAAGGGGGGAAAATATTTTTTAATCTAACACTCAATTAAATATTAATTATTTTTTAAAAATTAAAAGAGTGTTTTGTGAAGTATGTTAGCTGTAAAAAGAGAGAACTCCAATAGATAGAAGGTTCCAGAGAAGTTACAACTTACCACTAAGGTAGCTGGTGTCAATGATTAAAAGAGGACTGATTAGATAAACTCTAACAATGACAGCAAGCTTTCATTGCTGCTGCAATCATTTTAATTTTCATTTCCAAAACATTTATTTGTGAAGTTTCATTCACAAACATACTTTTAGCAGCTCGAGGAGCATGAACTCATGGAATTCATGTAATCTTTATACAAGGGGATAAGAAACAACAACAACATACTTTTTGATAATTATTTTTAAGCAATTTTAAATGCTAAACTCTTTCTAGAGTTAAAACTTCCATTGTGTCAAATATATAAGCTGGGAAGCATTTAAAGTTCAAGGATAGGCAATGTTAGACAGTCCTAGGGTAGGCCAAGGAACATAGGTGCAGGAAAATCAACTGCTGGGCATCCTGAAAAGTGTGATTTCCAGATGTTCCCCAAAAATCTGTGGCTTGTCCCTGGTGAGCAAGAGCAGCCAACTCAATGGTTCTGGTGGTAGTGCTCCATCATCCATAAGCTACCTCCCCACTGACGTTACTATGGCTAAATTGCGGGCCAGGCTGATAAAGTTCATCTGTGGGTCCAGCTGTGTAAATCAGTGGCAAGGGGTTGTTGCACATCAGGACCCAACTTCAGCTCACCTACTTTAAGAGGTTAAATACAAGCTCACTAAAAAACCTGGGCTCAGCTGGCCTGGCTGATAGTACCCTGTAAGGGCTCCTAATCCAGGGATACAGGATGAGCAGCGTTTGTACTCCATGTTAGGAGCGGCTGCACATGGCGTCTGTTCCTCATGTCAGAGGCGGCCAAAATCTTTTTATCTATGTAAACAAATTTGTTCTGAGAAAAGGATGGCTACCATAGAATGCAGAGAAAGGCAAAAATTTATTTATTTGGTCTTATTACCTTGTTTCTAATCTATAATCCAAATTGTGCTTTATCATGAGATAAGAAGACTACAATGGAGCCATTCTAAATCCCAATATATCAAGTGTAGCTCTTGTACATTTCAATCAACTATTTGCAGCCTCTATGGTATTTAAGGCTCTATGGTCAAGATATTTTGAATGTTCCTTAACAATTTTATTTGAAAAGTGGCAATGTTCACAATGTATTTCCTTATTTTAATGTATGTTTATACTTCTGCAGTGTTCTAGAAACTTATGTCCAGAGTGTATAATCCATGTATAATTTTTTTTTTTAATTCTCATATATTGCGGATATAGCTTTTAATTATATAAAAATGTATTGAAATTTGTTGCAAATCCAATAATTGAGGATTGCAATATTGCAATTATATGTGAGGCTTTGAAAGAAAAGTCAGGCAAGATTCTGAAAGCAGGCAAAGACCATTATAAGTCACAAGTGGCCCAGCGAAGTTTACTAATTAGACAATGTGCATGGTGGTTTCTGCCTTGTTAACTACTGGCTGGACTGTATTCTTGGTTTATTCACTGGAATCTCAGCAAAGGTTGTTGTTTCTTATCCCCTTGTGTAAAGATTACACAAATTCCATGAGTTCAGGAATGGGGTGTAGGGATGCAGCTTTGTTGATCATGGCATCATGATCCAGGCACACTTTGGTGAAAGTCTGACTTTGCCTGTAATTTGAGGCTGTTCCTAACATGGAAGCCTTTGCTGCCGACTCTAACATGAGTATAGATGCAGCTCCTCCATATCCCTGGAGTGGATCCTTGCTGAGGTCTATCAACCAGGTCAGTTGAACTAAGAATTTTCAAAGGGGTATTTTTCCTCTTTTAACAATGCTACTGTTGGTCCACGACTGCTTATTTGTCAGTTATTCTTCTTGTTTTGCAGCTGGCCTTCATACCTGAAGGTTATTCCCCTATCCGCCACCTGGGGACGTGCCCCGTAGCAGTCAGCTCTGCCGATCTTCAAAGGTAAATAGAATAAGTGGAAGAGATCCCTGCCTGGTTCATTTATGGCCATCACATACGAGACTAACTCCGCCTTTGCTGGTCCCAAGCCTGGATGAAAAAGGAGGAGGGGGAGCAGTAACAAACTCACTAAAAACCTGGGTTCAGCTGGCCTGGCTGATAGTACCCTGTAAGGGCTCCTAATCCAGGGATACAGGATGAGTCTGTACTCCATGTTAGGAGCGGCTGCATATGGCGTCTGTTCCTCATGTCAGAGGCGGCCATTTCTTTTGGAGCTAAGTTGGCCTGCCACTGAGTAGTGCTCCCAGTCTTAATGACAAATGCAGACACAATCTACTTCATCCAGTCATGGTGGTTGTCAAACAGACACCATCAAGGGTCACAACTTGATACCCTAATATGATTGAGAGGAGTTAAGAAAGAAGAAGACATACGAGACTAACAGCATGTGGTTGTCATAACAATGTTTAAATAGTGTCAAAAAGTAAAATTGTAAAAGTAATAATCTGAAAATGTGGTCAAGAAATTATAATTTGTAGATCAACATTTTCATTGAAAATGATATTTATCCCGTGTGTGCAAGTCTATTTAAGATCACTAAAGTTCCTGGAAGCCAAAATAAAGAGAAATAAAGAGAGAGAGACCATATAAAGGGACCTCCAGATGTTGTGCCACTCCCGCAGCACCCAGGCCACCTCCGCCACTGT
>CP092880.1:23845526-24052301 GCA_030710605.1 Cordylochernes scorpioides
TTGATGGGGTAGTCAGTCATGGGTTAGTCTATAGGCTTTCATCTTTGATCAATTCTTTGGCCACTCTCTCTAGCTCTCCATGGATGTTAATCGCCCTCACAGCAGGCTCGGTATAGTCCCACACACACTTCCTGCTGTTCACTGAGTTCTGAGCCACTGGATGGTGCGGAATATTTCTGGTTTTTGCAGCATCGGACTACATGCCACAGCAGTCAGGGTCCAGTTGACTATCAGGATTGGGCCTCAATTGACTGAGAACTCTTGTGGCAGCCTCCTTTACCACAAAACTCCTACATGCAGATGAATTCTTTTTGTTAAGATTCTCAGTATGTCTCCATTCTTATTTTCAATTTTATTTAGGCCACCAGCTATCCACAACTAACCATATTAAATAGTATCTTCCGGATCAACTCTATACGCTAATAGGATTTCAAACGTACAAATAAAATAAAAGCAGTGGAGATGAGATCATCGTGTATTGAGGGAAGAGATGAAATATTTAGCGAAGCGTTAAAAGTTTTCTTCATATTAAATCACATTAAGTTCGAAATTCATGATGACCATCCCCACCGCTTTTATTTGGACTGATATAAATCTAATTGTTCGATGTTATAGCATCGGAAATATTTATTTTCTTCTTTCAAGAGGTGATGCTTAGTGTCAGTATTTGCTTAACTCCGCCTTGGCCGGTCCCAAGCCCGGATGATAAAGGAAGAGGGGGAGCAGTAACAAGCTCACTAAAAAACCTGGGCTCAGCTGGTCCAGCAGATAGTACCCTGCAAGGGCTCCTGATCCAGGGATACAGGGTGACCAGCGTTTGTACTCCATGTTAGGAGCAGCTGCACATGGCGTCTGTTCCTCATGTCAGAGGCGGCCATTTCTTTTGGAGCTAAGTCGGCCTGCCACTGAGTAGTGCTCCCAGTCTTAATGACAAAGGCAGACGCATTCTACTTCACCCAGTGTGGAGATAAGAAAGAAGAAGAGTATTTGCTTTGGTGGGAGAAATGACCTTTTTTTTTTTACAGATAGATATCCTCCCTCCAAACTTCTCCCATCAATATTTTGGCTAAATATTTGAGCTAGCCTCTTTTCCAGATAAGCATGTACTTAGAAATTCTGAGGATTTCATGAATACTGTGTCAATTCCATGAAATCAGACTTCATCCTAGACTAAGGAGGGCCCTTAGCCTGAAACCATTATCTCCAGATATCTAAGCAGGCGCTCTGAATTTGCTAGTTCACTAGTCGCATAGACTGTCAATAGATGTTGTTGTGTCCAATGAAGAGCCTCAGATGTCTCCATGCATCTCTATCACAGCAGCAGCAATGTCCACTATCTTGGGTGTGTAAAGCTGCTGCTCTGGGTCTATGTCAATTTTCTGCAAGGCTGCGGCCATTGCTGGGCATGAGAATATGTGGGTAGATGTTAGTTCCACACCAGAACAGTTGTCTGTCAATAGATAAGTTATATAAGAAAGTAAAGCACGAATGTTCCTTTTGCGCATAAAACAAATCTCTACTGCACTTTACTGCGATGAAAAAATATATTGGGAGAGCCTGGCTCATCAGTGGTAAACCAGTGGTTTTACCAATTTAATCTACCAAACTTTTTTTATAGGTGTAATACTGTATTGGACGATTCTGCTTATATATGATATGCTGAAGAGTGGAATCTTACTATTGTTAGCTTCCTCTGGTCGTCGCCTCTTGGTAAAATAAAGTCTCACTTATGTTGTAGGCGATAAAATTATTTATTTTTAAAAAAATACACAAGAAAAATACTACAACCCTCATTAATCATGGAATTTCTGGGAAACGAAAATCGTCAGTCCCAATTACCAGTAGTCCCAATTAATAGTAGTTCTCTAATAATCTGTAGTCTCAATTATTAGTAGCTCCAATTATATCAAAAATCCCAATTGCTGCTAGTCCCAATTATTAGCATACCTAATTAAATGTGAATTTGGAGAAGATATATTTGGAAGAGTATATCTATATATATAAAAATGAATGTTTGTATGTTTGTTGGTTTGTATGCCCTGTATACAAATTCGCAGTAGTTCACAAATTCAAACCAAAATTTCCATACATAGGTAAAAAATAACGGGGATGACGATAGGCTGCCGGCGACCACGTGACTTCCCTGCCCCCACCCCCCGTCGAGAAAATGTAATCGTCCGGCTGCCGGCCGGTTGGACAGTCCAAGTTCCCACCGACCAATCAGAGGGATCAAGAGGTCCTGGCGCGCGGGGGCAGAGTTGGTGACACAGAAAAAAGCCTCGCGGGTGACCTCCGGGAACTACGTCCATCTTCCATATGTAATATACATTTAATCGTGTAAACCCGGGAGTTGCCCGGGTCATTCGTCTAGTCTATATATATAAAATTGAATGTCTGTCTGTCTGTCTGTGTGTGTGTGTCCTCTATGGATTCAAAAACCATACATCCAATCGCCGTGAAAATTTGGGATATTATTAGGCATATCCCCGGAAAGGTTTACGAAAAATAATATCTTGAATATCTTTAATATCCTTAGAGTTATTTGCAGATTTGTAGCTTTAACTCGCAAGCAGCGCCACCATTGAGACGGAGATAGGCTTAGGTTTGCTGCTCCTGATGACCTTGGGTCTGCCCAACCCCGTGAGAGAATGGATTCGCCCGGCCGCCGGCCGACAGTCCAAGTACCCACCGACCAATCAGGGCAGAGTTGGTGACACAGCTATGCCAAGTAGACAAGAAAAAAAGCCTAGCGGGAGCTTGCCCAAGTTGACCTCCGGGAACTTCGTCCATCTTCCATAAACGACCATGAATTTATTCAACCTTATCGAGTATTTTTCAAGGGACCGGGAAAAAATGTTCACTAGATAAAACGATGATTTTGTAATGTAGAAAATTAGGAAAGACAAAATTCAGAATGACACGGCACACAGGGACCGGGAAAAAATGATCACTTTATCAGTTTCAAATTATCAAAATATATCTATTTCTTTTTATAAGTTTATAGAGAATTGTTTTAACAAATGTTCGTTAGACAGACCTTTACTCGGGTACCGATTAATATTGATTTTATTCAACTTATCGAGTATTTTTCAAGGGACCGGGAAAAAATGTTCACTTTATCGAGAAATTCGTTAAACAAACCTTTACTCGGGTAAAACACGGGCGAAGCCGGGTACATCCGCTAGTTATATAATAAAACAAGTTGATTAACTTCCTCTGGTCGTCGTCTCTTAGTAAAATAAAGTTTCACTTATATTGTAGGCGATAAAATTATTTATTTAAAAAAAAATTCACAAGACAATAAAATTATATTGAAAGAAAGTAGCACGTGCCACGCCACCGTTGTCACTTGTACTCTGTGGCCTTGACACCTGATTGGTTGGGCCGCTACGACCATTGGGGAAGCGGGGTTTCCGCCACCCGGGTCGCTGCGGCACATCTGTGTATCGGTCGTGCGGGCCATCAAATGTCTCTTACGCTATGGACATAAGCTTTTAGGACAGTAGAATTCTATATACAGTTATCAGCGTCATGCGTTCTATCACCGTTTGCTGCGCCACCACGTGGCGCGACGGTGACCTTGAGTGACGTAATGACAGGGTAGGAACAAGAAATCACTTGCTATCATTATCATATCATTTTATGTATATATCAGATTTAAAATATATTCATACAAAAATCTAAATAATACAATTTTCAAATATCGTTATGAAAATTTACATTTTTATTTTTGTATTTTAAAAACACACAAAGATTGAAGCGGGACGTTTCAAAAGAGTGCCATCCAAGACGCCAATTTATAATTGTAAAGAATAGTATTTTAATAAAACATTTAATCGGGTAAACCCGGGCGTTGCCCTGGTCATTTGGCTAGTTACATATAAATATCTTACATTTAGTTTTAGTGGTTGTTTTGTGTGTGTTGTGTTTTCAATTAATATTTTGAAAGGTTCATTATTCTTTATATATATTAGGAGGTTTTTTTAATTAAAACTTTATATTGGAGGCAATAATTTTTTAAACCGAAACAATGATTAATTTATCAGCAACAATGTAATTTAATCCACAACACAATGAATATATAAAATCCACAAAAATGAATCTTTACCCTTAAAAATGTCTTTTGTCTGATAATGGTAACAATGCTGTTACTGAAACATCACACACTATTAATTTATTTGGATTAGGTCTTATTTTCTTGTATCTTTAATCCAAATTGTGATTTATCATTAATTAGAAACAATAAAAATTTATCTACAACAATAAAACATTACCCACAACAATGAAACTTGACTCGAAAAATTTAACTTTATCCGCCAAAAAATGAAACTTTATCCATAACAAAGACCTTAACCACAACAACGAAACCTTACCCACAACAATGAAACCTTACCCACAACAATGAAACCTTACCCACAACAATGAAACCTTAACCACAGCAATGAAACCTTACCCACAACAATGAAACCTTACCCACAACAATGAAACCTTACCCACAACAATGAAACCTTAACCACAACAATGAAACCTTACCCACAACAATGAAACCTTACCCACAACAATGAAACCTTACCCACAACAATGAAACCTTAACCACAGCAATGAAACCTTACCCACAACAATGAAACCTTACCCACAACAATGAAACCTTACCCACAACAATGAAACCTTACCCACAGCAATGAAACCTTAACCACAGCAATGAAACCTTACCCACAGCAATGAAACCTTAACCACAACAATGAAACTTGAATCGCAACAATTAAACTCTATCTGCGAAAATAAAACTCTATCCACAACACACACACATTGATTATTTTATCCACAACAATCAAAATTTATTGTCAACAATGAATCTTTTCCCAAATCAATGATTACTTTATTTCAAACATTGGAACTTTTCAACAATACATTATCCAAAACTATTGTCATAAGTTATTCTTTTGTTTGTTCTCTCTCTTGTAAATCAATAATGATACGGCAAAATTTGGATTATAGATTATAAACACAATGTAATAAGACCAAATCCAAATAAATAAATAGTGTGTGACGTTTCGGTAACAGCGTTGTTACCATTAGTAGAGAAATTTTACCATTAGTATTATATATTAACATTCCATATACCATACTATTCAGTACTTTTGTCTGAAGATGGTAACCACACTGTTACTGAAACGTCACACACTATTTATTTGGATTTGGTCTTATTACCTTGTGTTTATAAATCAATAATGTTTGATTAATCTTCTTTCAATTATTATCTTTAAAAAGTCTAAAAGCAAAGTCAACACTTATCATACATAAGCAAATGTTTACTAAAATCAAACTTTTTTTATACACCAATATGTAATATAGGAAAAAAGTAAACACACACAAAAAGATAAAATATTAAACAATGTTTATTTACAATTACAAACTGATGTTAAAAAATACAGATTGTAACAATAGAAGAGTTATAGCATAGAGAATAGATATATATAACATGTAAATATGGTAAGAGAGAAATTTTTTTTTTGCTTATCCCTAGTATACGTAATATAGGCCATGATAATCATGGCGGGTAGAAGTAGGCGACTGCTTTTACTGTAAGTGCACCTCATGTCTACACATGTGAAAAGCAGCCATAATTTTGTTATAACTATGTTTTAAACAACTGGAACTTTTTTATTTTTAAGATATAGGTTGTCTGGCCGGCATTCATAGTTCTTAAAATATAAGAGACTTCAGCTATGAATTATTTTTATTTTCTTAACGTTTCAACAAAATCTTTTATCCATATCAGTAAAAAAATAAAAATTAGAGCATTTTTTGGCAAAGCATTATAAATGTATCTTTTTTTAATGTATTGCTAAATGCTTTAATTTTTATTTATTCCTGATGAGGATGAAAAAGATTTTTGTTAAAACATTTTGAGAAAATAGAAAAAAAGTTCTTTGTAACTTTTAGAATTCTGATATTATCGAACTAATTTGTTGTTTTAACAAGATTCTGAAACTCCGCCTTTGTTGGTCCCAAGCCTGGATCAAAAATAAGGAGAGGGAACAGTAACAAGCTTGCTAAAAACCTGGGCTCAGCTGGCCCGGCTGATAGTACCCTGTAAGGGCTTCTAATCCAGGTATACAGGATGAGCAGCGTTTGTACTCCATGTTAGGAGCGGCTGCACATGGTGTCTGTTCCTCATGTCAGAGGCGACCATTTCTTATTGGAGTTAAGTCGGCCTGCCACTGAGTAGCGCTCCCAGTCTTAATGACAAAGGCAGACATATTCTATTTCATAAATAAGAAACAAGAAGACAAGATTCCGCTGTATGTTGTTATAACAAGCATGTTACTATAACTACACACAAGGATTTAAACTATTGGAACTTTGGAATGATCAACTCTTGAGTTGGTATTATAACAAAGATCCACCCAACAAAGACCAGCTGGATGTTCCAGAGTTACCAATCAATTTGGTGTTTAACAAGATTTCACTGTAAGTTGTTATAACAAGTATGTTATTGTAAAGCTAGAGGCTGCCTGGCCAGCATTCATAGTTCTTAAAATTAAAGATACTTCGGACACAAGGATTTAAAACTATTGGAACTTGGGGGTAATCTACTCAAGTTGCTGTCATAACAAATTCCCCCCAACAAAGACCAGCTAGATGTTCCAGAGTGACCTGGTTGATGGACCTCAGCAAGGGTTCCGCTCCAGGGATACAGAGGTCTGTACTCATGTTAGAGTTGGCAGCAAAGGCTTCCATGTTAGGAACAGCCTCAAATTACAGGCAAAGTCAGATTTTCACTAAAGTGTGCCTGGATCATAATACCATGATCAATGAAAGCTGCACCCCTACACCCCATTACATGAGATCATGAACTCATTGCTTTACAAGCTTGATACCTTAGTGTGATTGAGTGGAGATTAGAAAGAAGAAGAAGATGAACTCGTGGAATTTGTGTAATCTTTACACAAGGGGGATAAGAAACAACAACAGATGTTCCATAGCTATCCAGTAATTCAATTGTAGTTTGAGATAGGTTAGTACAAATTAGCTTTGAAATCAGAGGAAGCTTATTGGTCATTCTGTATCACTGAATATTCAAATAAACTATTCATAGAAGAAATTTTTAAAATGTTGAGAAAAAAGTAAAAATTAAAAATGTATATATCATCCTTACAGAAAAATATGAAGAATATAAATGATAAAAGAATATATGGGTATATAAAATTTTATTTTACAAAGTTATATTTACAGATAATTTTTACAAATGAATAACTTGGTCAAATATATAAAAAGATAGGGTGTGTACTAATAACCAGTGAGTATTTTAAAGGCACTTCTATGTAGAATACTCCAATCACTTATTGGGAGAGAATAAACATTAGATGGTGTTTAGATGCCAAGAAATTCCCCATACCTATACAGAATATTGCATTGGGCTGTTATGCCTATATACTGATCCTGACCTCTTGGAAAAGGTATTTTAAATTAACAATGGATATAAGCTTTGAGAGGACACAGAAATCTACAGTTAAACCTGTCTATAGCACCCTCTCTTGGGACTCACCAAAATAGGGTGCTATAGAGAGGGGCGCTATAGACAGGTTCAACTGTATATATGTGGGTATGCACAAAAGAGGTAAAAAGTATATATAAGAGAGAAAAAGATCATGCATTTAAAATGATAAAAAAAGTCATTTCCTGATTTGGTCAAAACTCATTAAATCAATTTTCACAGTTTATTCCAATAGATGATACTCTTGGCATCTGTAAAAGCTCATTTAAAAGGTTAAGAAATGCCATTTTCATCAAATATGACATAAAAAGTCCATTAAACATATAGGTAAACCCAAGATCATATTTGTTGGAAATAATGAAGGAAATATTCAACTTTATTTACAGTATTTACAACCAAAAATTATTTTTATACACCCACAGAGCATTTGTTCTCCATTCTAAAAAAGAAAAAAATCCAAAGATATAGAAGGATAGTAAAAAAATATACAGTTAAACCTGTCTATAGCGCTTCCTCTTGGGACTCAACAACAACAAGCCTTTATTTAGGGTCGCTGACCCTATACAGGATTCACCAGAGGTATGCATAAGAACAAAGGAAAAAACGATATAGACAGAAGAAAAAAAAAAAAAAACAAGAGAAAGAGGGAAGCAAGAAAAACAACACAAAAAGAGTAGCAGATAGAAAGTGAGGAGTGAGTGTCTTGGGACTCACCAAAATAGGGTGCTATAGAGAGGGGGTGCTATAGACAGGTCACTTTTAATGTAAATCTCATCGTACTGGGCACTATAGAGAGGGGCTGCTATAGACAGGTTTAACTGTATATTTGAACCTTTTAACACAAAATTATTTTTTAGATGAGAGTTTCACTTTAGTTTTTTCCTTTGTTAATAAACACAAAGTTGTCAAAAAAAGATCATAGCATGGAATGTGGTAGTGATAGTGTATGAGGCATTAATCATTGAATAAAAATTATAAAGAAATAAAACATTTGACCAAAGTTTTGGAGCTCTTTCTCTCATGGCTAATCTCCATATAGGTATGTAGCAGCTACATTGACTAGAAATGTTTTTTAAAAAAATAGCTGCAGAAGGAATGAATTAAGGATCAGCAACTTCTTCTTGTATGGATTGATCTGCTAAACACACAAATTCACACAATTGGAATTTGAAAGAAGTATTTCAAATACAGTAGAACCTCCCTGTAAAGTGTTACTTTGCTTATTAAATAATTTATTAGAAATATAGTGTAAACACATTTATTTTAAACAAAATAAAAATTATCAGAACTTATAAAAAAAAGAAGCTTATTTTCCTTCTTTGAAAAATATTTACATAAAAGCAATTTAACAAAACAAATTTAATCCAAAAATTAAACAATCAAAATTTACATATCTCTCGACAGAATGTGTTTACTCTAGTCTCTAGTCAAAACCCAATAAATAAATATATACACAATTTAATTATTTTTATGTCTGCGTAACTCTAAGTCCATTTACATCATAAAGGACACCAAATTGCAGAGCCAAAGTGTTCTTTAGGTAGAGGTGTCCTCTTACCGGAGAGTTGCTAAATAGTAAAAATGATAATTTTGCAAATGAAAACTGTCCTTCATGGAGAGGTGTCCTCTTACCGGAGAGTTGCTAAATAGTAAAAATGGTAATTTTGTAAATGAAAACTGTCCTTTGTAGAGAGGTGTCTGCTAGCGGGGTGTCCGCTAAAGGGAGATTCTAATGTATTAGGATCTTTTTTAAAGAGAGACATATGAAAACAAATTAAGAAAGTTTACTAAATTTCTTGAAATAGAGGATAGTTTTAGTTTCTGAGAATTCTTTAAAAAAGAATATAATAAAATAAATAGAGTTTCCAGGGTTTGAAATCTTGAGATATCGTTCAACCAGCACGTATTAACCACCATGCACGTATATTTTCAAAAATTTGTTTTTCACACACAATTATTGTAATATATTTCTCTCAATATCATGAGTATTTAAAATATGTAAATAATAATTTGTATAAAAATAGTATTTATCAATAATAAGACCTGTGTGCCTTAATAAAGGCTTTTGTGTGTGTGTGTGTATTTATCATTAATTTGTTAATATGATACTCCTGTTGAAGGACTAACAAGTCCGAAAGCTTGAAAATAAAATGTTTACACAAGAAACTTAGCCCTGGAAGCTTTATTTTAATATATTATAAATCAGGAAAGAACATTCGATCAATCTTGCGAGTGCAATGGGAACTCCCAAAACAGGTTTATATCTTTATAGCATTTTTATAATATTATGTTTTTTTTTGCTTATCCCAGGTACACATGGTACAGGCCATAATAATCATGGTGGGTAGTTAGCGACTGCTTTTACTGTAAGCGCACCACATGTCTACACATGTGAAAAGCAGTTCAACTTTGCACTTACAAATGTGCCAGAGCCCCGTTTGGTTACTTGCACTCGCTGGTGGGGTTGGACTTTTTCAAGAATCAAGGGCCATTGGAGCATTTTTTTTTAAACAGAAAAAAGTGTCCAATGCGGGAACCGAACACGGGTCGTAGTGGTCGAAAACCAAACGGTTTAACCAGCCTTCCACCGAACCCCCAATATAATATTATGTAAAATAGTATCTGATTATATTTAACTTGTGTTCTAATGCTGAATCATTATACCAGTTTTCTCCTGTAGAAGGGCATTCATGGCTGAAAGCTAGAGAATAAAAAGGTTTTTGAAAAGATACTTTTCCTTGGAAGCCTTATGATAAGGCACTATTTGAATTATAGATTATAAACACAAGGTAACAAGACCAAATCCAAATAAATAGTGTGTGCCATTTAATTAACAGTGTTGTTACCATCTTCATTCAGTATTTTTGTCTGAAGATGGTAACAATGCCGTTACCTAAATGTCACACACTATTTATTTGGATTTGGTCTTATTACCTTGTGTGGAGGGCCTTATATTTTTACTCAATATTCTTCTTCTTCTTTCTTATCTTTATCTTACTTACTCAATATTGATACAAGGGATTATTTCATTGAACAGGTGTTACAGATTAAATGTTATGGCCCACCCAATGTGGTAGAAAGAAGGGGGTACTGACCACCAGGGGAGGTCCAGTGCTGACCTCGAATAGCTGCAGTAGGGGGCAGTTCAGTGAAGGGATTCAGGGTGATGCTGACCTTCTCACCAGCCAGGGGTTCAATGGTCCCAGCCTCCACTTCTGTAAACATATCCTCCCTTTGTAAAGCTATTACAAAACCCCTAATTAGGAGCAGTCAACAATTTTCAGTGTTTCAAGACCGGATATCTCTCATTTCTGCAGGCAACATCAAAACAACATGCACCAAGTGCCAAACTGATTGTGGCAGTCCCCAATATCTCCTTGATTGTATCCAAAGCCACAAAACAGGATCTTTAAGACAATCTGGGAAAAAAGCATCCAGTTTCTGAGACCAACTTTTGGAGTTAGTCTGATGGGACATCAGGTACATAGGTAGATAAGTACCTTTGTTTGAATAGGCAGGATAGGAGATATGTAAATAAGTAGCTATGTTTGAATAGTCAGGTATGCAGCTAAGTACCTTTGGCAGGCTGGGAGGTGGTGCGGTGGCGATGAGAGCGGAGACATAGCAGACAAGCCAGACACAGGATGGCCAGTCCCAAGCTGCAACCTACAATGAGTCCAATGGTGGACTCGGAGGGAGGGATCTTGAGTTGAGGGGTCTGGACTCCCTGGCTGTGTGCCCCCACCTGGAGTTCCTCCCCTTCTTCTTCCTCTGGGACTGTCAGCACAGAGGTTAGCAGAGCTGGGCACTGTAGATTCTATAATTACCATTGCCACAACAATACCACTTCAAACACCACCTCAATTTTTTTATTTATTTATTTCAAATCAAAACGCTATGTCCCCCTAGGGACACTTGCGCTAAATGTACATACAAATATAACAAAGAAAATATTCAACATGGAAAGATACACAGAAAGTAACTTAGAAAGATTCATAAATATTATTTACATATAGAGATATTCTTTGAATTTTATTTACAGTTACATCATTAAATTTAAAAATATATACATATATACACACATATACACGCATACACCTATATATTGTTTACAGCCATATAATATGTCCAATATTTCCTTGAGATCGTTACATCAAAGACCATTTTTCTTAATGAAATCCAAAATATATTTACAAAGGAAATTAAATTTTATATATGTGTCCTTACTTGAAATTAAATCACTAGGGCCTAGAGCTATTAAATTGTTGTTGACTCTGTAATCTTGAAAGACAGGGCACACTAGCAAGAGATGTATTGAAGTTTGTTCCCCCAATCCACCCTAAATAACAAGTGAGTACTATAAGTACAACAAAGATTTGTGGAAGTATTATATTCATGTACCTATATAGGCAGCTCTTCCTTTAATTTTGTCTGAATTTGCCAAAACTGATGTTGTGGCTCATTCTTCATCACCACCAGTAAAGTTTTGTGCTAAAGTGATGAACATAATACATCGTTCTGATGGATAATTAATTAAAGGGAGAGATACCTCTATGGCTACAAAAGTACAAAGTAATAGCTGTCTATATACACTCATGGACAAATTTTAAGCAAGTGGAAATTCTTTGATGTCTCTGGTTATCTTTTTTTTTTTATTTAAGTAGACAAAGGCAAATTTGTTCACACTTTTTTTTTTGCTTATCCCTAGTAAAAGTGGTACAGGCCATGATAATCATGGAAGTAGGCAACTGCTTTTACTATAAGGGCACCACATGTCTACACAAGTGAAAAGCAGTCTTTTTCTTCTTCTTTCTTATCTCCACACTGGGTGAAGTAGAATGCGTCTGCCTTTGTCATTAAGACTGGGAGCACTACTCAGTGGCAGGCCTACTTAGCTCTAAAAAAAAAATGGCCGCCTCTGACATGAGGAACAGACGCCATGTGCAGCCACTCCTAACATGGAGTACAGATGCTGCTCATTCTGCATCCCTGGATTAGGAGCCCTTACAGGGTACTATCAGCCAGGCCAGCTGAGCCCAGGTTTTTTAGTGAGCTTGTTACTGCTCCCCCTCCTCCTTTTTCATCCGGGCTTGGGACCGGCAGCTTGACCGGCTGCTTAAAAAGCAGTTATACCTTTTAGCATGTATATCGGGATTTAGACAATAACTCTGAAAGATATTTGATACACAGTGACCTTTATTAAAGACACACGAGATAACCAAATATAAACCAAATTGCCTCTGTCTCTTTCAAAAAGAATAGATGACAGGGGAGATCAAAGACTTGCCATTTCTTTAAGTGTTGTCCATGAGTAAAGTCTTATTGGATCACACTAGAAGTAACTTGTAGAGAATTCTAAGATGCCATGTATGTCCCCTCACCTTCTGTAGCCAGGGTCCGGGCAGTCATGATGTTGGAGAAAGGGGAGGAGCCCTTGTTGTTGAACGCCAACATCTTCACCTCGTACGCCGTATCTAGGTTCAGCCCAGTCAGGGGGTGTGAGCTCAGGTCTTCTCCCAGCGCATGTTGTCCACTGTATTCCCCTGCGCTGGCCACAGGACGGAAGTGGATCACAAATCCTTCCACTTTGATCGGGTACTGCACAGCACATCCACCTCAGGTTAGAGAGTCAGTGGGTCTAATACCTAAAAAAAATTATAATCTCTCCTAGAATTGGTCTTTTTCAATAAAGAATTTGTCATTTTTGATATTAAGAAAGTTTTCACTCCAGGCATTGGTAATTCACCAGATGGGTCAGTCATGGAAATACTGACAGCAAATCAAAATTGGAGCAAATTGAAATTGAAAATGTATGCAAGAACATTTATTTGGCTTTTGGTTTTCCTATGATGCATTTTATAGAAGTTTAAAAACTTTTTGGGGTATTTCTGTTGTTTTAAATCCCCATTTAAACAAGTTATAAAACAAAAATAGACTGGAGCCATTCCCTTAAAATTCAAAGGAATGTTATTATCATGGTTTTGTCCCCTAGCAGAGTTTACAGTGGAACCTCATTATAACTTGGTTAAAATATCATAATTCAATGGCCCCAAGTTTCAAGCAACAGTTATTTTAATTGCTTTTTTAAAATTATCCCTAATTACACATGGTACAGGCCATGATAATCATGTTGGATATAAGTTAACGACTGCTTTTACTGTAAGAACATTACATGTCTACACATGTGAAAAGTAGTTCGACATCTGCATTTACAAATGTGCCAGAATCCTGTTTAGTTACTTGCACTCGCTGGTGGGGTTGGACTTTTGCAAGAATCGAGGGCCATTTGAGCATTTTTTTTTTATAAGCAAAAAGTGCCAAATGTGCAATTTGATCCTGGGTTGTAACAGTTGAAAACAGTTTTGACCACCCTTTCACTGACCCCTACGATTTTAATTTTGGTTGTAACAACATAAAATCTTGGACCCTAGGGATGTTGTTCAAGTAATAGGTTCCTATTGTGAAAAAATAGTACAAATGTAATATTGTACTGGGATAAGGTGCATAGTTATGAAAAAAGGCATCTCCTTATCGTGCAACTGAAAGTTGCTGATGGCTTGCGCCATCTATCGGAATAAATATCAACTATTCTCGTTGGTTTTTAATTATTCCAGAATTGGCCAAATACCCATTCTTGATTAATCAAGAAAAGCTAACCACGGACGCGTTTCGGGCTGTTGGCCCTCATCAGCGTGGTGCAAGCTGTACCTCAACGACCAAAATATTGGTCATTCAAGGCATCCTGAAAAATCATGAAACGGGTAGTTAAGGCCAGAATTGCGTGAGACTGCGACACAATGTGATTATCACAATTCCTGGAATGTTATTGTAAACACATTGACTTCCACTACAAGTAGATGGCATTTAAACAAAAATGGGTGCAGAATGTTGCACAATTCACAACCTAAAATATGTTTAGAATTGCTACAAGAAAATAAGACCTAATCCAAATAAAGTGTGCGACATTTCGGCAACAGTGTTGTTACCATCATCAGACAAACGAATAAATGAGAAAAAATATCACAGCATGTTCCTAAATTTCAAATTTCTATCTATATTTAACAAAGTTTGTGTTATAAACAGGTTTGCCGAGTGGTGTAGACAAGAGTGTGAGGCTGCCTACCTTCCAGGTGACTTGAAGGGAGGTGGGGGAGAGGGGCTCCAGTCCCACCAGCTCAGGGGGCTCCGTCAATTCCACCTGGTCCTGAGCTGTTTTCTCCAGTGAGATACGGCGGGACATGGGGCTCAGCTTGTTGTCATTGTTGGAGTACACTGCAGCGATGCGGAACCTGTACGGCCCTCCATCTGTACACACACCATATTGATACTTGTGGAATATCAGAAGCCATCAGGGAGAGAACTGTACCACACAGCTGAATTTAGCTAGGAAAAAATCAAAAACAGAAACCTTGGGTGATAAGGTACATTTTGGATTATAGGTTAGAAAACACAAGTTAAAAGACCAAATCCAAATGATAAGGCACAATTTATATTATTAATATATACAGTTATCAGCGTCATTCGTTCTTAATTCTGTCACCGTTTGCTTTTGGTTCAGTGGTAGAATGCTCGCCTGCCACGCGGGCGCCCCGGGTTCGATTCCCAGCCGATGCATTTTTTTTTTTTTTTTTACAATTTTTAAAACTCATTTATATATTATACAAGAATGACATCCACGGCGCCAATTTATAATTGTAACGAATAGTATTTGAATAAAAGCATTTAATCAAGTAAAACCCGGGCGTTGCCCGGGTCATTCGGCTAGTTGATTATAAACACAAGGTAATAAGACACTCTATTAATTTATTTATTTGGATTTGGTCTTATTACCTTGTGTTTAAAACCAAATCCAAATAATAAGGCACAATTTGGATTATAGATTATAAACACAAGGTAATAAGACCAAATCCAAATAAATCAATAGTGTGTGACGTTTCGGTAACTGCTTGTTACCATCATCAGACAAAAGACTAAATGAGAAAAAAAAAATCAGTCTTACACATTTGATAACAGTACTATTTAAGAACATGCTGTGATATTTTTTCCACATTTAGTTTTTTTGTCTGATGATGGTAAAAATGCTTTTACCGAAATCTCACACACTTTATTTGGATTAGGTCTTATTTTACCTTGAGTAACTTTAAATCTTAAATTCAATTTGGTCATCTTATTTTGTTGTCTTACTGAGTTTGAGACCAGAAAATCTGGAATGCATTTTTTTTAATCCAAGTGGTCTGCAAGCATATGATGCCTGAACCCCCAATGGAAAACCATGGTCTCTCCTATAGTTCTAATAGTGGTCCTTCCTTCATGGCACTGATGGAAAGTTTTTTTTTTTTTTATTATCCCTAGTACACGTAGTACAGGCCATGATAATTATGATGGGTAGAAGTAGGCGACTGCTTTTACTGTAAGTGCACCACATGTCTACACATGTGAAAAGCAGTTTGACTTACAAATGTGCCAGAGCCCCGTTTGGACTCGCTGGTGGGGTTGGACATTTGCAAGAATCGGGGGACATTGGAGCATTTTTTTTTTTAATCATAAAAAAAGTGCCCAATGAGGGAATCAAACCCGGGTCGTAGCAGTAAAAATCCAACGGTTTAGACCATCCTTCCACTGACCCCCACTCATGGAAAGTTTTACTATGGAGCTGCTACCACAACTTAGTTGATGTGAATGGCTTTATTGGGAAACAACTCTCTCTAGATGATCAGCATTGTAAGGAAGACATAACTGCCCAGAGTGGTATTACAGCATCCCGTACAAACACATTTTACTTATTTTTATGGAAAAGCATTGCTTGATGCAATTTATTTTTAATTTTATGTATGCACCTCTATAGACCTATAAGCTTATGTCCATAGGTTCCCTAGACACCCCTAAGCTGCCTTCCATAGTAAACACAGGGTATATAAGAAAACCAATCCAATACAATAGTAGAGCGGTCTGGAGACTAATTTGGCGAGAGGGTTTACCACTGATTAGGAAAAAAGTGCCCAAAGCGGGATTCAATCCCGGGTTGTGGTGGTCAAAAACCAACAGTTTAGACCACCCACTGACCCCTTAAAACAGAGAATTTGTTGACTACACTTACCATTGTTTAGATTATGGACCACATGGGAGAAAGTGTTGGCTGCAATATCTTCATCCAAGGTCACCCAGTGATCTTTTTGGGATTCCTGCATGAACTGGACTTTGAAGAAAGAGATGGGCAATCCTTCCCCTCTGGCCAGTGACCAGTTGAGCATCACAGAGTTCTCAGTGACTTGGGAGACATCTGGTCGCGAGGGCAGTGGCATCCTCACTGCACCACACAAGGTCTTCTTTCTTATCTCCACTCAATCATATTAGGCTATCAAACTTGTAGAGCTTGTTGATGGTGTGGGTGAAATAGAATGTGTCTGCCTTTGTCATTAAGACTGGGAGCACTACTCAGTAGCAGGCTGACATAACTACAAAAGAAATGGCCACCTCTGATATGAGGAACAGACGTCATTAGTTACTCCTAACATGGAGTACAGTCGCTTCTCATTCTGTATCCCTGAATCAGGAGCCCTTACAGGGTACTATCAGCTGAGTCCAGGTTTTTTAGAGAGCTTGTTACTGCTCCCCCTCCTCCTTTTTCATCCGGGCTTGGGACCAGCAAAAGCTACAATGGTGAAGCCTGCATGTTTAGCAATGTTTAATTATAAATTAAATCTGGACACTTATATATCAAAGTACACCTAGATGTCACAACTTATGGGGCAAGAAATACTTTTACCCTGAAAATTTATTTTAACAAATTCCTATATCAATCAACTATGTTATCAACTGAATGACTACTAGCATTTTGCATCCTTCATGTGAGACCCCCTCTAATCAAGCACCATGGCACTGCACATGGAAGAAGTAATATGTGGCTACCTCCTCCTTTCTTCTTCTTTTTCTTCTTCTTCTTGTTGTTCTGGTCAACTGGGGGCAGGTCATAGTAGTCCTCCGACTGTTCCTCCTCCGAATCCTGGGGATCTGGACCACAAACATTGTTATTCCCTTGTGTAAAGATTACACCAATTCCATGAGTCCATGCTCCTTGAGCTGGGGTGTAGGGGTGCAGCTTTCATTGATCATGGCACCATGATCCAGGCACACTTTGGTGAAAGTCTGACTTTGCCTGTAGTTTGAGGCCATTCCTAGCATGGAAGCCTTTGCTGCCAACTCTAACATTAGTACAGACACAGCTCCTTCATATCCCTGGAGAAGGACCTTTGCTGAGGTCCATCAACCGGGTCAGTTGAACTCAGGATTTTTAAAGAGGTCTACTCCTCTTCTAACAATGCGGCTGTTGGTCTGTGACTGCTTATTTGTCAGATTTATTCTGCTTGTTTTGCAGCTGGCCTTCATATCTGAAAGTCATTTCCCTATCTGCCACCTGGGGACGTGCTCTGTAGCAGTCAGCTCTGCCGAGGGAGACCACAAACATTGTTAAGAATAACTAATTCTGTCTGTGTGGGTGGGAGCTAGCTCTGGTACCAAACCTCCAAAGAACTAAGTATCATTACCATTTACAGACCTGGCTCTGGTATTGATGCTCTATGCTTCTAAAATTATACTTATTTAGCTGGTATTAGAAGACATTTCATGAAAAATAAAATAGATTGAAAATAAGAGAGACCATATACTATATGTGCATCCGAAAAACAAATCAATAAGGTCAAGGTAATAAGCCCAAATACAAATAAATAAATAGTGTACGACGTTTCGGTAACAGCGTTGTTACCATTTTCAGACAAAATGTCTGAAGTCAGACAAAATTTTTGTCTGAAGATGGTAACAACATTGTTACCAAAACGTCACACACTATTTATTTATTTGTATTTGGGCTTATTACCTTGAGTTTACATCTTGTTGCATCTTTAGAAACCACAGGGTAGTCTGACTACTCACCAATGGGAGGCAGTCCTGGAGTGGGAACAATCAACCGAGAAACGGCGTAGTTTCCACCCAGTTCATTGGCAACGAAGCATTGGTAGATGCCAGCTTGCTTGGGACTGACATGGACCAGGTCCAGGCGAGAGGCGCTGTGTCGCAGACCTGAGTCCCGGCCCAGTAGCAAGCCATTGTGGAACCAGACCACATCTGGTCTGGGCTGACCACTCACACCACACACCAGACTGACGTTGGAGCCAGGGTGAACCTCCTGGCTGACTGGGGGGTGGATCACAATGGCCGCCGGCTCTGTCACACAGCTCTGTCAACACTGAGACATCCCACAGCTTGCACCAACGACAGCAGCTCTTTTTACCCATCATCCTGTATTTTCATGCTCAAAACTGGCCATACAAGACCGCTCCTCTTCCAGGATGGTGTTGTGACCTTCCCACAATGTACTATCTACAGGACCAAAGAGGCCTCACCAGACCACCTCTTGGAATGTATGGGAGACTCAAGACAGGACCTATATTCCAACCCTACCAAGATTGTGAATTTGATCTATGAATATAGTCTCCATGACCTTGTATAATTATACAATGGGGTAATAATAAAAATAAAAAAACAACTACTGATAAACCCAAAACTTCAAGAACAGTTACCATCACCAAAATACCATTTTCCTCAATTAGCTGCTCTTTGGTATGAGAAGACCTAGCTAAAGTGTTCCATATAGAGAAAGGTTAAAGCACGAATGTTTCTTTACACATAAAACAAACTTCTACAATCTTTTACTGGCTCATCAGTAGTGAACCCCCCAGCAATTTGACTAATTTAATCTACCAGACTGCTTCTCTTAGAGCTCTAATACTGTGTTGGACAATTCTGTTCAAATATGTTACAATAGATAGAAAATTTGTCGGGAGGAAATTGATCCATAGAAGCATAGGGCGCATCTCCCGTCAAAATAAACGTCAAAATTGGCGTCAGGTTTTGACGTTTATTTTGATGGGAGAGGCGCCCTATGCTTCTATGGATCAATTTCTTCCCGGAAAATTTTCCATCTATATTTTAGCCATAGATTTGGCCCAGCCACTTTGCCAGCATAACACCTCTTTGGTAGATTTTGAAGATTCCATTAGATCCCGTGTGGATCTCATGGAATAAAGTCCGCCCTAGACTGACGGGGGCTATTAGTCCGAAACCATGGTCTCTAGGTGGACACTTCTCAGTTTGCCATAACTGGTGTTGTGGCTTTGTCACCGACCCGAGGCCGCTAGTTGCGGTGACGGTCAATAGATGGTGTCAGGTTTTGACATTTATTTTGACGGGAGAGGCGCCCTATGTTTATATATGTTACAATGAAGGGTGGAATCTCAGAAATGGTATTCAAGAAAACTATGGATATAAGCTTTTAGGACAATAGAAGTTTATTTCATGTATAAAAGAAACATTTGTGCTTTAATTCTTTCATTTCTTATGTATAGATGGTGCGTTATTGCTTTATACAGTAGAACCTCCCTGTAAAGGACACCTAATTGCAGAGCCAAAGTGTCCTTTAGGGAGAGGTGATCGTAGAGTTGTTTAATAGTAAAAATTATAATTTTGCGAATGAAAACTGTCCTTTATAGAGAGGTGTCCTCTAGCGTGAGTGTCCTCTCATGAAGGTTCTACTGTAATGAAGAAGGGTGTTTGAGTCAAAAAGGTGATCCATCAAATAAGTTTATAGAAAAGGGGCATACCTGGATCTGTAAAGAAATAGACAGCATCAAACAACACTAACAAGATTTAGAACAGGCCATCTCAAGCCATTGAAGATAGAAAATAATAACAAAATTTATCCCACTTGTACAAAATGTAGTTTGGTACCTGCAGCTCCAGAACACATTTTGGCTTGCATTAGATGCACTAAACAGGACCTTTGGGAGAGGCCGCTGCTCATCATAAAACAGCTCGAGGAGCATGAACTCATGGAATTCGTGTAATCTTTACACAAGGGGATAAGAAACAACAACAACAACAAGAAAAAAATTTTTTTTTCTTAAAATATTTTGAGAGATTGCTCTCTCTTTATCAAATTATTGCACAATAAACTTAATTTACGAATTCTTGTAGATGACAAAGTTGTTTTCATGTCATCTACAAGAATTTGTAAATCAAGTTTACTGTTATATTACGATGCACTATGGTAGATTAAACTGGCGAAACCACTGGGAGGGTTCACCACTGATGAGCCAGGCCCTCCCATTAATTTTTCCATTACAGTAAGGGCAGTAGAAATTGTTTAATTTCAAAAAGAATCATACTTGTCTAAAATAGTTTCTAATTTTCATAAGTTTACTGTGCAATAAATTGATAAATTGATATTTTGAGAAAAAAATTTTTTTTTTTTCTTTACAGATCCAGGTACACCTTTACATATAAAAAGAAGGGAGTGTATTCTGATTACCTTGTATTTCAAGGAAAGTAGAGATTGTGATTCCAGGCATGCTGTTCTCAGCCTTGCAGACATAGGTACCTTGGTCCTCCAAGGTGACAAGATGTAGGTCCAAGTTCCCTAGACACACAACCCAGAGATTGATACTACCATGGTCACCTCAGCTATAAAATGTCCATAGTTTAGGGTATATAGAGTCTCCCATGGGAGCCTACGAACTATAAATGTACCTAGTCTCTTGGAGCTGGTCAGAAACTATGTTATGTGAGGGAAGGGAATCTTTCAACTGAAACAAATTCTCAGATAAGAGACCACCATGGTCTCTCTTGGAAAAAAAACATTTTTTGCTTATCCCTAGTACACGTGGTACAGGCCATGATAATCATGGTGGGTAGAAGTTGGCTACTGCTTTTACTGTAAGTGCACCACATGTCTATACATGTGAAAAGCAGTTTGACTTTTACACTTACAAATGTGCTAGAGTCCCGTTTGGTTATTTGCACTCACTGGGGGGGTTGAACTTTTGCAAGAATTGGGGGCCATTGGAGCATTCTTTTAATTAGAAAAAAGTATCCAATGCGGGATTCGATCCTGGGTCGTAGAAGTCGAAAACCAACGGTTTATACCATCCTTCAACCAACCCCCCCATGAGAGCCTACAAACTATAACTGTCTCTCCTGGAGGTGGTCAGATATGTGATGGAAGGTAAACTTTCAATTGAAACAAATTTTCAGATAAAAGACCACCATGGTCTCATTTGGAAGAAAACTATTGTACTCTATCAGTTACTGGGCCTCATCTATCTCTTCATAGTTGGTCTCCCGTTGGTCTCAAGGACCACACCATCTCCTTAGCGGTGAAGCACACGATCTACGTTTTTTTCGTATATCATGAAATACGTGGTGTTGCTATAGACCAGCTGGTGATTCTCCACCAAACTCTGCAGCAGTGGCAGAGGTGTCATATTCATTGTACATAGTATATTAAAGTATATTTTTCCGTTTATCATTACTCTTCACAATTCATCCTTTCATACTTCATCCCTAAGGATAGAAATAATCGTTATTTCTCCTTAAAATAAATTACAATTTTTTGTTCAAAAGAAACATTAGCGGTAAAACTTGTCAAAAGTCGTTTTACAATCATAAGCCGCATTATATTGTATCATGGGAATATATATATATTAATGTAAGTGCACCACATGTCTAGACACGTGAAACTTTTGCACTTACAAATGTGCTGGAATCCCGTTGGGTTACTTACACTCGCTGGTGGGGTTGAACTTTTGCAAGAATTGGGGGCCATTGGAGCATCTTTTTTTTTTAATTAGAAAAAAAAAAGCCCAATGCAGGATTCAATCCCGGATCGTAGTAATCGAAAACCAATGGTATAGACCATCCTTCCACCAACCCCCCTATAGAGTTTGTTAGAGTCAGATGAGCCATCTATCTCTACCTTGAATAGGCTAGCTATCTTACCTCCATGTTGAAAGGCACGTCCGGAAGGAAAGGGTTTCATGTCCAGTCTTTGCCAATAAATTTTGGGCGGAGGGTTGCCATTAGCAGCACACTCCAGAGTGA
The DNA here is from genome assembly GCA_030710605.1 of Cordylochernes scorpioides. Taxonomy (NCBI): domain Eukaryota; kingdom Metazoa; phylum Arthropoda; class Arachnida; order Pseudoscorpiones; family Chernetidae; genus Cordylochernes; species Cordylochernes scorpioides. The sequence goes on from CP092880.1 coordinate 23,867,959, forward strand.
GGTTGAACTTGGTGACAACTTGGGTGACCTCTTGTGGGATACCAACAAATTTGGAGGGAGTGAACGGACCTTTCCTGCCTGGACACACAATCATGTGAATAAGAACTGGAGGATCCAATATAAGCATAGCTCATGATTTCAAGGAATGGAGTGTAGGGGAGCAGCTTTCATTGATCATGGCACCATGATCCAGGCACACTTTGGTGAAAGTCTGACTTTGCCTCTATTTTGAGGCTGTTCCTAACACGGAAGCCTTTGCTGCTGACTCTAACATGAGTACAGATGGTACAAGCCATGATAATCATGGTGGGTAGAAGTTGGTGACTACTTTTACTGTAGTGCACCACATGTCTACACATGTGAAAAGCAGCTTGACTTTTGCACTTACAAAATGTGCCAGAGCCCCGTTTTGTTACTTGCACTCGCTGGTGGGGTTGGACTTTTGCAAGAATCGAGGGCCATTTGAGCATTTTTTTTAATCAGAAAAAAGGGCCCATTGCAGGAATAGTGTTTTTTGGTGCTAGTTTTATTAAGACCTTTTGGTCTTATACAGATTCTCCACGTAAAGAGGATATGTATAAAGAAATATATATATTTTTACACTTCATTATGAATCTATTAAAAAGTAAGACACACCTTTTTTTGCTTATCTCTAGTACACATTGTACAGGCCATGATAATCATGGTGGGTAGAGGTGGACAATGACTGCTTTTACTGTAGGTACACCATATGTCTACACATATGAAAAACAGTTCAACTTTGCACGCAAAGTAAGACAATTCTATAAGTCAGTAAACTATGGCTGAGAAATGTTGAAGAGTCTGTACTCTCAGGAACTTTCACTATTTAATTAAAGAAACAACTCCGCCTTTGCCGGTTCCAAGCCCGGATGAAAAAGGAGGAGGGGGAGCAGTAACAAGCTCACTAAAAAACCTGGGCTCAGCTGGCCCGGCTGATAGTACCTTGTAAGGGCTCCTGATCCAGGGTTACAGAATGAGCAGTGTTTGTACTCCATGTTAGGAGCAGCTGCACATGGCGTCTGTTCCCCATGTCAGAGGCGGCCATTTCTTTTGGAGATAAGTCGGCCTGCCACTGAGTAGTGTTCCCAGTCTTAATGACAAAGGCAGATGCATTCTACTTCACCCAGTCATGGCTTTTTACCTTAATATGATTAAGTGGAGATAAGAAAGAAGAAGATGGATCGCCTTTTGACTTAAACTATATATTTGGTATAAATTAACACAAAGCAATAACGCGCCATCTATATATATATAATAAAAGGATTTAAAAGCGCGAATGTTTCTTTTATACATAAAACGAACCGCGAAACCGCTGGGAGGGTTCACCACTGATGAGCCAAGCCCTCCCAATATATTTTTCATCGCAGTAAGGACAGTAGAGGTTCGTTTTATGTATAAAAGAAACATTCGCGCTTTTAAATCCTTTTATTATATATATATATTTGGTGTTGGTATACCAGTCAAGTTCTGTTTATCCACACTTTGACAATGATAGTCATGGATTCTACAAGAAATGTAACTCACTTAACACCTTGAGAGTAATCACTCTGGCTTCTTGTCGACGAATTGAAAGGAAAGGGTTATGTGCGATACAGCGATACTCTCCACTGTCCCCCGGCTTGACATTGAAGATGTGCAGGTTTCCTCCTGGCAGGATCACATGGCGCTCTGAGACAACAACAACCACAGTCAGTCTTTGTCTCTGTGAGGAAACTACATTGTAAATTATAATCACAAGGCAATAAGACCAAATCCAAATAAATAAATAGTGTGTGACGTTTTGGTAACAGCTAAAGGTCTGATGATGGTAACAATGCTGTTACTGAAATGTCACGCACTATTTATTTATTTGGTCTATTATTATTATCCCCTAGTACACATGGTACAAGCCATGATAATCATGGTAGGTAGAAGTTGGCGACTGCTTTTACTGATAGTGCACCACATGTCTACACATGTGAAAAGCAGTTCAACTTTGCACTTAAAAATGTGCCAGAGCCCCGTTTGGTTACTTGCATTCGCTGGTGGGGTTGGACTTTTGCAAGAATCAGGGGCCATTGGAGCATTTTTTTTTTTTTTAATCAGAAAAAAAGTGTCTAATGCGGGATTCAATCCTGGGTTGTAGCAGTCGAAAACCAACGGTTTAGACCATCTTTTCACTGACCCTCGTTGAAATCCTGATAAAGCACAATTTGGATTATAGATACAATAAAATAAGACCTAATCCAAATAAATTAATAGTGTGTGAAGTTTTGTCTGATGATGGTAACAATGGTGTTACCGAGAGATGTCGCACACTACTAATTTAGATAGTAAAAAGGCATATATTGGATTGAATAAAAGATTTATTTGCCAAAATTTTTGAGGAGCTGAGTTTGTGTATAATGCCTCGATAAAGGTTGGCATTCAGCCAGCTGAAATTTTGACAAATAAATCTTTTATTCAATCCAGTATATGCCTTTTTATTATCTAATGATTTAATCCTTAACTGGACGGATTGGGTAGATTCTGCCCATGCGTAAATTTAATATAGGAAAAATATATATTTTTCATTTACCTAGAGCTACCAGCTTTCATGTATTCTCATTTTACAGTGATACAAACATTTTCCTTCCATTGTTTATAAATTTCAGTTTTGGGAGGGGGGTTAAATTTACATGTGTGGGCGGATTCCGCCCAGCCCGTCCAGAAGCGTGAGAATTTTTCGTGTCAGTGTTAGCTCGTGGCTCATACTTGAGTCTCTATCTTCCGCTAATTTTAGGTTCCTTTTTATAAAATAACACTTCTTTCTTTGGATAAGTAGAATTATCAATCAAGTCAACAGAGAGAACTATCCCTGCCAACCCAAATAATATATAAGTTTTAGAGATTAGCTGACCACACTTTGGAAGAAATATTCCAGCAGACAATTGATTTACTTCAGTAGAATTAGTTGATAAGTTGAAAGAACATGGCCTTACATATTTAGGAACAATGAGAATGAACAAACCTTAGATTCACCACAATTTCAACCACACCCTAATAGAGAATCAGGAACCTCTATTTTTGGTTTCTCTGGAACAACCACTTTAGTCTCCTATGTTCCAAAAAAAAAAAAAAGAAAGAGAAAATCGGTAATCAGATTGATAAAAAAGGTAAAAAAGAAAGGAGTCATTTTATTGTTGATCTTGGAAGAGCATTGACTGGTGAGCACCTGGCCACACGTAATCTCAATTCTCTCCCGCTGGAATTACAGACGACAATTCAAGAAAACTGATGGTTCAAGTTAACCAAGTGAATCTACGATGCCACAACAATCTGATACTCCAAAAAGGTGCTACAAATGTCCATCAAAAAGCGCAGTAAAAATAAAAACCCTTTGCTCTGAATATAAACTAAGCGTTTGCAAAAACATTTCTTATAAATTTGTGAAAACTGTAAATAGATTATATTCAGAATTTTTAAAAGTCAAAATCTGTATATTAACTATATATTAATTAAATATTTTTTTAAATATTGATTTCAATAATTATTTAGCGCCTATTTCATGAAGTTACATAGGTGGGTTGAATCTACCCAACCCGTCCAGTTACGCAAGAAAAATCCACCTGTCCAGTTAAGGGTTAAGTATGGCTTGCTCTATTTTCAGAACACTACTAATTTATTTATGTCTTACTAGACGAATGGCCCGGGCAACGCCCGGGTTTTACCCGAGTGCGTATATATTTTAGTAATGTTTTAATTAAAATACTATTCGTTACAATTATAAATTGGCGCCGTGGATGTCTCTCTTGTGAAACGTCCCGCCCCAAACTGTGTGTGTCTTGAAAATATAAAATTAGAAATGTGGATTTTCATAAAGATATCATCATGTCTATTTTTATTTTTGCATTTCACCTACTAAATCGATAGAGATAATTACATTTGCAACATGAACCTAGGTATATTGACTAAATAGAAAACTGCATAGTAATAAAGATAATATTGTAAAGGCACCATATCGTTTTATTTTCAATAAAATCGAAACAAATAAATATATCACAAAAATATGACCCTATAACTTTCCGCAAGGTTCTAAATGGTCACACGGCCAGTGTGAGTGTTTTTGTTGCATCATGCTGTGACTCACACGATGACCCAAGGTCATTCAGGGGTGGAGCAAAGCCTATCTCCGTCGTCGCAATGGTGGCGCTGCATGCGAGTTAAGTCTACATATCTGCAAATAACTCTAAGGAAATTCAAGATATTCAAGAAATTATTTTTCGGACACCTTTCCGGGGATATACCTAATAATATCCCAGAATTTCATGGCGATTGGATGTATGGTTTTTGAATAACAGGGTTGTCTAGAGGGGGGCAGGGAGGCCACGTGTTCACTGGCGGCCAATGGGCGCGCATTCTATCCGTAAGCTTCAGACAAACAGACAAACAGACAAACAAACAGACAGAATAAGGCAAATATATAAGTAGATTTTCTTGTAATCAGTGTGGTAGCTCTAAAATAGGATTTAAGGCAACACTCGGATAGAATGGTGTTATCTTAAAGAGATGTGGTTTATACCGGAAGGGTTGATAAGCTGGTGGCCGTTGTAGATGAACTCAGTCAGGCTGGCTGGTTCACTATGGGGAGGTGTGCAGGGGATGACAGCAGTGTTGCCCTCTGTCAACTCTATGGTCAGGTTGTCCTGGGCAGGGAACACACCCAACTCTGGCAACACACATATTTCCTCAGTCTTCTTTGAACCCCATAGGTCTTAGAATTGAAGATACTAAATAATTAATCAATAAAAAAAATATTAAGAACAATTTGAAAAAATAGTACTGGCTTTAACTATCCATTTCATGATTTTTCAGGATGCCTTGAATGACCAGTTTTTTGGTCGTTGAGGTACAGCTTGCACCACGCTGATGAGGGCCAACAGCCCGAAACGCGTCCGTGGTTAGCTTTTCTTGATTAATCAAGAATGGGTATTTGGCCAATTCTGGAATAATTAAACACCACACAACATGACCTTGTAAATATGTAACTACAATGTAAATGTGAAGAACCTGTAGATATTATTCGTTGTAGAAATATCATAGGTTGTTGAGTGGTTCCTAATAAAGTTATTTTGGAAATTTGAACTGGTGCAATTGTATTAGTCAACAACAACAACAGCAAAAAGCCTTTATTTAGGGTCACTGACCCTATACAGGATTCACCAGAGGTATGCATAAGAACAAAGCAGTGAGACAAAGGAAACAACGATATAGACAGAAGAAAGCAATTGTATTAGTCATAAAAAGTGTGAAATCATAAGGCGAAAGGAACCTTTAAAAGAAACATTTTACCTTATGATTTATGCACTTTTTCTGAATTTACTCCAGGCGATTATATAACCCAACCATCATGACTGGGTGAAGTAGAATGTGTCTGCCTTTGTCATTAAGACTGAGATCACTATTCAGTGGCACTGATTTCCAGAGTTAAGTCTGGTCATCTACGGACAATGACTTTCCATAATGGTTGCAAAGTTTTACCACTATGTACTAAGTGCAATTCTCAACCTGCAACCCCAAATCACATTATTGACTGTATTGACTCATCCATTGATGAGCTTTACTTATCCCCAGAAGACACCATCAACAAGTTTTACAAGCTTGATACCCTAATATGTGATTGTTGAGTGAAGATAAGAAAGAAAATATAACTCAAGATATTATATTATTAACACAAAGCAATAACGCGCCATCTATACATATAAAATGAAAGGATTTAAAAGCACGAATGTTTCTTTTATACATAATACAAACTTCTACTGCCCTTACTGCGATGAAAAAATATATTGGGAGGGCTTGGCTCATCAGTGGTGAACCCTCCCAGCGGTTTCGCCAATTTAATCCACCAGACCGCTTCTCAGAGCTCTAATACTGTATAGGACGATTCTGCTTATATACGCAGCACTGAAGGATGGAATCTCAGAAATGGTTTTGAAGAAAACTATGGACAGAAGCTTATAGGACAGTAGAATTACATTCAAATATTTGCATCGAGCAATGCTCTTCCGCAAACAATAAAGACAAGGCCAGCTAGGCATAAATTAACACAAAGCAATAATGCGCCATCTATACATATAAAATGAAAGGATTTAAAAGCACGAATGTTTCTTTTATACATAAAACGAACTTCTACCCTCCTTACTGCGTAATGTATTACGTATATGTATGTATTATGTATAAAAGAAACATTCGTTATTTTAAATCCTTTCATTTTATATTATATTATTGTTCAACCTCTCCCTGACTAGACTAGGTGATCATGAAGAAGTGCTACATACTGGCTTGGATGAGGCGAGCAGGTAACGAGACAATGGCCGCTCCCTGGTGGCGCGCCACACAGCGGTAGGAATGGCTCCAGGGATCTTGCAGCATTGAGATTTGTAGAACCAGCCGGCCCCCCTGGATCAGTACGCCTGGAGTCGACATATCCAGAGGCTTGTCGTCACGCAGCCATGATAGCTTGGCCTGGGTGGGATATGGGATGCAGCGTAATGTCTCTCGCAACTGTCCCGGATATATCAGCGCAGATGCTGGCTCTCTTGAAAACATCAGCTCCCGACTCCCTATACAAACTTTTGTTTTGCAAAATTTGCTTAATCCTATAACAACAGTTGTTAATATATGATAGAGCACAATTTGGATTATAGATACAAGAAAATAATACCTAATCCAAATAAATTAAAAGTGTGTGACTTAACTCTGTGTATATAAACTCCACCTTTGCCGGTCCCAAGCCTGGATGGAAAAGGAGGAGGGGGAGCAGTAAATAGCTTGGTAAAAAACCTGGGCTCAGCTGGCCCGGCTGATAGTACCCTGTAAAGGCTCCTAATCCAGAGATACAGGATGAGCAGCGTTTGTACTCCATGTTAGGAGTGGCTGCACATGGCGTCTGTTCCTCATGTCAGAGGCGGCCATTTTTTTTGGAGCTAAGTCGGCCTGCCACTGAGTAGTGCTCCCAGTCTTGATGACAAAGGCAGACACATTCTACTTCACCCAGTGTGGAGATAAGAAAGAAGAAAAGTGTGTGACGTTTCGGTAACAATCTGCTTTAATTTATATGGATTAGGTCTTATTTTCTTGTAAGTTGTTAATATATTAGGTTTAGAGCCTTGGTGTGTGTGTGTGTAGGACTCCAACTCTTAAATTTCAAATTTTCATGTACAAAAAAAAAATATTTTTTTTTTTCTATTTTTCTCCTGTGGAAGGACAGTAGAAAAATTATTTTATTTTGAAAAAAGAATCATACACATCAAAAATAAACAAAACTGAAAGTTACTGATGGCTTGCGCAATCTATCGGAATAAATATAAACTATTCATTGATTTTTAATTATTCCAGAATTGACCAAATACCCATTCTTGATTAATCAAGAAAAGCTAACCACGGACGCGTTTCAGGCTGTTGGCCCTCGTCAGCGTGGTGCAAGCTGTACCTCAATGACCAAAAAACTGGTCATTCAGGCATCCTGAAAAATCATGAAACAGGTAGTTAAGGCCAGAAGCTTGTCCTGAACCATGCGACACTCTATTAGACAAATCCTGTTTAGCACATAGTTAGGAGACAGAGGCAATATTGTTCACACTTGGTTATCTCGCATGTCTTCAATAAAGGTGACTGTGTATCAAATATCTTTCAGAGTTATTGTCTGAATCCCGAAATACATACTTTTTTTTAATTATCCCTAGTACACATGGTACAGGCCATGATAATCATGGTGGGTAGAAGTAGATGACTGTTTTTACTGTAAATGCACTACATCTCTACACATGTGAAAAGCAGTTCGACTTTTGCACTTACAAATGTGCCAGAGCTCCTGTTTGTTACTTGCATTCGCTGGTGAGGTTGGATTTTTGCAAGAATCAGGGGCCATTAGAGCATTATTTTTTAATTAGAAAAAGTGCCCAATACAGGATTCAATCCTGGGTCGTAGCAGTCGAAAAACCAACCGTTTATATCATCCTTCCACCCAACCCCGATATACATGCTAAAATGTACAATTTCCTTAAGTTTTGTCCATGAATATACAAGGTAACATGACCAAATAAATAAAAAGTGTGTGACATTTCTGTAACAGCATTGTTACCATCATCAGTACTTTTGTCTGAAGATGGTAACAACGCTGTTACCGAAACGTCACACACTATTTATTTATTTGGATTAGGTCTTGTTACCTTGTGTTTATAATCTATAATCCAAATTGTGCTTTATTGTCCATGAATATAGTTGTTAGACATTTCTTGGTATTAAGTGTCAACTGGAAGTCTATGTTTGGATAACTCACCATAGCTTGCTGAAGCTAGAAGCAACAGTAGCAGTATTCTGCAAGCCGGCATGTCCATTGATGACTAGAGTTTGGCAGGCCGGCTAGCTCCTGGGGAAAATTTCTGCAACAAACTTCGGTAAGTTGTTTTCCAGAAGCAGAAAGTACTGGAATATAATTACAGAGTATGTGTAACTATACATTTAATAAAAATTCAAAATACCTTTTAGGAGAGTCCCCTTTTTGCTGCAATGAGATTAGTTCTCATGTATTCCTTTTTAAAATAAAATATAATTTCTCATTGAATGTCAAATACCTACCCTTATTTTGACAGATGATCTCAGCATATTAAAAGTAAAAGTCGATAGTTTTGGCATAAATTAACTTCTAGAAAATTTAACATTATATATAAAATGGGAATTTAATATATATAAATAACTATTATGTAAAAAATATGAAAAGATTCTGTACAAAACGAAAAATTATCGGCAAAAGACTTTTATCACATGTTTTTGTTTATTTTTTTAAATACACACAAAATAATCGGCTACGTTGATTTTTTTTTTTTTTTTTATTCAAATATTAATCTCAAACTAATAAGAATAAAATGCATTCTCTTTTAAGCATTAAAATATATTTGAAATTTTATTTTATTATTTTTAATCATATCAGTTTTTCACTATTTTTATTATTATTATTGCGCCTCAATGACGAAACACGCGCAGCACTATTACCCTTGTGGAGAAAGATACTTAGTGAAATTCGAGTTAGAAAAAATTAAAAACAACAAAAAAAGTAAATTTGGAAGATTCAAATGGCAGTCAACCATTAAATTGCCTTCAGTGTTAACAGGAACTGGTAAAAACTGCCGACCTTAACGAGACTTTTATCAGAATGAAAGCAAAAAAGGGTCACGGAATGTGAAATGGGTCTTCTCACGATTTTTACCTGCTACAGGTCTCTGATTAGCAGGTCATTTTCTGGTCACTTTAGATAAGTTGTCGGCAGGGAACCTGTGAGGTATTGTTGTTACATAGCTTTGTGCCTATTGTTACATTGGCTTGGTGTTGATGCCGCCGCCCTGAACCTATTGTGCCACATTCCTTTGTTATTTATGTCAAAGTATTGCTTTTGAATTCTTTTGAGGATATTGAGTATATCTCAAGTTTATTGAATTATATATTTATTGTGTCCACTTTTTTGTGTGCGTATTGAGTTACCTCTTTGTGGCTGTAGAATCTTATAATTTGTAAAAATTGTCATTAAATTAGAATCTTATAATTGAAAAACTGCAGTATTAAGTTCCATTACCTTTGTTATCTGTGAATGCAAGTAACCAAATAGGAAGGCGCGCGTTCTAGCGCACCTACATACTAAAATATGATGCATTAGCGCCAACTGTTACTAATACTAAAACTTTTATTAAAAGAAACTTTTCCCTGGAGGCTTATGTTTTTATTTTAATTAATACTAAAACTAATAAATTCAAATTATTTTGACGTGTGTTTTTGAAATAAAACAATTTTCTACTCCCCTTATTGCAATGATAAAATAATGGGAGGCCTGATTCATCAGTGGTGAAACCTCCCAGTGGTTTCGTCAGTTTAATCTACCATACCGCTGTAATATTACATTGAATTTTTTTACCGATACTGAAGCTAAACTCTTGGAAAACGTATTTTGAATAAACTATGGATACATAAGCTTTGAGGACAGAAATGTATATAATTATAAATATATAACATACTTCAAGCATTGCTCTTCCGCAAATTTCAATTAAAAGTACACATGTAAAAAGCACATGTGCTTGTGGTCAGGAGATGCCTTCTTTATTTTTAATATCAACACCTGACCCACTTATCTTTTATTTTTTCTTTTGTTTTTTTCATGTGTTAAGCGTCTTTACGCAAATTTGGCCTTAAATACCCATTTCTTGATTTTTCGGGAAGCCATTGGGACCAAAAATCTTTTTGGTCGCAGTGGTTACAGCCTTCTCCACGCTGACGAGCGCCAACAGCGCGAAACGCGTTCGTGGATGGCTTTTCTTGATTTATCAAGAAATTGGGTTGGCCAAATATCACGGAGCAAGCTAAATAAACGTTTAGTTTATTTTTGCTCCACTAGATGGCGCTCTGCCATCTAAAAAGCACATGTGCTCGTGGTCAGGAGATCCCCTCTTTATTTTTAATATGTATAAAAGTGTTTTATTTACAGTAAAGCAGTTTCAAATCCACTCAATATGATTACCGTGGCATATACGATGTATACTTGCAATAATAAATGAAGAAAAAACTTAAAGGGGATTTTTTTTTTTAATTTCGGTTGATAAAAAGATTTGATTTGTTGATTTTTTAAAATTCTCTCTCTCTCTCTCTCTATGCATAAAATTACATCTCTGATAGATTCGACAATCCATGTGCACTTTCATAAACTTCACTGAGAATATTGATGCTATCAATATGCGATTTTCTAGTTATTAAGCAACGTACGCGAAAATGCATTAAGGAAAACTATAGGCATCACTATATCAACACCTGACCCACTTATCTTTTATTTTTTCTTTTGTTTTTTTCATGTGTTAAGCGTCTTTACGCAAATTTGGCCTTAAATACCCATTTCTTGATTTTTCGGGAAGCCATTGGGACCAAAAATCTTTTTGGTCGCAGTGGTTACAGCCTTCTCCACGCTGACGAGCGCCAACAGCGCGAAACGCGTTCGTGGATGGCTTTTCTTGATTTATCAAGAAATTGGGTTGGCCAAATATCACGGAGCAAGCTAAATAAACGTTTAGTTTATTTTTGCTCCACTAGATGGCGCTCTGCCATCTAAAAAGCACATGTGCTCGTGGTCAGGAGATCCCCTCTTTATTTTTAATATGTATAAAAGTGTTTTATTTACAGTAAAGCAGTTTCAAATCCACTCAATATGATTACCGTGGCATATACGATGTATACTTGCAATAATAAATGAAGAAAAAACTTAAAGGGGATTTTTTTTTTTAATTTCGGTTGATAAAAAGATTTGATTTGTTGATTTTTTAAAATTCTCTCTCTCTCTCTCTCTATGCATAAAATTACATCTCTGATAGATTCGACAATCCATGTGCACTTTCATAAACTTCACTGAGAATATTGATGCTATCAATATGCGATTTTCTAGTTATTAAGCAACGTACGCGAAAATGCATTAAGGAAAACTATAGGCATCACTATACAACCTGAAGTTAATTTTTTAACGATAAAAGGATGAAGCCATGGGATCAATAATAACTAACCAACATTTCTACATCATCAAAAAGGGTCAAAGTGATTTTTAAAATGCGAATTGGATTGATATTGTGTTTTAGAAATAATGCGTAAATCTCTGTTAAGATTACTAAAAGTTAAATCATAAAAACAAAAAGCTATAAATGAAAAGGAGAACAAAATAAAAAGAAACAAAAAGATCATATATAAAAAAACCCCAAGAAATTAATATAGAATACTAGCCGAATGACCCGGGCAACGCCCGGGTTTTACCCGATTAAATGTTTTTATTCAAATACTATTCGTTACAATTATAAATTGGCGCCGTGGATGTCACTTTTGTGAAACGTCCCGCTCCAAACTTTGTGTCTGAGAAGCGATATTTTTATAGAAAGATGATCTGGCTTTTGTTTTCTGCTCGAATGAATGTTTTTCTGTTAGAATTTTGTTCCTGCGTACAAAATAATGAACTGGTTTCACCCGTGGTCTCTGCTTTTTGGAATTTTTCCCGATATAATTTTGTATCTGATAATCAAACATGATACAGCAATATCGTCATAATCATTTTCTGACTAAAAATATATAGTTTTAATAATTGATTTACATATATTTTTAAATAGCCTATCGTCTTCCCCGTATTTTTTTACCTATGTATGGAAATTTTGGTTTAAATTAGTGAACTACTGCGAATTTGTATACCGGACATACAGACATACAAACATTCATTTTTATATATAGAGAGATATAGACCGGCATCTAATCTTTAAACTGAAAAAAAAAAATTGTCAACAAAAATTTAACTATAATATTTAGAATGTAATGAATGAATTTATTTTTTCAATTAGAATGAAAGGAGAAAATCAACAATGGTACTCACCAAAATGACCAACAATTAAAGTGGTAAAAATGCGACCTATGAGCTGAAGAGAGACTCAACAATGATATGTAAACCCCCCAAGTTTACCAACAACAACACGGTCTGCCCCTCAGAAAGCCGCCACCTATTCAAACACTAAATGGCTTTTGTCAGAGCTGAGGAGCCCCAAATGAGGGGCCCTGCACAATGCAACGCTATTTTAGCTTGGATAGGGCTTAGAAGATTCTTTCCCCGTGAAATTGTACCCACATTAGCTTTGTAGATGTACTATTGCTATGCTTACATGCCTTTTTTTTAGATGATTTTTTCCTTTGCAGATTTTACCATATTTTAATTTCGTTTTTTTTTTTTTGTCATTACTGTTAATATGTGGTGAGAAAACCCAGGACTCTAGACACCTACTGTTGGAATGCCCATTTTTCTATAACGCTAGATAACAGACAGTTAATAATGTTGAGGATCTATATAAATTTGTGAATACCAGAAAGTATTTTCAGAGATTTAACCACTTTTGTAAATATATTTAAGACTATCTTTCTAATCTGAAAAGATCATGTTCCTAATCTATCTTATCGTTTCTTTTATTATTATTTTATTTTATTTGCATATTGAGTTTATAAATGTTTTTGTTTGAAAATTGTAAATTGACGCAATTAAATATCCTTAGCGTAGATATCACGTTTTGTGCGTGGAAATATATTAATAATATTTTTTGTTGAAAAAAAAACTGGAAATAATCTATTATTTAGTATATATAGATATGGAAAAAAAATTGCAGAGATGGAATTTATCTATTTAAAAAAAAAGAGTCAACTCTATTTTATTAACTTTAGAAGATATCGTATATAAAATATATATAGAATGTCAAAATTTAAACAAAATATATGTATATAAGGGGAACGAAACGCTCTTAAAGAGCTGAAAAGAATCAGGAATTCTACAAACAAACTCTTATAGCAAACTGAGAAAGAACACATATACTACCTAGGGAAATATAAAACAATTGTGAAAGATTTTTTGGAGGGATGGGAGTCAGAGAAAACAAACGGAAATTTTATATATAAGAAAATCGATGTACCAAAATAGTATAGGGAAAATACGGTGAAAAATCTAAATGTCAAAAAAGGGGGAAAAAATACAAATGGCTTTTAAAATCGCTTTTATATTTTATCCTTTTTGTAGATATTTTCGAATTGTTTATTATTATTTATTTCTTTGTTTATATTTTGTTATATTGGAGTATCAACTCACTTTACATTCTACGATATAAATATCAGTTCACTCAGAATTTGACTACAAAGTAAACAATAGAAAATATAGGTTTTTTAATCGTTATAGGATAGTCAAAATATCAGTTATCTCAGAATTTGACTACGAGGTAAACAATAGAAAATATAGGTTTTTAAATCATTATTAATCAATTATTTTTTTCATTTCTACTAGAGCGCTATGTCCCACTAAGGACACTTACACTTTAAAGGTAAACTAAACATAGAAAGAAAAGAAAGAAAGATCATTTGAAATATATACAATAATTAATATGCAATTTAGTTAGTGAAAAGAGAGAAAATATCAACACAATTAAAATATGTACGAAGAGTTGATATGCAAATTTAGTTAAATGAAATTAACTGTAAAGTATTCGAAGAATATCGTTATAGGATAGCCAAAATATTTTGTTAATATCCTAATTTTAAGAGGATATGAAATTGCAGTTGAAGGTTAACTTGGGCATGAGCAAAGTGGTTCTAAAGAAGGATTCAACCTCCAGGGGTAACCTAGTTCCTGCTGAAATTAATGACCCCTTATTGAACTTTTGCCCCGAAATTTAGAGATAGCAATCTCTCCTAGTCAGCATAATGAGGGTCATTTGGCAGGTTGATATAACCCTTTCACTCTAGATCTTCCTTCCATATTCTTTTTTAGATAATAATACTTTTTTAGCCTTGTCGTTTTGGTGAATTTTAAACATAGTCCTTTCACTATTGATATATTCTTGTTTTGAAAATAGAGCAATCCATAAATAAATCGTTAATTAAAAAGACATATATTGGATCAAAATATCATTTATTTTACCAATATTTGAGTTGGCTGAACGCCAACCTTTATCAAGGTGTTATAAGGTTGTTGACACACATTAAATATGTTATAATACCTTGATAAAGGTTGCCGTTCAGCCAACTGAAATATTGGTAAAATAAATTATTTATTAATTAAATATTCTTGTTTGTAGATAATGTTGATAATTCCTGTTTGAAGGAAAATCTGACATTCTTTGACCATTTCGCAATCACACACATATACACACCCAAGCCTTTATTAACAAATATAGTTATGAAAATTCTAAACTATTATAGACCCGTATGATTTTTTTAAAAATTAAACAATTTCTACTACCCTTACTGCAATGGAAATTAATTTTTAAAAGAATCATACGCGTCTATAATAGTTTCGAATTTTCATAACAGATGGCGCGCTAATGCAGCATAACATATAGTTATATTTACCAGGAAGTTCTGCAAATAAAAAAAAAGCAAAAGCTAATATATTTACATATATACACACAAAATTCTTTTATTAAGACATATAGTCGAGATAAACGAGATATATGATAGTAGCTGCGGATATTCTAGTGTTTTATGATAATTGAATGATTATAATTAACAAAAGAGGTTTTATATTACTATTTATTACTATTATATATTATTATCATCATTATTATTATTGCAACATCAAAGGACCATATCTGCAAGGGCCACAGCACTGACCAGGAGTCAAGATAGAAAATATAAATATCTTTGTTTACTTTTACTGTTATTATTTCGATGTTGTAAATAATAATATATGTAAATATACTAACCATTCGTTACACTTTTTTAGAGAAAAACTTGTAACCTTTTTGAAAAAAATAAAGTTATTATTATTATAGCATTAACCAGGAGTCAAGATAGCAAATGTAAATATCTTTGTTTACTTTTACTGTTGTTATTTATTGAAGTTGTAAATAAAAATATGTAAATAGACTGACCATTCGCTACACTTTTTAGAGAAAAACCTGTAACCTTTTTGAAAAATAAATTATGTATTATTATTATTATTATAGCACTGACCAGGAGTCAAGATAACAAATGTAAATATCTTTGTTTACTTTTGCTGTTGTTATTTATTGAAGTTGTAAATAAAATATGTTAATAGACTGACCATTCGTTACACTTTTTTAGAGAAAAATTTGTAACCTTTTTGAAAAAATAAAATTATGATTATTATAACACTGACCAGGAGTCAAAATAGAAAATGTAAATATCTTTGTTTACTTTTACTGTTGTTATTTATTGAAGTTGTAAATAAAAGGAATTTTAAGAGGAAAAAAACTTGTAACCTTTTTGAAAAATAAAGTTATTATTATTTTAGTTGTGAGTTAGATTATCCAATACACTCCAACATAACAAAATTCAGAGATTAATTATAGAATAAATAGATAATCCGTTATATAATAACACCCACATATTCAATTAATAGATATGTAAATAAATCTGAACAATATATAAGAGACATATTTGTTACCACATGAAAATATCTTTAAATTTAATAAATATATCAAATACTCATATGAAGTAACTTATAGGTAAATATTAATTGTAAAATATAAAATCTTTCAAATTGATTAGATTATAATTTAATCTGCCAAAATATATGCATCTGTGCAAGTAAAAATTTCCGGAAGTTCAACGTTCAATATCAAAAGTAAAAATAAAATAATTAGCGTAAATATGTTATTTATTCATGTCTTTATAAAAATATAATTATATAGTTATTCACTCGCACGCTAAATTCCTATTAGAATTAGATATTAATTTAGATAATTTATTTTATTAATTAGTACATCACAACACATAAAATGACTTCGAAAGAAAAAAAAATTGCATGATGTCGTCTGCTCGAAAATTTGCATCTTAATCACTATATGTAAATGAAGATGTGAAGAGAGAACAATCGCAAGGTCAGACGACAAAGCAATCTAACCTAACGGCTTCCTTTGAAAAAAAAAAAAAAGGTGAAAGCAGTTTAAGAATGCCATGTAAGTTAAGAAGGAATTCCTGAGTTTTTTTTTTTTTTTTTCAGGCAGAGGCACTCTCCAAGCTGATAGGGGGCACCCATTACACTGTGGTAGCAGCCAACAAAAAATGTCGCCGTGATATTCGCCTCCAACTGGTTTAGTTGTTGCCCAATCACGCGTGAGGGAATGCCTTCTTATGGATTAATTACTTTTCTTTCCTAAAGATAGAGCTACGTATTGAGAACATACAACAATATAAACAGAAGAACACGTGAAGTAGACAAAGAGATTCATCGTTACAAATATTTTATCCAAAAGATTAAAAGATAAATGGTAATTTAAAAGATTAGTAAATGATAATGGTAGTAAATATTATGTGATTTTAAACTCTCACAAAATTATCTTTCCTTTTAGTATGGTATAACGCGGTGTAGTGCAGAGAACATTAACAGGTTGTATAGAAATGTTCTGGTACTACAATATCTGTAATGGCAATGCACAGGAACGAATAGACACAATTGCTCTTAAAGTAGAACAGAAACTGAACCTAGCAGAGGAAGGATGGCGATTGTCCCAGCAAATTCAGAGTAACGTCCAATCTGGTGTTGTTAACTTGAGAAGGTAATTTAAAGACAGTACTTTCTTGGCCTATGTGAAATTTGAGATATCCAAACAATTTCAATCTATTTATATCACATCTATATTAGTTCTACCGTATAATTTAAGATGACCCGGGAAAACGGGAAAGGAAAAAACAGCACAGAAATGGTATGTGTGACATTTGGGTGACAGGTCTTGGACAAATCACCTCCCTGCTACACCCCCCAATTATTGTATTGATGTCAGAAAACACCCAGGGGATTGAGGAGGATTAAATTTCCAACAAAGATTGATACAAATTACAGCCTTGAAGCACCCACGCTCAAAATAGTTAGGTTAAAGATGAGAAGAGATATGGATAGAGAATAAAATATTAATATAACTTTAAAATAAAACAAACAAAATTATATTAAACTTAAACTTATATAGCGAAAGTGCGCGCTATAAAAATATTTAGCTTTTTTTCACTACAAATATTTATATTTATAAAACAAAAAAGATCTTACATCTTGCTTCTTTTTTTTTTTTTTATTTAAGAAGGAAATTCAACGTTCAAAATATAAAAGTCTTACAAAGATTCACGTTAAAAATGTGATTTATTTTCAATGGGTAGAAGCCTGATAACGCTTAATGTGTATCACAAAGTTTAATGTTTAAAATGTAAAAAAAGCTTGACAATGTTTAACCTTTAAGTATAGAAACCCGACAAAATCAACGTTAAAAGTGAAAAGACTTACAAAACAACGTTCAAAATATAGAAACCCGACAAAGTTCAACGTTAAGAGTAAAAAGACTTACAAAACTCAGTGTTCAAATATAGAAACCCGACAAAATTCAACGTTAAAAGTAAAAAGACTTACAAAATTCAACGTTCAAAATATAGAAACCCGACAAAGTTCAACGTTAAAAGTGAAAATACTTACAAAACTCAATGTTCAAATATAGAAACCCGAGAAAGTTCAACGTTAAAAGTAAAAAGACTTACAAAATTCAACGTTCAAAATATAGAAACCCGACAAAGTTTAACGTTAAAAGTAAAAAGACATACAAAATTCAACGTTCAAAATATAGAAGCCTGACAAATTTAAACGCTAAAAGTGAAAAGACATACAAAACTCAACGTTCAAAATATAGAAACCCGACAAAGTTTAACATTAAAAGTGAAAAGACATACAAAATTCAACGTTCAAAATATAGAAACCCGACAAAGTTCAACGTTAAAAGTAAAAAAACATACAAAATTCAACGTTCAAAATATAGAAGCCCGATAAAGTTTAACGTTAAAAGTAAAAAGACATACAAAATTCAACGTTCAAAATATAGAAGCCTGACAAAGTTTAACGTTAAAAGAGAGTAGAATATTTGCAAAGTTTAACGTTATAAAAGAGTAAAATTCTAACCAAACTTAACGTACAATATATAGAAGTTTCCTTGACCAAATGTATATTCATTGTTTATAGTATACAAAAATAAAGAACGTTAAAACCTATTTATGGAAGTACAAACATCATATGAAAACACAAAACTATTTACAATATATTTATTAGAGGCATTACACACGGTAATTTCATTTATCAACTGATTGATTTATGAAACAATTATGAGATCATTAGTTTTATTACTTTCAATCGCCTATCTTTGATGAGGAATTTTACAGTAATTTGTATAGAGCCTAATCCGTGATGTGTCCTCATCCCAACGGTTTTGGCAGATTGTCACTATTGTATTGACATCACACAGGTATACAGCGAACATTGTAAAGTGAATTCTTGGTGGATAGCCATAATCACACATAGGAATACCAATATTTTATAGTATTTTAAGTAGAAAATTAATTTTAATATAGAGAGGTAAACACTCTTAATATCAGATTGAAAATACCAGGCTTCAGGGAATGTTTCTTTTTTAAACATTTCAATTTACAAATCTCTAGCTATGTGTGGAGACATCTGAGGTTCTTCATTGATTACGACAACAACAACATTGGTTGACATGACAAATGAAACTGTTAAATTTCTGTTATATTTTAATGAAAACAATGGTGTTTAGTAAACATAAAATATTTTGAAAATTATATTTCCTCTGGTTAATTTATTTTGAGATGTATTTCTCTATAATTCAAGTCTCTTTTGTGTATGCAATTTTTGAAATTCTCAAATACAACAATCTATGAATAAAAAGGCATATATTGGTTTAAAATATCATTTATTTTACCAATATTTCAGTTGGCCAAACGCCAATCTTTATCAAGGTATTATAACATTTTTTCAAAGATTTATTTATGGATTGCTCTATTTTCAAAACAACAATCTATAAAAAATAATAGGATATTCAAGAAAAAATCCTAAAATGTTGAAAATATATCCTTAAGATTTTTTTTTCAGTTTTAAACATTTCAATTTACAAACCTATAGCTTTCATTCACGAAAGTCTTTCTACAGGAGAAAATATACAAAAATATATTGCTAATATGCAAATAATTAAAATGGAACCAAAATATAAAGTTCTTAAAAGTTATTTGAAATCAAGGCGTTCGTGCCTGAAATAAGGCTATAGATTTGTGAATTAAAAAAAATGTTTTAAAAGTAACTTATCCTCTAAAGCCTGATATCTTCAACTTTATATTGATATATGGGATTATTTTTATTGAATTCTTATTAATGATGTTAAAATACCTTAGCTCTTAATCTTAGCTTAAATTTTAAAAGATAAGAATTACACTAGTACACACACTTTTTCCTTCTCAATATTTGAAAGTTGTTTCTAGTAAATTCCAACCCGTAGATCATGAATATAACCATCATTTTTCAAAATTAACTCAATTTTTAAAAAAATATTTGAAAATATTTAATTTTATAAAGAAGCCGATGTCATCGCTGTCATCAAATTATATTTGAAGATATTGAATAATTATTAAATGTGTTCAAAAATAGGCACTATCGCTGTTATTTTTGTAGGAAATTATATGAGGAAAGAAAACAGACTTAGTTATTTAGAAAAAAAGATAGACGAAATTCCGACAAAAACAAGTAAGTCTTGAATATATTTAATAAATAATATAACAAAACACAAGCAACAATAAAAAACAAAACAAATATAAATTAAATCTATGAATAATATATATTATAGGGCAAGTTAGGCCCGGCACCACCTCTAACATTCCATTATCAGTGGGGGCCATTTATTTAACATTCCCGAAAATTAAACTTGTAAATAACTCTTGGAAAGAGATTTGGACTGGTAAATATTCATAACCATTATTTTTGGTGACAATTATAGGTCTCTGTCCTGGAGGTGACGAAGGAATGTCATTGGATAGAAAAAGATGACTGTGTTCTCCAGCTCTTTCTGTTTTTGTTATTTGATAGATGGCAATCTTTTGGTAGTATAGTTACCTGTCCGCCTGTTCACTGGATGGATTTGCCAACTAAAATTTTGTAATTATTTTTAAAATTCTACTTTAATATCTAAATTATTTATTTATTACCAGTTGCAAATAAGACACGCTATATCCGATCTGGATAATTGCGCGTAAAACTATTTACAATAATTCATATTGTAGTAGAGTAGGTAACAGATTATCAAAAATAAAATAAACAATTAAGAAAAAGAGCATTAAATAAACATATACATTAAACAAATAAGCAACAACATAAGCAGATAGAAGAAACTGCAAGGTAGTTATTTACAGTATGTCAAGCAATGGTGGAAGTTGGTTTAATGAAGTTATCTGTAATAATTAGTATCGTGGAGAGAGAAAGTTGATCAAGTTGAGCTATTTACAATGAATTATATTCTAAAGAAACTTATTAATTATTTACATTGATGTAAATAAAGTCGCATAGTAGTGTAGTTCCTCAAGCTGCATATCTCAATTAATATCTTTGTTATTTGATAGATGGATGTATTGGTGTTGTATCCAATGAAGAGCCTCAGATGTCTCCATATATCTCTATCACAGCAGTCGCAATGTCCACTATCTTGGGTGTGTGAAGCTACTGCTCTGGGTCCATGTTAATTTTCTACTGTTGTCGTGTCTAATGAAGAGCCTCAGAAGTCTCCATACATCTCTATCACAGCAGTCGCAATGTCCTCTATCTTGGGTGTGTAAAGCTGCTGCTCTGGGTCTATGTCAATTCTCTGTTGTTGTTGTCGTGTCCAATTAAGAGCCTCAGATGTCTCCATACATCTATATCACAGCAGTCGCAATGTCCTCTATCTTGGGTGTGTAAAGCTGCTTCTCTGAGATGAACGTATGCGACGCGGTTTAGAATTATCTATCAGCGTGTTTGTCTTGATTTGTTCATATTCTCATGTCCAGTAATGACTACAGAAAATAGACATGGATCCAGAACAATAGCTTTACACACCCAAGATAGAGGATATTGAGACTGCTGTGATAGAGATGTATAGAGACATCTGAGACTCTCCATTGGACACTACAACAACAACATTGGTTGACTTGACAAATAAAGCTGTTAAATTTCTGTTATAGTTTAATGAAAACAACTGATCAGTGTTTGGTGAACACACACACACACACATGAAATGTTTAGAAAAAATATATTTTCACTGATTGTGACGTATTTTAAGATGCATTTCTCTAGAATTCAAGTCTCATCTCTTTTGTGTGAAATTTTGGAAACGCTCACCTACAAAATTCTATAAAGAATATTTGGATGTTCAAGAAAAATTCCTAAATTGTTGAAAGTCAATCCTTGAGATTCATTGATAACAAGTAGATACAGTCTTCTTAAAAACACAATGGGTAACTCTTGTTTTATAAAATACTAACTTGTACACAGTTTTCAGGAATTGGGTTAATTCTTGCTTGATCTTTAGTTGTAACGGCATACACTGTGCATATATAGTTGTGTATAGTTAGCTAGGAGTTACACTAATAGTTGCTCCTTTTGAAGATAATATTAGCCCGAAAAAATAAGTTGGTGAAAACAATTTGTACAAGAAACAGTTCTGGATACTTTTTGATAATATTATACACATATTTATAGTTTTCAGGATATTAACTCCGCTCTTGCCGGTCCCAAGCCTGAATTAAAAAGAAGGAGGGGGAGCAGTAAAAAGCTCACTAAAAAAACTGGGCTCAGCTGGCCCGGCTGATAGTACCCTGTAAGGGCTCCTAATCCAGGGATACAGGATGAGCAGCGTTTGTACCCATGTTAGGAGTGACTGCACATGGCATCTGTTCCTCATGTCAGAGGCGACTATTTATTTTGGAGCTAAGTCGGCCTGCTACTGAGTAGTGCTTCCAGTCTTAATGACAAAGGCAGACGCATTCTACTTCACCCAGTGTGGAGATAAGAAAAAAGAAGAAGGATATTAACCATTTTAAAAAAGATTAATTTTAGTAGCATCGTTATTCTAACAAAAGATCAGTTTGGTTGAAGGCCCTGACTGACTGTGGACTGAGATAATTGGTTTTGGCCATTCAAACCATTGGTTGGGCGGATCTGAGTGACCTAGTTATGCACTCCTGCGGAACTAACTGCTACTGTAAACAAAGCTTTGACAACTCCTAGCTGATGTGGAAACCTCAGCTGAAGGAAATATAATTTGATATTTCGTTAATACATATCACTGATACAATAAAACTGATAAAATTCTCCAATACCCCCGATTCTTGCAATAGACCAACCTCCCACTTTCATAGGTTTCTCCGTTTTGTAACCCCAAGGAGAATCCTCTGTAAGACCTGTGTGTCTTAATAAAGGCTTTTGTGTGCAATAGACCAACCCCTAAGCGATTGCAAGTAAACAAATTGGGAATCTGGCACATTTGTAAGTGCAAAAGTCAAACTGCTTTTGACATATGTAGACATGTGGTGCACTTACAGTAAAAGCAATCGCCTACTTCTACCCACCATGATTATAATGGCCTGTACCACGTGTACAAGGGATAAGCAAAAAAAAAAAAAGCGATATCTCTAAAACCAGTATAGTAATACCTTCCTTTATTACAAGGTTATCCCAAAAGTTCGTAAACACTTGCAAAAAATTGAAATACCAACATTATTCGCTGTTATGTATAATGTATTTGCATTATGTATAAAGTAATTATATTATGTATTCGCCGTAATAATATTATTCGCCAAGTAATAAGAAAAACACGGACTTTTGGGATAACCTTATACAATAAAATTGGGTTAGATTTCAAGGCTTTCCCATAAAAGTCCTACGTATGATGAGATCATTTATTGAGGATAATATGGTCCCTATTATGAAATAACTTCATTACGCTCAACAACCTAGCTTATGTTATTTACAGTGGATTATATGTACAGGTTATTCACATATAAAACAAAGTGTCCAATGCGGGATTCGATCCCTATTCATGGCTGTCAGAAATCAATGGTTTATACCCCCGGCCACCGACCTTCCTTTGATACTATAGGAGATTTGCCAGTCCCAAAATAACTATATTAGGTATCGCTCAAAAAGAGAAACCTAGCTTATGTTGTTTACAACAATGAATAAGATAAGTGAAGGTTATTCACATATTAAAACAAAGGGTCCAATACGGGATTCAATCCTGGTTCATGGCTGTCGGGAATCGAGGGTTTTAACTACTCATCCACCTACTTCTATTTTTATGATAATCTGATAGCCTGTGTGTGAAAAATATCTCAATTTTATTATAGTAAAGAAACGTATTTTTTTATTTCAAATCTCGTATTTTTTTTAAAAGAAGAAATTAGAAAATGAGCACAATTAATTTGAATCACCGTCTTTCAAAATAAAAGAGATGAATCTAAATCTGAAATATTATAATTGATTAAGTCAGTGTTGGGAATTGTGAAAGAACCAAACGAACATATGTAAAAACAGTCAGAAGACAGGATGAAATAAGAGAATGGAGGAGGGTCCCCATCCCGGAAGTACGGCAGAAATTATGAGCAAGTCCTTTCACCATGGATGGTTGAATGCCACGGAGATATTTTATTGGTCAGAAGATTTATATACAAATCGATTGTTTGTTTATTACTTGCATAAAGAGAGCTAATTCTATAGACAGTTTTGATAGTTTAGCATTCGATGCTTTCACATAGAGATAACAAATTGTTTAAAAATGAATATATGGGACCAGCAAGGGCGGAGTTTAATAATAATAATAATAAAGAAAACAACTATTAAGAAAATAATTGATAAATTTCGTCTATATATTCTATTATATATTATCATGAGACAATGTAGTATAATCTACTGTTTTAGCCTGGACTTGATGGAATTCCAGGAAAGATCCAACCATGTCCAGAAGAAGCCCAAAGAAGAGGTTTAATGACGCCATTAGATAGGCCTTACTGTATACATCAGATAACCCTGCGCTTGTTTATAAGATGTTTAGATTCAACAGACTGATAATGGCTTCCCTCGATACGGGCTGGTTGGCATTTACCATCTATTGAGCCAAGTTAAATATTTTCCTCTAATATCTATATGCCCATTTCACACAACGTATTTTATTTGATTTCAATAATCAATATATTTATAATATTATTTATTCACTTCCTTAATTATTAAATAAAATGAAGTCATCAACGTATCTTTTGAAATAATAAACATCAAATATTTCATCAAATATCTATTGAGCCAAGTTAAATATTTTCCTCTAATATCAATGTGCCCATTTCACACAACGTATTTTATTTGATTTCAATAATCAAGATATTTATAATATTTTTCCCATTAATTTTTCCATTGCGGTAAGGACAGTAGAAATTGTTTTGTTTTTAAAAGAATCATACGCGTCTATAATAGTTTCGAATTTTGATAACAGATGGCGCGCTAATGTATCATAATATAATATTATTTGTTCACTTCCTTGATTATTAAATAAAATGAAGTCATCAATGTATCTTTTGAAATAATAAACATCAAATACTCGTAAATAAAGAATTATGGTATAGGCATCGAACTCATCCCTTAAAAATAATGGTTAGGGAATAAAAAAAAAACAGAAGAATTCTGAAATAAGAAATATATATTTTTATTCTTGCATTGAATTGATAAAAATTGTTTTCTAAATAATAATTTTCTCTACCCATTCACTGCATTAAATCAACAATTAAATAACAATGGAGCAGTGGGGGACATAGCGCTCTAAGTCGAAATGAAAAAAGGAGCATAGAAATAAATAAATAACTCTATATTTAAAGCCATAAAACATAATAGAAATTATATTATGATGCATTAGCGCGCCATCTGTTATCAAAATACGAAACTATTGTCCATAGTTCATCTAAAATACCCATTCCAAGAGTCCAGCATCAGTATCACTATAAAAGGAAGTTCCAAAAATGCAATATAACAGCGGTATGGTAGATTAAACTGGCGAAACCGCTGGAAGGGTTCACCACTGATGAGCCAGGCCCTCCCATTAATCTTTCCATTGCAATAAGGGCAGTAGAAATTGTTTTATTTTAAAAAGAATCTTACGCGTCTATAATAGTTTCGTAATTTGATAATAGAAATTGCATACGAGCAATAATTATCCAGAAATTCTTTAAGGAAAAACGGTTTTTGGGTAAAGCGTTTCTTTTTAAAAATGAAAAAAAAAAATAATAATAAATAAAAACGCTTCTACCAACAATTTTCCTTATTTAAACAATAGAAATTGATAAATCTCGTATTTACTTTTTTTTTCTCCAGCAAACGAGATTATTTTATGGCATTGTATATAACCAGAACAATAAAATTGATTCTGTTTGAGCCATTACATAAAATATAGAGAATCATTGAAAGGGTTCTCTCGTTTATTGATTTAATGTAAGTAATTTCAACTTTTTGATATATTTTGAATTTTCTTTTAAAAAATATTCGTTGATACACATCTCTCTGTAATTGTAAATAACATAAATGAAAAAAAAATTAGAACAAATGTGATATTGTACTGGGATAAGGTGCATAAATTATGAAAAAGGCATCTCCTTATCGTGTAACTGAAAGTTGCTGATGGCTTGCGCCATCTATCGGAATAAATATCAACTATTCTCGTTAATTTTTAATTATTCCAGAATTGGCCAATTACTCATTCTTGATTAATCAAGAAAAGCTAATCACGTACGCATTTCGGGCTGTTGTCCCTCATCAGCGTGGTGCAAGCTGTACCTCAACGACCAAAATATATATAATTCATTCATAATAAATGAAAAAGTTGGTAAAAAAAGCGATAAAAATAAGCCATGAGATCAATTTTTAGAAGTCAATATATATTTGTTTTAATCTTATTACTTGAAATATATTGCTACAAATGCCTTCTTATATATATATATATATATATATATATATATATATATATATATATATATATATATATATATATATATATATATATATATATATATATATATATATATAAACATTTTATATTTTCACCAAATGTAATCTTTAAAAATATGAATCAATTTTAAATATAAAAATAGAACTAATAAATATAATACATGCGCTTTTTTTTTTTTTAGCGATACAGTTGGAACTTTTTTTTTTTTTTAATTTTTGAATATCCTCTGTGAAAAAAAGGAAAGAAATTCAACACCCCTGCCGCCGCCCAACTTGCAAAGAGATTCCAGGGTGGCGCTTGGACTTAATTCTACATCCTGTCGTCTGCATGCCTTCCCAACCCCCGCGGGGGTGCATTTCCCGCCACTTATCATCATCACATTCTCACAGATTTCTTTCTGTTGTTTACCTTTTCCGGGGATGTTGATTTAACCATTAAAGGAAATGAAGAGTTTAGACATTAGCGACATTACATCATCCTTTACTGTACATCCTTTAAAGACATTTCAGTGATCCGATATATAAAGATCTTTTATAAAAGTATTTATAAATATTTCTCGATAATTTTCTTGTTATATTTATTTCCTTTATACCTCATTCATTTATGGCATTGAACCTGTAGAGCTTGAGATTTGACATCCATAATGATTGGATGAAGTAGAATGTGTCTGCCTTTGTCATTAAGACTGGGAGCACTACTCAGTAGCAGGCCGACTTAGCTCCAATATGAAATGGCCACCTCTGACATGACAGACACCATGTGTAGCCGCTCCTAACATGGAGTACAGACGCTGCAATGGGTAAAGAGGCAGAATAAGGTGTCCCGATTGTAGCACTTGTAAACGGAGATGAAATAAACAAAAATAAATATACACTTTTTTTTCTTTATCTGCGCGACAACCGATGCAGCATGATCTAAGGGCAATTCAAAGGCAATTCTTTGTAAAAATTGATTAGAATAATCAATAAAATTGTTTAAATTGTCAATTGTCTAAGGGCAATTCAACCTTCATGGCAGGTTAGGGATGCGACTACTGTTGGCTATAAAAAGGTGGAGGTACTCACTTTAGCAGTTCGACTATATACACTTTAAAAAGATTATTACCAAACGCTTAATCATAACCAGATTTCATTATCTAACATGATGCATTTGTCCAAGTTGGATTTGAATATTTTACCTCAGAAAAACATGTGTTGAGATTCCGGTGCGTAAAAATGTACTTTGCAAAGACTAACCGATTTGTAAAAAGATTTTCATAGATGTTTGAATATAACAAGACCTGTTCATGTCTTTTTGATTGAGCATAAATTTTAAAAAATCAAAAAAAAAAAATCTTGAAATCCTCATATTACAAAATTCAAATTGCAAAGAAAATGCAAATACCAATTAACAATAATAACTTAGTTTATCCATCAAAGTATAGAAATATGTCTCAAAATTCTCAATAGAGTTTAATCTATATTTGCCTCTTACACACACATAAATTTCAGAGAATAAAACCAGAATACCAAGAGGGAAAAAAGATACCAAACCATTTCGAAGGAATTTCAATACGATGCCAAGAATTCCAAAAAAGCGATCAAAGAATAATTTTCCGCTTCGATATCATTTTTATCGACCAAGTTTAAAGAATAGATAACAACAACTATACAAAAAGGAAATCGAGGGATCCCATGGTATTTTCAAGGACATGAAGAACATGATCCATGATAAGGAACCAATAATTTATCAACGAAGTGAAAGGCGTATAATCCTGAAAAGGCCATGCGGGGCGATAGAATAGCGTCGGGAGAAGGCTGAAGAGAAGGCAAGTATCATTCTTGTTCAGCCATAAAACCCACATCAACAGAAGCGGTCATAAAAACACAACATTCTTGGACTTTGTTATGTGTGAAATTTTTTTACGAGATTTTGTGTATTCAGGTCTTCATTCTTTGTTGATGCTATCTTACAAACTTCTTGAGATTTAAAACTTCGCTCCCGGATTCTAAGAAACAGAAGAGATTCTGATTGGATGTTTTCTCACTACCTACCAGAGAGTTAGCCAACTTTCAGATGTATTTATTATCTTTATTCTTGAGATTTAAAACTTCGCTCCCTAATTCTAAGAAACAGAAGAGATTCTGATTGGATGTTTTCTTACTACCAATCAGGGAGTTAGCCAACTTTCAGATGTATTTATTATCTTTATTCTTGAGATTTAAAACTTCGCTCACTAATTCTAAGAAACAGAAGAGATTCTGATTGGATGTTTTCTTACTACCAGAGAGTTAGCCAACTTTTAGATGTATTTATTATCTTTATTCTTGAGATTTAAAACTTCGCTCCCTAATTCTAAGAAACAGAAGAGATTCTGATTGGATGTTTTCTCACTACCAATCAGAGAGTTAGCCAACTTTTAGATGTATTTATTATCTTTATTCTTGAGATTTAAAACTTCGCTCACTAATTCTAAGAAACAGAAGAGATTCTGATTGGATGTTTTCTTACTACCAGAGAGTTAGCCAACTTTTAGATGTATTTATTATCTTTATTCTTGAGATTTAAAACTTCGCTCCCGGATTCTAAGAAACAGAAGAGATTCTGATTGGATGTTTTCTCACTACCAATCAGAGAGTTAGCCAACTTTTAGATGTATTTATTATCTTTATTGATTTCCATAACGCTTTTGATTGGTCAGTCTCTAGCCACAATTAATAAAACAATTGATTATTATTTTTAAATTCACCATTTTTTAAAATGTATTAATCAATTTGTATCGTTCCTATTTCAGAATATAATCATCGTGAAAAAATATTGTAGCAGATTATTTACTATTCTATGAAGATTTTTTTTCTACTCACATTGCCCAGCAATGGCCGCAGCCTTGCAGAAAATTGACATGGACCCAGAGCAGCAGCTTTACACACCCAAGATAGTGGACATTGCTGCTGCTGTGATAGAGATGCATGGAGACATCTGAGGCTCTTCATTGGACACGACGACAACAACATAAAATTGACATGGACCCAGAGCAGCAGCTTTACACACCCAAGATAGTGGACATTGCTGCTGCTGTGATAGAGATGCATGGAGACATCTGAGGCTCTTCATTGGACACGACGACAACAACAGAAAATTGACATGGACCCAGAGCAGCAGCTTTACACACCCAAGATAGTGGACATTGCGGCTGCTGTGATAGAGATGCATGGAGATATCTGAGGCTCTTCATTGGACACGACAACAACAACAGAAAATTAACACGGACCCAGAACAGCAGCTTTACACACCCAAGATAGTGGACATTGCTGCTGCTGTGATAGAGATGTATGGAGATATCTGAGGCTCTTCATTGGACACGACAACAACAACAAAATATATATATTTTTTAAAATTTCGATATTTGTATTTTGATACACTGTAAAATTTTTCTCATTGCCTCTCTGGTATTTTATTAGTTTTTACATTAAATAAATTGCTGTGTCATGCTCCAGGAATCCTGGTTACCTCAAGAGAACTGTGTCATTCTGAGGTTTGTCTTTCCTAATTTTCTACGTTACAAAATTATCCATATTAGCATCGTTCATTGACTATCCAATATTCTTCCAATATTTTGTTGTTGTTGTAATAAAAGACTTGGATGTGTGTGAATCCTTCTTCTTCTTTCTTATCTCCACACTGGGTGAAGTAGAATGCATCTGCCTTTGTCATTAAGACTGGGAGCACTACTCAGTGGCAGGCCGACTTAGCAACAAAAGAAATGGCCGCCTCTGACATAAGGAACAGACGCCATATGCAGCCGCTCCTAACATGAAGTACAAACGCTGCTCATACTGTATACCTGGATTAGGAGCCCTTACAGGGTACTATCAGCCGGGCCAGCTGAACCCAGGTTTTTTAGTGAGTTTGTTACTGCTGCCCCATCCTCTTTTTTTCATCCGGGCTTGGGACCGGCAAAGGCGGAGTTGTGTGAATCCTAAATATGAATTAAAAAAGAATAGATTTAGGATCATATCTCTCTCTCTCCTAGTTTCTCAGATATCAAAGAATTGAACAAAAGTGTATAGAATGGCCGTTAAAAAATATTCACCAAGAGGCGTCAGTATTAAGGAAGTGCGACCCCTAGTAGACATGTTTACCTCAAACTTGACAAATATTTCACCCTCATTTTCACTCCGGGGTGGGAAAAAATTGCCAAAGGGCCGGCGGCTTTCTCAGGAAATTTTGCTGTTAGCATTCCATCATTGCATCCTTTTTAGGGGGAAGTTTTAAAAAAATCAATTTATCAATGCTAAAAAGTAGGATATTTTAACTGTGTTTTATTATTTTAGTCTCTATGCTGAAAATGATTAAATCTGCATGATAAAACAGAAGTTTTTGAATATCCCTGTTTAATCTTATTGTGTTAATTTTACTAAAAATTACACTCGTGGTCAAAACATAAGGAAGTTTCATATTTTAAGCATAAACCACTTCTTATTTGCATATATAACGGTGGATTTCCCATATATGTAAATTCGTACGTTCTCCTTAAAAAATAGCAAAATATAATAATAAAAAGGTCAAGTGTTGGTATTAAAAAAAAAAATCCTGACCACGTTCACATGAAATTTTTAGACCACACTGACGAGGGCCAACAGCCTGAAACGCGTTCGTGGATGGATTTTCTTGATATATCAAGAAAATGAGTTGGCCAAATATTAGGGGACAGGCTAAATCAATGTTTAGTTGATTTCTGTTCCACTAGATGGGTACAAAGAGATTGTTCGATTGTCTCAAAACTGTTACCAAAATAATTCACCAAGACCTAACATGATTATAATATTTCTTTTATTCTTGTCTTAATTTCTCTTATATTTCACTTTCTATGAATGAAAATACTGTAAAAAGTTACGCTTCAAATTCTTATAACCTTCAATAGTTAGCTGAGACATCTTTAATAGGACGAAAAAACTTAGTAAAGGCTCATGTATGTATGTATGTTTTAAAATTACAAAATATTTTCTCACAATGAGTTTCTTTTTATTACAAAACGCTAGCTTTCAAGTGATAATAGCTCTTCAACTGAAATTTCAGTTGTAAATATCCACGCTGCGCGCGTATTGTTTTGTAAATATTTCTTGTAAGATATAGTCGATGTTTTATTAAGCCCGTTTGAAGAGCGAATATCGCTTGAAAGCTAGCGTTTTGTAATAAAAAGAAACTCATTGTGAGAAAATATTTGTAATTTAAAAACTTTTTTCACAATTTTAGCTTGAATAGAGATGTATGTATGTAAATAACAAAATCTCTAAAATTAAAACTAAACACCCACAGAGGCCATCCATATTCTCTAAGTCAAGGTTACAGGTTGTTCATTGCGCCACTGGGCGGATCTTCCATTGATGATGAAACATTGGCTTACTCATCATCTTACGCCAACAAAAGAAATTCTTGATTGAGAAAATCAGAGGATCATCTTCACATAGAAAGTCAGACGTAATACAAAGCAATAACGCGTCATCTATGATAACGAATGAAGACATTAAGGCGCGAATATAGGTAAGCTCCCTGAAAAACCTGGGCTCAGCTGATAGTACCCTGTAAGGGCTCCTAAACCAGGGATACAGGATGAGCAGCGTTTGTACTCCATGTTAGGAGCGGCTGCACATGGCGTCTGTTCCTCATATCAGAGGCGGCCATTTCAAATTTAAGCTAAGTCGGTCTGCCACTGAGTAGTGCTCCCAGTCTTAATGACAAAGGCAGACGCATTCTACTTCACCCAGTCATGATGGTTGTAAAACAGACACCATCAAGGGTTACAACTTGATACCCTAATATGATTGAGTGGAGATAAGAAAGAAGAAGACGCGAATGTTTCTTTTCACAAATAAATCAAACTTCTAATGACTTCGTTCGTTATAAAGGAGGTAGTTGATATATTCCACTACAAGGGATTTGAACGCCGTGTGCACCCAGTGCCCTGAACTATTGGCTTAGAGAGCGAATTCATAGAATGTCACAAAATCACAACATATTGTTCATTAGAAATTGTAGTACATGTTTAACGCTACTATATATTAATTAAAAGGCATTTTTTGGATTAAAAATAAATTAAAACATTTTACTTATTACAAAAATCTTATATTTCGCTAGGCTATACGCCTATCTTCGTTTGGGTTTTTCCTTATTCCTTAGAACTACGAAAAAGAAAATTATTTTAACGCAGAAATACGTCTTTGTATTTATTACAGACGAACATTTAAAATCAATTATATACAATTACAAATCGCTCATACTAACTCCCCCTTTTTTTTTTTACATGACGTCATGAATATATAAACTTAAATAAACGATATGACTAATGAATAATATATAAATATAAATTCTAAATATAATTTACCTAAAATTATTTATATTCAAATATACACACACTGCATAAATATATTTTTATTTAAAATTTTTCTTCCCATTGAATATATATATATATATATATAAGCAAAAATATTTGTTAAACTTAATTCTATTGACGTTATGTGGCGCTGAGTTTGTTGTTGACACAAATTAATGTGTTATAATACCTTGAAAAAGATTAGCGTTCAGCCAACTGAAATATTGGTAAAATAAAATGATATTTTGATCCAATATATGCCTTTTTAATTAAATATTTTTATTGTAAAATATTTTCGATAGCAAAACAACATTTATTTATTCCATATGTAAATAATACGAACAGTAAATAGCAAGAGATAAGTTGCCACAACATCATACACAATCAAAAAAAAATGCTCTAGATATTAAATCCTAATCCTTTTTTTTTTTTTCGTAGCCTCATTAAATTTATTTGAATTTCCAAACCTAAAATTACGGAGCTTGCGGACTTCCTATAATTTAGAAAAGGCCGACCACAATAGGACCCCTCCATTTTAAAAAAAGGGGGCGCGAGGTTCACAATACCCAAACGATCATTTCTCCTGCCTGGGAAGATGATGAAAGCGATCAAAAAACTAGCCAAAAGATTGTTAATTTGCTGCTCTCTGGAATTTTGGGGAAGTGGGGTGGATCGTTTGGGGGAGAAAGTGTGTGCTTAGATGATTTTCTGCAGGTAGATTTATGATCTGCTGCTATTATTAGGGTCGTTTGACTTTGTTCTTTTTGAGCAATCTTTCATTTTTATTATTGAAAGGTGATAAATTTTAATTGGGAAAATGTGTAAGACATTTTATCATTTGATATCGTATATTTCTCTTTTGTAATTGTCCATATTTGTTATAATTACGATCTAATTTTCTTGAATTGGTGTTTTCAAATTAATTTTGAGAAATAAAATTAGGTTTATATATAATTGATGTATTATATATTTTGTATTATATTATTAATATGATTAATATCTTAAAAAATATCCGTATTCTTATAATCATGTTAAAATTATAGATTTAATATCGATTTGTTTACTTATAATTTATTTTTATTTTTAAAATAGTTAATTTATTTTATAATATATTCTTATAAAACATGGTCTTGCTTTTAATAATTAAAAACGGTTATTTTTCAAAATTTTTAATTACTTTTAGACGCTCGTTTTTGTTTAGTGTATAAATCATGATTTTTCTGAAAAAAAGAAATATAAATATATAGAAAGATATTTTGATCTAGGACTAAATCTGGTTTGATATTATTTTTCGAAATTAGAATTAGCAAACAATTTGAGATTGATTTGAGGTTTAACTGTAAATATTTCTGACAATATCCACACAATTATTTATAGCTCTAGTTCATATTACCGATTTATTTTTAAGAAAAGTCATCCGCTCATTACGCCACAAACGGCTGCGCCCATTTTATCCTTTTGATATGCAAATTCTATTCTATTCCAGTCCATCATCGTCACCTAGAAGTCTCATAATTTATAATCATGCGCTGTTAGCTTGATTAAATGAGTGTACAAATTTGTGAATACAAAAGTGCGAATCAAGCTAAAAGGAATTAAAGAAGAGCGGAGAATGAAGCCAAGATAAAGCCTGAAAAGTGGCAGGGTAAAGCCAAGGAGAACCAAAACAAGCCAAAGAAAGAGTGAATCAAGCTAAAAAGAACCAAAAAGGACGGTGAATGATGCCAAGATTAAACCAACAAAGAATGTAAACAGGCAAGTTAAGCCAAGATAAGCAAAAGGAAGAGAAGCAAAGTAAATAAAGCTACAAAGAACCAAAGACGAGCGTAGAATGAAGCCATGATAAAGCCAGCAAAGTGGCAGGGTAAAGCCAAGGAGAGCCAAGATAAGCAAAAGCAAGAGTGAATCAAGCTAAAGAGAACCAAAGAAGAGCGGAGAATGAAGCCAAAATTGAACCAGCCAAGAAAGTAAACAGGCAAGTTAAGCCAAGATAAGCAAAAGGAGGAAAAGCAAGAGTGAATCAAGCTACAAAGAACCAAAGAAGAGCGGAGAATGAAGCCAAGATAAGATAAACAAGCAAAAGCAAGAGTGAATCAAGCTACAAAGAACCAAAGAAGAGCGGGGAATGAAGCCAAGATAAAGCCAGCAGGTTAAAGCCAGGAGGAAGCAGGTAGCGGGTACCCCAGGAATGCCGACAACCTGTTCCTCCCCTAATTATTATAGCGGAGGGGGTGAACTACCCTGGCAGCGTGAACTACCTTCAGTCTGTCCCGTGATACGGTCAGGTGCTCTTCTTGTATTCCCATCTGTGAAAGTGTCTAATCGAGTATTAAGTTTTTTTTTTTTTTTCAGGTTGCAAATTAAATATTTAATTAAACTTAGACGTCGCGTGCTAAAGTGCATTTTTACATCGCTTTATACTAATGTTTTCAATCAATTTGTATCAATGAAGGGATTAAATTTTGCAATTTCAAGACACTTCTGGTTATATTTGGTATTTTCTTATTAACATTTCGAATGGCTATCAGAGAGTGATATATTTGAGAGTTCAAAACTTGTCCATCTTAGCCGAAATCTCTGTATTCCCTCCAGGAATTGAGTGGTGAAGTAGTAAAAAATCCTCACCCCCAACTTTCTAACAATTCAACAAATCCGACAGTCTAACTAATAGTTACAGTATCTGATAATTAGATTAATCTGAAGTTTTTCTGGAAAAAGAGACTGGAAGTTCTTTCGTGAAAGAGTCAGAGCGTTTAACAAATACAGAAACCAACCTCTGAAATCCAATGAAGAGTCAATGGAGTAAGATATATGGGCCATATATTAGATCCCTCTCTGATGCATTACTTCTCGGCCTTTTGGCATTCGCTTCTCGGCCTTTTGGCTCAGATCAAAGTGTACGTACGACTGGAGAGACCTTTTGAGACATTCCAGTAACTAAGCATCAATCTGAAATGAAATCCTGGCGTCTGCCAAGACGCGCATCTATAAGTACTTCCTAGGCGTGGAACTGAGGAGTGTTCAAGAAGACCCCTCCTTGTCTGGAGGAGAACTCTCTCAAGATGGGGAAGTCTCCCTTGCTGAAGAAATTTGTACACAACTATATACTAACTATATTTTATCCACCCTTTATTTACTCCTTTATTATATATTATCCTTTATTTGATCTTAATTTTCTTTTTCTGTAAAAATTGATTAGAATAATCAATATAATTGTTTAAATTGTCAATTGTTTGACATGAAATTTTTATGACTACAATTCTACAGGTGGTCAAGAGTATTGGACCAACCTTCCTCAGGCCATCTGGAGAATTGGCTGAAGGCTGGAATTGCCTCGTGACTCTGGCTAAAGAGATTTTGATTTGTAGAGCCGTTTGTGAGCGGTCGGTAGTTCATCCTTACTGACGGATGGCAGAGATCGGCAAAGTTGAGGAACTGGATGTACCAACTTTGCAGGGAGATAAATCCACGAATTCGTTGTAAAATTACTTGGAAAATCTCAGCCAGAACATAGTAAAATTTCAATAGCGACTAATGGCTTCAAAATTAGATTTCCTATTCCTTATCGAATTCAGTCAGTTAACAGTAGCAATTCTAGGAATAAAGAAACGCTACTGTTTATATTCTTAGATAATAAAGACATTCAAAAAAATCGATACCATAATAAGAGAAATTATGATACCATACTGGCAGACTTTTTACCAAACGTTTCTGTCTGCATATTTACAATTTTCCATACGATTCTGTGAAACATACTACCGAACTTTAATTAACTCTCTAGTAAAGATGCTTTCAGATGAAATTCTGTAAGTGATGGCGAAATCAGAGATGTGCTCTGAAAGAGATCTAATGGTTTAAAATCCAAACCATGGTTTGACTGTGAATGCTATGAGGCGAAGAAAATATGAATGCAAAAATTAAGTTATATCTAACTAAGAATGGTGTAAACGATATTCATGTATTGCCCAATCAAGAAGAGAAAATATTTATTACAAATATAATCAAATAAGTAAAAAATACTTTGAAGAGGCACAAGCTACTATTTTTGGTGTTAAAAATTCCCTCCCAAAATGCGACACTATAAGAGGAGAAATTTCGATATCATATCGGTAGACGGCAAACGTTCTGTCTGCACATTTACAATTTTTCATATCAGTCTGTGAAACATATAAGGTTAGCCCAAAAGTTCATGTTTTTCTTATTACTTGGCGAATAATATTATTATGGCGAATACATAATACAATTACTTTATACATAATACAAAGACATTATACATTATGTTGGTGAAACCAGCAGAAAAATAGAAACCAGAATAAAAGAACACATATACAATATAAAAACCAAAGACCCAAGATCACTAATATACCAGTATACCACGAATAAAGGCCATATATTCAATCTAGGAAACCTGTCACTACACTGTAATATACCATCCAAGTCAGAAATCCTCGAATCCAAACAACAGTATCAACATCCCAGAACTGTCATACTTCAAATCAAGATTAAACAGCCATCATTTAGTAAATCACACCTCTCCGTGCTCATTCTCTGTTGTAACTTCGCCTGTTGTGGACCGAGAGTTCGAAAGATCGCTGTGTTTTTATAATAAAGAAACATATTACACAAGGTTTGATATTTTATAATAGTTAATCGCAATTTTCCTATGTCTGATTATACATAACAGCGAAAAATATTGGTATTTCAATTTTTTTTGCAAGTGTTTACGAACTTTTAGGACAAGACTACCGAACTTTGCTACCATCAAATTCCTGTCAGACCATTGTTGAGAGAAGGGTGTGGAAGGCCGAAAGATCAATACTCCACTAGACCCCCGGACGAAGGAAGGGAGGGAGGGTCCAAGCCGCATTCCAAATATTTGGGGGACGTTAACAAAGGACCCGGTTTATTGTGAAGGAAGTTAGCCGTCCACATCTATTACGTCATTGGCTGTCCTTGAACTTGTCATCTTGGATTTTACAAATCACACACAAAAACCTTTAAACTATCCTTAGGCCCCTATATAATCGAGGGACGACCATTAATCGCGTATGCGGTCCTGTACCCCCATCTTAGGGAGAGTTTCCTCGCGGATACCTTACCTAAACACAAGATTGTCAAGTTCCTCAACACAGTCATCGCTGGTGACACGGATTCCATAACTCGCAAGTCTGAACTCAAGACGATTCTAAGCTCCTGATAGGATCCAGAGGTACCTTCGGAGAAGGCCTCGTCTGATGTATATATTTTCTCTACTATTTTAAACTCTGTAAACTCTCTCTTTGACCGTTGACTTGATGTCAATAAACCATTTTTAATTGTCAATTGTCACAAAAACCTTTATTAAGGATCAAGCCCCATACAGGATTCTCCCAGTATAGCAATGGCTTTAATTGAACATAAATCAAGTAATATATACAATTCAACATGAGCCCATTCACAAAGTCCATTCTCTAATGGCCAATTAGTCTAAATTAATAATCTATTAGTCTAAATAAATCTCCATTAGCCAAAAAAAAAAAAAAAAAGGAAAACTATTTACAAATGTTTCTCATCCTTCTCGCCTTCTCACAAAATTTGTATAAATCTATTGTATCTACTTTTCACCGTTTCTGACAACAGGACATAGAGTGATAAATGATTAGCACTCGTATTGTTAAAAAGTAATTTCCATTCTTCATACAGATGATTGCAGGCTAAAAGTGAGTTAGTGGATTATAAACGAATTTCTCTTAAACACTTCTGTACAAAATCAGTTAACCCTGATAAGTTAAGGTGTCATTTTAAAATAGCGGATAAATGTAGTGAGTCCAATGTTGCCAGGCTTACAGTGTGGCCAGACAGAATCTTATGTAAGCTGTTGAAAGTTGAGGTTATCACCAATCTGTTTATATTCCAAGGAGACCTGCTGTCAACCCGCTCTTCTCTTGGAACCATCGCGATTGGCTATTTCCACCAAACACAGCGTGGTCACAAATCATATTTAATATCTCACTGATAAGAGGTAGAGAAAAACCGTTTGTTTATTCTTTGATGTTAAAGAGGATAACCAACTTTCGAGTTACAAGAATTTGGATTTGTTTGATTTTAGCGATTGGTTTTATTGTTTCATTTACTGGATTTTGAAACAGCGACCCTTTAAATTGCTACTTCTGCAATGTTGACATCCAAGACAATTTGGTCCACTATCTATTCCATTGCCCATTCCTACATGAAAAGAGACTGGAAATTCGCGAAATTTCGGGGCCAACCCACTACAATGTACAACATGTATATAAAATCTTCACTACTCTCCTGCTGGATAAAACATTTGTTTATAAATATTTTAAATATTTCAAGGCGATTGATAAAATGAGAGAAGAAGTGCTCAACTCTACAGACAACGGCTGATTGCTCCCCCTCCCCTCTAAATTGCTTTTCCTCCTCACTCATGTACATATATAACCTTTATGGGGAATCCCCTTGTAAGACAATAGTGTCTTAATAAAGGTTTTTGTTGTTGTTGTCATTGTTTCATTTTTAATGTATAACATATCTTGAGCGAAAAAAACAAGAATTTTTTTCTTAATTAGTTACGACAGTTATATGAATCTAAGATTTGCGAATTTAAAATCATATCTACTATTGCTTTAAAATTAGAATGAATATACAGTTAAACCTGTCTATAGCGCCCCCTCTTGAGACTTACCAAAATAGGAAGCTATAGGGAGGGGGTGCTATAGACAGGTCACTTTTAATGTAAAATGTTTATATCTTAATATTTAAAATTGGGCGCTATAGAGAGGAAGGCGCTATTTAGAGGGGGGTCGCTATAGACAGGTTAAACTGCATATGATTATAGTTTTTTTTTCCACTCAGAGACTCCGGGGTAAATCCAGTTATATAAGAAATTTCTTTTCCTCCAATTTACCGCAGACTGATCTATTTATCAGCTTGATTGTCTTAATTAAGTTTTCCTGTATATAAATATCATATTACCATTATATGTAATTAGCTTTAAAAATTATAATAATAACATTGCTTATTACTGGTATTATTACTGTTATTCCTGCATGTCTCCTACATTTCTACTCAGAGAATCTATATAAGACTGAAAGGTCTTAATAAAGCTTGTTATTGTTATTTTTATAATTAAAATGAATATGAAAAAAAAAAATTGCGCGAAAACTTTAAATTCCAAAATCACTTTATTAGATACCGCTCAAAAAGAACAACCTAGTTTATGATATTCGCAACAGTGAATAATAAGTGAAGGTTATTCACATATTAAACAAAATGTTTACTTGGGATTCAATCTCAGTTCATAACTGTCTGGAATCGAGGGTGTTACCCACTCGTCCACTGAAAAAAAATTTAAACGGTTCCAAAATCACTATATTAGGTACCACTCAAAAAGAACAACCTAGTTTATGATATTTACAATAATGAAGGTTATTGTGATATATATGTGTTATATTGAAGTTATATATGTGAAGGTTATTCACATATTAAACAAAATGTTAACACAGGATTCAATCCCCGTTCATGACTATCTGGAATCGAGAGTGTTACCCACTCGTCCACCTAAAATTTTAATACTATACATAATGATGTGTGTGCAATTAATAAAATAAAATGAATAATGTTGCTAAAAACGCTAACTATAGTTGAATTTTATCATCATTTGTCATTAGGTATATTTACTATCATAGATTACTCTTTAGATAATAAAAGGAATATATTGGATTTAATAAAATATTTATTTTGCCAATATTTCGGCTGGCTGAACGCCAACCTTTATCGAGGCATTACATTTTTGTATACAAAAATGTAATGCCTCGATAAAGGTTGGCGTTCAGCCAGCCGAAATATTGGCAAAATAAATATTTTATTAAATCCAATATATGCCTTTTATTATCTAATGAATTAAGTATGGATTGCTCTATTTTCAAAAGATTACTCTTTGTCTCACGCAAAATGTATACATTATCCAACTTCAGATGATTTCTTTTTTAACCAGTAAGATCTTTTTAAATTTGAAGTGGTAATTCTTTAATACCTATAAACTGTCATATAGTCACAATAGTTATGTTGAAAACTGATTTCTTTTTCATTTTCCCTTCTCTCCTTTGTTTATGTTTCTTTTTTTCCCTTTCTCCATGAAAATGATGTATGGCGAGTCCCTTACAGGACGGAAATGTCCTAATAAAGCTGCTGTTGTTGTATGTATAGTCACATTGTTCCATCTACAAGATATCTCCAATGAAATATTTTGTAGATCTTTTAGATTTTTATCCAAATGAAAATTCTGTATTGTCATTTTAGAATATACAGTAGAATTTGGATAATTTGAACGTATTTAATTCAAATATTTATCTTGGATTACTAGAATTTCATATAAATATAATTTACATTTTTAATTCGAATTTTCTGGATAATTCGATTTTTTTTTGTCTCTTGGGCTTTGAATTATTCAAGTTTTGACTGTATTTATAAATAATGTGATTAAATTCCCAGGTAATAATTTATGAAAGGAGGAGTTGTGTTCCCATGTACTGTAGTCCAATCATCCATCTCTTCTTCACCTTCTTCCTTTGTACTCTGTACATTGAGGAGGAGGAGCGTGAGAGCCTGCAAAAACTACGTCTGCCATAAATCCCTCAACCCTTTCACCCCCCCTCCCGACAGGTTCTATCGCCCACAAAATATGAAGGCAGAATAACGATCGAAAAGGAATGTCTAAAATTTACATACCCCCTTATTTCACACACACAAACCTTTATTAAGACATTCCGTCTTATACAGACGATTCTCCTGTTAGAAATGAATCTAAAAAGAAATGAAAAGCAGAGGAAGAAATGGAATCCTCACTCAGAAAAGTGAAAAAGAAGAAAAGGAAAGAATATCTATGTACAAAAGTTGAGACTATATACATCTTACATACCCCCTTCTTATATATATTAATTATAAAATTGAAAATTTATGTGCAAGATAGATAAATATTTAGATAATAAAAAGGCATATATTGGATTGAATAAAATATTTATTTTGCCAATATTTTGGTTGGCTGAACGCCAACCTTTTTCAAGGTATTATAACATATTTATGTGTGTCAACAACAAACTCAGCTCCACATAACGTCAATAGATTTTTTTCTCCCCATTGAATATATAAGCAAAAAATATTTTTTAAAACTTAATTCTATTGACGTTATGTGGCGTTGAGTTTGTTGTTGACACACATTAACATGTTATAATACCTTGGAAAAGGTTGACGTTCAGCCAACTGAAATATTAGTAAATAAATTCATTTTGATCCAATATATGTCTTTTTAATTAAAGATCTATTTATGGATTGCTCTATTTTCAAAATAGATAAAATGTAACTACATTTTTAATATTTTACTATATGGAAATAGTCATATATGCAGTTAAAAAAAAACAATATTTGATTTTATTTGTGAGCGTAAAGTGGAAAGCTGCATAACAACATGAAGACTTATTTCTATATGCCATGAAATATGCATATTTGGCATTCTTTTTCAAATAAAAATACGAATTTTGATAGATTTATTATATTTATGCAAAAAAAAAAATAGCGAGAAAATCTATGGAAAATTATTTAAATTACAAAATAGTTTTAATAGTAAAAATATATATATAATAACCAATAAAATAAAAAAAAACTCTTATATGAATATTTATGTTACTCATAGAGTATAATAAATATAATTAATTTTGACCAATATATTTTATTTAAAGCAAACGAAGTAATTAATAATTCTTCTTTTTATTAAAAAGATTAATTATGTTTTTAATTAATATATTTAGAAAAAGTGTTTATAGCTTATACATACGAAACATGTTAGGCAATAAAGGTAGACACGTTGATTGGTGCAATTGGTTTGTGTGACATGTTATAAAAAGGCGGCAGAAGAATTATGGGCAACAAAAAGTTCGGCTGCTACCAGTTCGGGTGGCTTGTCGCAACAGGTGGCGTGGGAAATATTTCGACAGCATGATTATCATCCTCTAAACTGTCGATGATATAATCCCCATTTGTAGTTTTTTTATGTTTTTATTATTATTATTTTTTTAAATTTTTTATACACATATTTCATTTTTAAAATATAATTTACGTATTTGCTTTAACTTTAATTATTTTTGCTTTAATTGTTAGAAATTTATAAATTTAATTGCCATCTATTGATAATATTTGATGTTATTATAGAAAAGAAACACATTGCCAGTAAATTTATTTGTTACAAATTGTTAGAAATTTATAAATCTAAAATTGAAATCTATTTATAATATTTGATGATATTATTGAAAAGCTTGTAACCCCAAGGAGAATCCTCTGTAAGACCTGTGTGTCTTAATAAAGGCTTTTGTGTGTGTGTGTATATTATTGAAAAGAAACATATTGCCAGTAAATTTAGTTGTTACAAATTGTTTGAAATTTATAAATCTAAAATTTAAATTTATTGATAATTATTAATGCTATTATTGAAAAGAAACACATTTCCAGTAAATTTATTTGTTACAAATTGTTAGAAATAATAATTTTATTCTGTGATATTTTATTCTATGATTGAGTCAATTATTTTTGACCACATTTTACGGGTATTTAGCTATATTATGTACTATCCAGTGATGATTATTTGTAGTAAACTATTTATTAACTTATTAACATATTATTAATATTTATATTTTTGATACTCTCTCTATAAACTACCCTTTTTGCATCTATAGTATTTTATTTATAAATTTTGACTTGTGTTTGCCTTTAATAAATTGCTGTGTCATCCTGAAGTTTGTATTTCCAGAATTTTCTTACTGGTTCTACAATATAATCTATGAAAGAATGTTATGAAATCGAAGCCACCCCTGTACTGATGAGGGCCATAGCCTGAAACCATGGTATACTGGTTGTTGGCTTTTGTCTGAATTTGTTCAAACTGGCGTTATGGCTTATTCCTTATGATCATTAGTAAAGTTTTTAATTAGGGTGACAATCGGTGCTCTTTGCTGATGATCGCCCCAGAATATTTAAAACAGACGGATGGACATGCGAGATTTGTGGGACAAGAATCATTTGCTACATCACCATTTGCTCTCATGTATGGGACTGAAAGACGAACGAGAAGTGCTCCTCAGTGAAATAGGCCTTGAGGGACTCTCTTTGGAGCTCCTGTTGAATGAGGTGGTGAGAAACAGAGCTGGAGCTTTTGCGTTGTTCAAATTTTGGAAGACGGCTGAAGAGAAGAGGAGGCTATATACCTAATCTAATGGATGT
Source organism: Cordylochernes scorpioides (assembly GCA_030710605.1). Classification (NCBI taxonomy): domain Eukaryota; kingdom Metazoa; phylum Arthropoda; class Arachnida; order Pseudoscorpiones; family Chernetidae; genus Cordylochernes; species Cordylochernes scorpioides. The sequence goes on from CP092880.1 coordinate 23,911,957, forward strand.
AAATAATTATATGCAAATAATCTATGTCAGGATTAGAATGACGAATCCTGTATGGGACTTTGATTCCTGTAAAAGGCTTGTTGCTGCTGTTGTATATAGTCACAGTGTAATTAGGATAACAACCATAATGTATTGTTCTAGTGCAGTCCTGGCCAACCTAATGACGCCACGGGCCGCACGGAATCGTAAAACAAGGTCTAAAAACTTTAACTATATCAAAATTTTAACTTTAAAATATTTTAAATAAAAAAATATTATAATTATTTCAATATATTTTCTGTTTTTGAATATAGAGAAATGAAAGTTACAAAAGAAATATAAAGTTAAATGGTGAGCCGCAATTTTTTTTACGGCGGGCCGCGGGTTGGCCAGGCCTGGTCTAGTGTATAATTAAAGGGAAAGATAGATGCCTATTTTAATTTATATAATGACCAATAATAAGGCGAATTTTAACCTATGTAGATTGCGCTCTATTTCTCAATATATTTACAAAGAATTAAGTCATCTATAGTACGGTACTTTTCTTTTACAAATAAAACGCTTCTTACTTAAATATAAAACTAATGGAAGGGTTCTCTACCGATGAGAGCCAGGCCCTCTCAATATTTCTACATTGCAGTAAGGACAGTAAAAAACCATTTTAAAAAAGAAAAATGGAATATATTTTTTGGTATATAGATGGCCTGCCTTAGATAGATGCCTTCAGGTTATAATGCATATTGATAGAAATATGTATTATAAAGTAAATAAAGATTCCAGGGTTAAGTTTCTTGTTCAAATTTTTATTTTCAAGCTTTCAGACTTGTCAGTCCTTCTACAGGAGTATCACGATAATAAATTGATGATATATACTATTTTTATATACAAATTATTTTTTACATATTTAATTATTAATGATATTGAAAGGGGGAGAAAATATATATTACATTCTTTGTGTGTTATACATGTATTATATATGTATTACACGCGAGAAAGATGGAATACATTTTCAAACCACATCATTGATAAAATAAATTTCAAAAATATGATGTTCTCAAATAAATTAAATAATATCTAAAAAATAATCACGAAGCCACAAATATTATAATCTTATAATAATATAACACGAGAATTTCATACCAGACTATATATTTACATCGTATAATTGTTGAAGCAGACGAACATATTTGGCGGGAAAAATATGTCGACCAAACGATTCTCACGCTTTATTATATATCAGTTGATAATAAAGTGGTGGCATATCATCATAATGATGAATATTTGTCACCTATAATTACAGGTGATGATGATAATTGTGCTGCTATGTGATGAGATATTAATGACAGGGGATAGTAGAAGATAGGGTTGGCAATTATCGTGGTGATGATTTGGGGATGTCAGTGAAATTAATAAAAAAAAAAAAAAATTCCCGAAGGGAGATAAACTAAACTGAAGTACTGAATAAAAAAAACCAGATATATCTAATATTCAAAATTTTCTTTAATAATTAACACTTAATTTTATATTATTTTAAATAGTCTCATAGAATATATTCTTTTGAAAATAGAGCAATCCATATATAAATCTTTAGATAATAAAAAGTCATATATTGGATTGAATATAAAAGATTTATTTGCCAATATTTTGGTTGGCTGAACGCCAACCTTTGTTAAGGCATTACATTTTTATATAAAAAAAAAAAAATTAAAAAACATTTTCTTGCGCGCAAAGAGTAAACTACTAGTATAATTTTATTTTAAAAATAACTTTTTTGCATATTTTAAGCTCAAAGAATAAACGTTGGGCGCATGTGAAACATTACTAGGTACATGAACAAGACATTGAAAGTTAAAATTTCGCAAAAGACATAAACTAAGATGAAATTGGATTAATTTAATAGCTGTATGCCTCAACAGCATATTTTACTTCGTTTTAAAGAAATTTTGTACTTTATTTTATCTCCATTCTTCATTCTCTTCCACTTTCAGGTTGTATACGCTTGGTCTACCTATAAATTTCAGTTTTGCTGTGCGCTAAGGAATATCAAAGTCGTCTTTAAGTCCATGTTAGAAACAAGTACTGTAAAAAGAACAAAAGGTAAACGGCCCATTTCTGGCATAACATCCTTACTACACCTTCCCGGATGCTGCCGTGACCTTCAAGAGACCCCACCTCCATCCACGCCAAGCTTTCGCTCAATTCTATCCACTGGTAGACAGCCTCTGATGCCTTCAAATATATACAGCAGAACATTAAGAAGCGAATGTTTCTTTCAAATATCAATCAAAATTCGCGAAAAGAAACATTCGCGTTTTATTGTTTTGCTGTATATAGATAGCTTTTTTTCCCCCTTTCTCCATGAAAATGATGTATGGCGAGTCCTTACAGGACGGAAATGTCCTAATAAAGCTGTTGTTGTTGTACATCGATAGCGCGTTATTGCTTTATATTAAATACTAGACGGGTGACCCGGGCTTCGCCCCGGGATTGACCCGTGTGCATATCTACCCGAGTGATATATATTTAGAAAGGATTTTTTTTTAAATAATTGTTTGTTATTAGCATTATCTATTTGTTTGCATCAGCATAATTTAATCTAATCTTTGATAGAGGGCGCTGTTCGTGAGCTAAGTAGAATAATTTGAATATATACTTTTAATAATTGATTCATATATTTTTTTAAAAATAGCCTATCGTCTTCCCCGTATTTTTTACCTATGTATGGAAATTTTGGTTTGAATTAGTGAACTACTGCGAATTTGTATACCGGACATACATAAAACAAACATACAAACATTCATTTATATATATATATATACAATATTGACATCTTCTAAATCCTTTGAACGCATACGTGTTGCCATGATAAATATGACTTGGAACAACTTTTGAAACAGGGTAATATATTCAGGTATATATATGACATGTTGATTTTTGTTTTCATTATCCCTAGTACACGTAGTATAGGCCATGATAATTATGGGGGGTAGAAGTTGGCGACTGCTTTTACTGTAAGTGTACCACATGTCTACACATGTTAAAAGCAGTTCGAATTTGCACTTACAAATGTGCTAGAGTATAGTTTGGTTACTTGCACTTTCTGGTGGGGTTGGACTTTGAGAAGAATCAGGGGGCATTGGGGCATTTTTTTAAAAATAAGAATAAAGTGCCCAGTGCGGGATTCAATCCTGGGTCGAAGAGGTCGAAAACCATCGGTTTAGACCATCCTTCCATCGACCTCTAGATGCTGATTTAAATGCTTATGAAAATTTTACCGGGAGGAAATTCGATCGATAAAAGTATAGGTCGCTTCACCCATCAAAATAAACGTCAAAACTAGACATCCTCTATTGACCGTCGCCTCAAACTAACGGCACCGAAAACATTCATTCAACAATTCGCATATAAACAAAGCAATGGAAGAAAGTGTAATCTATCCTCCTGAAACAACAATTAAAAAAGACAAAAAAAAAAATCCTCAAATATAAAAAATTATCGAATTTGAAAACTAACTATGCAATAATACTGGTAAACTGCAGCCATTCTGGAAAATTCGCCTTCAACTATACACATCTTTAAATTAAGGTTAAATTCGTATGATAGCAAAATTCTTGTGTCAAAAGACCTGTTTAACTTGGAAATGAGTCACTGGCAAAAAAAAAAAAAAGGGGGGGGGGGGGAGTGGATTGGAGCCATTGTCTCAGACGATAGAAGGGTTGAGGCAGACGACTTGGATAAAATGTAAATAACTGATCACCTTGCAAAATCTTCTGCAAGAGATCGTTTAAAAAAGGGACATTCTTGGTCGCCTTTGGAGATGGTCTTTCATTGAAGGTGGGGTTATGTCAGTTCATATCATTTTTGATTTGACAAAAAGTTTCCCCTTATCCCACCTCCAACGAAAAATCATCTCCAAGAACGACCAAGAGTGCCCCTTTTTTTAAACGGTCTCTTACAGAAGATTTCGCAAGGTGATCAGTCATTTTTGATTTGACAAAAATGTTGGACATATTTCAATTGATATTTTTCCTCTTTTTATCTAACTAAATTGCATACTGATTCTTGTACTTATTTCAAGTGATCTACTTTTTCTTTTCTTTCTATGTTTGGTTTACCTCTAAAGTGCAAGTGTCCCTAGTGGAACATAGCGCTCTAAGTCGAAAAAAAAGCTAGATAAAATGGCACACACAAGAGCATCTCATTTCATAGCATAACTATCTCATACACTAGCCAAATACAAGAACACCTGACTTCACAGAACACGGCTATAACATCCGCTAACCAAAAACAAGAACACCTGACTTAACAGAACACGGCTATATCATCCGCTAACCAAAAACAAGAACACCTGACTTAACAGAACACAGCTATAACATCCGCTAACCAAAAACAAGAACACCTGACTTCACAGAACACAGCTATAACATCCGCTAACCAAATACAAGAACACCTGACTTCACAGAACACGGCTATAACATCCGCTAACCAAAAACAAGAACACCTGACTTAACAGAACACGGCTATATCATCCGCTAACCAAAAACAAGAACACCTGACTTCACAGAACAGAGCTATATCATCCGCTAACCAAAAACAAGAACACCCGACTTCACAGAACACGGCTATATCATCCGCTAACCAAAAACAAGAACACCTGACTTAACAGAACACGGCTATATCATCCGCTAACCAAAAACAAGAACACCTGACTTAACAGAATACAGCTATATCATCCGCTAACCAAAAAAACAAGAACACTTGACTTCACAGAACACGGCTATATCATCCGCTAACCAAAAACAAGAACACCTGACTTAACAGAACACGGCTATATCATCCGCTAACCAAAAACAAGAACATCTGACTTAACAGAACACGGCTATATCATCCACTAACGAAATACACCGGTATGAAAAAGTTAAAGAAAAAACAATAAAAAGAGGATAAAAAAAATTATATAAATATTTTAAGAGGAAATTTGCATATATATTACACATCGAACCAGTAATTGATAAACACCAAAGAAAAAAAGCATTTTAAATTCTTTGCGTACTTTTGAAGATTGCCAGAACACATATTTGAACTATTTTTAGATCTATCATTAAGAAAAAATCAGTGAAGTCATTTTGTTCCTTAACTTTTACATATGAATGTACATGGCTATAAGTCTAATGTTCATTTTTTAACCCACAAGGAATTAGTGAAATAACAGCTTGATGGACAAGTTAAGGACTCGTCAACAACTAGATAGTTGGATTGGATTATTCCTACCAGTGCTAAACACAACCCGATTGTCAAACTTTTCCAATAAATTAAGAAATTTCAGGTTTTTCGAGATTTTGGCTTTAACTAGCTTGAACAGCCTATCTCAAACACCAACCTGGCTTTTCTTAAGGAATCCGTGAAAGAAGATATTAATACAAATGAAGATAATAAGCTTAAATATTGGAAAAAGTTGGTTGGAAAATAAGATAGTGGTAATGATCCTTATAGTCCTTTTTAGCCATCATATATTATTCTCAATAAAAATCCCTTGCATCAATTTTAAGTAAAAATATCAGGCTTCAAGAGAAAAGTATTATAAAGTAAATAAAGCTTCCAGGGTTAAATTTCTTGTTCAATTTTTTATTTTCAAGCTTTCGGACTTGTCAGTCTTTCAACAGGAGTATCACGATAATGAATTGATGATATATACTATATTTATACAACAAACAACAACAACAAAAAAGCCTTTATTTAGGGTCACTGACCCTATACAGGATTCACCAGAGGTATGCATAAGAACAAAGCAGTGAGACAACGGAAATAGCGATATATACAGAGTAAAAAGAGAAAGAAAAAAAAAAAAAAAAAAGAAAAGGAAAAAAAAAAAATAATAAGAAAGAGGGAAGCAAGAAATCAACACAAAAAGATACTATATTTATATACAAATTAATTTTTAGATATTTAAATATTAATGGTATTGAGAAAGGGGAGAAAATACATATTACATTCTTTGTGTGTTATAAACAATTTTTGAAAAAGTATCTTTCAAAAGTATTTTTGAATCTCTCGCTTTCGGGCAAAATGACCCTTCTACAGGAGAAAACATGGAACAATTCCAAAGTTTTTGGAAAGATAATTTTCCCTGAAGGCCTGATATTTTTACTCAATATATTCTTCTATCTTTCTTGTTTGGTAAGAGGATGCATATATTTCTCAAAGAAATGTTCGCTATTAGCAATAGTTAGCCATAACGAAAATGGTAGGACACATAGTGACTATCTATCCTATTGTCTCAAGTTCGGATATGTAAGTAGAGAAGAATCAGCACACAACTATGCGATATATTCTAACATCTATGATAGCATGGATTGTTTAGAGGTTTTACTATGCCATCAGGTAACCAGAATTACGTGTTTGGTGGGTACAGACTGTATATTTTAGAAACAAGCAACTGGTTAAACACTGTTTCTTTGAAATAATAACTATCAAAGACTCACACAACACATGTTAATGACAATCCCAGATCTTTTCGTAAGAAAGAATCAGTATTCTCACAGGAATAATCTACATTCGTTATAAGCTTTGAGCAGAGGCGATATCGTAGCCCATGAGGATCTTCAGAGGCGCGATTATTGCTAGTTGAAAACTTTACTTTACATTCGTTATAAGCGTGTAATCGTCTTCCAATTATGGTCTACGAAATATTTCTGTATTCCTTTTTTTCAGAATATGAAAGGTATCTCTGAATTCGCCAATCATTCCAAATGGCCCATTCGTTATCAGGAGAAATTATTTAACTGAAGAGCCTCTCTGAAACAGAGTTGAATTTCTCAAATTTTACCTACGTTTTTCTATATTTCTAGCCACATTCAAGAAAGATCACCCGAGTAAAATAATTATTCATGTTTAAAAGAGAGTGAATTTTGCAAGATATGAAGGGGTAGTTGCAAGTATTATTCTCCCAAGTTAGCCACTAATGGTTGAATCTACTAAGCTACATTCCTGACGGTAAAAGTAGAAAACAACTAACCGTAGAGTATAAGTTCAACAGGATTAAAGAATAGTCAATGATAGTTCTGATCAAATAACTTGTCACTGAAGAATCTAACAACGAGTGGACAACACAGCCACATAAACCAATAGTTTATTTTAACTCCCGAAGTTCTAGTGACTTTCTGTCACTTTTTTTCTCCGAATCAACAAACGATCTTCAAAACGAGAGGACAAGTTATAGGACAAGTCAACAAGATGTCAGCAAGGCTACAATCCAAACTTATCATAGAATAAACTACCGACAGACAAGTACAGAGATAGAAGTTCCCAATCTGACAAGATGATAGTTGAACAAGCAAGCTGTCATAGTACCTCGGGACAAGCACGACCTACCTGTTGAGCCGCCAGTGGTCGAGTGATTCCCCCAGTCGCCGCTAGGGGCGCGGCATCTCCCGTCTAGCCTGACGACCCAAACTGGATCAGAACCCCACACTTCTCCACTTTGTATTCTTGTCGCAACTTGTTCCTCCTTCCTTCTTGTTTGATCTTGTACACTCTCTTCTCTTGATATAGCGATCTCTTTTAATATTTGTTCGTGAGAATCTTGGAAGCGTCAGTGGTCCTCAGTCAAACTTTTTATTACCAGCGCCACGTTTCATAATTGGTGACAGATCACATGGGAGTAGGACACTACCAGCCATGTCATTCTGTAAATATATCTATGATTTTCTCTCTTGGTTAAAAAAACCGTAATTGCTAAACTATATATTTGTATTTATTTCATTGGTTGTTCCTAGGTAGGATGTTGAATCAAGCATGATTTTTAAATGTCCTTTCCTTTCTTTTCTTCTTTAAACTTCTTCTCAAACCTTGTAATAAATCAATTGTTTATGTAAAATAGTCTCTAAGTTTAGTGTTGTTGTTTGACGCAAGCATCCTTTGTGGGGATATTGCTTCTTATTTGATGATAATAAATCAATCAAAAACCTAATACACCTATCCCCCGATTTACACGGTACTTGTTTTACACGTTTTCGCTTTTACACGGTTTTCCAAATAAGTTTTTTTTTTGTTGTTTTTATCGCACTATACTAAATGCTACTGTGATTGAACACATGAGCTGTGTACACATCTAACGAGGAATCCCGAGCTTATGTGCTGACTACATATTTTAACCTGTCAATGCATTTTATTTTTATTTCTGTGTACACCTATCTCCCGATTTACACGTTTTTCTCAGGAACGTATCTACCGTGTAAATCGGGGGATAGGTGTATAGTACTAAATTCGACAGCTCTGAATCATAATAAATACCCAAACAACCTTAGATTTACTCTGGAGATCTAGAGATAACGTGTCATAACCATATAAATAAAATTACAAAAAAATGCGGAAAAAGATTGTCAATATTAAAACACCTTGCAGGAACTGACTGGGGACTCTAAGACCCTCAAGATTACATATGAATCCCTTATCAGATCAATATTAGAATACGGCCTGACCATTTTTGCAATTGCATCCAAAACATCACTATCTAAAATAGATCAAATACAAACCTCATGTGCCAAAAACATTATGGGTCTTAGAAGATCATGCCCAAATAACATAGCCCAATATGAAGCAGAATTAATCCCTCTTAACCTAAGAAGACAATCATTAACAACAAAATATATCAATAAACTGAAAAACTTCAATTCACAACACAGAACAGATCAATTTATTAACAATTGGAACAAAAACCAACCAAACTTATTAATAATAAATAAATCAAGATATAGAAAGTGTCAAAATGTCTGGTTTTTAGATCTTCTGGAAATATGTTAACATGGATTACAAAAGTGTTGTGGCCAGACATGAAAGCAATGTTTTTAAAAAGATTTTAAAATAATTAAGATTAATGTTGTATGACACCCCGTACATCTACAGGATAAAAAGAAAGAGGATAATTCTTTAAAAAAACAACAACAAGGAAATACCTAACTACATAGATAGATAAAAAAAAACTAGTCTAGACAAGCAGACGAACCAGTCTAGACTGTAAAAAATAGCAGAAGACAGATATCTATATCATCAATCAATCAAGAAACTTTTAGCAAAGAGGAAGAATAATATAAAATTGTTATTTTAAGAGAACAATATTTTGGGGGAGTCTTTTTTATTTTTCAAATTTAAAAAAATCCTTTAGGAATTTGAATAAACAAGGGGTACTTCCTCTTGTCACTACTTGACGAGGGGCGGAAACTTGACCCCCAAATGGCTATTACAGCCCGACCCCTCGTGGCTCTCAACCCCTCAGGGGGGGGGGGCATCCCCCTGGCGTGTAGTGGTTCTTTCTGGGGCAAGGCTTCTTCCAGGTGAAACAGATAAATTAACAATTCTAATGATTCTTATTATTAATTGTCACAAAAAAAAAGACAAAAATAAAGGGTTGTTGTTATTGTCGTGTCCAATGAAGAGTCTCAGATATCTCCATACATCTCTATAACGGCAGTCGCAATGTCCTCTATCTTGGGTGTGTAAAGCTGCTGTTCTGGGTCCATGTGAATTTTCTGTTGTTGTCGTGTCCAATGAAGAGCCTCAGATGTCCTCGTGCATCTCTATCACAGCAGTCGCAATGTTCTCTATTTTGGGTGTGTAAAGCTGCTGTTCTGGGTCCATGTCAATTTTCTGTTGTTGTTTTCGTGTCCAATGAAGAGCCTCAGAGGTCTCCATGCATCTCTATCACAGCAGTCGCAATGTCCTCTATCTTGGGTGTGTAAAGCTACTGCTCTGGGTCCATGTTAATTTTCTGTTGCTGTTGTCGTGTCAAATGAAGAGCCTCAGATATCTCCATACATCTCTATAACGGCAGTCGCAATGTCCTCTATCTTGGGTGTGTAAAGCTGCTGTTCTGGGTCCATGTCAATATTCTGTTGTTGTTTTCGTGTCCAATGAAGAGCCTCAGAGGTTTCCATGCATCTCTATCACAGCAGTCGCAATGTTCTCTATCTTGGGTGTGTAAAGCTGCTGTTCTGGGTCCATTTTAATTTTCTGTTGTTGTTGTCGTGTCCAATGAAGAGCCTCAGATGACCCCATGCATCTCTACCACAGCAGTTGTTCTCTATCTTGGGTGTGTAAAGCTGCTGCTCTGGGTCCATGTCAATTTTCTGCAAGGCTGCGGCCATTGCTGGACATGAGAATATGTGGGTAGGTGTTAGTTCCACACCAGGACAGTTGTTGTATGTCCTATAGGTTCTTGTGCCATCTGGATTGTTATTCCTTTATAGTGTTTTGTTCTGAATAAAGGGTAATATCTAATAAAGAAGTAAATAAAGTGTAGAGATACAAAAATGTAGGGATATATACAGTTGTATTTGTCTCCTCAGCGGCGAATCACGCCATCTACGTATTCTTCGTAGATGGTGAAATACGTGGTGTCGCTGGAGACCCACTGGTGATTCTCCACCAAAATCTACAGCGGTGGTAGAGGCGCCATATTCATTGTACATAGTATTACCCATATGTATAATTATCTTTTTAAAATAGTTTCAGAATGTAAACTTTTGCATGTATTGACAAGATGCCAATATGGCTCGGGTGACACAGGGATGCCAAGAGAACAGCCAGACAGGGAAAACTTCGTAGAAAAACACTTTAAGTGTCTCCACACCAATTCTTCACGCTCTCGGCCCCCCTCGCATTCCCTTAGTCCCCTCTTATATACAGACACTAGCCGAATGACCCGGGCAACGCCCGGGGTTTACCCGATTAAATGCTTTTATTAAAATACTATTCACACAAAGCAATAACGCGCCATCTATACATATAAAATAAAAGGATTTAAAAGCGCGAATGTTTCTTTTATACATAAAACGAACTTCTAGTGTCCTTACTGCGATGAAAAATATATTGGGAGGGCTTGGCTCATCAGTGGTGAACCCTCCCAGCGGTTTCGCCAATTTAATCCACCAGACCGCTTCTTAGAGCTCTAATACTGTATTGGATCATTCTGCTTTTATATGCTACACTGAAGGATGGAATCTTAGAAATGGTTTTCAAGTAAACTATGGACATAAGCTTATAGGACAGTAGAATTACATTCAAATATTTGCTTCGAGCAATGCTCTTCAGCAAACTATAAAGACAAGGCCATTAGGAATAAATTAACACAAAGCAATAACGCGCCATCTATACATATAAAATAAAAGGATTTAAAAGCGCAAATGTTTCTTTTATACATAAAACGAACTTCTACTGTCCTTACTGCGATGAAAAAATATATTGGGAGGGCTTGGCGCCATTCCAAAAAAAAAAAAAGCAAACCGTGACAGAGGCGACGAAGAATGACGCTCGTAACTGTATATAGAATGGCCACATTCGTCCAATGAGAAGGCGTGAGAGATTGGTTCACCAACAAACGAAGACAACATTCTTCCCTCTAAAACCTGATCAGAAAAAAAAAAAAACTGAAAATGTTTGTCAATATAATTTGACAGGCTCATCAGTGGTGAACCCTCATAGCGGTTTAATTTTCTTCAATTTTCATTTTCATCGCAGGAAAGACAGTAGAAGTTTGATTTATTTGAAACATTCGCGTTTTGGTGTTTTCATTTGTATTACGAGTATATAGATGGCCGTTATTGCTATGTATCAATACAGTTGTATATGTAAAACGACATTTAAAAATTATCCCGCATGAGTTTCTTTTCAATGAAAAATCAAAATTTATTTAAAGGAAAAATAACGATTATTTCTAACCTTAAGGATGAGGTATGAAAGGATGAATTGTGAAGAGTAATGATAAACGGAAAAATAAAAGTGTCCAGGATGGGAATACTTTTATTTTCCGTTTATCATTACTCTTCACAATCCAATTTTTCATACCTCATCCTTAAGGTTAGAAATAATCTTTATTTCTCCTTTAAATAAATTTTGATTTTTCATTGAAAAGAAACTCATGCGGGATAATTTTTAAATGTCGTTTTACAATCACAAGCCGCATTATATTATACAGTTGTATATGTACAAATTTCTTCAGCATGGGAGGCTTGCCCATCTTGAGAGAGTCCTTCTCCAGACAAGGTCTTCTTGAACGCTCCTCAGTTCCATGAGAGACCAATGCAGCAACAGGAACCGGTGGGTCAGCAATAGGTCGTTGGATCCACAGACGAAGAAGGTCTGTTGGACCGATGGCGGGAGAACTGGATGGGACAAGTCGTGCAGAGTCACACAACAGACATTTTGGACAATTGACACAATTTTATTGACATCTTGTCAATACACGAAAAAGTGCACAATCTGTACTATTTTAAATATAAAAGTACGAAGAAAACGTAGACAACAGATAAAGAATATTTAGCAGAAGAAATACTCAACTGTATGTTCCAACCCGTGTCTTTTGGTGTCAAGCGAGGTGATGCAGCCTTAAGTACTCTTTTCTCTCCAAGTATTTTTTACCATCTTCCCAAATAGAATTTCAGAATATTCGTATTTTCATTTTGTTGAATAAGCATAAAAAATGTATTTCAAACTTATGCAAGTATATTTCAGGAGTATTTTAAGCTTATAAAAATGTGTATTTTAGGTGTGATAAAATGTATTTCTGGTTCTAGTAAGTGTAAATTGGGCGTATGCAAATATGTATATTTATCTCAGGCATGTGAAGCATGTATTTCGGGCATTTGTGGGATAATTATTTAAAGATTGTGAGAAAGCCGACATTTATGCCTACGTTTATAAGTGCATATTAAATGCATTTCGAGCTGTGAATTTGAAGGAGAGTGAAAGGATGAAATATCAAGATAGCGCCCATCCTGACGTCTGCCAAGACACACATCTATAGGTACTTCCTCGTCGTGGAACTGAGAAGTGTTCAATAAGACCTTGTCTGGAGGAGAACTCTCTCAAGGTGGGGAAGTCTTCCTTGCTGAATAAATTTGTACATATATACAACTATTCAAATAAAAAAAGGCATATCTTGACCACGAGCACATGAGCTTTTTGGATGGCAGAGCGCCATCTAGTGGAACAGAATTTAATAATAATATATGTATAAATATATATTTTATTATTTTTTCACATGTTTAGCGTATTTACGCAAGTTTGATATTAAATACCCATTTCTTGGTTTCTCAAGAAGCCTCAGGAAACATTTTTGGTCGCAGTGGTACAACCTGATCCACGATGACGAGGGCCAACAACCAGAAACGCGTTCGTGGATGGCTTTCCTTGATTTATTAAGAAAATGGGTTGGCCAAATATCAGGGAACAGGGTAGTGTTACACTAGATGGCGCTCTCCCATCTAAAAAGCTCATGTGCCTGTGGTCAGGATATGTATTTATTGATTTTAATTCCACACCTAACCTTTATTAGTATTATTATTTTTTTTATATAAATTATTTTTCACATATACAACTATAGAGACAAAGGTCGCCTCTCCCGTCAAAATAGACGTCAAAACTAGACGCCATCTATTGATCGTCGCCGCAACTAGCGACCTCGGGTCGGTGACAAAGCCACAACACCAGCTTTGGTAAACTGAAAAGCGTCCACCTAGAGACCATGGTTTCGGGCTAATGGCCCTCGTCAGTCTAGGACGGACTTTATTCCATGAGATCCACACGGGATCTAATGGAATCTTCACAATCTGCCAAAGAGGTGTTTAGCTGGCAAAGTTATCGAGCCAAATCTATGGCTAAAATGTAGATGAAAATCTTGCCGGGAGGATATTGATCTAAAGAGGCAAAGGTCGCCTCTTCCGTCAAAATAGACGTCAAAACTAGACGCCATCTATTTGCCTACATTTTATCCACCCTTTATTATATATTATCCATTATTTAATATTATTATCTGTAACAATTGAGAGATTGGAAGAATGAATAAATTGTTTAAGTTGTCAAGGTAAGCAAGTGAAGAAATGAACAGCGAGGTGTGGCTCAGAGGTTTCACACCGATCGTTTATCATCACCTCAGTCATTAGTATCATCATCTTGCTGTATCACTAATGATTCCTTCTAATCACATCTTGTCAAAATAAATGATTTTTCTTCGCCTTCTCTTCGAACCTAATCAACCTAAGTGAAGTGAGAGTCCTACTTGGAAAATCCTCCAGCAAAATTCTCAATACATTCATGCTTGATACATTAGCGTGCCATATGTTATGAGGATTAGAAAATATGTTTTCTTTCCTCTCTTCGCTCTCCACTTCTCCCATCCATATTTCCATTTTTTTTTTTATTTTCCATAGGATTATTCAAATAATAATCTGTATATATTTACCATATGTATATAATCTTTCTCTATTTTTACCCCTTTGTATATTTCCCACTTTCATAGGTTTCTCCGTCTTGTAACCCCAAGGAGAATCCTCTGTAAGACCTGTGTGTCTTAATAAAGGCTTTTGTGTGTGTGATTCGAAAAATCATAGATGCTATGAAAAATAGACATTTCGGTCAGTTAATTTTTTTATTTTCTCAACGTTTCGACAAAAATATTTTGTCTTCGTCAGGAGAAGTAAATAAAATAAAGCATTTGGCATTTGGAAACGTTGAGAAAATAAAAAACTCTAACTGACCCAAGTGTCTATTTTTCATAGAAATATGAATACCGGTCAGTCAACTTCTATCTTCAGGATGTTATAGACGCGTATGATTCTTTTAAAAATTCAACAATTTCTACTGCCCTTACTGCAATGAAAAATTAATGGGAGAACCTGGCCCGCCGGGAGGGTTCACCACTGATGAGCCAGGCCCTCTCATTAATTTTACATTGCAGTAAGGACAGTAGTAAAATTGTTTAATTTTTAAAAGAATCATACGCGTCTATAATAGTTTCGAATTCTCATATTCATATTTATACAAGGTTTTCCCAAAATTTCGCAAAAACTTGCAAAAAAAAAAATTGAAATACTAATATTATTCAAATCAATAAGCTTGAGGGATGAGTTTCTTTTGAAACTCATCCCTCAAGCTTATTGATTTGAACATTCTATTAAGGGATTAGCCTATTAACTAATATTATTCGCCGTTATATATATAATGTCTTTGTATTATGTATAAAGTAATTGTATTATGTATTATATTATGTAATAACCGTAATGATATTGTGGCGAAGAAATAATTTATTCTTTAATTTAATTATTCAATGAAAATATTTGTGGAAACAGATTTAAAATTTTACATTTGCTATAAATCATTATTTAGTTACCTAGCTTGCTTGCTCGATATTCTCTAGCTGTAGATAGTTTGGTTGGTTTGTTGATATTGGTCGACTGGTCGTGGTGACGTCATCAATAAATACGCTTATATCTTAAGGTATACAAATACTTAATTTCTACGCTACAATATTATTCTCCAAGTAATAAGAAAAACACGAACTTTTGGGATAACCTTATAAGAGAGTATTTTATATATTTATTTGCATAATACTATGTACAATGGTGTCTCTACCACCGCTGCAGAGTTTGGTGGAGAATCACCAGCTGGTCTATAGCAACACCACGTATTTCGTGATCTACAAAGAAAACGTAGATCGCGTACTTCGCCGCTGAGGAGATGGCGTGGTCCTCGAGACCAACCCGAAATATCCAGGACTGAAGGTCCGGCCAATGATGGAGAACATATCTCGGATGACAGGACGCTGCAGGACTGTGAACTTCGACATTTATTGACGAGATGTCAATATGTGTTTAATTGTCAATTTTCTCTCTCTCTCGTGCACATAGATACCATTCTCTCGCACATCTACAAGTCATCCTGGCCTAAGGTCGATTCTACCACTTCACTAATTTAAACACTTTTTGTCTCTTCTTCTTCTTTCTTATCTCCACACTGGGTGAAGTAGAATGCGTCTGTCTTTGTCATTAAGACTAGGAGCACTACTCAGAGGCAGGCCGACTTAGCTCCAAAAGAAATGGCCGCCTCTGACATGAGGAACAGACGTCATGTGCAGCCGCTCCTAACATGGAGTACAGATGCTGCTCATCCTGTATCCCTGGATCAGGAGCCCTTACAGGGTACTATCAGCCGGGCCAGTTGAACCCAGGTTTTTTAGTGAGCTTGTTACTGCTCCTCCTCTTCCTTTTTCATCCAGGTTTGGGACCGGCAAGGGCGGAGTTATACTTTTTGTTATCTTTAGATAATAAAAAGGCATATATTGGATTGAATAAAAGATTTATTTGCCAATATTTCGGTTTGCGTTCAGCAATTTGATTTAAATATGGATTTGTCTATATTCAGAACTTTTTTTTTTTATATTGAGCCTATTTCATAGCTTCTCGCATAAGATGTTGCCGTGTTTAGGGCCATAGTTGGAAACCATGGTGTTACAGATTGGAGCACATTATCTGAATGATTAAGAGATGTATTTTTCTTACTAAACCCTTTTGTTTTATTACCAAGGCAAGTAGAGATCCAATTTAAGCAGGTTTGGAGTCAAGCAGGTTATTTCTTGGAAGATTTTCCACAATATGCCTGTAGAAAATGACATCAATATCAGTTCTATAACAGACACATAATGGAAAATACAATAAAATAGAAAACAAATCACCCTTATAGAAATTGGAATGACTTCCCACCCAAACCTAACCTAAACCTAGTTACCTGCGCCCAGGTAGTATCACACATCTCATCCGATGTAAGAACAATCACTGGCATTCTCCCTAATCTATTCATATATCTTGTCAGTGTCTTGTACTTCCTTTACTTTGTCATCTCCGTAGTGTTGAGGTTAGGTCAGGTTAGGTTTAGGTTAGGTTAGGTTAGGTTTAGGTTAGGTTTAGGTTAGGGTAGGGTAGGGTAGGTTTAGGTTAGGTTAGGTTTAGGTTAGGGTAGGGTAGGTTAGGTTAGGTTAGGTTAGGTTAAGTTAGGTTTAGGTTAGGGTAGGGTAGGGTAGGGTAGGTTTAGGTTAGGTTAGGTTTAGGTTAGGGTAGGGTAGGTTAGGTTAGGTTAGGTTTAGGTTAGGTTAGGTTTAAGTTAGGTTTAGGTTTGGGTGGGAAGTCATTCCAATTTCTATAAGGGTGATTTGTTTTCTATTTTATTGTATTTTCCATTATGTCTGTTAGAACTGATATTGATATCATTTTCTACAGGCATATTTATTATTATTCTTTCGCATGCGCGTTATCTATTTTTTATTGTTACTCTATATAGAGTTTATGTTGTTTTCTGTGAAGTAAGTGAATAAATTAACACAAAGCAATAACGCGCCATCTATACATATAAAATAAAAGGATTTAAAAGCGCGAATGTTTCTTTCATACATAAAACGAACTTCTACTGTCCTTACTGCGATGAAAAAATATATTGGGAGGGCTTGGCTCATCAGTGGTGAACCCTCCCAGCGGTTTCGTCAATTCAATCCACCAGACCGCTTCTCAGAGCTCTAATATTGTATTGGATCATTCTGCTTTTATATGCTACACTGAAGGATGGAATCTTAGAAATGGTTTTCAAGTAAACTATGGACATAAGCTTATAGGACAGTAGAATTACATTCAAATATTTGCTTCGAGCAATGCTCTTCAGCAAACTAAAAAGACAAGGTCATTAGGAATAAATTAACACAAAGCAATAACGCGCCATCTATACATATAAAATAAAAGGATTTAAAGAAACATTCGCGCTTTTAAATCCTTTTATTTTATAAGTGAATAAATATCAAATATTCTCGTTGATTTTATTTATTCCAGAATTGGTCAAATTCCCTTTCTTGATTAATCAAGAAAAGTTAACTACGTACGTGTTTCGGAATGACCTTTTTTTTTTTTTTTGGTTGTTGAGGTACAGCTTGCACCACGCTGATGAGGGCCAACAACCCGAAACGTGTACGTGGTGAGATTTTCTTGATTAATCAAGAAATGGGTATTTGGCCAATTCTGGTATAATTAAAAAAATCAACTATTAGTTGATATTTATTCCGACAGATGGCGCAAGATACCAGCAACATTTAGTTGCACGATCAGAAGATGAATTTATCTTAATTTACATTACTCTATTTTACAATAAACATATAGGCTAGCTTTCGAACTTGTGCTCTTTTACGAGTCCTAAAATCCAGTTTAATTTTAGGCCTTGTGGAAGAGCATAGGAGATCGAAAGATACGCGATTAATGCAAAATAAAGAAACGCATTGGAGGAAATTGTATAGTTTTGCACACACACATACAGCTTTATTAAGACCACCGGTCTTATACAGATTTACCACAGGAAGAAAGCATAGATGGAACTCCTATACTCCAGGCAGCGCAGAACCCAACAACAGCCTCCAGGTCCGACGCATGTCCAGTGGCCACAGATTCCACCGTGCATAGGTTAGCGTAACACTGAAAAGGCGAGTGTGGAATCAGCCGTATTTTAGTCTTCACTTTCCTAATCCAAATGGACCACGACATTCGGCCATTCTATTAATCTCCTCCGAACGGTGATTTTGGTCTTGTAGAATTTATAAAAAACCAAAGAGAAGACCTTGATTAAACGTCATTGTATTCATTCAATTATATATTTGTTGACTATCGAATTGAGACAAGGATAAGTCGCCAAATAGTTTTGCAATCTAATATGTATTTTAATAAACTGATGTAATAGAAAGATTAACATTGAATTTGTAAACATCGAATAAATTGTCGGTTTTTTTTACATATAGGTGACCTTTTTGCCTGTAGTTTGATGGATCTGGAAAAGTAAAACTTTCTAAATATTCTAGGTATTCAGTATTTCCATTAAAATATGAAAGCTGTGATAGTATAAACTACATTATACAAATATGAAATATTGAAAACACGATTTGACCAAATTTATTCAAAGATTATTCCATAAGATAGTAGTAAGACTAAAAAAAAATATATATGAATAATAACATAAAATAAATTTATTAACCTTACCCTTCTAAATAAAACGAATAAAAATTCCATACTAGATTAGCAAACAAATTGATCGTCTGGTCCATAGTCAAAAATAATTTATTGATACTAAATATTCAATGAGTTTTCATATATATCGACCTTTAAAGTAATCTGTGATTTGTTTAAGAACCATTTCGATAAAAAGAAATAGGTTCGTCTCCGCCCAAGGGAATTTTTACGAGCTAAAAGGGGGATGGGAATGTGGAAAAAAACTAAATAAAAAAACATGGCGGATGAATAAATATTTATGAATTCCTGAGTAAACAACTTTTTAGAATATAATCGAATAGCTCGAAATTGAATTTCTTTTCTCAAACGTCTGTGGTAATTGTAAATGAAAATATTAAGATATGAATGTTTCTTTCACGTTTATATCAAATTTCTACTGTCCTTACTGCGATGAAAAAATATTGGGAGGGCTTGGTTCATCAGTGGTGAACCCTTTCAGGGATTTCACTAATTTAATCTACCAGACCGCTTTTCTTTAGAGCTCTAATACTGTATTGGATCATTCAACTTATATATTGTTGCACCAGGCTGTGGTTTGGCAGATTCTTCAGTCTTGATTCTCTCCTCAGACGTGTCTTGCATCTTTCCAGAACGTGTCTCAACCATTCTACAAGGTTAAATGAGTCAATAATAAGACAACTATATTTTTAGGTAGCACCTAGAATATCTCTTTATTTATCATATCAAAGTTTAAAGCAAGTTGGGTATTTAGTGTATCAAAATAAAAATGTTTTATAGTACATAATATTTTATAGTAAAAATATGTTTTATAAAAATAAATAAATATATAATTTAAATTTTAAATATATTAAAAACAATATTATAAATAATTTCAAAAATACGCGCATTAATCATGATGCAACAATATGCTATACTGAAGGACGGAATCCTAGAAATGGTATTTAAGTAAACTATGGATATAAGCGTTTAGGATTGTAGAATTTTATATAATCTGTGGTAATGTTTGAATGCGACGAAAAAAGCGTTGTTAAGGGGCAGAAATATTTTAGTTATCTGTATTTTTTGTAGATATTCGTAGTTCCTTGGCAGATTTTAGCAAAACTTATTCAAGCAATTGTGCTGGGGAACTGTGAGAAACAGAGACAAGCATTTAACCCAACTTGTAAAATTAAAAAAGAGCATAAGACACGCTGCAATTCTTTTTATTTACTTCTTAAAGGAATATTTCGATAAAGCCCTTCTTTAGCTAATTAAAACGTTTAGTTAGCTAAAGAAGGCCTTACCCGAAAGTTTCCTTTAATCAAGTAAATTAAAAAAAGTTGCAGCTTCTTATGTCTTATGCTTTTTTTTTTTTTTTATTTGTCGAAATTTGAAATCCTATTTGATAATGAATATCAATTTGTGAAATTTGGATTTATATGATTAAACATGGAAAACCTATTCCAACAGGAACTGCAATAACTGTTACAACACCCAACTTACTCCGGACCATATATACAGTTGCCTGGCCATCCTTACAGCCCTCTTTATGGCAGACATCAATCCAGAAAAGGACATCCATACGGACAAGGTACCTCAGTTGGCCGGTATTGTGATCAGGGTGAATGGACCGATCTGATCTGCTCCATGGACAAGACACCACCACCTCAGTTGGCCGGTATTGTGATCAGGGTGAATGGACCGATCTGATCTGCTCCATGGACAAGACACCACCACACCACCCACCATCGAAAGCCTATTACCTAAAATAAACGATGCAAACAAATATACTGATTAGAAAATACGATAAAAGTTATATTGGTATCTGCAGAAATAATTTCGCCAAACACTTCAACTAAATACATTTATTAAGCATCGTTCACCACTATTGCATATTTACAATTAGGAAAGAGAGGATTTTCGCAATGTGGAAACAGTCTTTGTCATCGGTCACTATGTATATACAGGTTAAAAAACCCGATAAAAGTTATATTGGTATCTGCAGAAATAATTTCGAAGAACACTTCAACTAAATACTAAGCATCGTTCACCACTGTTGCATATTTACAATTAGGAAAGAGAGGATTTTCACAATGTGGAAACAGTTTTTGTCATCCGTCACTAGGTGATGAGGTGGGAAACCTTCTCCCCCACCCTAAACGACCGCCCCCTCCCTCCCTCGTTTACTCAGACCCCCCACGTTATCGCGGTATCTTTTGAGGGAATCATGGGTTTGAAAAGTGGAGTGTAGCTTTTCCCGATTCTGGGACATCCCATCTTTCTGACATTTCAAATAGCCACAAATTATCGGCCACAATCTGCTTTCTGACATCCCAAACAGCTACAATCTGTTTTCTGATGTTCAAAACAGCCACAATCTGCTTTCTGATTTTCGAAACAGCCACAATCTGCTTTCTGATTTTCGAAACAGCCACAATCTGCTTTCTGATGTTCGAAACAGCCACAAATTCTCTGCCACAATCTGCTTTCTGACGTCCCAAACAGCCACAATCTGCTTTCTGATGTTCGAAACAGCCACAATCTGCTTTCTGACGTCCCGAACAGCCACAATCTGCTTTCTGATGTTCGAAACAGCCACAATCTGTTTTCTGACGTCCCAAACAGCCACAATCTGCTTTCTGATGTTCGAAACAGCCACAAATTCTCTGCCACAATCTGCTTTCTGATGTTCGAAACAGCCACAAATTCTCTGCCACAATCTGCTTTCTGACGTCCCAAACGGCCACAATCTGCTTTCTGACGTCCCAAACAGCCACAATCTGCTTTCTGATGTTCGAAACAGCCACAATCTGCTTTCTGACGTCCCAAACAGCCACAATCTGCTTTCTGATGTTCGAAACAGCCACAAATTCTCTGCCACAATCTGCTTTCTGAGGTTCCAAATATCCAAAATTTCTCGGCGACAATCTGCTTTCTGAAGTTTCAATAAGCTACAAATTCTCGGCCAAATCTGCTTCATGAGGTTCCAAGCATAGCTTCAAAGTTGCCGTTCTATATGGCTTCTAAAGTTCAACAGGTCCAAATTGTTCCAAAAACGCCATCTAGCAGGTTTCTAGTTTTTTTTTTTTTTTCAAATAATATATGGAAAATTAGAAGATATGTTGGGTAGATAAAAAAGATGTGCGTGTGGATTTTTTTAAATATCTGGTCAAAGCTGAGATTTTGAAAAAAAAAAAAAAAGAATCAATATAGCGAATGAAAACATAAGACGCGAATGTTTCTCATAATATCACAAATAAATCAAACTTCTACTGTCCTTACTGCGATGAAAAAATATTGGGAGGGTTTGGCTCATCAGTGGTGAATCTTCCCAGCGGTTTAATTTAATCTACCAGACCGCTTCTTTAGAGTTCTAATACTGTATTGGATCATTCTGCTTATATATGATAAACTGAAGAGTGAAATCTTAGAAAGTTATTTAAGCAAACTATGGACATATAAACTTTTAGGACAGTAACATTACATTTATATATTTTTCATCGCAATAAGGACAGTAGAAGTATTATTTATGTGTGAAAGAAACATTCGCGTCTTATAATATTTTCATTTGTTATATATAGATGGTGCGTTATTGCTTTGTATTAATTTATATCTAACTGGCCTTATTGTTTGCGGAAGAGCATTGCTCGATGCAGACATTTAAATGCTCCTTTCGACCAAGTGTTCTGTATTTCAAGCTGAAGCGATAGCCTTAATTAGAGCACTTGAGAATGCGAGTTCACGGCATAAGCACCTACACATTGTTGTGAAACTGATCAACAAGGCTGTAGTCTTCTTAACTGTAAGTCAATATGAAAAATAAACTCATTGTTCTTTAAATTAAAGACATTTCGGCCAGTAAATCTTTTAATTTTTGTTCGCTCCTGACGAGGACAAAAGATTTTTGTCGAAACGTCGAGACAATAATATAAAAAGACTTATACTGGCTGAAGTGTCTTTAATTTAAAGAAATATAATTACGGCCAGGCAGCTTCTATCTTTACTATAAACTCATTGTTGGATGCTTTGAAAAATCATAAGCATAATTAATCAAGGAAAAAGAATATCAGGTACTCGTGTAAAAGCCCCAGCAATTATCTAAGCAGTAATTATTAAAGCAGATAAGATTGCTAGAAAAGTGACTTTATGTTCACTAACTAAAACACAAACAAACTTATTCCAGAATAATAAAAAATTTGAAGAGGAAAATTAGGAAAAAACATGAAAAAAAAAAAAAAGAATCATTTGACCAAATTAATTTTTAAAAAGTTTGACCCTTAACCATTATCTCCAAGATGAAACAACTTCCCATCCCTGGACACTTTTATTTTTCCGTTTATCATTACTCTTCGCAATTCATCCTTTCATACCTCATCTCTAAGGTTAGAAATAAACATTATTTCTCCTTAAAATAAATTTGGATTTTTCGTTGAAAAGAAACACATGCGGTATAATTTTAAAATGTCGTTTTACAATCACAAGCCGCATTATATTATATTGTATTATAAACAACTTTATTGTTTTACATCATCATAGGTTTTCGGATTTCGATGAATTACAAACAATGGGTACAAGACGTTTCAACTCTTTTTATTAATGGATTAAAGTAACTTTCAGGGATTTTTTTGTAACTTTATTGTTGTTCGGACTATCACGCAGTTGGTTTCGATTGGTCTACTTGGATCAATGTATTTCCGAGCCGAATTGGTCCTGCTTCTGTTAAATTATATTGACAAATATTTGCACTTTTTATCTTATCTCAGGTTTTAGTGGGAAGTATTTTGTTTTCGTTTGATAGAAAACCAATCTCTCCCGCCTTCTCATTGGACGAATGTGGCCATGTTTGTATATATAAAGGGCTATGGTATTGCAAGTAAGGAGTGTGGTGGATTATTGTGTGGAGACGCTTAAAGTGTTCTCTGCGTGTTTTATCCGTGTCTGGTGATCTCCTCGCATACCTGTGTGACCTCTGTCCGATCCCTACCAACGCTACAATAAAGGATAAGTACTGTTTTGTTTTTATATAGCAAATCGTGAGTTTTTATTTAACTCCTTTTTATTGTTGTTGTTGTACTCTTGAGTGTACGCTTTTCTGTGTGTTATTTACTATTAAGGTAGGCCCTAGTTTATTGAAACTTTGTGTGTTATCTCGTAATAGTAACTTTTGTCACCTCTCCCTGCTCCTAGGGTCTGATCCCCGGCCATCTCTTCGCTTCCTCCACCTTCGCGGGACAGTTTGCTGTCTCATCCTCGGGTCACTTGCTATTGGAAGTCGTGTCTGGTCATAGGTTAGAAGACCAAAGTCAATTGGTTAATTAACCTCAACACAAGAGCAGAGCCGAATTGGCCCTGCATTTCCCTGCTCCCAGGCGCTGATCCCCGGCCATCTCTTCGCTTCCTCCACCTTCGTGGGATAGTTTGCTGCCTGATACTCGGGTCACTTGTCATTGGAAGTCGCGTCTGGTCATAGGTTAGAAGTCAATTAGCCAATTAACCTCAACACAAGAGCAAAGCCGAATTGACCTTGCATTTCCCTGCTCCCAGGCGCTGATCCCCGGCCATCTCTTCGCTTCCTCCACCTTCGTGGGATAGTTTGCTGCCTGATACTCGGGTCACTTGTCATTGGAAGTCGCGTCTGGTCATAGGTTAGAAGTCAATTAGCCAATTAACCTCAACACAAGAGCAAAGCCGAATTGACCTTGCATTTCCCTGCTCCCAGGCGCTGATCCCCGGCCATCTCTTCGCTTCCTCCACCTTCGTGGGATAGTTTGCTGCCTGATACTCGGGTCACTTGTCATTGGAAGTCGCGTCTGGTCATAGGTTAGAAGTCAATTGGTTAATTAACCTCAACACAAGAGCAGAGCCGAATTGGCCCTGCCCCTCCCTGCTCCCAGGTGCTGATCCCCGGCCATCTCTTCGCTTCCTCCACCTTCGTGGGATATTTGCTGCCAGATCCTCGGGTCACTTGCCATTGGAAGTCGCGTCTGGTTAGAAGACCAAAGTCAATTGCCCAATTAACCTCAACACAAGAGCAAAGCCGAATTGGCAAACTGGGTTATCCAGCATGTGTGCTCTTCCCATAGCGATGCATTAAAACACAATTCTGTTACACGTCTTCCCAAAGAGATCGTATAAAAACGTCTCACATTGTTTAACAAACATCAAACTTACTCTACTGTAGCTACATAAAAAAAGAAATCGTTCATTGTCATTTAACTTCACTGAAGCGTAACTTTCACCTCCCCATATTGTTTTCTCCAATCTAATTCATCCATAATACAATTAATGAATTGTTTTCTATTCATTCTATTTAATTCCTTGTTGTTGTTTGGAATCTTTTTGGAGTTTTGAATGGAAAATTCTCTTTATTTGTCATCCAAAATGTTCATTAAAAGTAATTATTTTATGTTGTTTTCATTCTTCCATAGAAGTAAGGTCACATAGTTCTGTTTTTAGACAATATTATTTATTCTTCTAGGTCAACCATCCTCTTTACGTATATATGTACATACCTCTTTTGACAGATTATATAAATAACGTTGCGATATATTTCATTGAAATAAAATAATAACAATAAAATATATGAAAAAAGGGCATCTCCTTATCGTGCAACTGAAAGTTGCTGATGGCTTGCGCCATCTATCGGAATAAATATCAACTATTCTCGTTGATTTTTAATTATTCCAGAATTGGCCAAATATCCATTCTCGGTTAATCAAGAAAAGCTAACCACGGACGCGTTTCGGGCTGTTGGCCCTCATCGGCGTGGTGCAAGCTGTACCTCAACGACCAAAAAAAAAGGTCATTCAAGGCATCCTGAAAAATCATGAAACGGATAGTTAAGGCTAGAATTGCGTGAGACCGCGACACAATGTGAAAAAAATAGTACAAATGTATATATTCTTCTTTTCATTTATTTAGAATGTAGATGGCCCTTGCCCGTATTCCCAGCCTCTCCTCCCCCGACGGCCGCGAAGTCTGTCGAGAAGGTCAGCCCTGACCAGTCTCAAGACCCGCTGCAGGTTCAGAGGGATTCCATCAACCTCACTCCTTCTGGAAAGTCCACCAAGACAAGAAGTGAGATGAAAGCACTAATCAAGCAGATACCGGGGTCTATCTTCGCAGAGATAGAGAAGCTGGGGCTTGAGAAGGAACCAGTCATAGAAGCCCTCACTTCCATCCCCGGCCTCAAGAACCTCCTTCCCTCCATCTCAGACAACCAAAGGTCTGGGTTCAACTCCTGGTCAGGCGCCTTATGACGCCGATTCCCGGGTCCAACTCGCCCCTCTACAAGCGTCTCGCGGACGCTAGAAAACAGTCTGCAAGCCCACAATG
This sequence comes from Cordylochernes scorpioides, assembly GCA_030710605.1. Taxonomy (NCBI): domain Eukaryota; kingdom Metazoa; phylum Arthropoda; class Arachnida; order Pseudoscorpiones; family Chernetidae; genus Cordylochernes; species Cordylochernes scorpioides. The sequence continues at coordinate 23,938,077 of CP092880.1, forward strand.
AATCTTCGCGTCGTGACTCTCAACACGCGAGGCCTCGCCGCTCGTGACAGAAGTATAGAGCTCTGCCATTTTCTGGCCCAACACCATGTGGACATCGCCTTCATCCAGGAAGCGAACAAAGAGTCCCTGGACTACGCTCAAGACGCTCAAAAGACGACCCCGCCTGCCCACACTGCCACGAGGAAGACCAAAATGTCGACCACCACAGACCTACCACCTTCATAGGTTCCAAACAGCCACCATCCTCCTAGGAATAAGTATATTTACCCCTGAAGACCAAAAGAACCAAGTACAGTAATTCTGATAAACTGGATGTTCATCATTAGATGTGTCAACCTGGACTGTGACTTTAGTATGCCGCTCTTTATTTTTTATTTTATTTCAATTTAAAGCGCTATGTCCCCCTAGGGACACTTGACATACTATGCAGCTCCAGGAAGGAATCCGGGTTGTTACATCAAGAGGAAGTTTTTTTCTCATGCTAATTTTTATTAGGTTTACTTAAATTAATATGAACCTCATTGACGTTTATAATGAATTAAAAATAAAATATAAAATAAAAACACACAAATTTAATAACATATTTAAAAGTAAATTAGGTAAAAATTGAAAGTAGTTTCTCTATTAAGTCATTCTAGCATATTGCCACGTGGAAAATTAGGGAAGCCCAACTTCGGGATGAGACAGCAATTTATTTCAGGCAAGAACAAACTATGAATGGTAAACAAAAGATAAGCCACGAGGGAAATTTACAGAGTATCAGAATATAAACATAAAAATGACCAATCTGTTAATAAAAATAATAAAATTAATATATACTTTGTTACATATCACAATATACATAGTTGTGATAAATAGAAGAGTTACCCTACCCCAGTAGAGGTGATCTGTCACCACATACCGTCAGGTCAATAGGTCTGGACTTCGTTACGATTCTATTCTTCATGGCCACTTTACAATGGAACTCCTGAACCTTTCAACTCTTGCCTATAGAGTGAGTCAGTGACGTGAGAGAGTTTCTGATAAAAAAAAAATAATAATCGACCAGGCGCGATATTGAAATATTTGCACCTATTATACTATAAAGAATGAATGGTTTTCTAGAGAATACGGACATGAAAAATTCTATTCTCGTCGGATGACTTCATTTATTGTTTTGTTACTTAACCCAAGTATACATAGCAGGGATTATTATTTTTTATGTATTTTTATTAACCAGGCGCGATATTGAAATATTTGCGCCTATTACAGAAGAAACAAACAAAACAACAAACAAATTAAAACTTAGAATTAAATATTTACAAATTTATATGCATTAATCGACAGAGTTCATTAAATTTATACAGACAAAGTGGCTGATGTAAGAAAGTTAAATCATTCAGATCAGGGAACAATCGATGTCTCACTTCTGTAAAGTTCGGACAGTCATAGATAAGGTGAAGAGCAGTTTGTTCAGTTTCTCCGCAGGAACAATTTGGTGTTTCTGATAGACCTCTTTTATGTAAGTATTTCTGGAATTTTCCGTGTGATGTGACAAATTGAGTGGCTATACAATTTGGATGGAACTATGTAGGAATTCCTTTTGGATAAATAGTGCGAATTGTACAGTTTGTATTATAAATGGATTGATACAAATGATTCATAATAATAGCTTTTTATTTGCCAGTAATTGTTGTAAGTATTGCTCTTGGTAAATTTTGTTTTTTTTTTCAGTTCGAATTTTATTGATTTATTGATTTATAGAGTTTCTGACTGCGTAGAAGTAATCTCTCAATCAATCTATGATACTTCTACACTCCATAGTTAGCTTATGTCCATAGTTTGTTTAAATACCATTTCTAAGATTCCACCATTCAGCGTAGCATATTGCTGCATTATGATGCATGTGGTGTATTTAGGTTGATTTAAAAGTAGAAATATATTTTAGGCTTTATTTATTTAAATGGCTTTTATTATATTACACCGTATTAGATGCAAGCTTAAGAATTACAAGTTAACAATCGAATTATATGATGATAAATTATATGTTATGATACACTGCGTGACAATGAAAATGGAACACCAAAAAATAGTGGCCAGAAAATTATGCAAATTTCAGGGTAGACGCGCCTAACCGAGTTATGCAAATGATGTAAAATGCGCAGCTCTCGTGCTCACATGGAGTAAGATATAAGGGAAGGAACTTGCAGAAAGGACAGTATTCGTGTCGTTATTTCTTCAAGGAAAATCATTGTAGAAATTTTGTTCTTGTGTCAAAAGACACGTGTAATAACAGAGAATGCCAGGTCATCGTAAACGGAGGCAGTTCAAGCAGACAGACGCTTTTACGAGGGGCATGGTGATCGGACTGAAAAGGGCAGGTTGGTCCATACGTCAAATCGCAGCTGGTATACACCTTGGTGCGTCCACGGTGCACCGACTGTGGAGAAGATGGTTGGAACAAAGAAATGTGGCAATCTATAGGAATGTCGGTGCAACCAGAGTGACGTCAGCACGTGTGGATCGGCGTATCCTTCGACAAGCAGTGGCGGCCCCACAAGCCACTTGTACCGCCATCCTGCAACATGTGCAAGACACCCTAGATCATTCCATCTCGAACAGAACCATTTCCCGTCGATTGGTTGCTAATGGCTTGCACTCATGCCGTCCGCTAAGAAGACTGCCATTGACCCCACCGAATAGGCGCCAACGTTTGGAATGGTGCCGGGCTAGATCGACGTGGATGACGGAATGGCACAGGGTCGTGTTCTCAGATGAGTCGCGTTTCTGCTTGTCCAGTGATAGTCGCCGTGTACGCGTGTGGCGTCGACGTGGAGAAAGGTCCAATCCGTCAGCAATTGTGGAACGCCCCACCGTGCGACAACGTGGAATCATGGTTTGGGGCGCAATCGCGTATGATTCCAGGTCACCTTTACTTCGTATTCAGGGCACTATGACGGCCCAACGATACGTTGATAATGTGCTGCGACCGGTGACACTCCCCTACCTTCAGGGGGTATCCAATGCCCTTTATCAGCAGGATAACGCCCGACCGCACACTGCTCGCATTAGCCAACAAGCTCTGCAAGATGTACAGATGCTTCCCTGGCCACCGTACTCTCCTGATCTCTCACCAATCGAGCACGTCTGGGACATCATTGGACGCCGTTTGCATGCCTTGCCACAGCCGCGTTCAGAAGACGAACTGTGGCTAATGGTTGAGAGGGAATGGAGAGCCATCCCTCAGGACGCCATCCGTACTCTGATTGACTCTCTACCTAGACGTGTTGCTGCGTGCATCGCCGTCCGCGGTGGTCCTACTTGCTACTAAGCCGACGCCGTTCTCGCTCTGTATTATGACTATCATTTTGAAATAAAGATCACTTATTGTTCGTCCCTGTCTCTCTCTGTCTGCCGAGTTTCATCACTTTCTGGCCACTATTTCTTGGTGTTCCATTTTCAATGTCACGCAGTGTATATACAATATATCACAGAATAATAATCTGTGGATTTAATAATATTATTATTATATTAATATATTATATAGAATATTATATTATATAATCAAAATATAAATATACGACAGTGTCTATATACATTTTTATAATTAATTCAAATAATAATATAAATTAGCTTTTCAATGATTAGGTATTATATTTCGACAGAGTATTTATTTTTATTATCATGTATTTTTGGCACCAACTGGAACTTGACATCACTTTAAAGATAGGAGCGAGGATAGAACAATGGAGACAAGAGACGTGAAGACTACGAGGAAGACAACCACGAGGATGACAACAAATAAATAAGCAACTTCTGAAAGTAACTATTCCATTATTTACTTTTTTATAATTTACCTTTATTATGGAAACCCGATCGGGAAACACATACATACCAATAAAGAGGAAATAAAGGTTGAACACCCTGCAAAGCTGCAATCTGACTCAACAATATATAAGCAGAATGATCCAATACAGTATTAGAGCTCTAAAGAAACAGTCTGGTAGATTAAATTGGTGAAACCCTAAGAGGGTTCACCACTGATGAACCAAGCCCTCTCAATATTTTTTCATCGCAGTAAGGACAGTAGTTTGATTTGTGAAAAAAGCATTCGTATCTTAATGTTTTAATTTGTTATATATAGATGGCCCGTTATTGTCTCAATGTTTGTTTCAACAAAACGGCTGCATTGATTAAGAGGTATTTGATCTGTATGGATGCTATACTTTGCTAAGAAGAGACCAAAGTGATGAGTGTCGTTGATGAAGAGATGCGAGCTTTCAGACAATAACGTCCTTCAACAGGCTGTAGTGCGAAAATACGTGTTGTATATATTTCCCTACCTTTTATTCACCCCTTTAATACACACACACAAAAACCTTTATTAAGACACACAGGTTTTACAGAGGATTCTCCTTGGGGTTACAAGACGGAGAAACCTATGAAAGTGGGAAATATACAGAGGTATAAAAATGGAGAAAGATTATATACACATGATAAATATATACAAATTATTATTTGAATGATCCTATGGAAAAAAGGAATATGGATTTGGAAATATGGATGGAAGAAGTGGAGAGCGAAAAAAGGAAAAAACAGGTATTTACATATGGAACATACATATAATGGAACATGTCAATTTAAGCTCTTCTGCTCACACAGCACAGGTGGACCATGGCTTTTTTCAAGAAATCTTTAAGAGATTTTCCAGGAGAATCCGAGTGTTCAGAGTTGTAAGGTAACACCCCTTTAATATATATTTCATTATTTTTAATATCAACATATTGAATCTAAAATAATTAAATATGATTTGGCTCATCTTTCGATAGAGGATCAAAATACTTATAGACCACATTCTTCAAGTATAATTAGATCATTTTTAAGTGCAAAAATAGATTAATTATTTCTAAAAACAGATGAAACATTCCAAAGCTTTTTCCCGTTTGGAATTCCAAAATTTTTCCGCTCCAATTTTTATAATACCCAGTTTATAACGAACCATGGAAATTTTAAGGGATTTTTTGTCAAAAATTGGAACGGTTGAAGACTCTAGCTGTCATTGTGGCAACGAATTCCAGGATTCAAGACATCTACTGCTGGAATGCCCACTCTTCTTTACCGCTAGACAACAGACAATGAATAATGTTGTGGATCTATATCAATTTGTAAATAGAAGAGATAATTATCACAGATATAACTATTTTTGTAGATATATTTATGATTATCTTTCAAACCTGAAAGTTCCAGGTTCCTAATATATATTACTAGCCGAATGACCCGGGCAACGCCCGGGTTTTATCCGATTAAATGCTTTTATTCAAATACTATTCGTTACAATTATAAATTGGCGCCGTGGATGTCATTCTTGTGAAACGTCCCGCTCCAAACTTTGTGTCTGAGAAGCGATATTTTTCTAAAGAGATGATCTGGCTTTGTGTCTTCTGCTCGAATAAATGTTTTTCTGTAAGAATTTTGTTCCTGCATACTGAAAATGAACTGGCTTCACCCGTGGTCTCTGCTTTTTGGAATTTTTCCGGATATAATTTTGTATCTGATAATCAAATATGATACAGCAATATTGTCATAATCATTTTCTGACTAAAAAAAAAACAACAACTATTTTTGCCCAGAACCTGTCAATTTCAATTTTTCTTGGCTAAAAATGCGACAAATATCTCTTCCATATTTTTTTCTATGTCCTGTTAAAACACGTTTTACATGTACATTAGGTCAGCTGATATTACCTCTCATCTCCACCGCTAGAGGCGCTGCTTGCGAGCGAAAGAGCAAATTTGCAACTCAAATTTGCAAATAACTCGAAGAATAATCGGGATAGAGACCTAAAATATTCAATATAAGTTTTTCCAGATTCTACTATACATACTGCTAAAATTTCAGTCATATTAGTTACGTATATTACGTAAAAGCATTCCATTCACAAAAGCAAACGATGACAGAATTGATGACTCTGATACTTGTATATTTTAATTGTTTCTCTTTTTAATTTTTGATTACCTTTTCTTGTATAATATGTTTATAACTATTTCTGTTTAAAAAAAAAATGTAAATCGACGCAATTATCCCTAGCCGGGATATCGCGTTTTGGGGGTTGAAATAAATGTAACACCTGATCTTTTTATTTAATTATTTTCTATTGTTTTCTCATATATGTGTTAAGCGTATTTACGCAAGTTTGGCCTTAAATACCGATTTCTTGGTTTTTCAAGAAGCCTCTGGTACAGCCTGCTCCACACTGACGAGCGCCAAAAGCGCGAAACGCGTTCGGGGATGGCTTTTCTTGATTTATCAAGAAATTGGGTCGGCAAAATATCACGGAGCAAGTTAAATAAACGTATAGCTTATTTTTGCTTCACTAGATGGTGCTCTGCCATCTAAAAAGCACATGTGATCGTGGTCAGAATATGCTTTCTTTATTTTTTAATATTACTTTTTATCATATATATATTTAAACAATTGATTAAAATAGTCCTTATAGTTGTTTAATTGTCGTCTTTAAGTTTATCTTTTTAAAATAATGATGAAAAAGAAATAGCTTTTTATAACGTTTGTTGAAGATTTTGCGTTGGTGTGGAGATTACAATAAGAAAAGGAGTTCGATGGAAGGATGGTTTAAACCGTTGGTTTTCGACCGCTACGACCCGGGGTCGAATCCCGCTTTGGACACTTTTTTTCTAAAAAAATGCTCCAATGGCCCCCGATTCTTGCAAAAGTCCAACCCAACCAGCGAGTGCAAGTAACTAAACGGGGTTCTGGCATATTTGTAAGTGCAAAGTCGAACTGCTTTTCACATGTGCAGATATGTGGTGCACTTACACCTTTTACTAAAGCAGTTGCCAATTCTCACCTTGGTTATCATGGCCTGTATCACTTGTGTACTAAGGATAATAATATTATTATGATACATTAGTGCGCCATCTGTTAATGAGAATTCGAAACTATTATAGACGCGTATGATTCTTTTAAAATTTAAACAATTTTCTACTGTCCTTACTGCAATTAAAAATCAATGAGAGGGCCTGGTTCATTAGTGGTGAACCCTCTCAGAGTTGTCGCCAGTTTAACGTATGGGCAGTAGAAAATTGTTTATTTTTAAAAGAAACATACGCGCCTATAATAGTTTCGAATAATAATAATGATAAAACAATAAGAAAAAGTAGAATTTCTTCAAATAAAAGATACTTCGGCCAGTAATTCTTTTTATTATCTCGACGTTTCGACAAAAATCTTTTGTCCTCGTCAGGAGCGAACAAAAATTAAAACATTTGGCAAAGCGTTAGAAATTATTCTAAGGCTGCAACGTGGTATTTGAAATTTCAAATACCGCGTGAGAACGCCCTTGCAGCCTTGGAATAATTTCTAACGCTTTGCCAAATGTTTTAATTTTTGTTCGTTCCTGACGAGGACAAAAGATTTTTGTCGAAACGCCGAGATAATAAAAAGAATTACTGGCCGAAGTGTCTTTTATTTCAAGAACTAAGAATGCCGGCCAGGCAGCCTCTATCTTTACGATAAAAAGTAGAATCTTCCAATTAAAGAAAAACCATTTCCCTCAATGTTGGTGTACTTTGGGGATTAATGCTATCGTTGCTGTTCCCAGCGGGAAGACTGTGGGAATTGTGCCTCTCACCTGCCATCTATCAACCGTTTAAGGAAACACTTGAAACAATTTAGAATTCCGCGAGTAATTGGATCTTTTTTTCCTTAATGTTCCTTTTAGCGCCTCCTTATCCCCGGTTAGATAATCATCAGGATTTATTGGTCTCTCTTTTAATGCCACGTCATTAAACATCTGTTGTCTTTTTACCTGTCCACGATAAACGGCGGAAAGAATTTCAAATATTTAGTGGGATTTGGACATGGATATAGCCAAGTCTCTAATAAAGCAATCACTGCTTTGACAATTTGACAATTTAAACAAATTGATTGCTTCTTCTAATGAATTGTTAGAGAAAGAAAAATTAAGATTAATAAAGGATATATCAATAAAATTAAAAAAGGTATATTCTGACCACGTTCACATGAACTTTTAAATGGCAGAGCGCCATCTAGTGGAACAGAAATCAACTAAACGTTGATTTAGCCTGTTCGCTGATATTTGACTAACTCATTTTGTTCTTATGCATACCTCTGGTGAATCCTGTATAGGGTCAGTGACCCTGAATAAAGGCCTTTTGTTGTTGTTGTTGTTGACTAACTCATTTTCTTGATCAATCAGGAAAAGTATATATTATAAGTATATCAAAGGAGTAAATAAAGGGTAGATAAAATGTAGGGGAATATATATATAGTTATTTAATTTAAAAGGCATATATTGGATCAAAATATCATTTATTTTACCAATATTTCAGTTGGCTGAACGCCAACCTTTATCAAGGTGTTATAACATATTTAATGTGTGTCAACAACAAAATCAGCGCCACATATGTTATAATACCTTGATAAAGGTTGGTGTTCAGCCAACTGAAATATTGGTAAAATAAATAATATTTTGATCATATATATGTCTTTTTAATTAAAGATTTATTTATGGATTGCTCTATTTTCAAAATAGTTATATATATTTATTTAGAAAAAGGCATCTCCTTATCGCGCAACTGAAAGTTGCTGATGGCTTGCGCTATCTATCGGAATAAATATCAACTATTCTCCTTGATTTTAATTATTCCAGAATTGGCCAAATACCCATTCTTGATTAATGGGTATTTGGCCAATTCTGGAATAATTAAAATCAACGAGAATAGTTTATATTTATTCCGATAGATAGGGCAAGCCATCAGCAACTTTCAGTTGCACGATAAGGAGATGCCTTTTTCTAAATTTATGCACCTTATCCCAGTACAATATCACATTTGTACTATTTTTTCACAGTTATATATATGTACAAATTTCTTCAGCAAGGGAGACTTCCCCATCTTGAGAGATTTCTCCTCCAGACAAGGCCTACTTGAACATTGCTTTGAAGATATCTACATATAGATGTGTACTTTAATACAAATGCACATTAAGGTGGAAACATCAGGTTTCTAGGGATACGTTTATTTTTTTAAATTTAATTCTCTAGCTATCGGTTATGAAAGGTATTCTTGTATCGTTTCTCTCCACCTGTAGAAGGGCTTTCATACCCGAAAGCTGGAGATATGCATTGTATTATTTATTAGTAAATTAAATTTTATTGCCATCTATCGTTAAAATTTTACACAAATACATTTACTGGCAATGCGTTTATTTTAAATATCATCAAATATTATCTCTAATTTGACGAAACCGCTGAGAGGGTTCACTACTGATGAGCCGAGCCCTCTCATTCAATAACTCATATCATTGCAGTAAGGTCTGTAGAGATAATATTTGATGATATTTAAAAGAAACGCATTGCCAGTAAATTTATTTGTGTAAAGTTTTAATTGTATTATATAAAAGAAACTTATCCCAGGAAATCTAATGTTTTCACCATAACAAGGCTTCGCCGCTGAGGAGATGGTGATGGCGTGGTCTTCGAGACTAATCGGAAAGGTCTGGGGAATCTAACCTTTTTTTAACAACCTTGGTGGCTTTTGCAGCACCTTGGTACTTTGCTCTAGTGCAGAGGTCGGTAAACAGCGGCTCGTGACCCACATGCGGCTCTTTGGATGTGAAGCTGCGGCTCTTTATATAGTTCCATACGTAAATATTATTTATGCGAGTACTATTAATTGTTGGCAAGAAAAAAATTGTAGCTCGTTAAAAACTTTGAAATTTTGTAAATTGTAATTTTTTACTCTTCAGACTCAAAATTTTGCTGACTCCTGTTATAGTGCATTGCGGCTTGTCTGCTTGCTACATTCATTTTTGGGCTTGAAAATGATAAAGTTTGGTTTGTAGCCCGAAAAACAATATTCTCTCTTTAACTGGACAGATATATATATTTTTTTCTTGTCCCAGGTCTGGACTTCAAGTCTAGACCAGATCCTGAAGGTCTCTTTATCACCTCAATGACCACAGCTGGGTCGGTGTAGATGTCTGTTCGGCAATGCTCGATGTGATGTGTTCTGGGCTCTCTGGAGAATCCTGACATTTGGTGCATTTCGGAAATGTGAAATGTGAAAATCATTGGAAGATTCGCAGGAAAGATATAACAAGACTGCTGGTTCGGCGGTCGCCAGATTACTTCTGTAGAAGGATTTAGAGACCCGACAAAAAAACTTGAATTAATACGAAAATTCATAAAAGAAGTTAGGGGGTCGGTGGAAGGATGATCTAAACCGTTGGTTTTTGACCGTTACGACCCGGGTTCGATTCCCGCATTGGGCTTTTTTTTTTCTCCAAAAAAAAAAAAAAAAAATGTTCCAATGGCCCCCGATTCTTGCAAAAGTCCAATCCCACCAGCGAGTACAAGTAACCAAACGGGGCTCTGGCATATTTGTAAGTGCAGCGAACTGCTTTTCACATGTGTAGACATGTGGTGCACTTACAGTAAAAGCAATCGCCTACTTCTACCCACCATGATTATAATGGCCTTTACCGCATTTACTAGGGATAAGCAAAAACTAAATAAATAAAGCTTGAAGTTTATTTCTGGATGGATACCTTTAATTCCACAAATAATATGAATCAAGAAATTGTAACTTTTCGCGAATAAAAAAAAAAAAATCGCAAATAAATTTTATTTTTTTATCAAAAGATAGTATTTCTAAGAGATAACCCTGAAAGATTTGAATATCCACAAAGAACGACAACAGAATTTGAAGACAAAGATGAAGAAATAACCAGCTGGATGAATAACTTGGAAACGGAAGTACAAAGTGAACTTCCTACGCAGCAGTAGATTAAATGACTCCAATAATGATGTAGAAGATTTGTCACGCTTGGGTGCCCTTGGAAGTGGGGCATGTCGGGTAATTGCAGGTTCGTCTGGCCAGGATTTCTAATTCAATAATTTATGATGCTATGCACGCCATATTGGGATTTGGTTTCCTTAAGTTTGATCCTCAATTGATATAGATGTACAATTATATTGATATTGATTTTGTTGCTTCCAGCATTTTTTTTTTGTCAATCTTTTTTTTTTTTTTTTAGAGTGTGTGTGTTTTTCCTTCTTCTCTCTATTAATTTAGGTCTGTGTATCTCTCTCCTAATAAGGGATATCTTCATTTTGATTTTTTTTATGGTGGGAATAGAGGAAATTATATTTTTATAAATAAATATCTAGGGTTTGTGGGTTATATAATTTGATTGGAAGGATGCGTAATGTCAAAAATTGAGATTATTCGACTCAATTATTTTTTCAATTAAACCAAATTATAACTGTTCTTGCTGCGATGGGAAAACATATTGGGAAGACCTGGCTCATCGGTGGAGAACCCTATAAGCAACAGTTTGTTATCAAACGTTGTTATTATATTGTAACAAAGTATTTATTATTTTATTAACAGAGTATCAATTTTGATATTTTTAAATTTTGCTACTCTGTAAACTTCCCTCATTGCTTATCTTTTGTTTATAATTCATAGTTTGTTCTTGCCTTAAATAAATTGCTATGTTATCTTGAAGTTTGTTTCTGCTCAAAAATCATTTTATTTTGGTTAGCATAAAGATATTTCCATTCCTGAAGTTTGTCTTCCCGATTTTCCAATATTTGACTGTTAATGATATTAAATATATGATTAGCTTTTGCTTTTTTTTCCACTCGCAGAGACTCCGGGGTAAATCCAGTTATAAGAAATTTCTTTTCCTCCAATTTACCCAGACTAATCTATTTATCAGCTTGATTATCTTAATTAAGTTTTCCTGTATATGTGGCAATATCGTTGCGGGGTTCCTTGTTGTTGGGTGCGAATGGTGAGATTTGATTGAAGCGCAGTCGTTGAGTGGTAAGTGAAGCACACAGTTAGGAATAATCAGGACACATGGTGAGGTTTGAAAATAAAAGGCAACTGGATTGGAGGGAAGAAAGCTTGAGAAGGCGGAGCGATTTTGATTGTTAATTAACTGATCACATGATGGTGCTTGTACTTAGCTATGAGCTGAGTGGGGAGAGGTCCAGGGCCGATGTCACCTCGTTGGAAGCGAAGGAGCAACTGATCCGAACTCGGTGAGAGCCAAGTCGCTACTGCAGGTGTTGATCCTATGCGAGCTAAAACACTACTGACCATCCTTGCCTTTCGATTTAACACCAAGATTCCGTTTCTCTCTGATTGGTTGAGAGGTGATCACCTGATCTTTCCCTATTGGTTGACCTATTTAGATGCTATCTTCTGATAGGTCGGCGGTTTCCTTTGGTATTAGTTACGCCCGGCTTGGGTCAAGAAGCCTCGTGTTTGCTTGACTTTATTTACTGCCGCGGCTATCAAACTACGTCCGGTCTCTGTCCGGAAGTATTGGATATCTCTCAAACTTTTATAACTTCTGGTCACTCGACACGTCCTGTTTTGTCCGGAAGTATTGAATGCATCTTGGCGAAAATAACTTCTGCGGTTACTAGAGACGCCCGGTCTCTGCCCCTGCAGTATTGACACAGGGGTCCCCAGAATAGTCGTGCCAATCTTAGATCTACTTCCTATATCTTAATGCTACTTGCTTCCCTCCAGTTACCTTGTTCTTTATTAAGTCTTTGAAAATCATACATGGTACATACATAGTGGGTCGGGGTTGCATTTAATTATATACAAATTATGACAGATGCGCCCCCTACATGTGAAGAATTCAAGAAGGGGTTAGCCTGAGAGAATTCTGTAAAATGAAAAATAATTTTGTGGGAAAATTAGTTGTAGGTATTGAGGGGCTATATACAAGCATTGCTGGTGACATAAGTAAGATAGAATGGGGTTGATGATATAGGTTGAGTATAATTAATAGAAATCAAAATTTTTTAATTGTAAGAAATCAATGAATGTTATGGTACATAGTGGGTAAAACAAAGAAAATGCGCCTAAACGAATTCTACCCGAGATAAGAAATGATATCGAGGGAGTTCTATTAAGGCTTTTGAAATCAAATAAAAATAATATAAAAATAGTTGAATGAAATCAAAATTGAATGTGTTTGGTTGAAAAAGAGAAATATTTTGTTGCATGGTGACAAAGACAACTGCTTAGTTACTTTTTTGCTCGAATTCTGAGAAAAAGGAATCGAGGAAATTTCATAAGGTGCTTTGAAATCAAAACAAAATGAAATAAGAGTAGTTGAATGAAATCAAAGTGAAGGTTTGGTTGCACAAAAAAGGAAAAAGCTTTGTTGTATGAAAAAAAAAGAGAAAATGCTTTGTTGCGTTGGTGAAAAAAAAAAAATTGCCTAATTACTATCCTACTTGAGATTGGGAATGAAATCGAAGGGGTTTTCATTAGGTCTTTTGAGAAATCAAAATAAAAATAAAAATAAGAGTTGAACGAAATCAAAGTGAATGCTTGGTGCGTGGTGAGAAAAAAAAAGGAAAAATGCCTAATTATATTCTAGTTCGAAATTGGGAATGAAATCGAAGGAATTCTATTAGGTCTTTTGAGAAATCAAAAATAAAAATAAAATAAAATAAAAGTTAAATGAAATCAAAGTGAAGGCTTGGTGCGTGGTGAAAGAAAAAAAAAAGGAAAAATGAAAAATAAAAAGGTTTCAACAATAAAGGGTGATTTAATGTTTTTAGTTTAATCGAAAACCAGTGAGTTTTCGTTAATAATTGAGTTGTGGCAATATAAGTCAAGTGGTAAATAGAATGATAATTGATAAATAAAAATGATAATATAAACTAATTGGGGAAAAAAAAAATGATAATTAATGATAAAAGTGGTAATAAGTTGAAATAATTGATAAATTGATTAAATATTTAAATTTTAATTGAGAGAAAATAATAAAAATGATTGATATGAAAAAATAAGATGTATTGGTTGGAACCCTTTGGTATCTACATGCCCTGATCTAAATGTATTGATTGTTCCATTTTGCCCTATAAATGTTTTACTTGCTCAATTATGTCCTATAAATTTTTTGTCTCGTCTGTATCGACACTTAGGTGAAAAACGTGATTCTAGCCCTCAAGTGCGTTTATGCTGTGTACAGGAGACATGGAAATCTATATAACCTTTATGTGTAATTTTTATCTTTGTGTGTGTTGTGAAAAAATGTTAGAAGTCGGTTGTGTAAGAAATGTGTGAGTTAGTTCTAGGTGTTGTTTCGTGGATGTGTAATTGGTTGGTAAAGAATCGATATATAGATTTGAACTGGAATCAAAAATCGGTGGTATAGCGAAATCTGTGGCTGGGGAGAGCGGTGACCTAATTTGGATGAGCGGGGCTTTGTAATGAGACGCCGGAAGCGGGACTCGGGGCGCGAGGTCCGGTCTAAATTTATCCACCCCCTGTTTGCGTAATTGGAGTCGGAAACGAGGCGTGTGGGGCTTGTTTTTGGAGCGTGGTTTCTCCGACATTGTTTGGTCATCTTTTCAGCTACTGTTATCTCTTCGGAGTTTATTTAGATTTTCTGCGAAGATGGTTCCTAAAATTATGAGAAGTTTTATAAATACTTGTCCACAATGAAGAATTGCTTGTCCACAATGAAAAATTGCTTGTCCTAAATTAAAAACTACCTCTTGTAGTTCGAAAATTTTCTGATCGGGCATAGCATAGATAAACAAGTACTTAATGAATAAAATTGGGATACAGTTGTACGGTAGAACTAATAAACAAAGGGTAAAAATCAGATGAAAGATAGGATATTGTCCCATGTTCGTCCACATTTTTGTAACTAGGGACTCTGAAATATTGGCTTGAACCTTATGAATTGTAGAGTTTGAATGATTGGTAGGTTCGCAGTTTTCCTGTTTGATATCTTTAGGGAGTGGTGTGATATGATTGGATTGGTTGTCAGATTTATAGTTCTCCTGTTTGACCGTCAATGGTTTTATTAGAGATATGTCGGCGGTAATTGGTTTAGGTTGAGATGTGTGATCTTTTCTCTGACGTGGATGTGGTAATTTTGGCATTGTTTGTGTTGTGTGTACGCTGTGCTTTATGTACGAATTTTGTTTTGTTTGGGTACCTGTGTCGGTATTTTTACGTGCAGGTTGTTTGTATTCATCGATTCTTCTAGCGAATCGGCAGGTGGGGCAGGTTTTTACCTGTTTTGCGATGTCTTGTGTCATGTTCTGCCAATAATATTGTGCTGAGATGAGTCTCGTCATCTTGGAGATGTTTGGGTGGTGGTGTTGTGTGTGTACGGACTTAAGAAGTCTGGTTGTAAATGAATTTGGGACTATAGTTTTAAGTACTCCTTTTCGGGAGACGGTGCGCAGTTTATTGGGATCCATAGTCACGCGGGATTTTCCCGGTGGAGAAGATTGTTGGTTCTTTATGAGTGGCGCATCTAGAAAGCCACAAAATGGGATACGAGTTACAACGCCCGTTTCATATTGTTGTACTCCATTTATGCTACGGACCTCATATTCGTATCTTGACAATCGTAACCTCCATCGAAACAATCTGCCTGAAGGCGCTTTGATCTCTTTCAACCACTGCAATGCGGGATGGTCAGAAAATATTGTAAACTTTCTGTCCTTTAGATAGGTGCGGAAATTATCCACACTTTCCACAATGGCTAGGCATTGTAGTTCCAAGTCTGAATAATTTCGCTCGTGACTACGTAGAGATCGGCTGAAATGTTGAACGGTGTATGTCTTCCCATCAGGGTAGACTTGTTTAAGAACGCCTGTAATGCTGAATGTTGAGGTGTTACAGTACACCTGGCATGGCAGACCTTCCTGGTAAAGGTGTAATGTGGGGTGTGTTGTAAGGTTTTCTTTCAGGTTAGTGAACGCTTTCTGGCATTCGTCATCCCAGACCCACATGACATCTCTTTTTAGAAGGTTGACAAGTGGCGTCCGCAAGCGGGCGTGGTCTGGAATGAATTCTTTAAAGACGTTCACAGCTTTTAGGAAAGATCGTAATGTTTTTCGATTGTGTGGTTGTTTGGTGTCGTGAATTTTTTCTATATTTTGTGTAGACGGGATGATTGTATTATTCTTAACGGTTGTGCATGCGCTTGTTTGTCGTTGTTGTTGTCTTTTGGCGTGCGTGTTGCGTTTGTTGTGCGGGTTGTGCGTGTTTGTCGCGTGGTGACGTATGGGTGCGTGTATGTTGTGAGGTACATTTGCGTAATTGTGGTGTGGCGAAGTGTGGTCATGTGTGAATTTTGTGTGGTAAGTGGGTGAGCTGTGTCGGTGTACGGACACTTGTTTGGGCATTAATGGAGTTGTAGATTGAAGTCGTGGTGGCTTTATATGTGGTGGGCATAAAGTATTGGCAATTGGGTTGAGCGAAAAGTTGTGTGGTGTGAGATTAGAATGGTGGCATGTAAATATTTGGGGTTTGGGCAATGAATGCAGGCAAGGTTTTCCATGTGTGAAAGCTTTGGGTGCTGTGCGAGTCCTTTGGGACAGGTTTTGGCCTAGCCCGTGCTTGCATTCATTTGATACATGTTTAAAGTGGTAGATAGTATTAGACAATGGGACGCCAAGTTGGAAAATAGTGCCGCGATTATAATTTAGTTTTAATTTATATTGATAAAGGGTTTCTAAGGTAAGAACTCCAAATGGCAAGGATGCATTTACCACGTGGAAGTTCTCTCTACGGGTTATTTGGCCTATTGTCAGAGGGAAAGTTAAATGTCCTATTATTTTCGTAAAACTATTTAGGGGGGGTAGATCAAGGGAAGGTTTTTTAATACTTAAATTGGGGAGTTGTGCTTTTAATCTATTGTATAAATGATACGGCAATATGTTCGAACCTGCGTCTGGTTCAATGAGAAAGGTACATGGTAGGTCCTGGGTCAGATACAAGTCCAAAGTCAAATGGATGGTGTCATTGGGTGGATTGCCTACCTTAGTCTCGAAAAGTCTCCATTGTGGCGTCTTCGGCTTGGTGTGGTTGGCTTGGAATATCTGGTGGACCGGGTCGGGACCTTTTGCACTGTCCCCGCGATTGAAAGGGAAATCTAGTCATTTGTGCTGCTTCCATTCGAGTGGATCGCGTTGTCGGTACACTGGGTCCGTGTCGCGTGGGTTGCTTCCGTGTGTACTGGTACGGCATGGCGGGTGGCGATAACTCGGTGGGCGTCAGGTTGTTCGGACACGTACCGGCGGTGCGGGCGGCGGTTGCCCCTTGTAGCGCGGCGGTCAGTTCTAAAATTACCGTCGCCAGGGTATATCTTGTCGCTTCGTTCGTTGTCAGTTTCTTTCCGTTCGTTGCCAGTTTCTTCTCTCTTGGTTTGTCATTGCTTTTTGTTGTGCTGGCGCCTGGGTTAATTTCCATCTTCATCCTGATTAAGTTCCATAATCTTAATCCTGATTAAGTTCCATAATCTTTATCCTGTCGACTTAACCGTTCTGTGGCAATATCGTTGCGGGGTTCCTTGTTGTTGGGTGCGAATGGTGAGATTTGATTGAAGCGCAGTCGTTGAGTGGTAAGTGAAGCACACAGTTAGGAATAATCAGGACACATGGTGAGGTTTGAAAATAAAAGGCAACTGGATTGGAGGGAAGAAAGCTTGAGAAGGCGGAGCGATTTTGATTGTTAATTAACTGATCACATGATGGTGCTTGTACTTAGCTATGAGCTGAGTGGGGAGAGGTCCAGGGCCGATGTCACCTCGTTGGAAGCGAAGGAGCAACTGATCCGAACTCGGTGAGAGCCAAGTCGCTACTGCAGGTGTTGATCCTATGCGAGCTAAAACACTACTGACCATCCTTGCCTTTCGATTTAACACCAAGATTCCGTTTCTCTCTGATTGGTTGAGAGGTGATCACCTGATCTTTCCCTATTGGTTGACCTATTTAGATGCTATCTTCTGATAGGTCGGCGGTTTCCTTTGGTATTAGTTACGCCCGGCTTGGGTCAAGAAGCCTCGTGTTTGCTTGACTTTATTTACTGCCGCGGCTATCAAACTACGTCCGGTCTCTGTCCGGAAGTATTGGATATCTCTCAAACTTTTATAACTTCTGGTCACTCGACACGTCCTGTTTTGTCCGGAAGTATTGAATGCATCTTGGCGAAAATAACTTCTGCGGTTACTAGAGACGCCCGGTCTCTGCCCCTGCAGTATTGACACAGGGGTCCCCAGAATAGTCGTGCCAATCTTAGATCTACTTCCTATATCTTAATGCTACTTGCTTCCCTCCAGTTACCTTGTTCTTTATTAAGTCTTTGAAAATCATACATGGTACATACATAGTGGGTCGGGGTTGCATTTAATTATATACAAATTATGACATATATACATTTTATATTACCATTATATGCGATTAGCTCTAAAAAATATAATAATAACAATGCTTATTACTGGTATTATTACTGTTATTCCTGCATGTATCCTACATTTCTGCTCGGAGAATCTGTATAAGACTAAAAGGTCTTAATAAAGATTTTTGTTGTTGTTGTTTCTTTGGCATGTTGGTCAACTTTATTATTATTATTATCCCTAGTACACATGGCACAGGCCAGACACAAGTTCTTTGCTTCTTTTCCTCTTTTAACTACCTACTGCCATAGGTATTGGCATATTGATAAGACAGTCTGGATGTAGGTCACAGAGGGTTTATTGTGGGGAGGTTTTTTTTTTTTGCTTATCCCTAGTACACGTGGTACAGGCCATGATAATCATGGTGGGTAGTTAGCGACTGCTTTTTACTGTAAGCGCACCACATGTCTACACATGTGAAAGCAGTTCGACTTACATTGCACTTACAAATGTGCCAGAGCCCCGTTTGGTTACTTGCACTCGCTGGTGGGGTTGCACTTTTAGAAGAATAAGGGACCATTGGAGAATTTTTTTTTTATTAGAAAAAAAGTGTCCAATGCGGGAATCGAACCTGGGTCGTAGCGGTCGAAAACCAACGGTTTAGACCATCCTTCTACCGACCCCCTGTTGTTCAATTTAAAGTAATTGAATGATTCCATCAGTCTACTGGAAGGCTGTAAAGAGAGAGTAGCCGACGAATGGCCTGTGGAGAGGAAGCTTGACGGCCAGTTGGGAAATAAATCTCCCAGCAGGGAGGTAAGAGAAGATAATCAATAATCTGAAATATAAGAGGCTGGTTGGAATTGTGATTTATGTTACTATTGGTCGCCATTGTTATGTTATTGTTAGATGTATTTAGGATTGTTATTGCATAATTATTGTTGTGTAATTGTTGCTTAATACTAGAAGTCTTGGGGCGATATATACAGTAGAACCTCCCTTTAGCGGATACCTCTTCACAAAGGATAGTTTTCATTTGCAAAATTACCATTTTTACAATTTAGCAACTCTCCGGTAAGAGGACACCTCTCAACAAAAGACAGTTTTCATTTGTAAATTTACCATTTTTACAATTTAGCAACTCTCCGGTAAGAGGACACCTCTCAACAAAAGACAGTTTTCATTTGTAAAATTACCATTTTTACAATTTAGCAACTCTCCGGTAAGAAGACACCTCTCTAAAAAGGACAATTTTCATTTGCAAAATTACCATTTTTACTATTTAGTATCTCTCCGGTAAAAGGATACCTCTCTACAAAGAACAGTTTCATTTGCAAAATTACCATTTTTACAATTTAGCAACTCTCCGGTAAGAAGACAACTCTCCCTAAAGGACACTTTGACTCTGCAATTAGGTGTTGTCCTTTACAGGGAGGTTCTACTGTATTATTGCCTGGATTATTGTTGTATTATTGGTCTTATAATAAAGTGAGTTAGTAAATATTGTCATATAGATTCTATATATATATAATTAATTTGTATATTTGTCTGTGTATATATCAAGACTGTGCATAGCTGATTACTTGTAGTTTGCTTGTCTCTCTTTGGACCAGAGTTAATATAAAACGTGATGTCTCGAATATCCTTGGAGTTATTTATTGACAAATTTCCCCTATTTCACTCTCAACCAGCGCCCCACTGCGGTAACTTCGAGAAGTAAAGTTGAGGAAGGATAGACCACGTGGGGCGACGGGGATTGGTGGAGCGGGACGTTTCACATGAGTGACCTTGAGTGACGTAATGATGGCGTAGGGGCAAGAAATCACTTGCTATCATTTTGTGTATATAAAAACTTTAAAATATATTCATATAATAAATCAAAATAATAGAATTTTCAAATATCGTTGTCCAAATTTACATTTTTATATTTTAAAAACACACAAAGTTTGGAAAGGGACGTTTCACAAGAGTGACATCCACGGCGCCAATTTATAATTGTAACGAATAGTATTTAACTGAAAACATTTTATCGGGTAAAACCCGGGCGTTGCTCGGGTCATTCGGCTAGTTATCTATAAAGCTCGCCTCTCCCGTCAAAATAGACGTCAAAGATAGACACCATCTATTGACCTTCGCCACAAACTAGCGGCCTCGGGTCGATGACAAAGCCACAACACCAGCTTTGGCAAACTGAGAAGCGTCCACCTAGAGACCATGGTTTCGGGCTAATGGCCCTCGTCAGCCTAGGGCAGACTTTATTCCATGAAATCCACACGGGATTCAATGGTATCCTCACAATCTGCCAAAGCGGTGTTTAGCTGGCATAATGGCTGGGCCAAATCTATGGCTAAAATATATGTCAACGACCTGAGGCTGCTAGTTTGCGGCGATGATCAATAGATGGCGTCTAGTTTTGACATCTATTTTGACGGGAGAGGTTCTATTACCTGTCTAATACATCTCCTATCTGATAGACTGTCTCATGTGAGTTCTGTACAAGAAATCTTCTATTCAAATTACAGAAGACTGAGAGTCCAGTTCTCACATCCACAAATGACCACAGGGAATACCAATGTCTCTACAATTCTCTTCTTTCTCTTGAATCAAATGCCTTTATCTTTCAAAATCTTGTCCAATTTCATCATTGCATCCCTTCCCAGTTCTATTCTTCTAAGTAACCTGCCATTTTATAAATCCTTGATCCCAAACAATATGAAGTGGTTAACTAAACTGCTGGCCACCGTAAATGCAACACCCTGAAAGAAGCATGCAAATAACATGAAAATCGCCACATGCATTAGCGGAGGTGAGATATGGAAATAATTAGAATTTCAGCGCAGACGCACATCACGCGCGCCTGTGTATCCACTTCAAAGCACTATTTACGGCTTTGAGATTTGTACGGTTTCAAGTTCGGCAATTGTGTTTTTTTTTAAACGATCAATTATGCCTCGTAGAAAACAGCGATCATCTTTTGATCAAGTATCCGAGTTCGACAGAGGAAGGATAGTGTCTACCGAGATTGTGGATTATCTTTCAGGGAAATCGATAGCCGTGTTGGACGAAACCAAACAACTGTAATGCGGATATGTGATCGTTGGATGCAGGAAGGTACGACGGACCGACGTGTTCGACGCATCCACCTCAGTGCATCACTTCACGTGCCCACAGGCAAATTGTGCGCATGGCAGTGAAAGATTGCTCAGTCACATCACGAACCGTAGCACAGCACATTCAATCTGTAACGCATCATCCAGTGTCTGCGCGTACCATTCGACGCCGTTTACAGCAGAGTGGTCTGTCCGCAAGACCTCCATTGCTTCATCTACCCTTGACGCAGAACCACAGACGTCTCCGCCGCCAATGATGAAAGAAGGATGTGGACGGCAGAATGGAATGAAATTGTCTTTACTGACGAGTAACGCTTCTGTCTGCAACACCACGATGGTCGGATTCGAGTCTGGAGACACCGTGGAGAGAGGATGCTATACAGCCGCGTTATGCACCGCCACACTGGTCCTGCACCGGGTATTATGGTATGGGGCGGTATTGGATATCACTCTCGCACTCCTCTAGTACGTATTGCCGGTACTTTAAACAGCCAACGCTACATCTCCGAGGTGTTGGAGCCAGTTGTCCTTCCTTACCTTCAGGGCTTGCCCACAGCTATATTTCAACAGGATAATGCGCGACCACACGTGACACGCATTGTCCAAAAGTTCTTCGTCAACCGCCAGATTGAATTGCTTCCCTGGCCGGCTCGCTCTCCGGATCTTTCGCCGATAGAAAACATGTGGTCCATGGTTGCTCAACGATTGACACAGATTAGATCCCTAGCTGCCACACCAGATTAACTTTGGCAACGTGTGGAAGCTGCTTGGTCTGCTGTACCCCAAGAACACATCCAAAATCTCTTCGAATCAATGCCGAGACGTGTGGCAGCGGTGATCTCCAACAATGGAAGCTACTCTAGCTACTGATTCTGGAAGGAACCACAATTCGCAGAAGTCTATATTTTCCGGTTTCTTCTTTAACTCTCTCAATAAGACTTTCTATATTCAAAAATAAATATCAGTAATTTCAGTGTAGAATTTGTATAGGACCGGTGGTCTTAATAAAGCTGTATGTGTGATATATTCAGTGTAGAGGTTGAAGAGATATAGTGATATTATCCAGCCTTGCCTCACTCTTTTTTGTAGTTTGAGTCAATCAGTGTTTTCATATTCGGTCTTAACTGGGGCTTCCTGTTCTGTATATATGCAGTTCTTGAATCATAACAATTAGATGTTTTGGCAGTCCCTTAATACTTAGTATTGTTCATAGCATGTAGATTTCTATTAAAATAATAATAACAATAAACATTAGTTTTCGTTAGATTATTGTATTTATAGGTTTCGAAATAATTATAGACGCGTATGCTTTTTTTTTAATTAAACAATTTTCTACTGTACTTAATGCAATGCAAATTTAATGGTAGAACCTGGCTCATCAGTGGTGAAATCTCCCAGCGTTTTCGCCAGTTTAATCTACCATACCGTTGTTATATTACAATTTTAGGTTTTCATTTTATAGTGATACTGATGCTGGGAGGGTTCACTACTGTTGAGCCAGGCCCGCCCATTAATTTTTCATTGAAGGGCAGTTGAGAAAATTGTTTAATAATAATAATAATAATAATAATAATAATAATAGAATCATTCACGTCTATAATAGTTTCGAATTATCATAACAGATGGCGCGCGCTAATGTTTTATATATATATAGGTTTGAAGACCTGTGTGTCTTAATAAAGGCTTTTGTGTGTGTGTGTGTGTGTGAATATATATAGGTTTGTCGTTCTTCAAAAGTATTCTTTAGAACTTATCCTATTGTGGCTATAACAGAAGGTTTAACAATCGTCAATAATGTTTTGTAAACGTAAATGTGATTTCAAAGAAATATCTACACGTATGTAGACATGTGAAGGAGATTTTTTTCCCACAGTGTTTCCAATATATCCCCAAGTACTTTCACCTTTTTTCAAATCAGTGAAAGGAGAATGACAAAGTGACAGGTTAGAAAGGCCATGATCAGGAAAACCACCACACACGTCGGACAAAGCTACCACAATCAATTCTCACGTAAAGCTTCCCCCCCGCCCTAAAGTCGGCCCATCTCAAAGCCCTCAATTTGTCAGAGCCCTGATGCAAGAAGTCTTCTAATTGTCTTTTTGATGAATCCTTCTTGAAGGAGGACAATTACCTGGGAATATTTAATTAGGGTGTTATTGCCCTTCGCCATCTTTCTTCAGATACTATTCATGATTTCCATAAAACTGCAATTTCTTGAAAAACAGTTTTCATCTAATCTTTTTGTTTAGCCCTCTTTCAAAGAAAGTTTTCTTTAAAACTATCCGCCGAGCATTTTCCCATATCCTACTGATAGGTTTCTATTATAGGGTGAAGAATAATAGTTATTTTATATTTTATAGGAAATCGCACTTTAGATATCATTAAAAGAAAAAAATAAAAGATTCGAAATTTCATGTTACTATAATTATTTTGCAATTCTGTCTTGTTTGCATACATACACATTATCTACAAAGTTTTAAATACATTAACATACCTTCAATTATCTCTAATCAAAAAAGAGTAAAATAATAATATATCACTGATATCTTTAAAAAAAAAACAAATCAGATTAGATCACGTACAAGTTTTGTCCTTCTTTTAAGGGTCAATTATTCTTGAAGTTTTAGCAAACGTCGTGTTTTCCTCAAATGCCTATATTTCTTGCAGATTCTATCTAAGCTTTATGCTTTCATTAAACAGTGAGATTTCTTGAAGGGTATTTAGATTTTTAGATTCTCTCAAATACCGCACTTTCTTGATGACTATCTATTTATAGACATCTATTTATTTATAATACAATATAATGCGGCTTATGATTGTAGAACAACATTTGAAAATTATCCCGCATGTGTTTCTTTTAACGAAAAATCGAAGTTTATTTTAAAGAGAAATAACGATTATTTCTAACCTTAGGGATGAAGTATTTTTCCGTTCATCATTACTCTTCACAATTCATCCTTTCATACTTCATCCCTAAGGTTAGAAATAATCGTTATTTCTCCTTAAAATAAACTTCGATTTTTCGTTAAAAGAAACACATGCGGGAAAATTTTCAAATGTCGTTTTACATATATTTATGACTCTATTTATACATATTTTATACTTCAAAGAATAAGAATTGTAAATTGGAAGGTATAGTTCATCAGGGCTGAACCCTCCTAACGGGTTCGCCAGGTTAGGTATAAATGGCGCAGATAAAAAATATTCACAGAAATAGATACTAATGGTGAAGCTGCAGTGGAAATAAGGCCTAAAAAGACTCCGAGGAAAGTGGGCGGTGATGCACTAGCGAGATCCATTAGGAAGACAATTTCACGGCTTTAATTGGACAGGCGATGATGTGACAAACGGGAAGGTTCTCACGGCAGGAATGCTGAAGGCACAATACATCCTACCTCGACTTTTGTCCCCACATTCCTCCACTCAATGGACCCCCAAAACTCGGTCGCTCCCTAATGGGGCAACACTAGTGGAGTAGATCCCCTTTTACCTCCCTTTACTACGATGGTATGGGGTCGGGGTAGTTCTCTCGGTGTGTCTGGGTATGTCGCTCCGTGATGTCTGGTAGTTATCTCTGTAAGGTGTGGTATCTGGGTAGTTCTTTCTGTGTTTGGTATCTGTTTAGTTTTCTCTGTGTTTGATGTCTGGTAGTTCTCTCTATGTACATCTGATGTCTTATAGTTCTCTGTGTTACATGTGATGGCCGGTAGTTACTTATGTGTTACATAGGATGTCTAATAGTTACCTATGTGTTTGGTGTACAGACAGTTCTCTCTGTGTTATATGCGGTATCTGGATGATTGATCTCTTTGATTTCCGAGTGTATCTCTATGTGTCTGTTTGATGTCTAAATATATCTCTTCGTATTCTGTGATGTCTGGATAGTTTTCTCTTTGTTTTCCTTGAAGTATAGGTGGTTTTATATGTATTTCGTGATGTTTTTCTCTGAGTAGTTCTCTTCACTGACGCCAGCCTTTGCCCCTGTGTCACCACCCTCTTGCACGCCCGACGAGAAAGACCGAAGATGAAGGGAGACCCTCTTGAAATGGCCGTCTCCACGAGGTGGTTCTCCAAGACCGATATTCCTGTTCCCGGCGTCACTAAACAACCAACCAACTTCAGTAAACCAGCCCACCGGAGTATCGACGACACGGCTCCGCCACGAGCCGCGGCTTGTACAAGGTCGGGCTAGCCCAGAATCTCGGGGAAGGATTCATGTGAACTGGAGGTGAGGTCGCTTGCAAGTCCCTCGAAAATATTCAAGTCACTGAAAACCCAGGTATCTTCTCTGATGGGCTCAAATACGATGACCTTCAGCAGTAGGAGCCGCTCGCCTGGAGCATGGGCAAGTGGGCAGTTGAAGATTGCCATCTGTTGACCCCGGCGAATGGCACTAAGTGAACAACAAATGAGTAAAAGAACGCCTCAACTAAGTAGGAATCTCTAGAAATAATCGTTGAAAATCTGCTCCAAAATTCAACACAGAACAGCCATCCGCCATCCAAATCAAGGCACAGCAGCAAAGAAATGCCTTGATTAGGAGCTAAAAGGAAATTTAATCACCATCGAAGAACTCTAACCATTGTTGCTGGAGGGATAAATTCTTCCAATGGTTTTCAATATGAGTGGCAAGCTAGACTCTCTCTGGGGAATATCAAATGCAGAGCAAAAGAAGGCCATCGGCAACTTGGTCACCTGGCTCATGGCTCTGTTGAGTGATGCCTTGCGTCCACTTTGCAAGAAGCTGTCAAGATCCAGGAATTTTGCCAAACAAAAGCAGCGAGTTTCAGCATCGCGACTCTCAACGTGCGCGGCCTCTTTGCCACCATGGAAGCTTGGAACTCTGCTGCTCGATGACGCTAACCGTGCAGGTGACAAAGCTCTGTATTAAGATTTAAACTTTTTTTCTCTGGTTACAGAGCAATCATCGGGTCTTTAAGGTTCACTACGAGATATGGCAATGATCGCCGGGGTCAACAGATGGCAATCTTCAAGTGCCATCTTGCCCATGCTCCAGGCGAGCGGCTCCTACTGCTGAAGACCATCGTGTTTGAGCCCATCAGAGAAGATACCTGGTTTTCAGTGACTTGAATATTTACGAGGGACTTGGAAGAGGCATCATCTGTTCATATGAATCCTTCACCGAGATTCTGGGCTAGACGGACCTCGTGGAAGCCGCGGCTCGTGGCGGAGCCGTGTCCTCGATACTCCGGTGGGCTGGTTCACTGAAGTTGCTGGATTGTCTAGTGACGCCGGGAACAGGAATATCGGTCCATGAGAACCACCTCGTGAAGACAGCCATTTCAAGAGGGTCTCCCTTCATCTGCGGTCTTTCTCGTCGGGCGTGCAAGATATGCTAACTCTTTGGGCTGTTCCCTTCAGTGGCAGACATTGAGGGTAACCTTCCTACCGACTATGCCATTTACAAGATACAGGCCTGACGCACCTCTTGGCTGCCGGGTGACATCTCAGCGCACACAGATGAGATGGGCGTATATAAAAAGGATTCAAGCAGCCCTGTGTGGAAGCCTCATCTTCTGTTCCTCGTTCGCCGAGTGTGGGGCGTGGCTAGCTCTCTTTCCAACTGAGACGTGGCTTCCACCTCGACTCTGAAGGCTCCTGAAGATCTGGGAAGCCGCATATGAGATTCTGGCCTTAGACCATCGGATTCTACCACCAAATCAACTGCAAGACCTCGCCGTCATCGAAGGATGGAAATACCTCTGACCACCTGGCGACCTCGCGGTGTTTGGGACACGCTTAGGAACTTTGATGGACTTGTTATGAAAGAAAACTTTCCTAGTCTTTCGAGGTAAGCAGCCTAGGTGTTGCTGTAGTTCTGTTCGGGACGACTACGCCGTTCGAGCGCTTAACAATTCGCATCTTCCGCCGCATGTTGGAGCACCCATGCTTAGCTCTTCTTCCCATCACCCAGCTTCTTCGGAGATATCAGGAACACTCCGACGTACCCTTCACCATCGTTACAGCGCTGGGCCTTTTCTGGGCATAACATGACGTTTTAATCAGGCTGGTCATTCACGCTTTGCCCCATCCAGCCGACCCAGCTTCATCTCGACCGTCCTGTATCGCCTGTGGGTCCAGTGACCTGTCGCTGGCCCATGATCCTGCTGCTAAGTGAAGCGGCTCACCCAGGAGGCTTTAACCATTAACCAGCTGTTCCTTGACCTGCAGGGCTTGGTCTTCGGGCGAGACCTGGATGATGACACTTTGGACGTCTGACAAAGCCTGCATGTTTAAACACTTCTTCAGCCTGAAGGTTACGGAAGTTCGTGAACATCCCCCCACTATCTGTAGAAGGACTCTCTTGAAGAGCCGCCTCAGCTAATTATGTAAGTATGTAAAAATGTATTATCGGAAGGCTTATATAAAAATGAAGTAACGGCGAATATGATGATTTTTAAAAAGGAGAATATCATAATTTCATCCTGCCTAGAAGTCCTCCTCTACGTGGCGGGCGGGAGAAGCAGCACAAGTAAGGGACTGTCCTGTAGTATGGTGTCGTGAGCCCCGAGCCGCTACGGTAACCGTGAACAGGGAATTCTGAAATGTGGCTGACTAACGGGACAATGGTATCCTCCCCCTCTTTCCATGGAGTGACAAAATCGATTTGCTCTATGGACAAGACACTACCACCACTTCATAATATATCATAAACCCAGAAAGTACAAAAGTTTTATCGATGGAACAAGCATTTGATATAGCAATAATATAGCTTTGGATTATACTAAATATACAGATACAAATATACGTTGTGGGTTCGATTCCCGCCCCTGGACGCTTTTATTTTTCCGTTCGCCATTACTCTTCACATTTTCACCCTTTCATACGTCATCCAATCATATATAGACCATTACTCTTCATATATTTAACCTTTTCATACGTTATCCAAAAAGTTAGAAATAGTACATATTTCTCTTTGAAATTAATATTGATTTTCACAAAAAAAAAAAGAAACTTATGCGGAGAGGCTTTAAGTATTACTTTATAAAGAATATATTTTTTGATATTTGTGAAAACCAAAATATATATTTTCTGTAGTTTTGTGCAATCCAAAAGTTATTATTATTGTTATATCAAATGCTTGAACCAAAGAGAGAAAAAAAAAAACTCTTTCTGAGTTTATCATTATATTGTGGCCGTTTCCTTTCTTCATTATTATATAACTAGCGGACGTACCCGGCTTCGCCCGAGGTTTTACCCGAGTAAAGGTTTGTCTAACGAACATTTGTTAAAACAATTCTCTATAAACTTATAAAAAATAAGATATATTTTGATAAGTTGAAACTCGTAAATTTGAATCTCTCGATAAATTTTGTCTTCCATAATTTTCGACATTACAAAATCATCGTTTTATCTAGTGAACATATTTTCCCGGTCCCTTGAAAAATATTCGATAAGTTGAATAAAATAATGGTCGTGAATCTCTCGATAAAGTGATTATTTTTTCCCGGTCCCTGTGTGCCGTGTCATCCTGAATTTTGTCTTTCCTAATTTTCTACATTACAAAATCATCGTTTTATCTACATATTTTCCCGGTCCCTTGAAAATTACTCGATAAGTTGAATAGAATCATGGTCGTTTATGGAAGATGGACGTAGTTCCCGGAGGTTACCCGCCCCCCCAGCGCCAGGACCTCTTGATCCCTCTGATTGGCCGGCGGCCGGACGGGGGTGGGGGGGGAGGGGGGGCAGACCTAAGCCTAAGGCGGCGCTGCTTGCGAGTTAAAGCTACAAATCTGCAAATAACTCTAAGGATATTAAAGATATTCAAGAAATTATTTTTCGTAAACCTTTCCGGGGATACACCTAATAATATCCCAAAATTTCACGGCGATTGGATGTATGGTTTTTGAATCCATAGAGGACACACAGACACACACACACACACACTCGGGCGTGCGGCCACGCTTTCGCGAGCTCCGCCGTTTTCGCCTCTGGAGTGCGTGTAAATGTCGTTAGACATGCCAAAATTGGCACCGGCGGAGAGCCCAGGATCTGCTGATCTAGTGCCTGGAAGGCCCAGCGTCCTGTCCCAAAGAGGTGAAAAGTTATCACCGAAAAAACGGCTTTCAGAGAAAGATTTCTCTAGAAAACTCTGAAAATAAAGAAAATGCAAATTCGCCGGCAGGCGACTTGCATGCAAATTTGGCCGCCGCGCGTGGTGACGTCACGGCGCCGAAGACTGCTGCTACGACCAGCGCAACTCCAGCTAGCCCGGCCTCGCTCAACTGGGCCGACAGCGAGATGGCGGAGGTGGATGACAACGAGGGCTTCATCGTCGTGAAGGGCAAGAAGAGGCGCCTCGGCTCAACTTCACCTGAGCACGCTGCAAGGCAGCCCAACAAGCCTGGAAACCAGCGCAGCTCCCAGCAGCAGAAGCGGCCAACAGGACCGAGAGCAGTGCCGCCCCAGGAAATCAAGGCGACGCGCGCCAACATCGCCGACGCCAGGGCGAGGCAGGCCTCTACCAGCCACGAGTACTACGTCTTCGTGGAGCTGTGCCCAGACATCCCGGACTACTCCTACCTCAAGGCCATGAGCACGCTACTCGGGGGGCCAAGGAGCATCACGCAATTCCATCGAATGAACGGCCACTTCATCGTGGGTCTTGCGGACAAGAAACATGCGAACCATCTGGTCGCGGACGGCCTAGAAATCGAGGGAACGACCTTCAAGGTCTTCCCCTTCCGCAAGAGGGCGGAGCGCATAGTCGTGGTCAACCTGCCCGGCTTTGTGGAGGACAGCACCATCGCGACCGCCCTGGGCCAGTTTGGGAGGGTCACCTCCATCGCCCCCATCCTGGTCAAAATGGGGGAGTTCACCTTCACCGACGGCCGCCGGGAGGCGTTCATCCTGCTCCACGAGGGCGTAAGGCTGGAGACGCTGCCCACCCGAATGACCATCCACTCCAAGGGAGACACCCTGTCGGCCTTCCTCTCCTTTGGAATCAAGTGTTCCAAGTGCGGCAAGCAGGGCCACCGCAGAGCCAACTGCCCAGCGCTCGCCAGGCAAGGGAACAGCAGCCCCAGGCAAGCAGCGTCTCCCACCGACGCAAGGCCCCCCCTCCCTCCTCCTCAGCGACCAAGGAAGCCGGCACCTGCGCCCGCAACACCGGCGAAGACTTCAACCGAGGCTCAGGCGATCCCCTCGGCGCCCCATCCTGCCGAACCGATGGATCTCGCCCAGCCCGCCCCTGCCGCCCTCCCTGCTCTCCTGGCTGCCCCGCGGCCCCTCGAGCCTGGCATCCATTCGCTCGACCACAAGATGGCGGTGGAGAAGATGACCTCACCTCCCTCCACGCCTGCCCGGGGAGAATCCGCACTCAAACAGCTGCTGAAGCACATCGAGGAGACCCCCACCCTTTCCATCGACTGGGACAAGCTGCCCGGCCTTAACTGCAAGGACGCACAGCAGCTCCTCACCTCTGAAACCACCATGAAGAGGATAGCGCCCACGCTGACAGAGGAACAGGTCGCCACCCTCGACAAGTTGCACGAAACCTTCAAGGCCTCGTGCCCAGATTCCAACTCCACCATCCGCAAGACCCTCCAGAAGACCAGGAAGTTCTTGCGAGGCCAACAGCGCCAATGAACTACCGCGTCGCCACCATCAACGCGCGAGGGCTCGCCACTCGGGGGAGGAGCCTTGCCCTTTGTCATCTCCTAAGGCAACATCACGTGGACATCGCGTTTGTCCAGGAGACAAACGCATTTCATCTGGGCAGCGGCCAAGACCTCTGCCTCGGCTACAACGCTGTTGTGTTGGCCCATCCCGTAGCCATCTCGGGATCCGGACTCGCCTGCGTCTTCGGGCCAGGCGTAGCCGTGATACAACAGCGCGTCCTGTGGCCGGGCCACATCGCCTTGGCAACCATAGATGTCCACGGCGAGGAGATGACGGCCATCGTCGTTCATCTGGCGCATGAACCCCGGGAGAGAAACCGGCAACTGGAGCTCCTGGCGGCGACAGCGGCATAGGAGGAGGAGGGGGCCTGCTGGATCATCGGCGATTTTAACATCAGGGATCGGGGCCCCTCATCAGCATCATCATCGGATGCCCTCGCCGCTCTTCTGGACCTGGCCGCGCTGGTCGACGTGGCCACCCAGTTCGACGCCGCCCACCTGCCCACCAGAGTCGCCATGCACGGCGACCAAGTCGAATCGAACCGCCTGGACCGGATCCTCGTCCCTGCTGGAGTCCTGGATCGCGTGTCCATCTACGCGACCAGCCACTACCACCTCTCGGACCACCGCCTCGTGCTGCTCCAGGTGGGCCCGCCCACCACCGCCGTCTCCTCCCCCACCTAGCCTCGCTTGGCCGCGATGCTCCGCTCGGGCCTTGCTCTCGAACATCTGGCTGGCTACATCCGGGAGTTGGAGGAAGACGCAGCGCACGATGACGACGACGGGACCTTCTGGGATAGGTGGAACTCCATCAAGGCGGGGCTGCTAGCGGAGGCCAGATCCCTGCACGACCCACGCCACGCTGCCAGCGAAAGCTACGTCTACAGGGCGAGACGTTACATCGCGGCGCAGCTCGAGGCCTCCTCCATCCGGGCCGACTACCCATCGCTGCCGGACCTGGCACGCGCCATCCGCCTCCGACGCCCGGTCAGCGTCATCAGGGACGACGAAGATAACGTCATCGAGGGCCCCGAGCTTCGGCGGAGGGCGTTCGCGACCTTCCGGCCCCGCTTCGCCCGTCCCACCACCGATCCAGCTGCGGGAGCTGCCTTCATCGCCAGCAGCGCGCCCACCACCACCTGCGAGCTGAGTGAGGAGGACCCGCTCCACCGGCCGGACATCAGCCCCAGCGAGATCGCCAACGCCATCGAGCACCTCCCTCGCGGAAAGGCCCCCGGCTGGGACGGCTTGCCGTGCGAACTCCTCGTCGCCTTCAACGAGGACTTCTTCGCGGAAGCTCTGGCCCGGGTGTTCGCGGCTTCACGGCTCCGCGGTGCCCTACCTCCGTCGACGCGGCGCAGCTCCATCTGCCTCGTGCCCAAGGCCCGCGGAGGTCGCGGCCTTGATGGCTACAGGCCTGTCGCGCTGCCCTCGGCCGACTACAGGGTCCTGGCCGCCATCCTTCACCGGCGCCTCAAGCCCCACCTGCGGACCCTTGTGCCGGAATGCCAGACGTACGCCGTCCCCGGGAGGTCCCCGTCCTGGAACATCGCTAAGGTGACGGATGCTGTTGAGGAGGCAACCGCCATGGGCTCGCCGCTGGCCGTCATGGGCATCGACTTGGAGTCCGCCTTCGATTCCCTGGACCGCGGCTTCCTGGAGTCCCTGATGACGTCCCTCCGCCTCCCGCCGGCCTTCATGGGCTGGATTAACATCTTGTACGCCGGGGCGGACGCAACGATCCGGGCTGGAGGCTTTCACACCACCGCCTTCCCCCTCCTCAACGGCCTAAGGCAGGGCTGCGCCGTGAGTGCCGCTCTCTTTAGTATCGCTACGGGGCCGCTGCTACGTCGCCTGGAGTTGACCCTCGGCGTGGGCAATGTCATCGCTTACGCCGACGACATCGTCCTCCTATTTCATCGCGACGGAGACTTCGAACGGGTGGCGACCGTCTTCGAAGAATACAAGCAGGCCTCCGGAGTTGGCGTGAACCTCCGGAAGAGCGCTGGCCTCTGGTGCGGCGCCTGGCGCAACCGCGGCGACTCCCCTCTCGGCGCCTCCTGGTCGACCACCTCCATCAGGGTCCTCGGGCTCGACATCGCCCCCAGGAGCACCGTCGCCCACCGGGAGCAGCATCTCCTGGCCCTCCTGGAGAATGCATGCCGCAAATGGACGCCCTTCACCCGCGGCCTCTCCCTCGTCGGGCGAGCAAGAGCGGCGAACACGCTGGTGGGCTCTGTCATCCAGCACCACCTGCATGGCTACCTACCATCACCCCCAACCATCGCCAAGCTGCAGGCCCGACTGGCGAGATTCGTCTGGGGACAGGACCACACGGCGTGGCTTCCCGCCGATGTCATGGCGAGGCCAGTTGCCATCGGAGGCCTCGGCCTCCTCGACCTCGCGACCCAGCTCCAGCTCGCCTGCCTCAAGGGGGTGCAGGTCGCGCTCCGCGGAGGCAGAAATGCTTTCAGCTGGCTGGTAGAAAGCGGTGAGGCCTGGATCCACCCTCCACCGGACGGCACCCGTCTCCAGCCCCGCCGTCTACGGCTGCTGAAGCTCTGGGAGGAGGCCTCCAACATCCTGAGCCTCAACCACCGGGCGCTCCCCACGGCTCAGCTGCTGGACCTCCCCATCATCGGCGGCTGCCGGTTCCTCCGCCCTCCCGACCTCCTGGCCCCCGCCCGCTGGAGCGGATCCCGAGTCCGGGACCTGATCGAGGAGGAAAACCTCATCGCCCGCCCTACGCGCTCGGTCCTGGCTGACGCCACGGCCCTGGGCGCCTTCTGTCGGAGGCTGACCTCCGAGAACGCCGTGGGCTTCGGGGCGGAGTCCACGCCTTCATCCAGTTCCCTTGCTGCGGCCGTGGTGCTGCGTGGGACGGCTACGCCGTTCCTCAACGGCCTCACGACCCGCTCGGCCCGACGGGCCCTGGATCGTCCGCGCCTCGCCGCCACGCCCATCTCCAGATTCCTGGCAAGATGGACGCCCACCATCAATCCACCATCCAGGATCGACTGGGCCTCGCTGCGGCGCTGCGCCTATTCGGGTCACGAGGCCGACGCAGCTCTCAAGCTAGCCCTCCACGCCCTGCCCCATCCGGCCCATCCTGCCTCGGTCGGCCCCTCCTGTCCTGCCTGCGGGTCCATCGACCGCTCCCTCGGCCACCGTTACTGGTGCTGCCGTTCCATCAGGCCTCTCATCAGAGAGGCCTTCAACATCATAGGGCGGCCCCCTGACCTGCAGGCTTGGATCTTCGGCGGGTCCGGCCTTGAGGACGACGCCCTTTCCATCTTGGCGTCGGCAAAGTTGCGAATTTATCGCTACTTTGTACAGGTTGGGCTCGGAGAAGCAGTGGAAGACCCGCTCATCGCCTGGTCCAGGACCCTCCAGCGCCGAGGTTTTCTTCCTCCATCTCCCATCACCATCTTGTAAAATTTGTTTCATATATGTATATATTTTCTCTTCTCTTCTCTCTTCTTATTTTCTTTTTCTCTCCCTATGATTGAAAATATGTAATATTGTCTAAGATGACAATAAATATTTTTTAATTGTCAAATTGTCACACAGACACACAGACATTCAATTTTATATACAGGGTGATCCAAAAGTCCCGCACTATTTTAAAAATTAATAACTCCGCGAATATTTGCGCTAGAGCAATGCGGTAAACACCATTGTATTCAGGATGCAATGGGATTTTTTATGGCAAATAATGAAAAATTCGAAATTGATTTTAGTTACAATTTTATTCGCCAGATGGCGCTCTACCCGAATCAAAGATTCAGCGGCCAAATTGTTTGATAAATTGAAAAATATAACTGATCGACACGTATTTTTCCTTTTTGAATACCAGGAAAGAACCCTAATAATATCAAATAACAAATTAATAAAACACCACTTCGCCAAAAGTATGAAGAATTGGTTAACGATTTTCAAATACAATTAGAGATATGTAAAATAGGTAAATGCAAATTAAAACATGTAGCAAAATATTTATTTTTATATGAGGTTTTGTGAAATAGATTAAGTGTTTGAAAAACACTGCTGATATCAATACACGAATTTTTGAAATGTTAATATAGTACCAAAAATTATGATGGCACTATTAATAGGATTTCTTGCTATAAGAAATGTGTAGTTTCTTGACTGATTGGCGACCCTTGACTATTTAACTGGATATATGTCATGATCCAACAAATGAAATATAGAGGGGAGTGACAAAATATATTTGTCGTACTTTATTCAAAATATCCTATGGGCTTGTCAAATGTTATCATTGTTTATTATACTGTACACAATTTTAAAAATGTGTCCCCTCAAATAAAAATAAATTTTAAATCGACCTTTTGCGTTGAAAAACGTGGTAGTAAAATCATTTTGTATTATTTTATTTTCACAAAATTTCTAAAGTTATTGGTGTACAGAAAATATTCCTTATGCTACATGTATTTCTTATGTATGTATTTCTATGTTATCTATTATCTATGTATTTCTTCTAATGAGCGAAAAGCGAAAAACTAAACATAAGGGGTAAAATTGTGTGTACCAGTGTTATTCGAGAAGTTACAACACTCTGGTTTGCACGACATAATATGTGAGCAAATGACAAACAAAATATTACTGTTCACAAAAAAAAGAGTCAAGATGTGAGGACAGCATTTATTATCCCCATATCCCAACACAAAGAGCTGCAAAATATTGATAGATAATATAATACATGGCGGCTTATACAACACATGAGGTAACTGCCTTCTCTCTTGTATTAGGTCACAATCCTTGCTCAATGTGGCACCCTTCATTCTCAATCACCGCCTGCAGACGATAAATGACAGAATGGTCACAATTAAATAGTTGAAATTTATAAAACGTGCCATCTGATAGAAGCCTTCAACATGGCCAATGTGGTAGGCCGGCATACATAAAAACGCGACTTAATGTACCCCCATAACCGAAATTGTAAGGCGTCAAGTCTGTTGATCTTGGAGGCCACTGGTATATGAAGTGGCGACCTATCACACGATTTTCACCGAACGTATCCTTCAGCAATTGTTTGGCACCTCGGGAGATATGAGGAGGTCCTCCATCTTTCATGAATGTTATTTCGCTTAGTGCTTTTACCCTGCAATATGGGAATACCCTTTTCTCATAACGTTCACCAGTTACAAAAACGGTTTTAAAAGTTCTTCCATTGATTTTTCAAAGAAAAATGACCCAATAATAAAAGAAGTGAACCCACACAAAACTGTAACTCTAGGCTGGTAAAGTGGCATTTCTGTGAAAATCCTAGGGTTTTCTGTTGCCCAAATGCGGCTGTTTTGAATGTTAAATTCTCCGTTTAGAGAAAAGTGAGCATCATCTGTCCACAGAACATTCGACAGCCAGTTTTCATCAATATCAATTTGCCGGAAAACCCATGCAGCGAATTCTTGACGCATCTCAAAATCGCCAACTTTCAGCTCGTGAAATCTTTGCATTTTGTATGGGCACACACAATAGAGACATTAAGTGAAGCGTGTTCGGATATCACAATCATACTTCGGCGAATTTAACGCCAAAAGTTTAATTCGGGGATCACCTGTCCAGGATAACAAAAGTCAGTAGGTTGAGGACATGCTAACCGACCTCGACCTTACACCGTTAAATAACGGAGAGAACACCTATCTATCTAAGTCCACAGGCACAGAATCCGCAATAGACATCACAGCGATAAATTACAACATCGCACCCACAACACAATGGAAAATCCTGAGAGGTGCAATCAGTGACCACAGACCAATTTTAACAACCTTAAACTTCAAAATTGAGAATGTCCATTAGAATAAAAGAACATGGAACTTTAGGAAAGCCGACTTGAAAAAAAAATCACAGAAAAGCTTGAAGAACTGTGCAACGAAAAATTGAATTACAGAACGCTTGACAAAAGCTTGGAAAAATTCTCTTCGAACATTTAAAAAGCTGCAAAAGAGCATCGATAACTAGAGGTAGACGTAAAGACCTGTGGATACCTTACTGGAAGGACCACAACATCGAGGCAATGATTTCAGAGAGAGAGACAATATCAATGGACTTCTTAAAACAAATAAAACAGAAAGGAACTCATTGAAATTATTCACAAAATATAACAAGAAATTTGGATATTCAAACAAGAAAAATGGCAGAATTCTGCGAAAAAAAATGGATCCAAGAAAGGACAGCCAACACTGGAATATAATTAGAGTGTTAGAGAACAATCAAAACCAACACCAATCCTCCAATACTCTAACCGATATGAATAGAACAGCGAGAACGAGAACAAACAGATGGCTGACATAATTGCTGAATATCTTTCAAGCACTTCCATTCTCAACTATACGAATGAAGAAAGGACTCTAAAAATAATATAAACCAGTTAGTTAAACAAGCAAGAAACTTCCATCAACAAGATATTTTCTCGAGAGACTTCACACTGAATGAGCTAAACTCATCAATAAAAAAATCCAAGAGGTCACCAAGAGATAATCTAATCTTTGGTCAAATGATTAAACACTTTGAAGTCAAAGCTAATAATCAACTCCTACGAATACTGAACATTTCATGGCAAACTGGTAAACTACCAAAGAATTGGAAGATATCAATTATAGTGCCAATACTGAAGCCAAACAAAGATGCCAAGGAATACAAGAACTATCGGCCAATTGCTCTCGCCAGCATACTTTGTAAAATACCAGAACGAATTATCCACTCTAGGCTCATAGTCTGGCTCACAAAAAAATAATAAAATAAACCTCTACCAAACGGCCTATAGATCCCAGCACTGTACAACTGATCAACTGTTCTACTTCTGTCAATCAATAATAGATTCTTTCCGGGAAAAACCGCCAAAGAAGACCACGGCTATATTCCTTGATATGACCTCAGCTTTTGATCGAGTGTGGAGGGAGAAATTACGTGAAAAGCTGCACAACATCGGAGTAAGAGGAAAAACCTTAATGTGGATTGCAGACTTCTTAAGGGGAAGAAGGTTAAAGGTTCGGTTTATGGAGAATTTTCCAAGGAAGGAAGAACATGGGCTGGTGTACCTCAGGGATCTGTGCTCAGTCCTCTACTCTATCTGCTATATATTAACGACATACATCCTTACCTCACTGAAGACACAAAGGTTGCCTGTTATGCAGATGATAAATCCATATGGCACACAAGTAGCAGCATAGAAAAATCGTAAAAGATACTGAAGACATCAATGAGAGGATGGAGAAGTGGGCAATGGAACTCCAAATGACCATAAACCCAATAAAACCAAACCTATGCGTCTTCTCCACTCCCAGGGAAAAAGGCATAAATATAACCACAAAATAAGCTTAAACAAACAAATAATTGATAAAATTAGAAATCCATAATACCTAGGTGTGATACTGCAGTCCTGGATCTTTCCAGTTGGTCTCGAGGACCACGCCATCACCATCTCCTAAGCGGCGAAGTACGCGATCTACGTATTCATCGTAGATCGCAAAATGCGTGGTGTCGCTGGAGACCCACTGGCGATTCTCCACCAAACTCTGCAGCGCTGGCAGAGGCGCCATATTCATTGTACATAGTGTATATAATGCATATTATCTTTTTTAATAGTGCAGACTGTGTATGTATTGACAAGATGTCAACAAAATTATTTTAATTATTATTTATGAGGAATTTTAATTTTCATAGCACATAATTAGCACCTCAAATAGAGCTATCAGAAAACTAAACATTCTGAGAAGGCTATATGGAACAAATTGGGGAGCAAAACCCAGAATTCTCAGAACAACATATACCACCTTAATAAGGCCGATAATGGAATATGCAACACCGGTCTGGGCTCCCTCAAGCTCATCACTAAAAGTAAGACTAGACAGTGTTCAAGCAAAAGCGGCCAAAATAATCACTGGTTCTGTTTCATCCACCAACAATGAGAAAATTCAGAGAGAATGTGTTCTAGACCTACTCGCTCGAAAGCAGAAGATAAAATAAAAACAACTTGGATCGGCACTTCGGAAACGAGGAACCAGAGGACGAGATCTCTCTGACCACTTGTGGTTTGGTGGATCCGCCCTTTTCTGAGAATGAGGTGAAACTGACGGCTTTCAAGTTCGGGAAAAGGAAATCTTCTGGTCCCGAAGGGATCGATAACACGGTCGTGAAAGCCCTGGTAAGGATGCACCCATCGCTTCTTTCCAGGTTATTCAATAAGTGCCTGGACACTGGTACATTTCCTGAGGCATGGAAGGTTGCCCGAGTAGTGCTTCTCGAAAAGTCTGGTAGAAAGGGTAATTCTCCTAATGATTATCGTCCGCTTTCTTTACTAGTGTGTCTAGGTAAGGTCCTGGATAGCCTACTAGCTCAGCGACTGAAGCACTGGCTAGAGAGTAATGAGCTCCTTTCCTCTTTCCAACATGGTTTTAGGGAAGGGAAGTCCACAACCACAGCTCTGAACGAGGTGTTAGAGGGGGTTGAGATGGGCTTAAATAAGGGTGCTTGGGTTCTTTTCGTGGCCCTGGACATTGATGGCGCGTTCAACTCCATGAGCTGGAACAAGTTGATGAGAAATTTGATGGACATGGGTTGTCCTGATAATTTGTGCAGCTTGATTCGTGACTTCCTGAGGGATAGACGGATTAGCCTCAAGTTGGAAGTTGGAAAGAAACTGTGCTAGGGGTTGCCCCCAGGGCTCTTGCTGCGGACCTATTCTGTGGAATATCCTGGTAAACACCGTTTTCCAGGAGGAGCTCCATGAGGGAGACAGGCTGGTTCTCTATGCTGACGACCAGTTACTCATCATTGAGACTGCTTCGAGAGCGAAGGCTGAGAAGTGTGTTGAAACTTCTCTCCAAATTTTCTCGATCTGGGCCCATGACTCTGGCCTTAAGTTCAATGTCTCCAAAACTAAAGCCCTCATCTTTAAGCCTAGGGACATAAGAACTAAAAGGAAAGGGATCAAATGGGAACACAAGCCGGCTATCCGGATGGAAGGACGGAGGGTAGCGTTGGTCAATATGATGACCATCCTGGGGGTGGTCATTGATGACAAGATGGGTTGTCAATACCAGACGGAGGAGATGGTGGCGAGAGGCAGGGAGGCGTTGTGCAGGCCTGTCCTGGTTGGCCCTCAACGGGGGGGGGGGGGGGGGGGGGGGGGGAGAGAAGGAGGGTACTATTTTTAGGAACCTCTGCCTCTCCTGTGTCGAGACAATCCTGCTATATGCTTCCGGGGCTTGGTAGCGCCGAAACAGGGATCAGAAGGTGGCAACAACTCTAGAGAGAGTGCAGAGGACAGCGGCACTCAGAATCACAGGGGAATATCGCACTACCAGCAGTGAGGCTTTATTGGTCCTCGCTGGGCTTATTCCCCTGGGATTGAAACTAGAGGAGGAGACCATCAGACAGAAGATCTGGGAGAAAAGGGAAGATGCCCTGGGACTTTAAGCGGGGGCCCTGGAATCGAAGAGGGACACAAGGAAGCCTCCGCAGTGGTTGCCAAAGTGGAATTGGAGTCCTAGAGGGCCGACAGGGATTGGCACGGAGGTTTTCATTGATGATAGTAAGTCTGGAACCAATACTGGAGCTGGGGTAGTGATATTCACTAATGGAGAGCTGATCTTCCAAGAAAGTTTAACACTTAGAGTGGACGAATTGGTCTTTTCAGCCGAGCTGGTTGCGATCAGGGTAGCCCTCAGAGTGTGTGCCGAGAAGAACTTCAGCCCGGACCGCCTCTATTCAGATTCTATGTCGGCCCTCGTCGTTATCAATCTGGAGATAGGGCAACTCGCGCATCAAATAATCCAGGAGCTGGAGATGATGACGCGGGCTCCGGAGCTCCCTTGGTTTAGGAAACACAGCCTCATCGAAGGTAATGAGTTCGCAGACAGGATCGCTAAGGCAGGATGCTTTAGAGGTAGATCACTGAGGACCCCAGTGACCAAGAAAGAAGTTTATAGGAGGATCAGGGGTCACGTCCAGGACTTATGGTTGGACAGATGGAGGAACAGTGTGAAGGGGAGAGAGGTATTCAATGGGGTAACAACACCCGAGTACCTCTGTAAGGTAATGTCCCACAAACTCATTAGGGTAGTTCGGGACATGGGCTCTTCCCCAAGTCACCACAGATTTAAAATTAAGAGAAACCCTGATTTCGTCTATGGAGAAAGGGATGTGAATGCACGCCACTACGTCTTGGATTGTCCAAGGGTAGTGGGTGTGCAGGAAGAGAGAAGGAGGGCGAGGGGCGCGATCGAGAGTAAGCTGCTGAGAAATCACAGCAAGCTTCTTGAGAAAGCCCACGACGTGGCAGCTGAGCTTTTCCTCAGCTGTGAGTGAACAGAGTCGACCTGGGGCTGCCTCCCCGCGGTCCCTGCTGGACACAGTAGATAGTTTCCTATTTTGCTGTGATTAAAGGCCACCGGTATAGAAATCCTTCCAGACAAGTTGTCTGGGAGGTGGTGTTTCCAGGTACAATGTCCAAGCACTAGCTTGGATACCGTTACTTGGCTTATGAGTTGAACATAATAGCAGCGAAGGGCATGCTTCGCATGCCGGCTTGTGGACTGAAAGGTCTGGGTGGCCATCTGCTTCTAGGGTGTACCAACTGTGCTTAGGTGGGATCCTCCAGTTCTTGTTTATTTTGGCTACTGTTTCTATTTCTTTAAAAGTAAGTTTTTTTTCTGTAGCAAGGGTTCTTTTGTGCCTTTTTTCGCTAGCGCATCAGCAGCTTCAATGCTAACATGTAAGGGTATCCATTGAAGGTGAATTTTTGAGGTATTGAGAGTATTTGGAGATAACCAATTATGTTCCTGCTTACTGTAAGAATAAATCAGAGGTTGGATCTCAGAAAGTATGTTTAATTATCAAATAGATTATATTTAGATGACAAACAATAGAGAGTTAAAA
This sequence comes from Cordylochernes scorpioides, assembly GCA_030710605.1. NCBI lineage: Eukaryota > Metazoa > Arthropoda > Arachnida > Pseudoscorpiones > Chernetidae > Cordylochernes > Cordylochernes scorpioides. The sequence continues at coordinate 23,979,930 of CP092880.1, forward strand.
GAGGTAAGCGGTGGCAGTCAACAAGCAAGCAAATCTGAAACCTATATACAGTTACGTAATGTCTGGGGGAAGTGGCCGTTGCTAAGCGACAGCCGAGGTGCGAGTCACTTTTCAACACTCCCACCTGACGAGCACTCCGTTGTTTCAAACAGTCCAAGTTGGCTCCTTAGTCTTTTATGCCTTTCTGGAGGTAGAGCTTTCGTAAATATGTCTGCAGCAAAATCAGCATCGGAAAAACCTATCAGGGTTGAAGTGCAGGAACTCCCACCAAAACAAATACCGATGTTTTTCGTAGCTTTTAAGTATCCAAATATTTTCTTTACTGCGGTCCAATGTGAAGGTCCTGGGTTGTTCATAAATTGGCTAACCCTGCTGACTGCGTAGGCAATATCAGGTCTAGTTCCAGTCATGAGGTACATTAAACTACCAATTGTCTGTCTGTATGGAATCTTGTTCATTTCTTCAATTTCCTGATCATCCTTTGGGCACATCTCTTTTGTTAGTTTTGAGTAAGGATCAGAAGGTACAGATTGTAACTTAATATCAAGAAGGTTGTAATGTTCAAGTGTTCTTTCAATGTATGAGGCTTGATGCAGAAATAACATTTTAGTTGTTCTATCTCGATATATTTGTAGGCCAAGGAAATAATCGGCAGTAAAAGTTTTTATTTCAAAATTGGAATTTAAGTACTGTACTATATCATCTAAATGTTGTTTATTTACACTGCAGATTAAGCAATCATCTACATATATTGCAAGTAATATGTAAGCCTGTTTACATTTCATTGTATAGACACATGAATCTGATATGCTAGGTTTGAGATCAAACTTAATTAAAAACTCATGAAATTTCTTGTTCCACATTCTGGGGGATTGCTTAAGACCATAGATGCTTTTCTGAAGAGAGCAAACATGATTTGGAAAATCTGGGTTTTCATAACCTTGGGGTTGTTCCATGTAAAGTTCTTCTTCCAAATCACCATTCAAGAAGGCAGATTTTACATCTAACTGAATCATTTCCATATCAAGTGATGCACAAAGTGATAAGATTGTTCTAATTGAATCGAATTTTACTACTGGAGAAAAAGTTTCACCATAATCAAGTCCTGGTTTTTGTGAATAACCTTTCGCAACTAGTCTAGCCTTAAACATTTTATTTGATCCATCTGCATTTTGCTTTATTTTGTATACCCACTTGCATGCAATAGCTTTTCTGTCTGATGGTAGTGTCACATACGTCCATGTTTGATTTTTCATCAAGGAATTGAATTCATCGTCCATAGCTAGTTTCCACTGTTTTGAGTTTTGTCCTACAATTGCATCTTCATAGTTCAATGGTTCTTGGTCATGGACATAACAAGCATATGAAATAGCTCTTGTACAGCTGGTTGATGTTTGTTCATTTTCTCTGATTCTATTCCTGAGAGGGTATCGACATGATTCTTCTGGTTTGGAACTGGTATTTGTGTTATCAACACTTTCTTCACTGTATATAGTTACCTGCTCTTGTTGGTTATCCTGAATATTTTCTGATGTATTAGCTTCAGTAAATATTACATCTCTGCTTATGATAATTTTTCTAGCAATAGGATCCCACATTCTATAATTTTTGTTAGTTTCAGTATATCCAACAAAAAATGTACGAATACTCTTTTTGTCTAATTTCTTTCTGTTATCTTTTGGTATATGCACATAAGCGTTACATCCAAAAGTTTTCAAATGTAAGATGGAGGGTTTTCTCTTGTACCATATTTCATAAGGTGTAGAATTTCCCAATACTTTAGTAGTACATCTATTTAAGAGATAGACTGCTGTGTTTACGGCTTCAGCCCACAGTTCAAGCGGCATTTTTCTTCCATGTAACAAGCATCTAGCTGATTCAACTATTGTTCTGTTATCTCTTTCAGCAATTCCATTCTGTTCTGGGGTATATGGAGCAGTGAGTTCATGAACAATTCCTAGAGATTTTAGATAATCAGAAAAATTCTTATTTAAGAATTCTGTGCCATTATCTGTTCTGAATCTTTTTATTTTATTTCCAGTTTCAGTCCTAACTCTTTTTACAAATTCTTTAAATTTCTCAAGTACATCTGATTTATGCCTAATGAAGTAGGCCACTCTAAATCTTGAAAAATCATCCTTGAATGATACAAAATATAATGATCCACCTGGTGATCTTTTACTCATTGGTCCACAAACATCTGAATAGATCAGCTCTCCTGGATAGGTCGAATTTGGACTTGTTGACGCGTGAAAAACCTTTCTATTTTGTTTTCCATAGATGCATGCTTCACATAGTAAAGAATCAGGCTTTTCTCTAATTTTAATGTCGTCTTCAAAAACATTATTTTCAAACATTTGGGTTAATTTTATAGGATTTACATGACCCATTCTTTGATGCCATATATCTAGACTTAACTGAGCAACATGAGTTTGTGAAGATTGCTTTGCTTTAATAAAAATTCTATAAAGATTTGAATTGTCCTTTATTCCAGTAACTAGCACTTTCGAATTTTTAGTCAATTTTATCTGATTTCCTTTACAAATGAGCGTCAAACCATGTTTTGTTGCAGTAGATATTGAGAAAAGATTAGTCTCCAATTCAGGTACATAGAGAACATCCAAAAGAGTTGCATTAATTTTCTGACTATCAACATAAGAGAGAATATCAATATTTCCCTTACCTTTTGCATAGATCTTCTTTCCATCTCCAAGGCACACAGGATGAACACCTTCTGGTATTTCTTCGAACGTAGAGAACCATTCTCTTCTGAAAGTCATGTGATCCGTTGCTCCAGAATCTGCAATCCAGGAATCCTTTGTTTCAGCGAGGAAGGCACTTGTCTCAGCTGAAAAAGCACAGCTATCATCTCTGGATGAAGAACTTGGCTGTTGTCCTTTTTGTTCTTCCTTTCTTTTATAGCATTCTTTCCACCAATGTCCTTTCTTCTTGCAATATCCACAGTGTGTGTTCTTCTTTTTATCTTTAATGGATTGTTAATGCTGCTGCTGTTTGTTGGAAGCTGTTGAATTTCTGTTGAACTTTGAAAAAGTCATCAAGGCATTATCTGGTTTAGAATTTCCTGAAGAATCCCAATGATCCTGTAAGCTTTCTTCTTTCAGTAATCTTGCCGTCAAGTTTTCTAGAGTCTTTTCTTCTGATGAAACTGAATCCCATGCTGTTATGAAATTCTTGTATTTATCAGGCAAGCTGCAAATTATCTTTGTAATTAGGGCAACATCAGAGATTGGCTCACCTAGATCTTTCATTTGTTGTGCCAGAGTTTCAACTTTGGAAATATGAGTAGCAATGTTATCATTTGGATTCATTTTATATTCGAAAAATCTTTGTTGCAGCAAATATTTGTTTGTTTCAGATTTCAGTTCATATATTGTTGATAATTTCTTCCACATTTCTGCTGAAGTCTGGCAATTAACAATCTGTTGAAGATATTTAAACTCTAGAGCAGTAGTAATCAGCATTTTGGATTTTGCATCTTTCTTTTTCCAGTTAGAGAATTTTGCAATATCCTCTATTTCAGGTTTTACCTCAGAGCCATCAGTTATACTGAGAAGATCTTTTGCTTCTAGAATAATCTTCATTTGAAATTTCCATAGATGAAAATTATCGCCGTTGAATTTTTGAATTTGTGGAAGTTCAGTTGTCATCTTGAGCAAGCAAACGAATTTCAGCTTAGATAAACAAAAAATATTTGATACCAACCAAGCTCTGCTGCCATGTAAGAATAAATCAGAGGTTGGATCTCAGAAAGTATGTTTAATTATCAAATAGATTATATTTAGATGACAAACAATAGAGAGTTAAAAGAGGTAAGCGGTGGCAGTCAACAAGCAAGCAAATCTGAAACCTATATACAGTTACGTAATGTCTGGGGGAAGTGGCCGTTGCTAAGCGACAGCCGAGGTGCGAGTCACTTTTCAACACTTACTTTGTCTCTAAGTTCCCCTGTGTGACTCAAGTGTTGTATGGCACTTCTACTATGAGTAAGAATCCATATATCGTGATGTTTAGTATTTCTGATGGATTTTAAGACTTCATAGATGGCTATAAGTTCTGATCTGAAGATTGAGCAAAAATCTGGGTTTCTTCAGTTCATTTTCTCATTGCCATTTGTGGTTTTAATGAGAGAGCCACTGCCAGTGTGTCCCAACTCGTCTCTGCTACCATCGGTATAGATAGTTATTGCATTTTTAGGAATTTTATTAATTATTTCTATTGATAATTGTTTTAAGTATTCTGGATTTTGGTATTGTTTGTTGGTGGGTTCGTTTAAAGTGGCATTAAAAATAACATTTTGTTAGTGGTTCGCATGTAGATATTTTTTCAGCTAAATAATATTTTTCCACTTTATATTTTAAAAATCCATTTCTTTTGGCCAGGTGGAGAGGGCCTTCTTTTTTGAGTCTTATATTGGGTTCCCAAATAAGTATGTTTTTGAAAGTTCTGTGTTTATTTTCATAACTTTTGATTTTGTTTATATATTTTGGCAGATTGTACCTTATTCTATCCTTTAAGGGCATAATGTCTGCCTCGCAAAGTACAATATTATTAGGGCAGGTATTTCGAAGACCTGTAATAATTCTAGGTGCATTTAGTTGTATCCTTTCCAGTGTTTTTAGATTTGTTTCAGATGCTGTACCATATATTTGATATCCATATTCCAAGATAGGTCTCATTAGAGATGTGTAAGTTAATTTTAGTGTTGTTGCTTCAGCTCTCCACTCTTCCTGAAATATATTTCAAGATTTTTAATCGGTCTCTTCCTTTTCTAACAACTCCTTCAATATGTTTACTGGAATTAATTTCTGGATCCAGGGTGTAGCCGAGATATTTAGGATGTTTATTATATAGCAATTGTTGTTCTTTCAGAATAATATTTGGTCTTATTTTGTATAGTTTCTTATCGGTAGTAAAAAGACAGGTTTCAGATTTTTGGGGGTTAAATTCTAATTTATGTTTATTAGCAAATTTTTCTAGGTGGAGAATAGTCTTGTTCAAATCTCTTTCAGCTTTTTTCCAGTTAGTGTTGCTGCTCCATAGAATAATGTCATCAGCGAAAAGTCCAATATTGGTTTTATGTGAAAATTTGTCTTCTATGCCTGCAATAAATAGGGTGAAGAGAGTTGGGCTAAGGACTGATCCTTGTGGTAATCCTTGGTACAATTTGAAGGTTTTAGATAGAGTGCCATTATATTTTACCCTGATGTATATATTTTTAAGGGAATCATTTATCCAAGTGATAGCTTTTCCATCAATTTTGAAATGTTTGTATAATTTTGTAATTAACTTGTTTTTCCATACCTTATCAAAAGCTTGTGTAAGGTCTAAAAAGCAGCTATGGTGTGGTTAGTTGGCTTTTTGTTTTGTGCATCTTTTACCTTTTGTGTGAAAAATAAGAGTTGGACTATTGTCCCATGTCCTTTCCTAAATCCATATTGTTCTTCTGGTAAGAGATTTCTTGTGTCGGGGTGGTAGGTGAGTCGTCTGAATATAATTTTTTCCATTAATTTGCAGCAAATATTTGTGAGGGAGATAGGTCGGTATTTTTTTTGGGTCATCAGCAGATTTGTCAAGTTTTTTAATGGGAATTATTGTTGCATTTTTACAGTCTTGAGGCAATTTTCCAGTTTTCCAGGAGTTATTGAAAATATTAAGAAGTCTTTCTTTGCCAATTTTGCCCAAGTTTGATATCATTCGGCCATGGATTCCATCTGGCCCAGGAGTCTTTTTTGTGTCAGTGTTTTCTAATGCATAAGCTAGCTCTTTCATATTGATTTTTTTCATGGAAAATATTATGAGTGCTGGTGACATTTTTACAGTCATGACCTTTTTTCAACCTTGATTTTACTACTTATTTGATATGAATTACCTAAAAGATTGGCAGCAATTTTGTCATTAGTTGCTGGTGTACCATCTGTATTCTCAAACATATTTGTGTTTTCAGTTTGTGGCTTGACTCTGTCAATTTGTTTTGCCAAATTCCAAAGTTTTGTATTTGGGTTTCTTGGGTTCAGGTTTTCACAAGTTTGTTTCCATTTTTCCCTTTTCACATTTACGTATAATCTTTTTATTTTTGCAATCACAATGTTCAGTTCAGTTCTACAATTTGTTTGGTTTTGGGTGCACTTTTTAGTAGTTCATTTCTTTTAGTTATAAGTGTTTGAATATTTTTTGCCTGGTGTGTATAATTTGGAATCCATTTCTTAATATAACCTCTTGGTATTGAAATTTTGGCTGCTTTAATAATGGTGTTTTCGAAAGATATCATATTAGCCTTTTTGAAGTTCCATAATTTTTCTTAATTGAGCTAGTTTTGGTCTTGGTGCTAATTTCTATCAAATTAGGCAAATGATCACTTTCAAAACCTTTTAATATTTGCTATTTGCATTTGTGGAAAATGTCAGGATAGTAAAAACTTATATCAAGGGCTTGTGCAGTATTATAGCTGTAGGAATGATGGGTAGGATTTCCATCATTTAAGCACATGAAGGCATTGTCGTCAAATATGTTTGATAGTATTTTGCCTCTTGGGTTTGGCGTAGAACATCCCCATAGTTGATGTTTGGCATTAAGGTCACCTAAAATAATAGTGTTGTCTCTAAGAAATTGAGCCATTGTTCCATCGTCAATAAATATATTGTTTGGAGGGTGATACATATTGTATATGTTGATGGCTTTGTTTTGATTGAGGTAGACTTTGATACCTTGGGTGTCGAGGTCTAATGTGTTTGGAATATTAACGGCTATGTCCTCATAGTACAAATTATTGATTAAAAATGCTAGGCCACGCCCTTTAACAGCATATACAGATGGATCTTCAGACCTTACCCTGAGTAATGGAGGGGCCGGAATTAACATAATACTGCAAGATGGAACAAACATCAAAATCAAAGAAGGAGCAGGACAGATTTCGTCAAACTTCACTTGTGAACTGACAGCTATCTGGAAAGCCCTTGATGTATGCCTTAACCAATCATCCCTGCATCAAGCAGAAGGAATTTTAATATACAGCGACTCCATATCCGCTCTAGAAGCAATTCAGAAGGGCAATACTAAAATCACACAGAAAATACACTCGTTACTTACCCAACTGGAACCATTGGAGAATAACTGCATTCTACATTGGATCCCTGCCCATGCTGGGATCGGGAGTAATGAAATGGCATTTGAATTGGCGAAGGAAGCCAGAAGGTTGAGCCAAAGGAAAGAACAAATGTCATTATTTGACGCTGATTCTTTGTCAGAATACAAGATAATTAAACAAAAAAATAAGAAAAGATCAAAATGCTAAATAAACTCCGAGAGAAAAATGACAAAAACTATAACAAGACTTATAACAAAACACTATAAAGGAATGACAATACATCCAGATGGCACAAGAACCTATAGGGCATGCAACAATTGTCCTGGTGTGGAACTTACACCTACCCACATATTCTCATGTCCAGCAATGGCCGCAGCCTTGCAGAAATTTGGCATACACCCAGAGCAGCAGCTTTACACACCAAAGATAGTGGACATTGCTGCTGATGTGATGGAGATGCATGGTACATCTGAGGCTCTTTATTGGACACGACAACAACAACGGCATTCCAGAGTAAAATAAATTATCAGAGATAGATACATATTTTTCAAATGAATTAAAATAAATATAATCGATACTGAGTGAGAGTTGAATTAAAAATATTAGAATTTTATTATCTTCGGAAACAAACCGTATCTAAAATATCAATTTTCTTTTTGCTACATGTTTTAATTTGCATTTACCTATTTTACATATCTCTGATTGTATTTGAAAATCGTTAACCAATTCTTCATACTTTTGGCGAAGTGGTGTTTTATTAATTTGTTATTTGATATTATTAGGGTTCTTTCCTGGTATTCAAAAAGAAAAAATACGTGTCGATCAGTTATATTTTTCAATTTATCAAACAATTTGGCCGCTGAATCTCTGATTCTGGTAGAGCGCCATCTGGCGAATAAAATTGTAACTAAAATCAATTTCGAATTTTACATTATTTGCCATAAAAATTCCCATTGCATCCTGAACACAATGGTGTTTACCGCATTGCTCTAGCGCGAATATTCGCGGAGTTATTAATTTTTAAAGTTGTGCGGGACTTTTGGATCACCCTGTATATAGATTCTTCAGAAAAATAATTCGAAAAGGTGTAAAGCTAATATCTAGTACAATGTTAACTATTCTTTCTTAACTTTAGAACAAACACACAACCAAGATATTTCACTATAAGAATTGTAGCCATTATAAGACACGAATACTTATTTTATACATAAAACAAACTTCTACTGTTCTTAATGCGATGGAAAAAAATATTAGGAGGGTTTAGCGCATCAGATTGGTGATCCCTCCCAGCTGTTTCGCCAATATAATCTACCAGACCACTTCTTGGAGTTCTAATACTGTATTGGAAGGTTATGATAAGCGGTCTGGTAGATTAAATTGGCGAAACAGCTGGGTGGATTCATCACTGATGAACCAAACCCTCCCAATATTATTTCATCGCAGTAAGGACAGTAGAATTTTGATTAATATGTAAAAGAAACATTCAATTCTTATATATAGATATGCGGTAAAAAGACGCGCTTCCCCTAACAACCAATTGTTCATTAGTATATAATTGTTGACTTTGCTTAGAATTTTTAATGAAACTGATTCCAATAATTATTAATTAAACATTATATTTATTGATTTACAAGAGAGAGAACAAAATATAAAAGGGAAACTAATATTGAACAAAAGGAACTTTTTTCTGTTTCGGTTAGCGCCTATTTACCTGTGAACTTACACACACTCTGTGAAACAATTAATTAATATATGTACAACAATAATCTATCATCTAAAATATATTAAATGATATATACAATAATATGCGTATATAATAATAATAAGCGTCAAAAATAGTTTAAATTTATTATAATAGATGGCGTGATAATACATCATAATAAATGATGTAAGTAAATATTGTATAAATAGGCGTCTGATTTTATTAACAAAGTGGGAGAATTTTCGTTTGGTTCGAATATCAATAAATAGTTTAAATTTATGATAATAGATGGCGCGATAATACATCATAATAAATGATGTAAGTAAATATTGTATAAATAGGCGTCTGATTTTATTAACAAAGTGGGAGAATTTTCGTTTGGTTCGAATATCAATAAATAGTTTAAATTTATGATAATAGATGGCGCGATAATACATCATAATAAATAATATAAGTAAATATTGTATAAATAGGCGTCTGATTTTATTAACAAAGTGGGAGAATTTTCGTTTGGTTCGAATATCAATAAATAGTTTAAATTTATGATAATAGATGGCGTGATAATACATCATAATAAATAATATAAGTAAATATTGTACAAATAGGCGTCTGATTTTATTAACAAAGTGGTAGAATTTTCGTTTGGTTCGAATATCAATAAATAGTTTAAATTTATGATAATAGATGGCGTGATAATACATCATAATAAATAATATAAGTAAATATTGTATAAATATAGGCGTCTGATTTTATTAACAAAGTGGGAGAATTTTCGTTTGGTTCGAATATCAATAAATAGTTTAAATTTATGATAATAGATGGCGTGATAATACATCATAATAAATAAAGTAAATATTACGATGCACTAGATAAAAGTAAATATTGTAAATAGGTGTCTGATTTTATTAACAAAGTGGTAGAATTATCGTTTGGTTTGAAAAAGTGATAAATATGGCGGTCGTCCAGTGTTGCCGAATGTAATGAGAACATCAATTACCCCAATTGACCGAGATTGTAAAATTACCATATGTATGAGGAGGCGCTTCACATAATATTCTCAAATTTTTCTTCAGCTGATGGGGAACGTTGTAAATATGTTAAATGAGTATGCAAATGTAAATAAATGAAATGTAAATATATTGTTTACAAAACAGAATACAATCGAATGTTTTTTATTGTTTTTTTTTGTATGTAATTAGTGTAAATAACTTGTCTCTATTGTTGCATATGCAATATTACATTTATAATTCAATTGCCAGGTAAGGCCTGTAGAGATAATAGCGTTGATGATTATGTGAGAGATTATTACAAATTTTATATATGTAATATTGTATAGTGAACAATTGAAGTAAAAATTTTATAAAAACAATATTCAAAGCGGGTCTGATGGGATTGAGTCCAGTTGCGGACTATGAACAAATGTTTATTTTAAGTATATGTATTTATTTAGATGAAAAGCTTGTAGAAGAGTTCTTAAACTCGAAAGCTTTCTATTATATAATAATTTTTTAAAAATGATTAAATAAAAAAGGCATATCCTGACCAGGCTTTTTAGAAGGCAGAGCACCATCTAGTGCAAGCATGTCAAACTCAAATCCTAACAAGGGCCAAATAAAAAAGTAATAAAGCTATGTGGGCCGCAAAAAAAAAAAAAAAAAAAAAGAAAACAAGTAATTAAATTTTTATAGTAACATTTATGTAGGTTTATTTTTAAAAATACTATTAAGAAAAAAGAAAGTAAAGTTAATATTTTCTCCCTGATATTTGGCATCTCTTTTCTGCTACCATCTTTCCTACTTCGGGGGAAATCTTGTTCGCAGTGATTAATTTTAAAACTGACCCAAGGTGAACGTCAGTAATTATCGATCTGATTGGAGCTTTATTTCCTTTCATAAGTGAAAATAACTGCTCGCACCGATAAGTACTTCCAAACATGGACATAATTTCATATGCTAATTTTCGAGTGTTTTCAAATCTGGCTGGCAAATATTTGTAAAATTCAGAAACGTCAACTTCAATGAATTTTGCCTTTAAATCTGAATCGCACTGGATATCTATTACCTCCATTTGCATATGATTAGGTACTGATTCTATATTTATCGAGAAAATCGAAGAAAACAAAGTAAACTTGCCTTCCAAAGATTTGAAATCAGAAAACCTTGTTTCAAATTCATTTCTAAGACTTAAATTTTTTTCCGCATATTTTTGATACGATGCAGTTTCACCTAAACATGATTTGCACATGTTGCATGTCGGAAAGTGCATTAAATCTTCGTTTTTCAACTGCTTTTCCCAAAGAACTAGCTTACATTTGAATGCATTAACTTGGTCACACATGTTGGTAATGATCTGATCCTTTCCTTGCAGTTTCACATTTAAATCCGACAAGTGTTTTGTTATGTCAACCATGAAGGAAAAATCTTGCAACCATACTTGATCAGAAAACAAAGTGATGTCTTGATTCTTGGTTATTAAAAACTGATATATTTCTTCTTTCAAGTCCCAAAATGGTTTGAGAACCTTGGAGCATGATAGCCAACGTACCTCGGTATAGTATGATAAACCTGAATATTTGCTTTCTAATTCAGTTAAGAACAGAGAGAACTGTCGCTGATTTAAACCTCGAGATCTTATGAAATTGATGAATTTTTTGATAGGTGTCAACACATTTTCCATTTTTATTACCTTCGTACATAATACTTCCTGATGTATAATGCAATGCGTATGATGAATATTGGAACTATCAGAAATTTCACTTAGTTTATTTCGCAGTAATGCTACGAAACCGTTGGTTTTTCCAGTCATTGAAGGAGCTCCATCTGTTGCTACAGAAGTCAATTTTGATTGAGGTAAATTGTATTTTTACAGAAGATCATAAACGCAATTAAATATATCTTCTCCTGTAGTAGTGCCATGCATCGGTAATAGTTCCAATAATTCCTCAAAAATGTTGAAATCCGTGTCGCAAGCTCGAAAAAAAAAAAAAAAAACAGCTAACTGAGCTACGCCCCCAATGTCCGTACTCTCATCATAGGCAATGGAAAATGCTTCGAAACAAGATGATTTTTCTTTTATCTGATCATTTAAATTTCTGGCCATATCAGTAACTCTTTCCACAACGGTATTTCGAGACAAAGATATTGCTTGAAACGTCTTCACACTTCCAGGACAAACAATTTCTGCAGCTTTAATTAAACATTCCTTGATGAAATCACCTTCAGTAAAAGGTTTTGAGTGTTTAGCTATCATCTCCGATAAAACGTAGCTTGCATGCACCGCCGCTTCACTCTCTTGTGATACTTTAGTAAACATAAACTGTTGTTTTTTCATTCCCAACTTGAACTCTTTTAACTTTTCTTGTCTCATTAAACCTTCGTAGGTATCATATTTTGATTTATGTTGTTCATAATGACGTTTAATGTTATATAATTTTGGTACACTAATAGCATTATTACATATCAAGCAGATGATTTTATCTTTTACTTCAGAGCAAAAATACTCTAATTCCCACTTTAATTGAAAATTCCTATGTTCGTCAGCAATTTTTCGTTTAGTTTTACTGCCACTTTTTTAATTTATTTAACAGTTGGGAGAGACACGCCATATCCACAATTTGGATAATTGCGTGTATATTTTAAATTATATACAATTAATACAATTGAACATTGGAAATCATTAAAATTAAACGTTCAATGTCAAATTTTACATATAGCAATTATAAGTAGTAGCTTGAAATATGTACAGTCAACGCTTTCGCCTCAAAATATACATCCTGCAGAATCTATTAAACTTGATGTATTGGTCTTTATTGCAAGCAGCTTGTTTTCTATTAGTCAGGTAAAGTTGGTTTTCTTCCCTTAGATCAGAAGTTAATGGACAGTCTATCAGAAGATGTTCAGTGGTTTGTTGTTCGTTTCCACAAGTGCATGCAGGTGAACCAATTTTGCCAATTCTAAACAAATATGTGTTGAAGTCACCATGTCCAGTAAAAAATTGAACGTTATAGAAGTTGGGTTGAACATAGTTAGGAATTCTTGAAGTATCAAAGAATCCCTTGAAATTATCATTGGCACCTCCATAGTATTCCTCAAATTTCTGGTTTATAAAATTAGATATCATTTTTCTTTTAGTTGGATCTGATTTTTTGTATCCAATATTCATTTTTAGTATATTTGTTTCAATAAAATCCGTGAGCTTTGGTGTTCTAGCAACAATATGAGTACAGTTTGAAGATGTTGAATTATAAACCTGTGTACTGTGCTTCAAAATTTTGTACTGCAGAGAGTTTAATTTATCTTTGACTTTTTTGGGTATAAAGTTGTACCAGATCGTGGAACCATAAGTTAGTGAACTTCGAAACAGTGTCTTATAGAGTTCTATTCTTCTTTTACTGTACAGTCCCCATGCTTTCCCGGTTAATCCAATTAGGTATCCACTAGCTCTATTTGTCTTAGTAATAATCTCATCAATATGGGGCACAAAATCCAATTTGTTTTTATTTCTATGATTTTTAAAAGTTATTCCCATAATCTTCAGTTTTTCTACCCGATTGGCAGTGATAGTGTTAGGAATTTTTGCAGCTATTTTGCTATTAAACAAGTATAAGATTTTCGTTTTCTCTTCAGATACGGTCAACTTATTGTTCCCACACCAGTCTAATATTCTCCCCATGACCTTTCCTGTTGTATTCCGAAGTTCTGTCAAGTTGTTTCCCCAACATATCACAGTTAAATCATCCGCATAAGCAATGATTTCACTGTTTGATTCTGAATAGTTATTCAATAAATCGTTTAGAATAATATTCCATATTGTAGGGGATATAGGCCCACCCTGTGGACATCCCTTACTTAATTTTTTGTGGGTTTCATTTGATGAGTATCTAAATCTCACTCTTCTATTATTAAGAAAAGACTGTAGTAGTTTTATTATTGAAGCTTGAACGTTGTCCTCATCTAGTCTTTTCAGCACCATCGGCCACCATGCATTGTCGAACGCTCCACTTATATCAACTGCGATTATAGCTGTATATTCTTTGTTTTTATGTTCTAGAGCTATTTTGACAATTTCATTTAATGCAGAGATAGTAGATCTTGATCTTCTAAATCCATGTTGACGATTGTTAAGCAGATTTGAGTCTTCATAAAATTTTATTAGTTTGTTGTTAATTATTTTTTCAAATATTTTGGAAATATTTGAGTTGAGACAAATGGGTCTGTAGCTTTTATAAATTTTCATGTCTGTTTTACCTGGTTTGGGAATAATTATTACCTCAGATTTTTTCCATTCATTCGGATAATAATTTAAATCTAAGCATTTTTGAAAAAGTTTCACCAGTATTGGAACTATTAGTTGTTTAGTATGTTTTATCATATTGTTAGAAATATTATCAATTCCAGGCGTTTTCTTTGAGTTTAGCTCATCAATTATTCCATTTACTTCATTGGGCGTTATTATTATATTTTCTTTATTATGAAATCCTAAAGTATAGTTCCTTATGTTTTTGTGGAAGGTTGTGTCTTCATTATCTCTATCATCGGGGAAAAGGTTGTTCAAAAGTTCTACTGTCTTCTGGAATCGTTCTTCATCTTTATTCACTTCTAAGATTTCCAAAATGCCCTTTCGGTTAGAACCGTTTTTAATATTATTGTATACCCTGTATAAATTTCCATATGGGTTTTTTGATTTGATGTCCTCTAAGAAAAACCTCCAAGACATTCTTTTAGCCTTATTTATTTCCCTGACGTATTTGTTTCTTGCACTTTTATACTGTTGTTGAATATGGATAGAGGGATTTTTCGCCCGATAGTAGGAGTTACGGAGGTATTTACAATAGCTCTCAAGGCGTGTCAAGTCCGCGTTCCACCATCTGTTTATGTTGTTTTTTATTTGTTTGTTTTTTCTTAGTTTAAGAGTATTATACGCTGCTTCAATGAACGTGTTCGAAAGTTCTTTTACCGCGCTATCGACGTCTTTCCTAGTATTTGCTGTATCTAAAAAGTTTTCAATATTATTTTGATCTATTTTAATGAAATTCTGGGCAAAATTTGACCAGTTCGCCTTTTCTTCACTGAATTTCCATGTGGAATAATTAGTAGCTGTGGTGAAATTGTCAGTTATATGTACTTCATAGATTATTGCTACATGATCAGAGATCTGCGATATTTGTTCTGTGTGCCAGTCTCTGATAGCTGCTATTGCTTGTTTGTTAGTCAGCGTCAGAACAATCACACTAGCATTTCGACATGTAGTGGATTTATTATTATGTATGATTAAGTTCGTTTCGTCAATGATGGGGATCAATCTATGCCCATTGTAATTTTTTGCAGAATCATACCATAATGGCGATCTGGCGTTAAAGTCACCACTTATAATTAGGGGCGTGTTTATAAATGTTTCAGTTAGTGATCTGAAGAATGTTTCGTGCTCCTTTCTCATAGAATTGGGGTGAATATAAATATTTGATATAGCAATTTTCTCACTTGGTTTTGATGAAGACATATTGAATACAAAGGTCTGAAAAAAAAACTAGTAATCGCTAACACAAAATAATAAAACGTTTTAATTAATATTTTATTTTTTTTTTAATTAATATTTTTTAACTTACCAGACACAGAATAACTGCACAAATTATTGAACGTAACTTAATTTTTTTTTTTCTAGTACTCCGAAAGAATATTTTCTTTAAACTTTAAGGCACACAATACTTATGGCGATGTACATACGTTATGTATGTAGGTATAATATTATTGGTTCTATTGTTTTTTCATGTGTTAAGCGTATTTACGCAAATTTGGCCCTAAATACCCATTTCTTGGTTTCTCAAGAAGCCTCTGGGACCAAAAATATTTTTGGTCGCAGTGGTACAGCCTGCTCCACGCTGACGAGCGCCAACAGCGAGAAACACGTTCGTGGATGGCTTTTCTTGATTTATAAAGAAATTGGTTTGGCCAAATATCACGGAGCAAGTTAAATAAACGTTTAGTTTATTTTTGCTCCAGTGGTTCGTTATTAACAAATAAATTATGTATAATTACAATTTTTAAAAATTAGGCTACAAATTTTTATTATTATTTTTTTAATTTATAAAAAAAAAATTATTAAAATATATTGTCTGGTGGGCCGCAAATTTATTCGTTGTGGGCCGCATGAGGCCCGCGGGCCGCGAGTTTGACATGCTTGATCTAGTGGAACAGAAATCAACTAAGCATTGATTTAGCCTGTTCCCAGATATTTGACCAACCCAATTTTTTCTGAAAAGCACATGTGCTCCTGGTCAGGATATGCCTTTTTTATTTTTAATATCTAAACCTGACCTTTTTATTTATCTTTTTTTTTCTTTTTTTTTTTCACATATAATAAATTAAAAATAAAGAAGGCATATCCTGACCAAAAGCGCATGTGCTTTTTAGATGGCAGAGCGCCATCTAGTGGAGCAAAAATAAACTAAACGTTTATTTAGCTTGCTCCGTGATATTTGGCCAAACCAATTTCTTTATAAATCAAGAAAAGCCATCCACGAACGTGTTTCTCGCTGTTGGCGCTCGTCAGCGTGGAGTAGGCTGTACCACTGCGACCAAAAATATTTTTGGTCCCAGAGGCTTCTTGAGAAACCAAGAAATGGGTATTTAAGGCCAAATTTGCGTAAATACGCTTAACACATGAAAAAACAATAGAAAAAATAAATAATAAGTGGGTCAGGTGTTTATATTAAAAATACGCTACCTAAATTTACCAAAGTATACTCCGGGCTTTATGCTAAGAATGGAGTGTGGACGAGTATCACAGGAAGTTATCATAACTAAGCAGGTCCTGAGATTTTGGGTGAGGATTATGAAAATGGAAGAGAGTAGGTTGCCCCGGGCATGTTTGTCACACCTCTGGACATTACACAGCAATCAAAGGGCTGGTTTAACCTTTGTCGAAAACCTGTCAACCATTTTAGACTCAAACGGTTTTTGTTCCTGAAGGGTTGTCCGGATTATACTGCAATACTGACTGAAATCCCTGCTATTATTCGAATAGCAACCGAACAAAGCATCCAAAACGACATGGCGAAAATTCTAAATACTTCACATTACAGTCACTTCAAATACCTAAAAAACTCAATAACAGCAGAACGATATTTACTCACAACGCGCGACTGTGTTACAAAAATATTATTTTTCTTTATATTTAAAGCTCTATGACAAGATAAAGATCTAGACAGATACAAATTGGTCAATAACCTTCAATTGAACAGCGGGACGCTGTTTCTTTTCAAAGGATAGAAAAGTGTGACATTTACTGTTATATATGTAAATATTTCCTTCTTTTTCTCGTTTTTTAAAAATATTTTTGTTTTATGCAAAGCAGGCTACATACTTGTTGTTTGTACTGATCTATTAATTTGATCATCTCGGCTGAGTGAATCGAGACTCTCTTACTAAGAATAAAACTTAATTTTAACATCGACTTCTGCTTCTGTTTAAGTTATTTTCTAGGTGAAAATATAAGGACTTATATTAAGAATTAAGAAAATTGCGTTAAACTTTTATTAAAATATCTTAAAAACCTTACATAATAAGTATCTTTATTACAAAACCACCAGGAAAATAGAAACCAGAATAAAAGAACACATATTAATATATCAATTCTTTCTTAATCAATTCTGTCACCGTTTGCTTTTGTGAATGGAATAAATACCCAAATATGGCCATTTATCATAACCATCCGTGGTTGAGTGGTAGAATGCTCGCCTGCTACGCGGGCGGCCCGGGTTCGATTCCCGGTCGATGCATTTTTTTTTTTACAATTTTTAAAACTCATTTATATATTATACAAGAATGACATCCACGGCGCCAATTTCTAATTGTAACGAATAGTATTTGAATAAAAGCATTTAATCGGGTAAACCCTGGGCGTTGCCCGGGTCATTCGGCTAGTACAATATAAAAACCAAAGACGTAAGATCACTAATATACCAGCATACCACAAATACAGACCATATATTCATTCTAGAAAACCCTACCTGCCGTCACTACTGTAATACGTATTATTAAATCGATTTGCTTACTGTAGATAGGGTATTCTCTTGAATTAGGTTTATGTTCTAAATTTCTTTCTTTATACGGATGTTTTGAGCAATTACAAAAATTCATATTGCTGGAGCATTGGTGTTGGCCCTTCCAGACATCATTTTATGCATTTTTGAGTAATTTGGTAGTTGCCTTTGCGATGGTTAGGATTAAACTCATAGAAAATTCTGGCATTGATTTACCAGTACTTTATTCCGTACTTCACAGCGTTGAATGTCCGCATATATTTTGTTATTTTTATTGATAACTAGCCGAATGACCCGGGAAACGCCCGGGTTTTACCCAATTATTATTTTTTTATTCAAATGCTATTCGTTACAATTATAAATTGGCGCCGTGGATGTCACTCATGTGAAACGTCCCGTTCCAAACTTTGTGTCTGAGAAGCGATATTTTTATAGAGA
This sequence comes from Cordylochernes scorpioides, assembly GCA_030710605.1. Classification (NCBI taxonomy): domain Eukaryota; kingdom Metazoa; phylum Arthropoda; class Arachnida; order Pseudoscorpiones; family Chernetidae; genus Cordylochernes; species Cordylochernes scorpioides. The sequence goes on from CP092880.1 coordinate 23,998,215, forward strand.
GATGATCTGTCTTTGTGTCTTCTGCTCGAATGAATGTTTTTTTTTTCTGTTTGAACTTTGTTCCTGCAAACTAAAAATGAACTGGCTTCACCCGTGGTCTCTGTTTTTGGAATTTTTCCCAATATAATTTTGCATTTGATAATCAAACCTGATACAGCAATATTGTCATCATCATTTTCTTACTAAAAAACAACTATTTTTGCCCAGAACCTTTCAATTTAAATTTTTCTTGGCTAAAAATCCGATAAATAATTCTTCCAGATTTTTCTCTCTGTCTTGTTAAAACACGTTTTACATGTACATTAGGTCAGCTGATATTACCTCCCATCTTCACCGCTAGAGGCGCTGCTTGCGAGCGAAAGGGCAAATTTGCAACGCAATTTGCAAATAACTCGAAGAATATTCGGGATAGAGACCTGAAATTTTCATTTTAAGTTTTTCCAGATTCTACTCTATATACTGTTAAAATTTCAGTCAGATTAGTTACGTATTGTGGACGTGTATAGCCGACATAGGAACAAACACACATACATACATACATACATACATACATACATACATACACTGACTTTTATATACGTATATAGGGATTTGGTACACTCGCGGAGAAACTCTCAACACGATGCCATGTTCTTGCCTAATGGATTTAATAGGAAAAGTACTTTAATTTCGTTTTCACAGTCATTCATTTCTAAATTGATCCCGAATATAATAGTTGGAAAATTTACTATGTCAGTAATTTTATTAACCAATTTGATAACTACAGTTGGGTTTCGCATTTTAAGTTTGTATATTTTACTCAAAGAATTGCTTTCATCAGATTTATTAAAACTCTCAATCAACTGATCAATGCCTTTTCATCAGGTAATTTTATGATCGTGTCTTTCTTCGTATTGATAATTTTGGTAATTTTTGCTTTATTCCTATTCTTGGCGTAGATGTTTTACATAGTCACATACTAATATCTTGATATTCTCTTTGGGGGGTTTTCTTTGCAATGTTTTAATTAGCTCTTGATACAATTTCACCAGGTGCCAATTATCGAAAGCAATTGTAAATATTTGGATTTCTTTTTTTGTCTCTTTCGATTTTGTTTATGTGTTATTTTTTAAAATATTTGTTATTATTATATACTGAATATATATTTTTGATCGATATTTATTAGCGGATGTATATAGAGAATAATTTTGTTGATTTTGCATTTATTTAAAAATATATATATTTTTTAATTCGGTATAGTTAGATTAAAATAGAATTTAGGGTGGTTTGGTTCAATTGCTCTGTTGTTGTTGCGAAGTTTTAATTTAGGCTTCCTTCTTGAACTTTAGATATTTGTAATGGACAAATATTTAGTAGTTTTAAATTTGTTTATTGATTAAAAAGGTAAAAAAAAAAGATGCTAACTTGCTTGTATGTCTAAAGTGAATGAAAGTAAACTCAACCCTTGATAGTTGCGTGCGTGTTGCATTTTGATCCACACGGTCGAAACACTAATGATTAAACTGTTACCATGTCTTAGTCATACCAAAAAGATTGTTTCTAGTGGCTTCAATGAGCTGTGGTGGAATATAATTAAGAAACTAATCCTTTTAATGCTCTTTGCTAAATTTCGTCACTGTTAAACTACACATTCCGAGTCAGAAATTGGCATCTTTTCTTTCCATATAAATATCTATATAGGTAAATTGGTTTAATTTAGTATCAACTGAGGTACAACATTTTATTGACTAAATTTCTCCATTCGTTTCTCTCATCACACACTATATACATATATATATATATAAAAAATGGCATATCCTGACCAGGAGCACATGTGCTTTACAGAAGGCAGAGCGCCATCTGGTGGAACAGAAATCAACTAAACATTGATTTAACCTGTTCCCTGATATTTGGCCAACCCAATTTCTTGATAAATCAAGAAAAGCCATCCACGAACGCGTTTCGCGCTTTTTGGCGCTCGTCAGCGTGGACTAGGCTGAACCATTGAGACCAAAAAAGATTTTTTGATCCCAATGGCTTCCCGAAAAACCAAGAAATGGGTATTTAAGGCCAAACCTGCGTAAATACGCTTAGCACATTAAAAATTTTTCTTGATTTATCAAGAAATTGGGTTGGCCAAATATCAGGGAACAGGTTAAATCAATGTTTAGTTGATTTCTGTTCCACCAGATGGCGCTCTGCCTTCTGTAAAGCACATGTGCTCCTGGTCAGGATATGCCATTTTTAATATATATATATATGTCGTAACTAACTATAATAGTAATGTAAGTATATATGTATAATTAAAACCAGACTATGTTCACAACACATCACAATATTTATTGCACAGCACAACATTGATAAGGAATAAATAAAATAATTTTGGTTGAATCGCCAATGGGAATATTTCTCTTCTCCTCGGAGAAGACGTGGGGCACGTGTCCACGGGCTCAGCAAGGGTTGTCCTCGAGCCTCCTTCCCCGACGGCGGCGTGCCTGGTAATACACGCCGATGGCCAATCCGGCCGCGATGATGGACTCCACCACCGTCAATATCAACTCTGGGCGGTCATGCAGCTCGACCAGGGGACCTTCTCCCTCCTGGCGGCTGGGGGGTGGTGGGATGGGACTCCACCGGATCGGCATGGACGTGCCGAAGCTCGCAATGACTACGAGCAGAAAGGCTACAAGCATGGCCATAATGTCTTTGAAAGCAAATATCAGCAAGGGATAGCAAGTCAAGCTCGACTGGGAAACAATTGATTTCTAAACTCTTAATTGTTGAACTCCATGGCAACTCGTAGAGAAATAACATCTATCACAAGTGAAAATTTCATTCAAGCACATTTTTTTTTTTAATTCTCAAAAATGTTATATTAAACAATATTAATATTTCAAATCAGTAAATTTATATATTTGAAGAAGAATAAAATTAAATAGAGATTAAAGAAAGTTATAATTTTACTTATCTTTAAAAGAGACGAGAGATTATTTACTATGTTAAATACACCTATCCCCCGATTTACACGGTAGATACGTTCCTGAGAAAAAGTGTAAATCGGGGGATAGGTGTACACAGAAATAAAATGCATTGACAGGTTAAAATATGTAGTCAGCACATAAGCTCGGGATTCCTCGTGAGATGTGTACACAGCGCATGTGTTCAATCACAGTAGCATTTAGTATAGTGCGATAAAAAAACTTATTTGGAAAACCGTGTAAAAGCGAAAACGTGTAAAACAAGTACCGTGTAAATCGGGGGATAGGTGTATTGTCAAATATTCTCAAATAATTCGTGTATATTCTTCACAGAGGATATATTCACATAGCACGTACTTTAGGCAGATTAGATAATTGATTTTTAAACTTGTAGTAAAAATATCATTTATTCAAGATAGATATTGGTGATTAAAGTATACATCCCAAGCATTGGAAATTAAGTTGTTAACTTCACGATATTTCTTTTATGTACAGAACTAGAATATGATCCAAATTTCCCTTTAATAAACATATTGAATCTATGTAGTTTAATGTTTGATTATAGGGTGTCTGTAACCTATATTATTGTGATAGATTTTTTTTTTTTTGTGGAAAAAAAAAAATATATATATATATATACTCGTATATATATATATATAGCCCCCCATCTTTTATCAAAATTCGAAACTATTTTAAACGCGTAATATTCTTTTTTTGAAATTAAACAATTTCTACTGCCCTTACTGCAATGGAAAAAAAAATTAATGGGAGGGCCTGGCTCATCAGTGGTGAACCCTCCCAGCGGTTTCGCCATTTTTGTCCATAGTTCTTCTAAAATACCCATTCCAAGAGTCTAGCAATAGTATCACTATAAAAGGAAGTTCCAAAAATGCAATACTACTCTGATCAAAAAGTTTCGACACTTTGCTCATAAAATCCTCAAAACTCAATATATTTTCTCCCTGTTTGTGGCAAACGCAAGCGTCTCCCTTGGCTTGGAGACCTGCCAATTTTCAAAAATCACGCGCCAGAACAGCGCGAGCAGCGGCTGTTCGAAGTGAAGCCATTTTGCCCGTACTTCGATTTCGTTAGTCACCGAAATGGAGGATCAACGAATTTGCATCAAGTTCTGTGTGAAAAACGGATTCAAGGGTGCCGAAATTTTTTGGATGTTGCAAACAGCCTATTGGGATGCCGTCATGAGCCGAAGACGAGTTTTCGAGTGGTACAAGCGCTTCAAGGAGGGTCGGGAAGAGACCGCCGACAACGAGCGTTCCGGGAGACCGTCCACATCAACCACGCCTGAAAAAGTGGACAAGGTGTTGGAACTGGTGCATCAAGACCGACGAATAACTGTCAGGGAGGTCGCCGAAGAAGCAGGGATGTCATTCGGGTCGACTAAATCGATAATGAAGGACAAAACGGCCGGAGCTGTGGAGGAGCAAGTCGTGGATTCTCCACCACGATAACGCGCCGGCGCACACAGCTCTCAAAATCTCGAAGTTCCTGCAGGACCACTCAACCTCTGTGTTCCCCCAACAGTCCCGATTTGGCCCCCTGCGACTTCTTCCTTTTTGGAAAGCTCAAAAAAAAGTTAAAGGGTCGGAAATTTCAGAGCATAGAAGAGATCAAAGTGGAATCGAAGAAGGCCATGAAGGCGATCCCGAAAACAGACTACCAGAGGTGTTTTGCCGACTGGAAAAAAGGTGGCTGAAGTGCATCGCGGCTAACGGGGACTACTTTGAAGGAGACAATTTGAATTTTGTATAATAATAAAGTTTTTTTTAACTTATGAGCAAAGTGTCGAAACTTTTTGATCAGAGTAGTATAACAGCGGTATGTTAGATTAAACTGGAGAAACCGCTGGGAGGGTTCACCACTAATTAGCCAGGCCCTCCCATTAATTTTTCCATTGCAGTAAGGGCAGTTGAAATTGTTCATTTAAAAAAAAAAAAAAAAAGAATCTTTCGTGTTTAAAATAGTTTCGAATTTTGATAAACATCACTTTATCCTCACAAGAATAGATTCAACAGAGTGGGTGTTTGTTAGGAAAGTAGTTTTTTTTTTAATCAAATGTTCATTAGGAAAACTAATTCGGGCCTTGCCTGGATCATTTAATATTAGTATAGTATATTAATTAATATAGAGGCTAAATTTATGAATTCAATTGCCATCTATCGGTCAAATTTGTAACAAATAAATTTAGAAGCAATGTGTTTTTTAAAAAATTATATTAGATATTATCTATACAGAACTCGCAAAAAAGATTAGAGATAAATTGCTGAATTTTAGCAAAATAAAAAAAATATAATTTTAATTATAATATATAAGACCTCTCTTGAAAAAAGAGAGGGCTTCAGAAATTGACGAAAAAATTAATAAGTGGAGATATTGGTTGACGAAAGACCATATTTGGCCACTCCAACAATATTTTCAAATTTTAGCAATCGGGTATTTAAAAACATTTTAATTTAATTTTATTACTTACGCTTGTTTTAAATTATAAATTGAGTATAACCATTTTTTATTATATTAAAAAACTATTTTATTAACGTTTTAATTATAATATCTAGAAAAATAGGATTTTTACCTATGCTGCCATCTATTATCTGAAGTTACAACTATTTATATTAAATAATTTGATATTTTGTATCTTCTCAAGACACAATATTATATATATATATATTTTAATAAATAAAAATATTAAAATAATAATAATATATTTTCTTTTAATTCAAGAGACGCATATTGGGTTTATAAAGTAAAATTTAATTTCATTATATTTAGACTTGTGCTCATCAAAATACCATGAAGTGTTATATCTATAATCTAATCCTAATATATATTAAAAAGTATACGTCACATAGATTGCCAAAACTGATTCGTTTATACTAAAAAAAAAAAAGTATTCATTTAAAAATAACTTGAGCTTTGAATGTTTCTTTTAAAGTGCTGCCATCTATTGGTAAAAAGGTAAACCATCTATTCAAATTAAACGTTTAATCGAAACATTTCAAATGAAATATTTGATACGATATTTTAAATGTCTGTTTTCACACACAAATATATAAACACGATTTTAAAAATAAAAGTATTGAATAAATTAGTGTAATTATATATATTTTTTGCTAATTAATATTTTAAATAGAACTGCAATTTTTTAAAATTTCTACAATAAACGTACCGGCATATATTATATATATATATAAATGAATGTATGTGTGTGTGTCTGTCCTTTATGCCTGACCAAACCACTCATTGGAACGCCATGGAACTTTGGGAAGTTATTTAGTATAGTACTGGGAAGGTTTCTAGCAAATAAAATTTTTGAAATAACTTTTCGCCTAAAAATAATCAAGATAAATATTCTAATTTATCTGTTATAATTCAACAATCTGTTATAAATATTATCATGCATATAGAAAAAAATGATTATATGCCTCTTCTTTATGCCGGACCAAACTACTCATTTATCGCAATTTAACTTTGAGAAATTGTTTAATATACTACCAGAAAGGTTTCTATCTAATTATTAGTTTGAAAAACCTTTTTTTTTTTTTTTTTGGAAAAAAAGGGATAAATATTAATTAATCTGTTATATTTTCAGCACTCTGATTTATTATCTCTGTATTATCTATATATATATATAACTAGCGGATGTGTACCCGGCTTCGCCCGGGTTTTATCCGAGTGGAAGTTTGCCTAACGAATATTATTGATAATATATTTATTATTGGTAATTGAGATAAAAATATTCTGGAACACACAGAACATTATGATAATAATGATAATAATATTCAGTACGTTATATATTTATATAATACTAGCGGATGTGCCCGGCTTCGCCCGGGTTTTACCCGAGTGAATGTTTGTCTAACGAACATTTGTTAAAACAATTCTCTATAAACTTATAAAACGTACTCGGCTTCGCCCGGGGTTTTACCCGAGTAAAGGTTTGTCTAGCGAACATTTGTTAAAACAATTCTCTAAAAACTTATTAAAAAAAAAAAAAAAAAGATATATTTTGATAATTTGAAACTCGTAAATTTGAATCTCTCGATAAAGTGAACATTTTTTCCCGGTCCCTGGGTCCCTGTGTGCCGTGTCATCCTGAATTTTGTCTTTCCTAATTTTCTACATTACAAAATCATCGTTTTATCTAGTGAACATTTTTCCCGGTCCCTTGAAAAATACTCGATAAGTTGAATAAAATCAATATTAATTGGTTCCCTCGGTAATTGGAAGTTAAAGGAATAGTATCTTCGCCTTTTTAATTTTTTTATTTAGGTAACCTGGATTCCTGGAGTATCTTCGCCTTGAATTGTATCATTATTCTTGTCTCAAATAAATTGCCGTGTCATCCTGAGATAATCTTACTTTTGATAAATAATATTTAAGATAACAAACTTAGTGATAAGAAAACTTGTTATCATCGTCACAATGGGGGCGCTGCTTGCGAGTTAAATCTACAAATCTGCAAATAACTCTAAGGATATTCAAGATATTCATGAAATTATTTTTCAATAACCTTCCCGGTGATATACCTAATAATATCCCAAAATTTCACGGCGATTGGATGTATGGTTTTTGAATCTATAGAGTACAGACAAACAGACAGACAGACAGACATTCAATTTTATATATGTTACGAGAAGAGCACTTGCAACCTCCGCCAGTAGATGGCGCGTTCGCCTGTTTTGCATCTGCAACTGATGCGGGAGTCGCCGACTGCTGTGATCCCGTTTCCTGGGGAGGCCACCTCTCCTGCCTGTAAATACCTTTCTATATTGGCCCCAGGAGGTGGCGTATAATGTAAATACCCGTTGTTTATTATTCCAGTTATATGTAATGTTTAGTAATATATGACAATAAAGAAGTGCTTCTGGTTCTCCGTGCCGCCTCCTGTCATTCCTCTAGCCATTGCCATCTTCGTCGGGCCGCTGCTGCTGCTGCTACTGCTCTTCTGGTAAGTCTCTCGTGTCCCCCCACCAGTGGTAAGGCCGAGAGATACTGCCAGAGGAAGGGAGTGTCCACTTGAGCGGTGGAACTCGGGACGTCGTCAGGGTGACTGCAGGGAGGAGCTACTCCGCGACCGAAGGAGCGAATCGTACCAAGAGATCGGGAGGGATCACGCGTAACACTGGTGTCAGAAGTGGGATTCTTCCTCGTGGAGGTCACCAGGAGGCTCCTTGTGAGATTTCTTTGGTTGCTGACGAATGCCCATCGAGACTAGAGGTCAAAAAATGGCTTCGGAGCAGAACTTGCTGGCCACAATCACCCAGATGATTCAAGGGCTTCAGGAAGAAAAGCTTCTTAGAGAAAAAGAGAAAGAGGAAGAAAAGCTTCTTAGAGAAAAAGAGAAAGAGGAAGAAAAGCTTCTTAAAGAAAAAAGAAGAGTTCTTAAAGAAGAAGAGAAAGAAAAAAGAAGAGTTCTTAAAGAAGAAGAGAAAGAGAAAGAATATATTCCCAGATTTATCAGCACATGGCAGAAACACAGCATTCATTTGATTTCACAGACACCCAATGTATTTACAGTAACATAAGCGGAAAATATCAACGACTGGTCCTGGAGGCTTTGGTTTCCAATAAAATTCCGAGCCTCAATAGAAAAATTGAACTACCCCCGCAGTACATAGCTTTTTGTAATAGCATGGATCCCGCATAAGGAATTTTAACCTCAAGTGTTTTCCCGATTTATGTATATATTTTATTTATTTTAAACTTATTTTAAACTGAATTTCTCGCTCGCTCTCTAGGTGTGTTGATACGTTTTGTTCGTGGCAATTCCGCTTCAATATTCAAATCTTACTTAGTTGGGTGTATATACCTCTCCGCATATTTTCTTGGATTACCTGAAGAAAAGCGTTTTGCTTGAAAGCTTGTATTTTTAATAAAAAGAAACTCACCACGTTATATTTTCGTTTTCTCTTTTAACTTTTAAAACGTGGCTAAAGTATGTATATAAATATTGTTATATGCGTTTGAATATATTTTTGAAACATAATTTTTTTAAAAACATTTATTAATTTTTAAATAAGATATTGTCACGTTTGTGGATTTTTTAATTAATTATTTCTTTCTTTTTCTCAATGAATTATGTATATTAATTTAAAAAATCATTTTTGTTATCATCATCACATACAATGTAATCCCTATATATATAAAAGTCAGTGTATGTATGTATGTATGTATGTAGCAGAGTAGCATGAATCCTGCCAAGAAAAAAAGAAGGCCTACAAGCCCATCGTGAACGTCGCCGACCTGGAGAGGGAAGATGAGATGGTGATCTCACGCAACTGCAGCATCCTGAGCTCCATTGGCCATCCTGCCCTGAAATCCCTGCATGAGGACCTGATCCGCTACATCGCCTCGCGGACTGAAATGATCAAGGCCCTCGCTACCAATGTAGAGAACCTCACTGACACCCTCGAGTCCTTCGCAGAGTTGGACGAAATTGAGGAGGCCAACAAGCCCAAGACTGCTTGCCGCGGCACTCAAACCTGCCCTGCTCCTTCCTGCAATGAAACCAGCTCCCAGACTGACCCAATCAAGCCCGCCACTCCTGCTCCTGCTGCTCTCCCTGCCAAGAAGCCTGCCTCCTCCCTGCCTGCTCCTGCTCCAACCAAAAGGAAGCAGTCTGAGGCTCCCAACCCGCCTGCAAAGAGGACAAACCTGAATGGTCCTCCAAAACTTGCGCCTTCCCGCGTATCCAAGCCTGCGGCCTCCCAAGTGATCCTCCATGGAGAAAAATCGGCGGCCCACACAGTGGTCATCTCTGATGACCCACAGGCTGACCCAAGGGAGATGCTAAAAGCTGTCCGCGCTGCCCACACTCTCCCCCAAGGCGTTTGGGCCTCCCTGCACACCAAGGGGAAGCTGGTCCTCCACTCCAGTAATCCTGACACCATCCCTGAGGTGACAACCTCCCTGGCCAGCAAGTTGAATGGAATGAAGGTCCGCCAGCAGAAGGAGATCCTGCCACGGATCTGCCTCTTCAAAGTGGATGAGGAGACATCCAACTCCACAATTGAGGAGACCTTCCTGGAAACCGCTGCTGTTAGAAAACTTCCTGGGGACAAGGTGGTGCGCGTGGCGCACCGTTCTGCACCCAGAAGCGGGACCTGCACCGCCTTCATCGAGGTGGACCTCAAGACCTTTAGAGCCCTGGGCGTTCGCGGGAGAATCGTGGTTGATGGAGTAATCCTCAACTTCGAGGAGTCCATCCGCGCCCGCGTCTGCTTCCGCTGTTGTGGCTTCGGCCACAACTCTGCCCAATGCTCCAGAGCTCCTAAGTGCTTCCACTGCGGTCAAGACGGCCATGAAGGCCGCGCCTGCCCATCCATTGCTGACCAGCGCACCTCCAAATGTGCCAACTGCTGCTCCAAGGGCCTTCCTGACAAGCACGAGGCGAGAGCCTCAAGCTGCCCCATCCTGAAGTCTAGGGCCCTCAAGTTCTAGGCTTCAAGGACCTTCTGCCTCCAATTCCATCTGCCACTTCTACTAGATTCCTGGCCAATTCAATGCTCCTGCCTCACTGCACCTTGGCGCTGTTCCCCTGCTTGCCCAACGTTTCCACTACCCCTGCGACACATCTCCTGCAGCCAGATCCTAGGGTCCCTTGACACCTGACATCGCGCTTGGGCTCAAAAATCATAACTTTAGGTTAGTAGCCCGTAAAACCATATTTTCTCTCTATGTATGTATGTATGTATGTATGTATGTATGTATGTATGTGGGTATCTATGTCGGCTATACACGTCCACAATACGTAACTAATCTGACTGAAATTTTATCAGTATATAGAGTAGAATCTGGAAAAACCTATAGTGAAAATTCAGGTCTCTATCCCGAATATTTCCAAAAAGCTGAGACCACGGGTGAAGCCAGTTCATTTTTAGTGTGCTGGAACAAAATTCTAACAGAAAAACATTCATTCGAGCAGAAGACACAAAGCCAGATCATCTCTTTATAAAAATATCGCTTCTCAGACACAAATTTGGAGCGGGACGTTTCCTGGTTCAAATTCATATAAATAGGTACCGCTCAGCATGAGCAACCTAGTTCAGGATAATTGAACAATGAATAATATGTGAAGGTTATTCACATATTAAACAATTTTCAACACGGGATTCAATCCCGGTTCATGACTGTCGGGAATCGAGCGTGTTACCCTCTCATAGCGGGACGTTTCACAAGAGTGACATCCACGGCGCCAATTTATAATTGTAACGAATAGTATTTGAATAAAAACATTTAATCGGGTAAAACCTGGGCATTGCCCGGGTCATTCGGCTAGTTTTTTTTTTATATAAACAAACGATAAAAAACAACAACAATTAAATTCGCATCTTCGTTATTATAAAACAACAGCAAATTAAATTAACAATGTAAAAATATATTTTAACATTTCAACATTTTAACATTTAACACAAAAACGTTACAATATTTTCTTTAAATATATATTAATATTGAAATGCCAAGTTTTTTTACAACGTCTTTGGAATATTATATTACTATATTTCTAATTAAATTTATTATACTTGGAACACATTTTAGCATTTTTACAATTTATAAATGTAATTTCACCAGATACCGCGAGAGGCGCTGCTTGCGAGTGAAAGTAGAAAATTTGCAAATGAAATTGCAAAGAATATTTATTTCAAATCGAATTCAAACCAGAAATCTTCCCAGCAGTATAGTAAATAACTTCCTAAAGTTTCACGGCGATTGGATAATCTTACCTTTTAAAAACATTCATCGTGTGAACAAACTAACATTCAACGTGTAAACAAACCACGTGTTAATTATTAACCAATCAAATTTATTTATCGAATTGTTTTTTTAGTCATAAAATGATGATGAGAATATTGCTGTATCATGTTTGATTATCAGATACAAAATTATATCGGGAAAAATTCCAAAAAGCTGAGACCACGGGTGAAGCCAGTTCATTTTTAGTGTGCAGGAACAAAATAGTATGCAGTATAGTAAATAACTTCCTAAAGTTTCACGGCGATTGGATAATCTTACCTTTTAAAAACATTCATCGTGTGAACAAACTAACATTCAACGTGTAAACAAACAACGTGTTAATTATTAACCAATCAAATTCATTTATCGAATTGTTTTTTTAGTCAGAAAATGATTATGACTATTCCAGTGCTGCGCTCAAGCGGTAAAAGGCTGGAACTATCGCTTGTTGGTTTTTTATTTAAAAAAAAAGCACATTAACTTTTTTAGTTTTTTGAATAGCCTATATGTTAAACGAAATCTTCAGCTACCTACATGCGAAATTTCATAATGATTGATTCAGTAGATTTTGCGCTACGCGATAACAAACATCGATTTTGGATTTCATTTTTATAGATAGATATAAGGATATATGTCGCAATATCGTTGCGATGTTTTTTAGTTATTGGTTGAGAATGGGGTTGATTGTTGATGGCGCAGTCGTGGTGCTGAGGGAAGTGAAGCATACAGGGGAAAATAAACCAGGATACTTGATGGGGTTGAAATAAGGCAACTAATCGGAGGAAAGAAAGGCTTTGAGAAGGTGGAGCGGGTTGACTATTGGCTATCTATTCACATGGCGGTGATTGACTTAGCTGAAAGGATGAGCGGGGAAGGATCTCTAGAGCAGGTGTTACCTCGGTGGGAGCTAGCTAACTACTCGATGGTGTCCAGCCGATGACTGTAGGTCCTAACTCGGTGGGATCCAAGTGATGACTGTCAATTCTTGGTTCTCGATTTAACACGAGAACTCTTCTTACTTCCCATTGGTTGACCTGTGTGTCGTGGAGGTTCCCTATAGGTCCTCCACTAATGAGTTGCTACCTGATTGGTCTACGTTACGTCTTTGTCTTTGGACATGTTTCAGCTTGACCAGGAAATACTGTGTCGTTGAACTCGAACTTTTACGAGTTCCGCGATATTAAAAACTGGTAATGATCATCTTTCTCTAGGCCTTCTTTCCTCCAGATATTGTTAAGCCTTGTTGCTTTATTGAAACTCAAATCATACATTTTCATACATATTGGATTGGTTGGCATCTAATTATGTACAAATTATGACATATATATATGTCATAATTTGTACATAGCTAGATGCAAACCCGACCCAATATGTATGAAATTTATGTGTCAAGATTTAATAAAGAACAAGGCTTAACAAAATTGGAGAGAGAAGGCCTAGAGAGAGAATGATCATTAACAGGGTTTTATTATCCCGGAACTCGTAAAATTCGAGTTCAAGAACCTGGCATTTCCTGGTCAAGTTAAAACAAGTCCAAAGACAAAGAGTTAGAAAGGGCCAATCACAGAGCAGCTCATTTAGCCTCGAGCCTATAGCGAACTTCCACGTCACGCAGGTCAACCAATGAGAAGGAAGAAGAGCTTTCGTTTTAAATCGAGAACACAGAATTGTCAGTAGTTAGCTAGACACCACCGAGGTAGCACCTAGAGTTAGGAGCTGGACACCAGCGAGTTAGTATCCGGAACTTTGGAATCGCTCTCACCCGCTCAACCTATCAGATAAGTCAAATATTCCATCATGTAATTGAATAGTCAATAGTTAATCCGATCAACCTCCCAAAACCTTTCTCTCCTCCGATTAGTTGCCTTTTATTCAACCAATCAACCCTTTGTCCTCGCTATTTTCCCCTGATGTGAACACCTGTCCACTCAGCACCAACGACTGCGCCAACACCTCAACAAGTATCAATCAACTCAAAACATTATTTCACCCGTAATACCACATATATATAGATATTTTATAGCAATTTTCTCTCTCAATAGAAGAAGAATGTTGAACCTTTTTACTCTCGGTGTTAAAATCATAATGAGGAAATATATCTATATAAATTTCTCTATATTTTTGTGTATGTCCTCCGATAAACTCATATGAAGAGCCGATTGTGGAGTTGTCTTTATTCATTGTCATGCTGAAAGTCTAAAGTGTTTACTGAATAATTGCTATATACATAGTGTGATCAATAATTTCCAGGAATGCTGAATATTTAAAGAATTACGAAAGTATAATAAAGTTTTATTTAAAATTTCTCTAAATAATCACCGTCACTATCTATACACTTGTCCCATCTTTTATCAAAACACCTCTGAAAATCCTCATCTTTCAGGCTTTTCAAAATATTCTTCGTATTCTCCTTTATTTCAGGTAATTGAGTGAAATCGACGTTCTTTTAAGACTTTTTTAATTCTAGGGTAGAGGAAAAAGTCGTTGGGGGCAAGTTCAGGAGAATAGGGTGGCTGGGGTAGTAAAGCAATTCCGTGTTTAGCCAAATAGAGTTGTACAGTAACGGCCGTATGTGGCTGTGCGTTGTCATGATGCAAAAGCTAATTTTTCTGATGCCATTTTTCAGGTCGTTTCTGACGGACAGCCTCCCTTAAACGTCACAATACATCAAGATAGTAATGTTGATTAATGGTCTGACCCTCGGGCATGAATTCATAGTGTACCAATCCCTTTACATCAAAGAAAGTGATAAGAAGACACTTAAGCTTCGATTTGATCATCCTTGCTTTCTTGAATCTTAGTTCTCCAGGTTCTAGCCACTGGCTTGATTGCCTCTTAGTCTCGGGATCATATACGTGCACCCATATTTCATCTCCCGTGATAACATATTTGAGCCAATGGGGATCAGAATTAAACATTTCGACCATGTTTTTGCACGTTTCTTTGCGATGCTCTTTCTTCTCATTCGCTAAAAGATGTGGGACAAATTTAGCCGGGGATCGATAAGATGCAGATCATTCTTTATGATGGTTTGGCATGTTCTAAAAGAGATATCCAAGTCTTCTGATAGTTATTCTTGGATTTTCTTTGATCGATGACTTGATTTTGAGTGCATTTTCGGGGTTTCTTATCGATAAAGGTCTGCCAGTGTGTAGATCATCCTTGACGCTTGTTCGAACAGATTTAAATCGTGTAAACCATTCAAATGTCCTCGATTATGATAGGGCATTTTATTTAAAAGCCTGATACAACATTTGAAATGATTCGGAAGCTGTTTTCCCTCATTTAAAGCAAAACTCTATACAGGCTCGCTGTTTTTCAATACAGTCCACGCTGAAGTTAGAAATTTTCTGATATACTCGAGCTTATAACTTTGAAAAAACGTGAGCGCGTGCGTCTGTGTGATCTTTTTTTCCCTACGTGTTGATAAATGTTTTATCTATAAGGTCCTTACAAAATTATTTCATTATTTTGAATATTTTACGTGTTCCAGCCTCATTCCTGGAAATTATTGATCACACGTTGTATCTATAAACCTACAAAATGGAATTCGTAAGATGATATGAATATCAGTAAAGCAATCTATACAGAGAGCTTGAGTGGAAATACAACTCTTATCACCCACGATAAACATATAAAACATATTTATAATTGAAGAACTCTAACATTCTAATCTCTCAGTGCAAATAAAGAGGATCTCTGCACAACAAATAATACTCTTGAAGTTACACCGCATGAGTTTCTTTTAAACGAAAAATCAAATTTTTATTTCAAGGTGAAATATCGACTATTTCTAACCTTTTTGGATGAGGTATGAAAGGATGAATTATGAAAAGTAATGATGAACGGAAAAATAAAAGTGTCCAGGGATGGTTTTTCCGTTCATCATTACTTTTCATAATTCATCCTTTCATACCTCATCTAAAAAGGTTAGAAATAGTCGATACTTCACCTTGAAATAAAATTTTGATTTTTCGTTTAAAAGAAACTCATGCGGTGTAACTTCAAGTGTCGTTTTACAATCACAGGCCGCAGTGTATTATAAATAATACTCTATTAAATTTCTCTCAAAAATCATTTATAATTTTAGAAGAAATACTGTGGCCCCTTTGAATTGTAGCAGGTGAGGATATCCTATAGTTATCTTAATTGTCAAACAAATGCTACAGGTTTCTGGAGATCTTTATCTTTATTAAATATAATCTCGAGCTTTCGGGCATCTCTGTCCTTCTACAGAAGTACATAGAAACATATAAATGCCGTTAAGATGCTAACTGATTTATATATACATTTAAATATGAAGATAGATTTTGCATATGGAACACACACATCAAAATCAAAGAAGGAGCAGGACAGATTTCGTCAAACTTCACTTGTGAACTGACAGCTATCTGGAAAGCCCTTGATGTATGCCTTAACCAACCATCCCTGCTTCAAGCAGAAGGAATTTTAATATACAGCGACTCCATATCCGCTCTAGAAGAAATTCAGAAGGGCAATACTAAAATCACACAGAAAATACACTCGTTACTTACCCAACTGGAACCATTGGAGAAGAACCGCATTCTACAATGGATTCCTGCCCATGTTGGGATCGGGGGTAATGAAATGGCATTTGAATTGGCAAAGGAAGCCAGAAAATTGATCGAAAGGAATGAACAAATGTCATTATTTGATGCTTTGTCAAAATACAAGATAATTAAACAAAAAATAAGAAAAGATCAAAATGCGAAATAAACTCTGAGAGAAAAATGACAAAAACTATAACAAGACTTAGAACAAAACACTATGAAGGAATGATAATACATCCAGATGGCACAAGAACCTATAGGGCATGCAACAACTGTCCTGGTGTGGAACTAACACCTACCCACATATTCTCATACCCAGCAATGGCCGCAGCCTTGCAGAAATTTGACATAGACCCAGAGCAGCAGCTTTACACACCCAAGATAGTGTACATTGCTGCTGCTGTGATGCAAGGAGACATCTGAGGCTCTTTATTGGACACGACAACAACAACATTCCAGAGTAAAATAAATTATCAGAGATAGATACATATTTTTCAAATGAATTGAAATGAATATAATCGATACTGAGAGAGAGTTGAATTAAAAAATTTAGAAATTTATTATCTTCGAAAACAAACCGTATCTAAAATTTCATTTTTTTTTGCTACATGTTTTAATTTGCATTTACATATTTTACATATCTCTGATTTTATTTAAAAATCGTCAACCAATTCTTCTTCTTTTGGCGAAGTGGTGTTTTATTAATTTGTTATTTGATATTATTAGGGTTCTTTCCTGGTATTCAAAAAGGAAAAATACGTGTCGATCAGTTATATTTTTCAACTTATCAAACAATTTGGCGGCTGAATCTCTGATTCTGGTAGAGCGCCATCTGGCGAATAAAATTATAACTAAAATCGATTTCGAATTTTTAATTATTTGCCATAAAAATACCATTGCATCCTGAACACAATGGTGTTTACCGCATTGCTCTAGCACAAATATTCGCGGAGTTATTAATTTTTAAAATAGTGCGGGACTTTTGGATCACCCTGTATACCGCCCAAGTCAGAAATCCTCGAATTCCTCTCATATCCAAACAACAGTATCAACATCCCAGAACTGTCATACTTCAAATCTAGATTAAACCGCCATCATTCAATAAATTTGCATTGACAGATGGAATAAGCCAATGTATACAATTTCTGACTTCAAGGTGGTCTGTAAGCATATTAAAAATTGATTACAAAATCTATAAAGCAAATTTAAAATTCGTACATTTCCAATCACCCTAACAACCCAGAAGTATGGAAACATTTGTACATTTACATTGTCATCGGGATTGAGCGAGTGGACAAAATTTTAAACTATAACTTGCTTTAGTACTATATTAAAAATTAATTACAACATTTGTGAACACAGACATTGGAAAAGTAAGTTGAATAAAGAGCTTTTAATAATATTATTCCAATTTTTATGCACAATTTTATAAATTAAAAAATAAATTTTAACACAATGTGTGAAGAAAATGATTTTTTTTTATATTGCCACCTTATTTTTATTCGTATGGTTTCATTTTGATAAATTATAATTGCAGACGGAGGGTCGTGTATCATTACTCCCGCCATCTGCCGATATAAATTGTAACTATTTTGTAAAAATATTTAATTTATAGTCGTTATTTTCTTTACTTTAAAAAATGTGTTTCAATAGAATTTTTAAAAATATATATTAATATATAATATGAATTTTTAATATTTCATTTTTATAAAACCTATAAATAACATTTTAAAAATATTTTCAAATATGCATGTTTAGAATTATCAATTATGAAAAAGGATTTGACAAGCTTAAAATTTTGAGTTAAATGTGAAGTTATAATCAAGACTAAATATAGATATATTCGAATTTATTTGTTAAAGGCAAATTTCCACAACAAATCAAAACAGAAGATAGATATTATAAATAAAATAGAATTATTTATAATGTGTATAATTTAGAAGTATTTATAATGTCTGATAATACGTTTTTAAAAGATATCGATAACATGTAGTGATGTATTTATTTAGCAAAAATTATTCGTTATAATGATTATCTGTCTTTTGCTTGTAAAATAATGTCTTGTAATTTCAACAAACACCTATCATCATACGATTCTATTAAACTACATTTTCCTAATTAAAGAACAACATAAATACAGTAGAACCTCCCTGTAAAAGACACCTAATTGCAGAGCCAATGTGTCCTTTAGGGAGAGGTGTCATCTTACAGGAGAGTTTCTAAATAGCAAAAATGGTAATTTTGCAAATGAAAACTGTCCTTTATAGAGAGGTGTCCTCTTACCAAAGAGTTGCTAAATTGTAAAAATGGTAATTTTGCAAATGAAAACTTTTCTTTGTAGAGTGGTGTCCTCTTACCAGAGAGTTTCTAAATTGTAAAAATGGTAATTTTGCACATGAAAACTGTCCTTTATAGAGAGGTGTCCTCTAGCGTGAGTGTCCTCTCATGGAAGTTCCACTGTATAGGATACTTTTTTCAATAGATTTGAATCTCCTGGATATAAATTAAAGAATGCAAGAGATTTCTGGAGATGAGTTTCTTTTATCTTTTATTAATGTAATCTCAAGTTTTCAGGCATCTCTACCCGTCTACGGGAGTACATAACACGAATAGACGTTGTATTCGTTCAACATGGCAATTGAGCATCTTGGGAACAACAACTCCATTATGGCCAAGGGCCTATCCGGACCCAGGATGGCTTGTAGCCCTTGAAATAATCTAGAGGTTCTCGGGGAAGGCCTCGAGTCTGATGTCAATGTTTATATATTGTCAAATTATATTGACAAATATTTGCACGCTTATCTTATCCTATTTCTTTAGTGCGAAGAACGTTGTTTTTATCAGATAAATAAACCGATCTCTCACGCATTCTAATTGGACGCCATGTTTGTATATAAATGGGGTTGAAGGGAATGCGTGAGGGGCGAGTGAGGTTAAAAGTTTTGTGTAGAGACGCTTATAGTGTTCTCTTCGTATTTTATCCGTGTCTGGTGATCTCTTCGCATTCCCTGTGTAACCCCGGTCCGATCCCTACCAAAGCAGCAATAAAGATAAGTACTAGTTTTTATTTTATTTAACCAATTGTAAGTTTATTTATCTCTTTTTTTTGTTGTACCTTTGAGTATACGCTTTTGTGTGTTTAGTTACTATTACTTTAGGCCCTAGTCTATTGCATTTTGTGTTAACCCGTACAAAGTAACATTTGTCAATATAATTATAATGCTGATAGCTGTAATCTTGTAACTTTGTTTTGATGTTGAAGTCAATAAAGTATATTTCAATCTCATCTATTCGTTTTTATATATTCCTTGTAGAAAGGTAGAGATGCCTGGAAGCTCGAGATAACATTAATAAATATTGCCACGTGGAAAATTAGGGAAGGTAAAAACTTCAGGAGGAGACAACAATATATTTCAGGCAAGGACAAACTATGAATGGTAAACAAAAGATAAGCCACGAGGGAAATTTACAGAGTAGCAAAATAAAAACATAAAAATGACCACACTGTTAATAAAAATAATAAATACTTGGTTACAATATTGTCAAGAAGCTCCATCCAGATGGGATACCTGTCAATCATCCCTGGATGGAGCTTCTTGACAATATGAAAAGGAACTCATCTAAAGAAACCTGTTGCATTATTTAATAAAGGATACTTCTTTTATTAAAAATTAACTCATCTCTGGAAACCTGATATTTTCACCTTATTAAAACGTATCCTATATTTATGTGTGGTTCATTAATTAAGAAAATGGTCATTAGTAGAATAATATTGACATGGTGTTTGTTTGTAGCAGTTAAAGTCATTTTCACCTTAATATTTTTTACCTTAATACTGGTACAAGGGATTTTTATTGAGTCTATTATGTAAATTCCAGTGTTTTTTTTTCCCATTCCCTAATTTTGTATCTTTTTTCCCTCTGATTTACCCTTTCAAATCTGTTTATGAGCTCAATTGTCTTAATTACAATGTATAAATCTCATTATCTCAATATTGATTGTGATTAGCTTTTGCTTTTTTATCTTTTGCGGTGAATCCGCGTTAAATCCAGGTATAATAAATTTATTTTCCTCCAATTTACCCAGACTAATCTATTAGCTTGATTGTCTTTATATAATTTTTCCTGTATATAAATATCATATTACCATTAAGGTACTATTACTTTGTTCCTGCATGTATCCTACATTTCTGATTGGAGAATCTGTATAAGACTAAAAGGTCTTGATAAATCTTTTTGTTGTTGTTGTTGTTGTGAAAACAATACTATATTTATAAGGTAATGATATGCGTCATCTATATGTATTAAATGAAATAATTAAAGCACAAATGTTTCTTTTACACACAAAAAAGAAAAAAATTCAACTGTCCTTACTGCGATGAAAAAATATTGAGAGAGCTTGGCTTATCAGTAGTGAACCATCCCAGCGGTTTCGGCAATTTAATCTACCAGACCGCTTCTTTAGAGCTCTAATACTGTATTGGATCATTCTGCTTATATATATGCTAAACTGAAGGGTGGAATCTTAGAAATGGTATTCAAACAAACTATGGACATAAGCTTTTAGGACAGCAGAATTGCCTATAATATTTGCATCGAGCAATGCTCTTTATCAAACAATAAGTACAAGGCCAGTTAGGTATAAATTATTTATAAGGAAAAAACATGTCCCGAGAGCACGTGTTCCGAATTTATTTTATAAAGCGAAGGTTGCCAGAAATTTATTCGAAAACGTTCATTTAAAGTTTTATCGAGTAACGAATAGCTATTCAACTTTGTTTGAAACTCGGTGAAACAGATTTAGAAACCAATGTTTCAATTAAAAAGGCGTATGGAGATGAATCTTATAGCAGAGAAAAAGTTTTCAATTGGTAAGCCAACTTAAAAAATGGAAGAACAAATCCGTTTGGCGAAGTTCAACCTGGTGGACCGTGCATCGTGAGAAAGCAGGTAAATATCGAACAAATCAAAATATTTTTGCCAGGAAACTATTTAATGACAAACAGGGAGGTGAGAAGACAATTGGAGATATCGTATAAGTTGGTGCAATCAATGAAAAGCGAAAATTTGAATATGGTTAGAGTAGAACAGCTCGGTTTGTAGCTAAACTTTCAATTTGTGAAAACCTTTTGGAAAGATACCAGAATAACCCAGACAAGCTGAAACAAATAATAACAGGTGATAAGACTTGGGCTTACGCGTATGACTTGGAGACAAAAGACAAGTCAAATGAATGAGTTGAACGAGGACAACCAAGACCCAAAAAATCAAGAACAAAATAAAAGATAAAAACTTTGTTGATTACTTATTCGATTTTAAAGGTCTTGGTCACTTTGAATTTCTTGAAGAAGGTTCAACAATAATACAATGCGTGTATTTGGATATTCTTTGTCGTTTATACGTCTATGTTTTCTTCGTAGATCACGAAATACGTGGTGTCACTGGAGAACCGCTGGTGATTCTCCACCAAACTCTGCAGAGCTGGCATATTCATTGTACATAGTATCATGTATATATACATATATATATATATTAAAAATAAAGAAGGCATCTCCTGACCACGAGCACATGTGCTTTTTAGATGGCTGAGCGCCATCTAGTGGAGCAAAAATAAACTAAACCCACTTATCTTTTTTTTTTCTATTGTTTTTTCATATATATAATTATATATTTAAAATAGCGCAGACTTTGAACTTTTGCATGCATTGACAAGATGTCAATAAAATTATTTTAATTTTTAATTGTCTTTGTCGTTTATATTAAGCGACTTGGCTCAAAAGACTTGATTTATGGGAGAAAAAAATAGGATCTTTTTACACGATAATGCTCGAATTCACAAGGCCCTTTCAGTTGTTCAATATTTGTTGAAAAACAAAACCCCTGAACTATTTCAACCTCTCTATTCACCTGAACTCTCTCCTTCTGACTTTTTTCTCTTCCCTAAGATAAACAATTTCTTAAAAGGTGAACATTTTGTTGATGTATAAGTTCAATTTTAGAAAAATCGAAGAAAAATTTTAAAGAACCATTTCGAAAAACGAATTTTCTCTATGGTATGAGCAGCCGAAAAAAAATTGGGAACGTTGTTTTGTAACACATGGATCATACTTTGAAGAATATCCTATACCAGGGGTCAGGAAACTGCGTCTCGCGACCCACATACGGCTCTTTGGATGTGAAGCTGCGGTTCTTTATATAGTTCCATACGTAAATATTATTTATATGAGTACTATTTATTGTTGGCAAGAAAAACAATTTGTAGCTCGTTAAAAACTTTGAAATTTCGTAAATTGTAATTTTAAACTCTTCCGACTCAAAAGTTTGCCGACTCCTTACCATAGTTGTTATATTTGTATCTATGATAATAAAATTTTAACAACCATGCCTCCCTAATTGATGATCACACCTGTATAATTATAAAATTTTAAATTAATCCTGGTGTATATAACAATGTCCTCTTCACATTATTGCAAATATTGTGATGAAGAAATATAATTTATATTTATTTTTTAATTTAATTATTCAATGAAAATATTTGAAACAGATTTATTATATTACATTTGTTAAATCAATATTTAGTTACCTAGCTTGCTTGCTCGATATTCTCTAGCTGTAGATAGTTTGGTTAATTTGTTAATATTTGTCAATTAGTCGCCGTGACGTTATCAATAAATACTTTCACACCTTCAGATATACAAAGACTTGATTTCTACGCTACAATATGATGACCCGGGTTATTATTTTTGAGCGGTACCAAATAAAGTTATTTTGAACTGCGAATTTTTAAATCACAATATCCTCCTTGGTCAAAATTTATTATTTATATATTTGTTGGCTAGATAATTGGCTTAGTCACTTTACATATTAAACATCTCTATGTTAATTATGAAGATTTCACCGATGCCTTGAGGATCTCATGACATCAAATCCAATTCTGGACTGATAAAGGGTCTTTAGCCAGAAACCATTGTCTCCTGCTGTGTGTTCTGAATTTGCCAAAGCTGATGTTATGGCTTTGACGCTGATAAGGGTCTGCTTGATTGCAGAGACGGTTAATAGATGGATCATAGTTTTTGCGTCTATTTTGATAACAGAAGTCGCCCCTCTCTATCTTTTGATTATATATATTTAACATCAGAAGGATGAATTTTGAAGAGTAATGATAAACGGAAAAATAAAGTGTCCAGGGATGGGAATTCCCATCCCTGGACACTTTATTTTTCCGTTTATCATTACTCTTCACAATTCATCCTTTCATACTTCATCCTTAAGGTTAGAAATAATCGTTATTTCTCCTTAAAATAAATTTCGATTTTTCGTTCAAAAGAAACACATGCGGGATAATTTTCAAATGTCGTTCTATAACATGAGAAGTTGCGAGAAGATGATATCCATTTACCAAAAGAAGCACCTCTTCTTTTATATGTGCAACAGAGCGATGCCAATATGCATTACCTTAATAAAAAACTTTATTAGTGATGATAAAAGAATGAACCATGATTTCCAAGATAGTAAAGAGGCAGAGCGATTTTCAGACCAGAACACAACACGAACGCTTCACGATTTTGCGTGTCATCCTTGCGCAGGGCCATGCAACATGAAGTTGTAGGATAATGGTTTTCATGTAACAAAAGTGGCACGTCTTCTTTAAAAAATGCATTGAAGTATTGTATTGGAATTCATAGCCCCAGTACAAAACGTAATGGTAATGATAAAGAATGAGTCACAACCCTAGTTTTAGAAAATTCAGACAAAAAACCAACAACCTACATATATACCATGGTTTCAGGCTATGGCCCTCATCAGTACAGGGACGGCTTCGATTTCCTAACACCCTACGAAAGGGGTTATGGAAATGGTCGAATTTACCAAAGAGGTGTTTAAACTGGTTAAGTTTGCAATGGCTGATTTTCAGGCTAGATTTTGGTACATAAAAATGATGTATAATCTCTATTACACGCTTATACCACGCTCGAAAATACATTCTGATTATATATTAAGCACTTTTGAAGAATTTTCTTGCTTAATACAACAAGTTGTAATGAAACGATAGATAAAAGTTTGAGTCAAAAGACGATCCATCAATTAAGATTATATAAAAGGGCGTACCTGGATCTGTAAAGAAAAAAAAAACATTTTTTCTCGAAATATTTCGAGAGATTGCTCCCTCTTTATCAATTTATTCCACAGTAAACTTAATTTACAAATTATTGTAGATTACATGAATTTTGACCAATGACAAAGTTGTTTTCATGTGATCTACAAGAATTTGTAAATTAAGTTTACTGTGTAATAAATTGATAAAGAGGGAGCAATCTCTCGAAATATTTTAAGAAAAATGTTTTTTTTTTCTTTACAGATCCAGGTACGCCCTTTTATATAAAGATAGATATAAGCTTTGAGGACAATAGATCATCCCAGTTTCACAGAGTGTCAGTAAGAGTTCAGAGCTAGCTAAGACAGCAAGAAAATCCAGTAAACAACATCAACTGGATATCTCTCAGAGCACATCCAATTATTGATTGATAAGACATCATTGTCCTTCAATATTATCACTCCATTCTGATAGCTGCAGATTTTACTGAACCAATGGGTTGCCTTTTTGTATAACATCCAAGCACTGCCTACTCACCTAAAACTTCTCTTTTTACATACGAAATTGAGTAACTACATTAACCTTTTTATTTTTTATTATTCTGTGACTTTTCCCTTACACATGTGCTGCGTATAGCCATTTACAAAGTGCTCACATTGTAGGATATATCTGGACGAGTTCCCGTTTCCAGATACATGAGTGACTCGATCATCTCTTGGTATAATGTCTTGTCTAATGGCTTGGAGTCTTTATACTCATCAAAGTTCTGATCTCGATCTCCTGGAGTTTGTAGGATGTTGCATTCCTCGAGTCCAAATCTTCTTAAAATCTTATTAATGTAATGGGATTGTTCAAATACAAACAGGTAAAAGTTTAAATACAAGAACTTAGTACTTAAATACAAATACAAGTACTAAATACTTGTATATGTGCTAATACTATTTTTATATACTACTAGCGGATGTGTACCCGGCTTCGCCCGGGTTTTATCCGAGTGGAAGTTTGCATAACGAATATTATTGATAATATATTTATTATTGATAATTGATAATAATATTCTGGAACACACACACACACAGAATATTATGATAATAATGATAATAATATTCATTACATTATATATTTATATAATATATAAAATATATTTTTCGAGCAAACATACCCACTCTCTCTACTGAATATATTTTTTAAAAGATAAATATAAATAATAAATATCTAGAGATAAACTAAACGATCTTAGCCAAAAGGCCGAGAAACAATATTTTATATATAGAGATGACCTGGCTTCGTGTGTCTTCTGCTCGAGTGAATGTTTCTCAGGTAGAATTTTGTTCCTGTCTACTGAAAATTATTATCTGGTCTGTGGTCTGTTTTAGTGAATATTCCCCTAAAGAATTTTGTTTATGTCAATCAAGCATGATACAGCAATATTGTCATCATCATTTCTGACTAAAAATATATTGTTGCTCAGTACCTGGTTAATTATATTTTTTCTTGGTTAAAGCGCGACAAAAAACTCTTCCAGATTTAACTCTCTGTCCTGTTCAAATTTCAGCGAGATTAGTTACAAATTGAGGGCGTTCATAGCCGACAAACAAATATATATATTCCCGGCTTCGCCCGGTTTTATCCTAGTAAAAGTTTGCCTAACGAACATTTGTTAAAACGATTCTAGCAAACATCCAATCCCTATATTGAATCTACACTTGCCTATACTCTCGATAATTTGAAAATTTTTCCAGGTCCCTTTAAAAATACTCGCTAAGTTGAATAAAATCAATATTAATTGGTCCACTCGGTAATTTGAAGTTGAAGGAATAGTATCTTGCCACAAACGAACATTTGTAAATAACTGTATTCAGCGAATGTACCCGGCTTCGCCCGGTTTTTACCCGAGTAAAAGTTTGCCTAACGAACATTTTTTAAAACGATTCTAGAAAACAGCCAATCCACCTATATATAGATTTATAAACTTTTTATAAATATTGTTATATGCGTTTGAATATATTTTTGAAATATAATTTTTTAAAAAACATTTATTACTTTTTAAATAAGATATTGTCACGTTTGTGGATTTTATAATTAATTATTTCTTTTTTTCTCAATGAATTATGTATATTAATTTAAAAATCCATTTTTTTATCATCATCACATACAATGTAATTTTTTATATAAACAAACGATAAAAAACAACAACAATTAAATTTGCACCTTCGTTATTATAAAACAACAGCAAATTAAATTAACAATGTAAAAATATATTTTAACATTACAACATTTTAACATTTAAAACAAAAACGTTACAATATTTTCTTTAAATATATATTAATATTGAAATGCCAAGTTTTTTTACAACGTCTTCGGAATATTATATTACTATATTTCTAATTAAATTTACTATACTTGGAACACATTTTAGCATTTTTACAATTTATAAATGTAATTTCACCAGATGCCGCGAGAGGCGCTGCTTGCGAGTGGAGGTGGAAAATTTGCAAATAAAATTGCAAAGAATATTTATTTCAAATCGAATTCAAACCAGAAATCTTCCCAGTAGTATAGTAAATAGCTTCCTAAAGTTTCACGGCGATTGGATAATCTTACCTTTTAAAAACATGCATCGTGTGAACAAACTAACATTCAACGTGTAAACAAACCACGTGTTAATTATTAACCAATCAAATTCATTTATCGTCGCGACCAGTGCTGCGCTCAAGCGGTAAAAGGCTGGAACTATCGCTTTTTGGTTTTTTATTTTAAAAAAAGCACATTAACTTTTTCAGTTTTTTGAATAGCCTATATGTTAAACGAAATCTTCAGCTACCTACATGCGAAATTTCATAATGATTGATTCAGTAGATTTTGCGCTACGCGATAACAAACATCGATTTTGGATTTCATTTTTATAGATATATATAAGGAAGGATTATTTTTATAACATATCAATTGAGAATAAATGTAGACAAGTGGAAAAATGAAAGAAAAAAAAAGTACCTAGAAAAAAGTAAAAGAGGATAACAGTTCATCTTAAAAAAGATAATTCAAGACCCCGCACAAGGCCATGTAAATATGTAAATACAATGTACATGTGAAGAACCTGTACATATTATTCATTGTAGATATCATAGGTTGTTGAGTGGTACCTAATAAAGTTATTTAAAAATTATAAAAGAGTGCGAGAGAATGGTATTTATAAACAAATATTACACCACTTTCTTTT
The DNA here is from genome assembly GCA_030710605.1 of Cordylochernes scorpioides. NCBI lineage: Eukaryota > Metazoa > Arthropoda > Arachnida > Pseudoscorpiones > Chernetidae > Cordylochernes > Cordylochernes scorpioides. The sequence goes on from CP092880.1 coordinate 24,025,808, forward strand.
AATAAATGCATAAAATGAATCACAATTAAATGTACTAAAACAATGCAACAACACAGGTTTATTAAGACAATCGGTCTTATACATATTCACTACAGGAAGAAAGTAAACATAGATACTAAAACACAATGCATATTTTAATATTTTATGAGATGCATGATGAAAAACCGTAGTGTAAAGGTAAACTTCAGTTCGACTTTGCCAAAGCTAGTTTTTGGCTTATTTACTCGTACACATCTGGATCTAAACGCTGTGTTCAGAAATGATAGTTGTTGCAATGCAGTTTTTTTTAAGGAGAGGAGTCTTTTTTTACCCTTAGAAATTGCAAAACTATTACAAAAATACCCAAGATTGCTTTTTGAAGCATTCATATCACACAAGAGAATAATAGCATAAATAGAAAAGTTTAATTACAAACAATAGTATTATGTATTGTATTTTCAGAACCATCACATTGCAATCATTTTCTGTATATCATGTGTACTTAAAATTTTCTTTTATTGTTCCATGTATACATCCTGTTCACAATTCCTCTGTCTTTCAATCTCCTAGAAGAATCTTCTTTAAGACTAGTATGTACAATGTATTAATAAAGGTTTTTGTATGTTTATGTTTAAAAACATTTATTATAGGAAAATTGACCCGTCGCTTTTAGTTTGGAAGTTAGCCTTTTCAACTGCAAATAAACTATGCTCAATTGTAAGCTAATTTTTGGATCTTACTAAAGATAATGTATTATGAAACATTAGCTATCTCTAATGAACTCTTCCCCAGGTTTTATAAATTTTATCTCAAGGTTTATTCATGGTGATTATTTTAAACTATAAGTGTTTTGTGAAAAAATAATATAAATGTGATATTGTACTGGGATAAGATGTATAGATTAAGAAAGTAAAAAGCCATCAGCAACTTTCAATTGCTCGATAAGGAGATGCCTTTTTCTTTCTTTCTTTCTCCATATAAGTATTTTATAATATGAAATAAGAGGAATATATATTTTAGCGACAATTTTCAATATATTTATTGATAATTCTGAATCAGTATTATGTTAAAATGTGTTTTTTTACAATCAAAATACTTTAAAGACGTATTATTGATGTACACATATATATAAGATTATATAAATTGGTCAAAAACTGATGCGAGGTTTATTACAATCAGGAGAACTTCAGTATAATTCAGGGTTAACTGGGAAAGCAAAGTTGTAGTTGTTGTTGACGGTGTTAGTTTGGGATCCTTCCTTTGCTACAAAGTGAGTTGAATCGCTTTTTCGGATGCCCACAACTACAGCGATTATCAGAAGCACACATCCAAAGCCACCAAAGAATTTTGGAATATCGTTGATCACTTCTAGAGGTCGCAGAACTGTTTCCTGTAGTGCTTCCATAGAATAAGACGGCATAGTAAAATTTTGTTCCATCCAGAAAGATGGGACAAGAACTTCTGATTTGTTATTGAAAGGGACGTTAAAACTGGTCATTATTCTTATACAAGAACGTAAAGTCAATCCTGTTGATGGCTCAATATCTAAGAAAGAACCGTAACGTTGAAATGTAGGACTTTGTAGTCCTTTAACGTTCTTGATGTATTTCTTGGATCCAAGGAAATGAGGGCTAGAAACCACAGCTGGGCTTCCGCAAGCACCTAAAGAATGCACGCCTTCTTCACCAGAGCAAATTCCAAGATTCTTTTCAGGCATAATAAATCTTAAAGCATGCATTTGTCCTATTCTTACCCATTTTATAAATTTGAGTCGAATCGATTGACAAAGAGATGGTACAAAAATAAAAATACGTGATTTGGTTGTAACAGGAAATGGAAATTGTTTTCCATCAGTACCTTGAATCTTATTACAATATACAAATGGCCAATGATCTAATTTATTCTTTCCTTTATAGGAAATGATATTGGTAAATTTATTGATGCCTTTATCACCTGTATAGATTGAGAACATTTCTTGAGATCCATTTTTTATGTGAACTGTTCCTAAATAAGTTTCCAAATTTTGAAAAGAATCTTTTTGCAAAGCAACATTTTCAAAATTTTGGAATGTCAATTCTCTAACAGATTTTGTTATTAATATATCATTATTTTCGTTTTTCTCTAGATAATTTAAATTAATCGTTGTTATCAGATCATTTTCTTTTCGTAAATTATTAGAATTGAAGGTGAAATAAGTAACTTCCTGATAACGAACAATTCCTTTAGAGTGATCCCATTCTTGTATAATCTTCTTCTGCTTTATTTTATATTCATATGGTCCAATTTCTTCAAGAATTGGATGATGTCCAACTTTAACATGTTCGGGATTAGTTATATTAAATAAATATAAATTGAAATAGCTTGGGAATGATTCGGACCAGCTTGAAAAATAAACACTTTCATTTTTGATTGCCAATGTTGAAGCAAGTCTTGTATTCACATAACGAGGTAGAATAACAAATAATACAGTAGTTGTTACTAAACAAATAATAGAAATGGCAAATATTATTATTTGAGGTTTCTTCCGAGTTAAAAATTGCCATCCCATATTTATTTAATAAAATATAAGATAGATACTATTCTTTTTTTATTTTTATACACTTGCAAAATGGCGAACCTTTTTTGGTAAATAGAATTATGACTACAGAGACATCAAATATTTACTGAAATATTTATAAACATATATGATTTAAAATTTTATATATATAAGAGAGGGAAAATAATATATACTACCACACACAATTTAAAAATGTATTGATGAAATTATCACAAAATTTTCATATTATTTGTTAAAAATCGATATAAAATTGTTTTAAGAATATAAAACTTTTGTAGTGAAAACGTTCATTTTATTTAATTTATAGATATAGTATATATCTTTTGGGGATTTTTAAAGGACGATTTTGATAGACAAAATATTTCTCGCGATATTTGTGCATATAAAAAGGTTTGATACTTCAGATAACATTTTAAAGTTTGATAATTTTAAAATATTTTTAAAATAAAAAATTGAGTTTAAAACCATTTTCTAACGTAAAATAACAACATTTTTAGTTGAAAGCAACATTATGTAATTCAATAACAACATTGGAACCTTCTCACATACAATTTTTAAAATTCATTTCATTCCATAAATTTCATTTATATTTAACATTAATAATTACAATTTTATTTTTAAAATGAAAGTCCGTTGGTATTGATAAGATATTGCGTATTTAAAGTGAAAACGAATTTATGGAATAAAATACAAAGTTACAAAATAAGAAGGTTAAAATATGAAACTTTTCGAATAAAATAAAAAAGAGCTTCATTTTTTACATTTAATAGGTTCTAAAACGTTAAAACTTTGACATTAAGTTTTAAAATATCGTTGTTAAACTTTAAAAATGTTTTGATATAAAATACATTTTGATATTATATAACTTTAAAATTCTATTTTGAAAGTGCAAAACCTTTGTATGTGCAAAAAATAAAAATGTTTTTATTAAAATTTAAATATCCTTATATTCGTATATATATTTTTATTTATATGACACTAGAGCGGATGTAACTGGCTCCGCCCGGGTTTTACTCGATAAAAGGTTATCCTAACGATTATTTGATAGAAATATTTTCCGAGCAAAAATCCTCTCTCTACTGATTCGATTTTTATGAAGACATTTATATATACCTTTATGAAATTCGTTTCATTAGAGAGTGGATATTTTCTGATAATTTTTTATTTATTTTCATGAAGATATATATAAATTTATATTGAAATTTGTAAATAAAGAGAGATATACTTCACTTTGATCTCAGCCAAAAGGATAAGAAGCGATATTTATTTTATAGAGAGATGATCTGGTTGTTGGGAATCTCTTATGGTTCAGACAATGAAACAACAAATAACAAGTTTACTTACATCTGAAGTGGTTTTAAAGAATTAGGCAATTTTACCTTTTAAGAAAGTATTTTAAATTTATTATTTTCAAAGAGAGAGAGAGAAAAGAACATTTAACAATTTACATTACAATTACTAATTTTGTAAAAACAAAACACTCCTTTTTCTCGTTTTTATATTACTGTTGTCAGTCTAAAAGTATTTCAAGATCATTGATTTACTATTCTTCTTTTTTCCAACATTCCCTCTTAAATCAGTGATCTTATCACATTCAACAATTTCTTCACTTGACTTATGTTTTAAATGGTTGTCATAAGAAGGGATTTGAATTTGTCAAACTTTGGTCTGGCTAGAGGTTTTGTTAGGATGTCTGCAATTTGACGTTCTGTTGGACAATATATCAGGTTAAACTTTTGAGCTTGATCTTTCACAAAATGATATTTGACATCAATATGTTTAGTTTTAGTGGTGAATTGGCCTGATTTTATCATTTTTATAGTGCTTTGGTTATCAACATAGAGATTTATATCAAAATTATCTGGAATTAATTCTTCTAATAGGGATCTTATTTATGACACTTCTTTGCATGCATCTGCTGCAGCAATGAACTCTGCTTCAGTGCTGGAAAGGGCAATTGCAGGTTGCTTTCTGGAGCACCAACTTATGGGACCTCCACATAAGTAAACTATATATCCTGTGGTACTTTCTTCTAGTTTTAATATCTCCAGCAAAGTCAGAATCACAATACACATTTAATTCAAATGGCATCTCTCCATCATATGATATGCCTAAATTGGTGGTGTGATTTAAATATCTTAGGGTTCTTTTGATGTTTATAATATCTTGAGTTGTAGGATCATGCATTGACCTGCTTTCAAAATTTGTAGCGAATGTCATGTCTGGTCTAGTTTTGTTTGTCAAATATAAAAGGCTTCCAATTGCTTGTCTGTAAGGAAATTTGTTATCATTTGATATTTCTAAGTGATTGTCTATAATTCTTTTACTACATCTGTAATGGGAGTGGGTACTGGTTTTGAGTTTTGCATATTATATCTTTCAAGATAACTGTTTTACATAATTTTCTTGTGAAAGTAAAATTTTATTTTTTTTCCTCAAAACACAAATTTGTTCCCAAAAAAGTTCTTGGATCATTGTTTATTTTAACTTCAAACTCTTGGGATAGTTTTTCTAAAATATTATTTAATTCTTCTTCATTATCTCCCATTAAGATACCATCATCTACATATATTGCAAGGTACATATTTCCTTTGTTGGTTTTAAAATGACATGGCTCTGATTTTAGTTGTATGAAATCTTGGGATTTGAGAAAGGTTTTTAATCTTTCATTCCATTTTAATGGGGCTTGTTTTAAATCATATAATGCCTTTCTTAACCTACATATATTCCCTTTATAAACTTCTGGCAATTGAACATATATTTCTTCATCCAAAAACCCATATAGAAAAGCTGTTTTTATGTCAAATGTTTTAAAAACAAACCTTTTCTTAGCCATTAGAGCAAAGTATATCCTTAAAGAGACAGTGCTTATAACTGGACTGAATGTCTCATCATAATCATGTTATGATTAATTCTAGTTGATCTTCAGATTCTTCTTCTGGTTCGACAATAGGTATTTTTTCTTCTTTATTTATACATCCTTTATCTAAAAGAAAATTACATCTCTAGCTGTAAAGATTTGTTTGCTTTGTTCATCCCAAAGGCGATAACCATTTGGTGCATAACCTATAAAGGTATATTTTTTACTTCTGTCTTCCAATTTCTTTACGTGTTTTAGGGTTTTGACATAAGCTTCACAACCAAAAAATTGCAAGTTTGACAAATTTGGTCTTTTGTTGAACCAATTTTGTTAAAACTGAAACGATGGTTTTATCAAACAGAAGAGAAAATCCAAAATGAATTTACATAAATTATTGAATTTTACATAGGTATCTTTGTTATATACAAATTCGCAAATTTCTCCGATGGGATAAAAATGATTACTTCTGTAGCTGTGAAAGATAGGATATTCTATTAATAAATGTATTGAGTTTTGGTTTTCTTTTCCACAGAAGCAGCTAGGATCATCCGTTGCTCCGATTTTAGACAGAAATTCTCCAAAATTACCATGAATTGTGATGAAGTTATAAAAATTTAGACGAAAATAAAAAGGAATTCCAAATGGGAAAAATTTTCGGAATGTTTCATTAGTGTTTGCTATAGTTTCAGCCATAAAGATGTGATATAATGGCTATTAGAGCATTGTGTATGGAGGTCATTCCAGTTCTATCAACCATAGTTCCGTTGTGTCCGAGGGCCTCTGGACTTTGACCTCCGATAGTCCAAGGACGATAAGTCCACTCGAAGCGGTAGATAGCGGTCAGGACTTGATAGTCTACTGTCGCTCAGGTCTACATTCTTTTCTTTCGTTGGATATTGTACTTATCTTTATGTAGGTCCCCTTCTTGGCTGCTGTTATCTAGGACGTTCATGTGTATTTTAGTTCAGGTTTCTCTGTATAGTTGTAGGTTCTTCTCAGATTTTGACTGTTTTTTAATTCTTTGAACGTCCATGCATTCTTCTAGTGAAGTATGGTTCTATGTTCTTATCATCTTTATACATTTTTATTTGTCTTTGCTTTCTTAGCATGTTAATGTATTCTTCTTCTAGAGAAGTATGGTTCTATGTTTTTTTTTTAAAATCATTTTTGACTTTTGTTTGCTTTTTCTTTCTTAGCATGTTCATGCATTCTTCTCTATGCATGGTTCGAAAATATGTTTTTTTATTATCTTTTGAATTTTGTTTGTCTTTTTCTTTCTCAGAATGTTCATGCATTCCTCTTCTAGTGAAGTATGGTTCTATGTTCTTATCATCTTTTTACATTTTTGTTTGCCTTTGCTTTCTTAGCATGTTCATGTATTCTTCTTCTGGTGTAGTATGGTTCTATGTTCTTATCATCTTTTGACTTTTGTTTGTCTTTGCTTTCTTAGCACACATTCATGTATTCTTTTACAAGTGAAGTATGGTTCTATTTCCATATCATCTTTTGACTTTTGTTTGTCTTTGCTTTCTTAGCACATTCATGTATTCTTTTACAAGTGAAGTATGGTTCTATGTTTTTATCATATTTTGACTTTTGTTTGTCTTTGCTTTCTTAGCACACGTTCATGCATTCTTTTACAAGTGAAGTATGGTTCTATTTCCATATAATATTTTGACTTTTGTTTATCTTTGCTTTCTTAGCACATTCATGTATTCTTTTACAAGTGAAGTATGGTTCTATTTCCATATCATATTTTGACTTTTGTTTATCTTTGCTTTCTTAGCACGTTCATGTATTCTTTTACAAGTGAAGTATGGTTCTATTTCCATATCATCTTTTGACTTTTGTTTGTCTTTGCTTTCTTAGCACATTCATGTATTCTTTTACAAGTGAAGTATGGTTCTATGTTTTTATCATATTTTGACTTTTGTTTGTCTTTGCTTTCTTAGCACACGTTCATGCATTCTTTTACAAGTGAAGTATGGTTCTATTTCCATATAATATTTTGACTTTTGTTTATCTTTGCTTTCTTAGCACATTCATGTATTCTTTTACAAGTGAAGTATGGTTCTATTTCCATATCATATTTTGACTTTTGTTTATCTTTGCTTTCTTAGCACGTTCATGTATTCTTTTACAAGTGAAGTATGGTTCTATTTCCATATCATCTTTTGACTTTTGTTTGTCTTTGCTTTCTTAGCACGTTCATGTATTCTTTTACAAGTGAAGTATGGTTCTATGTTTTTATCATATTTTGACTTTTGTTTGTCTTTGCTTTCTTAGCACGTTCATGCATTCTTCTTCTAGTGAAGTATGGTTCTATGTTTTTATCATATTTTGACTTTTGTTTGTCTTTGCTTTCTTAGCATGTTCATGTATTCTTTTAGTTTATATATTCTCTGTGTTTTCTGAGCTTGTCTCCTGAAACTCTATTTGATATGTTCCAAATTGCTACCATGTTTGCCGACTTCAAGTATAAATATCGATCTAAATGTTCGTTACAATATCTTTTTATTCTTATATAATACAGTAGAACCTCTCTTTAGCGGACACTCACGCTAGCAGACACCTCCCCTCAAAGGACAGTTTTCATTAGCAAAATTATTATTTCTACAATTTAGCAACTCTCTGGTAAGAGGACACCTCTCCATAAAGGACACTTTGGCTATGCAATTAGGTGTTCTTTACAGGGAGGTCCAAATGTATATGCATTTTTTTTTACCTTTTTACATAGAATTCGAATTTGAATTTTTTTGGCTCATTATTTTTACTCTGAAATTTGAATATTAAAAAAAAAAAACTCACCTATGGAAATGACATTAAAGAGAAATATTTATAAATCAATTTTATAGCAATCATTTGAATATTTTTATTCTTTGGATTGCTAATAATGTATTTGTGTTTTATATTCACCCTTCCAATGTCCCTATTATATCCTTTCTAAGAATTTAATTTTCTTCTTCTGGTATCTGAATGCATTTTTATTAAACTTTTTTCCTTGTATCTATGATGTGTTCATCTTTCTTCTTTGGAACTCCAATTATTTTCATTTTATTCTTTTTTTTTTCAAATACAACAACAACAACAACAAGCTTTATTAAGACCTTTTAGTCTTATACAGATTCTCCAATCAGAAATGTTGGATACATACAGGAAAAACAGTAATAGTACCTTAATGGTAATAATATATTTATATACAGGAAAAGTTATATAAATATAATCAAGTTAATAAATAGATTATCTGGGTAAATTGGAGGAAAAGAAATTTATTATACATGTGTTGATATTTTTTCTCTTTTCATTTAAATAACTTGCATACTAATTCTTGTACATATTTAAAATATCTTTCAATTTTTTCATCTTTAAAGTGCAATTGTCCCTAGGGGGACATAGCGCTCTAAGTCGAAATAAAGAATTATAAATGGATTTACCACGGATTCATCGCAATTGAAGGTATTCTTTTTTAAAAATAATTCTATACAAAGAAATGTTGGACGAAAATAAATTTAAAATGTGCTATTTATTTGATAATGATTATATCCCACCCCAAAAAGAAATTTCATGGGAAAAGAAAAAACAGGAAATTATTCTTTTTAATTAAGTATATGTGGCAATATCGTTGCGGGGTTTCTTGTTGTTGGATGCGAATGGTGAGATTTGGTTGAAGCGCAGTCGTTTGAGTGGAAGTTGCAGCATACAGTTAGGAATAATCAGGACACGTGATTGAGTTGGAAAATAAGAGGCAACTGTGTTGGAGGGAAGAAAGCTTGAGAAGAGTTGAGCGATTTGACTTATTAATTAGTTGATCACATGGCGATGTTGAAATGAGCGGAGAGAGATATCTCTAGAGTAGATGTTACCTTGTTGGAAGCGAAGGAGCACTGTCCGAACTCGGCGAGAGCCAGTGAACCCTGTAGGTGTTGTTCCTATGAGAGCTCAAGCGTAACTACCCATTCTTGCTTTCCGATTTAACACCAAGCCTCAGTTTCTCTCTGATTGGTCGAGAGATGTCACATGATCCTTTCCTATTGGTTGACCTACTTGAGGTGTTGTCTTTTGATTGGTCGAGAGATGTCACATGCTCTTTTCCTATTGGTTGACCTACTTAAGGTGCTGTCTTCTGATGGGCCGGCGGCTTCCTTTGGTGTTAGTTACGCCCGGCCTGGGTCAGGAAGTGTCTTATTTGTTCGACTCGATTTACTTCCGCGGTTATCAAAATACGTCCTGCTTTGTCAGGAAGTATTGAATGTTAGCTTTAACATTTATAACTTCTGGTCATTAGATACGTCCTGTTTTTCCAGGAAGTGTCGGTTTAAACTTAGCTCGCAGGGACCTGGGGTCAGAAGGTTAACTGCGACGTCTTCTTATGTCTTTTGTTACTTTCTTTCCTCCAGTTACCTTATTCTTTTATTACATCTTTGAAAATCATACATGATACATACATAGTGGGTCGGGGTTGCATTTAATTATATACAAATTATGACAGATGCGCCCCCTACATGTGAAGAATTCAAGAAGGGGTTAGCCTGAGAGAATTCTGTAAAGTGAAAAATAATTTTGTGGGAAAATTAGTTGTGGGTATTGAGGGGCTATATACAAGCATTGCTGGTGACATAATAAGTAATATAGCATGGTGTTGATGATATAGGTTGAGTATAATTAATAGAAATCAAAAATCTTTTAATTGTAAGAAATCAATGAATGTTATGGTACATAGTGGGCAAAAAAAAAAAGAAAATGCGCCTAAACGAATTCTACTCGAGTTAAGAAATGAATTCGAGGGGGTTCTATTAAGGCTTTGAAATCAAAATAAAATAAAATAAAAGTTTTTTGAGCGAAATCAAAGTGGAGTGCTTGGTTGAATGGTGAAAAAAAAAAGGAAAATGCCTAACCATATTCTATTCGAGATTGGGAATGAAATCGAAGGAATTCTATTAGGTCTTTCGAGAAATCAAAAATAAAAATAAAATAAAAGTTTTTTGAGCGAAATCAAAGTTGAGTGCTTGGTTGAGTGGTGAAAGAAAAAAAAAAAGGAAGGAAAAATGCCTAGTTACCTTTTTTGCTCGAATTTGGAAAAGAATTCGAGGGAATTTCATAAGGTCTTTTTGAAATCAAAATAAAAATAAAAGTGGTTGGGCGAAATCAAAGTCGAGTGTTTGGAAAAAAGAAAAATGAAAAATAAAAAGGTTTCAACAACAAAGTGTGATTTAATGTTTTTAGTTTAATCGAAAACCAATGATTTTTCGTTGATAATTGAGTTGTGGCAGTTTAAGCTAAGTGGTAAATAGAATGATAATTGATAAATGAAAATGATAATATAAATTAATTGGGAAAAAAAATGATAATTGATGATTAAAAGTGCTAATAAATTGAATAAATTGATAAATTGATTAAATATTTAAATTTTAATTGAGAGAAAATAATGAAAATGATTGATATGAAAAATAAGGTGTATTGGTTGGAACCCTTTGGTATCTTCATGCCCTGATCTACATGTATTGGTTGCTCCATTTTGCCCTATAAATGTTTTACTTGCTCAATTATGCCCTATAAATTTTTTGTCTCATCTGTAGTGACACTTAGGTGAAAAACGTGATTCTAGCCCTCAAGTGCGTTTATGCTGTGTGTACAGGAGACATGGAAATCTATATAACCTTTATGTGTAATTTTTTGTCTTTGTGTGTGTGTTGTGAAAAATGTTAGAAGTCGGTTGTGTAAGAGATGTGTGAGCTAGTTCTAGGTGTTGTTTCGTGGATGTGTAATTGGGTGGTAAAAATCGATATGTAGACTCGAACTGGAATCAAAACCGGTGGCATAGTGAGGTTCCCAGTCGACCTCAATAGGGGATCTTCTCATTGTAATTAGAGATACGGAAGTGGGGTGTGTCGGGCAAACGAGAGGGAGGGAAATTGGAGATCGGACGAAGGCGCTCCGCTTTGTTTACAGAGGCCGAATTTAACCGCCGCGGACTATACTTCCTGTCGTGGTGTTTCAAATCCTCATTTCCTGCCGTCTATTTATTTTGGGGTGTGGCTCGGGGCTTGTTTTTGGAGCGTGGTTTCTCCGACATTGTTTGGTCATCTTTTCAGTTACTGTTATCTCTTCGGAGTTTATTTAGATTTTCTGCGAAGATGGTTCCTAAAATTATGAGAAGTTTTATAAATGTTTGTCCTAGATTAAAAACTACCTCTTGTAGTTCGAAGATTTTCTGCGCGGGCATGGCATATATAAACAAGTAATTAATGAATAAAATTGGGATACAGTTGTACGGTAGAACTAATAAACAAAGGATAAAAATCAGGTGAAATATAGGATATTGTCCCATGTTCGTCCATATTTTTGTAACTGGGGACTCTGAAATATTTGCTTGAACCTTATTAATTGTAGAATTTGAATGATTGGTAGGTTCGTAGTTCTCCTGTTTGATATCTTTAGGGGGTGGTGTGATATGATTGAGCTGGTTGTCAGGTTTGCAGTTTTTAACATCGGGGAAGAGTGATGTAAATCGTCTTGTTGCAAAAATGGCAGGGTCTAAATGCCTGAAAGGTTCGCTGCTGGTGGGTTTGAACCTTAATGACTCTGTTGGGAATAATTCGGGTGTTAAATGTTTGAAAGGGAACGTATAATTGGGGTTGTGCTTTATATGATAGGTGCTAACGGCGGGTGGTGATATATAATGGATTTTTTCTGTATACAGTTTAAGTTTGTTGACGTGGATTGTGTCAGTGTCTCTTTGGAGTGGTTGATTTGGTCGATCTATGCGGACCACATTTGGTGAAATAATTTCTAATATTGTGTGAGGTCCTGTGAAATATGGCGCAAGTTTCCCTGTATTTGGGTGGTGATATAATTTTACTAATACTAGATCACCTACTTCGAAATGTGGTTGCTTGTGTCGTTGGTCATAAGTGTTTTTGTCTTGTAAATGTTTGTTTTGTGTGCGTGTGTGTGCAATTTTTCTAGCTTTGTCGATATCTGGGTACGGTGTGTTATGATTAGAGATTTCTGGAGGTAGGATACCAAACATTAAGTATATGGGTGGAAAACCTGTGGTAGAGTGGGGTGTCTTGTTATATATAAGTGTAACCTTCTTGACCAACTTGGTCCATGCGACCTTAGGATTTTCTAGGTGTAATAACCTAAGTTTTCCCGTGAGGGTGGCGTTTAGGCGTTCACATAGACCGTTGGCCTGTGGATTGTTGCTGGTTGTGAGCAATGGGTGAATATTTCTATTAAGTAGAAAACTACGAAATTTGGGTGAAGTGAAGGCAGGGGCTCTATCCGTAAGAAGGCGTTTTGGAGAACCATCCTGGAATACTCGTTTAAGTACCTGTTGGTAGGTGGTGGTACTGGTGGATTTAGATGGAAAAGCCCACGCGTAGCGTGAAAAATGATCGACTACCACATGGAGGTATATCTTGGTGTTGCCATATTTGGCAAATCCTGCTATGGTGTCCAGAGATAAAAGGTCGAAGGGTTCTTTAGATTCCGGAGGTTGACTTAATTCTCCGTAAGTGGGTCCTACTGGACGTTTTGTTAATTGGCAGGTGGGACAGGTCTTAACTTTTTGTTTAATATCTTTTGACATACCTTGCCAGTAATATTGTGTGGAGATAATTCGTGACATTTGGGAAATACCGGGGTGATTGTATTGTGTGTGTACTGTTTGTAAGAGTTGTTGTATGAGTGGTTTTGGAAGTATAATCTTGGTTACACCTTTTCGGGAAACTGTATGTAATCCATTATGATCAATGGTCAAACTAGACTCTTTCGATGGAGGAGATTGGTGGGTCTTGATAAGGGTGGCGTCCAAGAATCCACAAAACGGGTTACGGGACAAGAGATCTGCTTCATATTGTAGTTTTCCCTTTATGTAGCGGACCTCATATTCGTAACTCGATAGTCGTAAACTCCATCGAAACAGTCTACCGGACGGGTTCTTGATGGTTTTCAACCACTGCAATGCATGATGGTCAGAAAATATTGTAAATTTTCTGCCCATAAGATAGATGCGAAACTTCTCCACACTCTCAACGATTGCTAAGCACTCAAGTTCAGAGATGGAGTAGTTTTTCTCGTGTGGGCGCAATGTTCGGCTGAAATATTGAACTGGATATACGTTTCCGTCAGGGTGAACTTGTTTGAGAATGCCTGCTATACCGAGGGTGGATGCATCGCAATACACTTGGCATGGCAGACCTTCTTTGTAAAGGTGTAAAATGGGGTGTTGTGTGAGGTTTCCTTTCAGGTCAATGAACGCCTCTTGACAAGCTTCATTCCAGTTCCACACGACGTCCTTTTTGAGGAGATTGTTGAGTGGTGCTCGCAAGCGAGCGTATTCCGGAATGAATTTGTTATAGACGTTCACAGCGCCTAAGAAGGATTGTAGTGTTTTTCGGTTGTGTGGTTGTTTTATGGCGTGGATGATGTCGGTATTGCGTGTAAGTGGTGTAATTGTACCAGCTGTGATGGTGTAACCTAGAAAATTTATGGATTGTTTAAAAAATTCGCATTTTGCGAAGTTAAGTTGTAACTTCTCCGCTTCGCAAAAGGCGAAAAATTGTCGCAGGTGGTTTTGATGTTCCTCCAATGTGTTGGAGTAAATGATGAAATCATCAAAGTAATGTGCCACACAGTCAAGTCCGTGTCTCTGTAGGACCTGACTTATGGCTCGTTCGTAAATCTGAGGACTGGTTTTTAACCCGAAAGGTAATCGAGTGGGTTGGTATAATCCTTCAAAGGTGGCAAATGCTAACAGTGGTCGAGAATCGGGGTGTATTGGGACTTGCCAATACGCAGAGGATATGTCGGCCGTGGAAAAATATTTGGCCTGTGCGAGGCGGTCTAGGATATCCTCGATTCTCGGGAGGGGATGGACATCAGAGCTGATTAGCTCATTCACCTTCCTATAATCGATACAAAACCGTTTGGTTTTGTCGCGCTTAGTGACGAGGGTGACAGGGCTCGAGAAAGGTGAAAAAGATTGCTCTATGATGCCGTTCTCCAGCATTTGTTGTATTTGGTTACGGATTTCTTGTTGGTCACATATCGGAACACGATATGGACGTATGGTGATTATTTTTTTGGAATTCGTGGGTATTTTTACTGGTGGAATACGTAAGCATGGTACGTTGAATTTGTCCTGTGAAAAAATGTGAGTGTACCTTTGTAGAAGTGTTGTGAACTGTGGTGTATAGTGAGTGTTAGGTGTTGTGTTGTAGTATGCATGGGGTAAAGGGTTTTGTTGTGTATTAGTGTGAGTGTCGAGTTCGTTGTGTGGGTTGGTCATGTGAGAGTTGTGTAACGGTGTGTGATCACCTAGGTTTTTGGTATGCGAGTTATCCCGCTGTGTGGGTGCGTTTTGGACAGGTTCATAAGTTGAAGTTGTTGTGGTTTGATTATTTGAGGGCATGTAAAAAGGGCAATTGGCTTTAGTGAAAAAGGGGCATGTAGATAAGTGGGGTTTTCTCAATGAATGCACGCAATGGTTGTCATAGGCGGATAGTTGGGATGTGGGGAAAATTTTTTGTGACATCGCCTGACATTGCCAGTACGTGCATACATTGGACACATGATTAAAATGGTAGGAAAGGGTAGACAATGGGGCGCCCAGCTGGAGTATAGTGCATTTATTAAAATCTATGGTTAATCTGAATTTATGGAGGCTATTGATACTAAGAATTCCGAATGGCAATGGTGCATTCACTACATGGAAATACTCCTTTCGTGATATTTGTCCTATTGTCAGTGGGATAGATAGTTTACCCATGGTTTTTGCAAATCCGTTTAGGGTTTGGAGGTGTAGTGAGTGTCCCTCAAGGGT
The DNA here is from genome assembly GCA_030710605.1 of Cordylochernes scorpioides. Classification (NCBI taxonomy): domain Eukaryota; kingdom Metazoa; phylum Arthropoda; class Arachnida; order Pseudoscorpiones; family Chernetidae; genus Cordylochernes; species Cordylochernes scorpioides. Next base: position 24,041,030 of record CP092880.1, read on the forward strand.
TAAATTAGGCAGGTGGGTTTTTAGCATATGATAAATATTATATGGCACTATACTCAGGCTGGCGCCTGTATCAATTAAAAAGGGGCATGATACATTAGGGGCTAGAAAGAGTTTGACAGTCAGTTGGTTTAGGGATCCTACCTCAGTCTCGAAAGGGCTGTCCGGCTGAGGTGTCTCTGGCTTGACTTGGTTGTGATGAAGTCGGAACTGGTGATTTTGGGACCGTTTGCACTGTCCGGACTTTTTCGTGGGTCGTCGGGATTGGTCGACGTCGGCATTCGCTGTGCCAGTGTCTCGCGCCGCAGAACTTGCAGTTGGACGGCGGAAGAGGTGCATTCCATGCACCTGGGCGTCGGGATGTGCTGTGGTACGGACCCGACATTGTGGGTGGTTGATCTTCTCTGGATCGCGTTGCCGGTACACTGGGCCCGTGGATCCGCTGTACCAGTCGGAACCACTCTCCTAGGTTCTCGGGAGGCACTACGCGGACTAGGCGCTGGTCGTTGAATGGCAGTCCTTCTGTCAGCGTCTCGAGGATCACCTCTTGTGGAAGTCCTAGTTGCAATCCCATGGCGGTTTTTTCCCGGTAGTAGGTCTCTAAGTTGGCTTGTCCAGTGAGTTTCATGGCGAAATATTTCGCAAAGGACGCTTCGCTTGACTCAGGGTAGAGATCTAGGAGGATTTGTCTCACCTGGAAATAACTCCGGTCGGCCAGCCGAAGTTTCCTGAAGAGCTCCAGGGGTTGTCGCACCAGGTAGTTTGGCAGGCGCAATAATTTTTCTTGTTCTCCCATGGATGCGTCTTCCATTTTTCGGTCGAACGTCTGGAAAAACTGTGTCGCGCTGTATGCGCCGTCGAAAGGTGGGATCGCCGACTCCGCTCCATCAGAAATTTTTACTCGCGTCAGGAATGTTGACAGTTGGTTGATGGCGTCCGCTAGGGGCGCAGTTGTCTCTCGGCCGGTCACCTCCTGTCTTTCTCTTGCCGATTCGCTCTCTCTTACTTCTTGCCTTCTTTCCATTGTTTCCGTTGGACCGTCTGACTTTACGCCTGTGGGATCCTGATTTAATTCCCTCTCACTATCCTGTCGACTTAACCGTTCTGTGGCAATATCGTTGCGGGGTTTCTTGTTGTTGGATGCGAATGGTGAGATTTGGTTGAAGCGCAGTCGTTTGAGTGGAAGTTGCAGCATACAGTTAGGAATAATCAGGACACGTGATTGAGTTGGAAAATAAGAGGCAACTGTGTTGGAGGGAAGAAAGCTTGAGAAGAGTTGAGCGATTTGACTTATTAATTAGTTGATCACATGGCGATGATGAAATGAGCGGAGAGAGATATCTCTAGAGTAGATGTTACCTTGTTGGAAGCGAAGGAGCACTGTCCGAACTCGGCGAGAGCCAGTGAACCCTGTAGGTGTTGTTCCTATGAGAGCTCAAGCGTAACTACCCATTCTTGCTTTCCGATTTAACACCAAGCCTCAGTTTCTCTCTGATTGGTCGAGAGATGTCACATGATCCTTTCCTATTGGTTGACCTACTTGAGGTGTTGTCTTTTGATTGGTCGAGAGATGTCACATGCTCTTTTCCTATTGGTTGACCTACTTAAGGTGCTGTCTTCTGATGGGCCGGCGGCTTCCTTTGGTGTTAGTTACGCCCGGCCTGGGTCAGGAAGTGTCTTATTTGTTCGACTCGATTTACTTCCGCGGTTATCAAAATACGTCCTGCTTTGTCAGGAAGTATTGAATGTTAGCTTTAACATTTATAACTTCTGGTCATTAGATACGTCCTGTTTTTCCAGGAAGTGTCGGTTTAAACTTAGCTCGCAGGGACCTGGGGTCAGAAGGTTAACTGCGACGTCTTCTTATGTCTTTTGTTACTTTCTTTCCTCCAGTTACCTTATTCTTTTATTACATCTTTGAAAATCATACATGATACATACATAGTGGGTCGGGGTTGCATTTAATTATATACAAATTATGACATATATTAAGTCTAACTCTCTATATATACTTGTATATCTTGTATATCAATAATTGATGCATGGTTTTTATTTAAAAAAAAATATTTCAAATGATTCTTGCTTCTTCATATATCAAACTCGCAACAATGCAAAATTATATATATATATATAATGTGTACCAAAGGTGTCACCTCTCCCTTCAAATATGCATTAAAACAACGCAATCAGGTTCATCACCCCGTAAAGTGTAATGGTGATGGTAAAGCAAGAGTCACAATACCAGTTTTTCGAAAATTCAGACAAAAAGCAAGCCTCTACGCCATGGTTTCAGGCTTTAGCCCTCATCAGTATAGGGGCGGCTTCGATTTCATAATATTGTATGAGAGAAGTTATGAAATAAGTCGAATTGGTCAAAAATGTGTTTAAATGAAGGCAGTTGGTTCAACTGAAGAATCAAAGCACGGTGGTCTGACAGCCTGTAATTAGTTCTTAAATAATGGGTGACGTGGTCAGAGAACCTAGATGGTAGAAGGACTCGATCAAGATGACTCGTGTCGATCCAGCTTCCGAGTATGGCGACCCTAGTTGGTAGGTAGTGGCATTGAAGATGCACGCAGCGTCCACGTGGTCGGCTTAGTCCAGGAGTTCTGTGAGGGTTTCTACTGAACAGGGGATGATTTATGAATAACTCTATGGTTGGAATTATATTCCTAGATATATATACAATGGTCAAAACATTCAGAGAGAACCATCCCTGCTCAAGCATAACTGTCTACGCATCAGAAGAAATCTACCATAACATTTCACAGCACTTCTACCCATCCACTGCAATAAGCAGAACAGCCTCATGGCTTCTCAGAACCAAACTTCATCGAAGTTCTCATAGCAATTAAATGTGGCGGACTTAAGAAATCCCCTGGCCTCGACCGACTTGGTGTTCGTGGGTAGCCTACCCTAGATACATTTCTAGCAGAAATTTTTACCTAGAGCCTAAGAATCAATTATAAGGTTATTTCAAAAGTTCTATTTCTTAAAACGTTGTTTTTACTTTTACTTGGCGAAAAATAATATTGCGGCGAATATATATAAAAATACATAATTCAATTACTTTATACATAATACAAAAACATTATACATAACGGAAAATAATATTGGTATTTTAATTTTTTGCAAGTGTTTACGAACTTTGGGGACAACCTTGTATTTTCCTTCAGCCTAATAAATTGGTCTATTAGTCCTTACATCTTAAAGAACATTATCCAAGTCTACGTGAACCCATTTCAGCTAATCAGAATAATGTCAGAGAAAAAATATATTGCGATAAAATTGTTTAACTTTCATAAAGCGTTAGAGAACAAGGTATCTCTAAGAACTAAAATTAAAGAACAATTTCCATTCATAGTTAATTTGTATAGTTATGTTGAATACTTTGATTTCTTTTTCATTTTCCTTCTCTCCTTTGTTTATGTTTTTTTCCCTTTTCTTAATGAAAATGATGTATGGCGAATCCTTACAGGACGGAAATGTCCTAATAAAGCTGTTGTTAAACGACATTGGAAAATATCCCGCATGAGTTTCTTTTAAATGAAAAATCGAAATTTATTTTTAAGGAGAAATAACGACCATTTTTAACCTTAGAGATGAGGTATGAAAGGATGAATTGTGAAGAGTAATGATAAACGGAAAAATCCCATCCCTGGACACTTTTAATTTTCCGTTTATCATTATTCTTCACAATTCATCCTTTCATACCTCATCTCTAAGGTTATAAATGGTCGTTATTTCTCCTTAAAAATAAATTTCGATTTTTCATTTAAAAGAAACTCATGCGGGATATTTTTCAGTGTCGTTTTACAATCATAAGCCGCATTATATTGTATTATAAAACTGTTGTTGTTGCTCTTAGTCCTTATGCCCAAACAGAACAGGATTGCTTCTAACTTCCTTGAGAGATTCCCTCCTATTCTTAACACGCTAGACAAAATTTTTAACGAGACATTCTGTTGTTTACAATGGCTAGCAGACCATTACAGCTCCGGTTCTCTGCATTCCAATTTGGATGTATTCCTTGCCACTCAGCGGCAATTCGTAGGTATGTATATTGAAATAAACATTTTCCTCAAATTTCGAGTGTCACTCTGAAACTTTATAAATCATATTTTTGATTGAGCTGTGTAATCTCAAATATATTTCACAAATTAACTTCATTAATATAGAATTTTCGAAACTATTATAGACGCGTATGATTCTTTTAAAAATTAAACAATTTATACTGCACTTACTGCAATGGAAAAAAATTATAGGAGGGCCTGGCTCATAAGTGGTGAACCCTCCCAGCGGTCTCGTCAGTTTAATCTACCATACCGCTGTTATATTGCAGTTTTCGATCTTCCTTTTATAGTGATACTGATGCTAGACTCTTGGAATGGGTATTTTAGATGAACTATGGACATAAGCTTTGAGGACAACAGAATTACATAAAATTATATATATAATATGCTTCGATAAATTGCTTTTCCGCAAATATATAATTGAGTTTTTATAAGAACGATTGTATTATGATGCATTAGCGCGCCATCTGTTATAAAAATTCGAAACTATTATAGACGGGTATGATTCTTTTAAAAATTAAACATTTTCCATTAATTTTTCCATTGCAGTAAGGGCAGTATAAATTGTTAATTTTTAAAAATATCATACGCGTCTATAATAGTTTCGAATTTTCATAACAGATGGCGCGCTAATGCATCATAATATAGAATTTAATACAGTTTAAAACTGGCGGTCGTTCTAGAACTCTTTGTTAAACCGTCTTCCACAGTTTGTGGCCCACCATCCTCTCTCATAGTGAGGAGACATTGTCAGATGTCTACTCTATATTTGTTCTTTAGTTTTATTTGGAAGTGTGTGAGCATTGTAGTGTCTCAGTTCACCAGCCTTCCTATGTAGTATCAAAGATATATTTGAGGCTATTGTTTGAACCAGGTATATTAAACTTCATATTTATCTTATCTTATATTATATCTATTATTATGTTATATTATATTCATATTTATCATATATAACTTTCCTTTATCAGCTTCTACCATGACCAACCAAAAATATAAATATGAAAGAGTAGTACAAAAGTGAAATTGTACTGGGATAAAGTGGATAAATTAAGAAAAAGGCATTTCCTGATTATACAACTAAAAGTTGCTGATGGCTTGCGCCATCTGATGGAAGAAATATCAACTATTCGTTGATTTTTAATTTTTCCAGAATTATCCAAATATTCATTTTTGATTGATCAAGAAAAGATAAAAACATATGCGTTTCGAGCTGTTGGTTCTTCGTCAAGGGGTGCAAGCTTTTTTTTTTTTTTTGAGGGCTCGTTGAGGTACTGCTTGCATCATGCTGACGAGGGCCTTTTCTTGAATAATCAAGAATGGGTATTTGGCCAATTCTGGAATAATTAAAAATCAACAAATGGTTGATATTTATTCCGACAGAAACTTCTAGTTGTACAATCAGGATATGCCTTTTTCTTAAAATATATGAGCTAGGCCAACTTTTCACGGAAGTAAAAACTGAACATAGCTGGTTCATTTGTCCAGTATTTGATAATTTAGAATGAGCAAACATTTTGAATGTCAGAAATTTGATATTTAAACATTTGTAAAAGAATATTTATAAAAATATTAAATAGTATTTTTTGGAAAATCTTTCATATAGAGCTAAAAATGATCAATGTGATTCATAAATTAAATTTTAAATTATTTTCAGTCTAAATCTAATGATTTAATTTTTTTTTTTGCGTTTTGATATTCAAAAAAATATATTATTATAATTTGTATATTTAATTTATATATATAAATATCTTCATAAAAATATATCAAAATATTTAGGACTCTCTATTAAAAAAAATCTCGTTTCCAGCGTTCCAACAATGGGCCAGTCGGTTGGGAATTGAGGTGGAGGCGGGTCTGCTTTGAGACTCTGTCCGAATTTACTTGTTTCCTCAGATATTGAGGCTTTGTCTTCCTCTCCCCCGACTCTTTGATCTTTGAGACGGAGTCCATAGTATCGGCAGACCAGTTCCTGGCAGGGCCTGGACCATCAGCTCGGCCGAGAGCGAGTTGGATGCTCTGGTTGTGCCAGAAGAGTGGAATAGGGCTTCTACGGAGGCGAAGCGCCACTATAAACAAAGGCTAACGCGCTGAGCAGGTACCTCCTGGGTGGCAGGAAACCCTTTGCGTAAATATTCATGACCTGGTCTGGTGATGCGTGGACTTCTTGAGGAGTAAAAACAAAATAATTTTACTAAAGAATTTCAATAAAAAATCACCTTACCACCACAACCTCTAAATAGATTTTAATAGTCTTTTGGTTGTATTTTGTGTGATTTTATTTTTCGCTGTAAGCTTCAGCAAAACTAAAAATTCAATCAGCCTATTTGAAGTTTAATTTTGAAACAATAATAGGGTGCATTCTAAATATACTCAGATAAAAATGCACCAAGGGATAACCTAGGCATTTCCTGAGTGATTTCTCTAGTTCAGGGTTCGGCAAACTTTTGAGTAGGAAGAGCCAAAAATTACAATTTACAAAATTTCATAGTTTTTAAAGAGCCACTCAATTTTTTCTTGCCAACAATAAATAGTACTCTCATAAGTATTTGCGTATGGAACTATATAAAGAGCCTCAGCTCCACATTCAAAGTGCCGCATGTATCTCGCGAGCCGCAGTTTGCCGACCCCTGGTTAGTTAATTATATTTACATATATATATATTTACAAATTTCTCTGTGTCTAGGTTTTTTATCCATCCTAATAAACATACAAACTAAATTTTAACATCTCCTTTATTATTTATTACCAGTTGCAAACAAGACCCGCTATATCCGATCTGGATAATTACGCGTTAAACTATTTACAACTAGCCGAGTGACCCGGGCAACGCCCAGGGTTTACCCAAAGGGCCTGCAGAGACTTTAAAAGTATAGATGGTGGCTTAAAAATCGCAATGGGTATATTCCGATTTCCTAGAAGCAGCATTTCAAGTAAGGATAAGTAAAAATACTTTCTAAGTATAAATTCGTTAGTTCGACCATGTTTTGATTTCCAGAACCTATGAAATTACAAACAGTAATTCGACAATACCGATAATTCGACACCTTGCGATAATTCGACCCTGATTTGATTTCCCAATCTCTGGCCTATCAAATAACAAACGGTAATTCGACAATATTAAATATTCACCACTTCTGATAATTCAACCATTTTAAAATGCAAATTTCGACGATTGATGTTTACTTACAACTTTACTAATAAAAAGGTATTATAGATGCGAGCAACGAAACATTTTGAACCCATATAACGCAAATTCATATCCTCACTTATAGGGTGTCAAGCCTAAAGGATGCGAATTCATGTCCCTGATTTCTAAAAATTAACATAAAATTGTAGGCTACCAACGCGAATTCGCGTCTACTGGGATCTTTTCCCATACCTTCTTGCCTATTGATCAGTGGGTTGGGTTGGGGGGAATGTCAGCTGTCCCAATGTACCTGTAAAATGTCACATGCGACCGAGTTCAAGCAGCCATTATTTTTATTTATTTCAAGCTATATAGATTACATTAAAAGAAAATAGCATTTTTTAAACATGTTTTTATATGAACAACTCGATTTTCATACGGCCCACTGGACCATGTAACTCTGGAATCATAAGTGCAAAAACAGACATCCCTAAAGGACTCCTTTAAAATATCTTCATGATTCTTTTTTAATAATATTCTTAAACATTTTTAATTTTTTTCATATTTATTTACTTTTCAATATAGAAAATAAGATAACATAAAAGGGATAAATTCATTTAATGGACCTCACTAAAAACTGCATTTCTAGCCGAATGACCCGGGCAACGCCCGGGTTTTACCCGATTAAATGTTTTTATTCAAATACTATTCGTTACAATTATAAATTGGAGCCGTGGATGTCAATCTTGTGAAACGTCCCGTTCCAAACTTTACATGTACATTAGGTCAGCTGGTATTACCCCCCATTTTCACCGCTAGAGGCGCGAGCGAAAGAGCAAATTTGCAAATAACACGACGGATATTCGGGATAGAGACCTGAAATTTTCACTAAGAGTTTTTCCAGATTCTACTTTATATACTGTTAAAATTTCAGTCAGATTAGTTACGTATTGTGGACGTGTATAGTTGACAAACATACATACATACGCTGACTTTTATATATATAGGGATAATAATATAAATGAGTTTTAAAAATTGTAAAAAAAAAAAAATGCATCGGCCGGGAATCGAACTTGGGCCGCCCGCGTGGCAGGTGAGCTTTCTACCACTGAACCATTGATGCTTATAAGAAATGGCCCTATTTGGGTATTTATTCCATTCACAAAAGCAAACGATGACAGAATTGTTGATGACTCTGATACTTGTATTTATAATTATGTTAGCATAATGAATTAGTCAGTATTCCCATGGTCTCCAGAGAAAAGGTGTGAATTGACTTTTTGAAAATATACATAATTATAAAGATAGAAGCTTCTATAGAAATAAATAAAATAAGCCGAAATAGCTCAGTTAGGAGAGCGTTAGACTGAATATCTAAAGGTCCCTGGTTCGATCCCGGGTTTCGGCATCTTTTTTTAATTTTTAAATTTTTACTTACCGTAACTTGACACGTGACTTAACGTGACAGAATTGTGCATGACGCTGATAACAGTATATATTAATGTGACATCACTTCCCACTCAATATGTTGTGGGACTACCATTAAAACATCTTGTTGATTATAAACACAAGGTAATAAAACCAAATCCATATAAATAAATAGTGTGTGACGTTTCAGCGTTGTTACCATCTTCAAACAAAAGTACTGAATGATACTTTTGTCAGTACTTTTGTCTGAAGATGGTAACAATGCTGTTACTGAAACATCACACACTATTTATTTATTTAGATTTGGTATTATTACCATGGGTTTAAAATCTATAATCCAAATTGTGCCTTATCATCTTGTTGATTAAGAAATGAAAAGTTATGAACCTTTATTCCTCACAATTTAATAAATTATATAATAAGAGGATTGAATTTCAACATGAATAAATTATCATTTGAGAAGCAGTTAGAAAACAAAACAAGATGTTTTAAAATGTCAAAGTGGGTATATTTCTTTGTCCAAAAATCACTTATTAATTGCATTGCAAAATATTTAGTAGCAAAAATTTGTATTGAATAATTTAGAATTTGATAAGGTAAAATTTGGGTTATAGATTATAAACAAAAGGTAATAAGACTGTATCCAAATAAATAAATAAGTGTGTGACATTTTGGTAACAGCGTTGTTACCATCTTCAGGACAAAAATACTGAAACATGACAAACATGACAATAGCTTATTATAAATTTTTTAGATCATCATTATGTAAGGAACAGTCAACAAGTGAATGACTTTGAGACGAAGAGTAAAGCCAGTTTAATTTCTATGTAAATAACACAAGATGATTATTATCTTACCCAATTGGGAGAATCTATGTGGGGCAAGTCCTTAATAAAGGCTTTTGTGTGTGTGTGTGTGTTTATTATCAACGCCTAACCATTTTTCTATTTTTTTGTAACAATTTTGTAATAATTTAAATAATTAAATGACTTGTAAATTATTCGTGAAATGCTTAGAGTATATATATTTAAATATTTCAGGAAATTTAAAATTAATATTGTTTGTCCTTGGAAGGTTTAGATAAAATATTTTTTTAAATATATAAATTCTTCAAAGATTTTTGTCAACAATCAAACTACATGACAACATTATACAACATTTTTATGCACAAAGATTTTTAAAAATCTTAGTTTCACTTCAGAGTTGGAAAAAAAATATTTAGGCGAAAAAAAATAATCATCTATACCTTTTTTTCCTCTTATGTAATTAATGTAAATATTTTTAAAGAGATCTTGATAATTTAAATAATCATTGCATAAACAATGTTGCAAAGTAATCTTATTATCTTGTATAAAAGATATATAATTTCCTCAAAAAAAGAAAAATGATAAATATATTATAAATATATAGCTATATACCTTTGGTTTTCGCTTTATTAGTAATATTATACAATATAAAGAAATATAAAAGAAATAAATGCTAGAATAAAAAGAACGCGCTTTCAAAACAAAGGAATTGATGATGATAAATGCAAAAAATCTACGATTGTAAAATAGATTAAATTAAAAAATAAAAATAACTGTTAACATTAGGAAAATAAAAACAGAACTAACATACGAAGAAAAAAATAACGAAAATTTTGGTATATAGATCGTTATGTGTAGTTCAGAATCTTCGGAGGAGATAGCTTAGGACTTTACAATGGAAAACTCTGTTACGGTATTATCTATATAGATAATTGTAGTAGAGTAGGTAACAGAATTATCAAAAAGAAAATAAACAATAAAAAAAAGAGAATTGAATAAACATATACATTAAACAAATAAGCAACAACATAAGTAGATAGAAGAAATCGCAAGGTAGTTATTTACAGTATGTTGAGCAATGATGGAAGTTGATTTAATGAATTTATCTGTAATAATTAGTATCGTGGAGAGAGAAAGTTGATCAAGTTGAGCTATTTACAATGAGTAACATCTTCTTTGCTAAATAGGTTTGTAACCTCTGGTGATATTAACTGCCAAATTTCTGATATCAAATACCAGGTTCGATAAACCATAAACGACCATTTTTTATAACCATAAACGATAGTTTTAAAAATATCCATCAATTTCTATTGAATATGTTTAAGTATATCTACACTAGTGAGTGCAAATAATCAAACCAGGGTTTTGATATCCTGGAAATGTGAAAAAGTCGAACACATACTTGAAAAAAAAAAAACGTTCTTCCCTGATTTATAATAGAATAAAATCAAACGCGTACGTGGTTAGCTTTTCTTGATTAATTTAAAATGGGTATTTGGCCAATAATGGAGTAATTAGAATTCAACGAGAATAGTTTATATTTATTCCGATAGATGGCGTAAGCAATCAGCAACTTTCAGTTGCACAATAAGGAGATGCCTTTTTCTTTTTCATAATAAAGTACAATGTTAAATATATTATACATATTTACGTAATGTGCCTAAAATTGGTAGAATTGATTCTTCAATCTGCTTATGTGACCAAGAAGATCAGAACCCTGAGAATATTTTAATCTGGTGCCCACTTGTTGCAGATTTGAGAGCACAATGTCAAATGAACACTTCCAGTTTAAGCCAAATGGTTTCCAGTAAAGAAGAATATAGAAAATTTAACAAATTCTG
>CP092880.1:24052401-24125492 GCA_030710605.1 Cordylochernes scorpioides
TGTGATTGTAGGTTGAAGCCGTTGTGGCTTTGTGAGTTGAGGGCATATAGTAATGGCAATTGGTTTTAGGAAAGAAGTTGTGTGGTGCGGGGTTAGAATGGTGGCATGTAGAGAGTTGTGGTTGGGTCAATGAATGCATGCAAGGGTTGCCATGTGTGAAAGATTTGGGTGCAGTGCAAGTCCTTTGGGACAGGTTTTGGCCTAGCCCGTGCGTGCATTCATTGGATACATGGTTAAAGGGGTAGGTCCTGGGTCAGATACAAGTCCAAAGTCAATTTCTTGACGTCATAGGGTGGAGAGCCTACCTCAGTCTCGAAAGGTCTCCACTGGGGCGTCTTTGGCTTGGGATGGCTGCTCGGGACGTCTGATGGGCTGGATCGGGACCGATTGCACTGTCCGCGAAATTGAAGGGTGAAATCTGGCCGTTTGCACTGCCCTGACTCGAATGGATCGGTTTCGGACCATTTGCACTGTCCTTGGTCGTGTGGATTGCTTTCGGGTACTGTATGGATACGGCATGGCGGGTGGTGACTCCTCGGTGGGCGTCAGGTTGTTCGTACACGTACCGGCGGTAAGTCCGTCCATCTTGCCTGGGGCGGCGGCGCGACCGTCATCTCTCCCGGGGGTGGGGCTCCGGTACGCCGTCTCTAGTTGGGTGGTGTCAACTCGTCGGAGGGCAACCGTCAACTGCCATATAATGGCCGTCAGAAGGCGTCTTGTCGCTTCTCTCTGTGCCAGCTTCTTACCCTTTCCGTTCGTCGCTTTGCCGTTGTCACCTTTAACGTTGGTCGTATCTTGGCTACTTTCCATCATTATCCTGTCGACTCAATTCTGTCGCAATATCGTTGCGATGTTTTTTAGTTATTGGTTGAGAATGGGGTTGATTGTTGATGGCGCAGTCGTGGTGCTGAGGGAAGTGAAGCATACAGGGGAAAATAAACCAGGATACTTGATGGGGTTGAAATAAGGCAACTAATCGGAGGAAAGAAAGGCTTTGAGAAGGTGGAGCGGGTTGACTATTGGCTATCTATTCACATGGCGGTGATTGACTTAGCTGAAAGGATGAGCGGGGAAGGATCTCTAGAGCAGGTGTTACCTCGGTGGGAGCTAGCTAACTACTCGATGGTGTCCAGCCGATGACTGTAGGTCCTAACTCGGTGGGATCCAAGTGATGACTGTCAATTCTTGGTTCTCGATTTAACACGAGAACTCTTCTTACTTCCCATTGGTTGACCTGTGTGTCGTGGAGGTTCCCTATAGGTCCTCCACTAATGAGTTGCTCCCTGATTGGTCTACGTTACGTCTTTGTCTTTGGACATGTTTCAGCTTGACCAGGAAATACTGTGTCGTTGAACTCGAACTTTTACGAGTTCCGCGATAATAAAAACTGGTAATGATCATCTTTCTCTAGGCCTTCTTTCCTCCAGATATTGTTAAGCCTTGTTGCTTTATTGAAACTCAAATCATACATTTTCATACATATTGGATTGGTTGGCATCTAATTATGTACAAATTATGACATATAGATGCAAACCCGACCCAATATGTATGAAATTTATGTTTCAAGATATAATAAAGAACAAGGCTTAACAAAATTGGAGAGAGAAGGCCTAGAGAGAGAATGATCATTAACAGGGTTTTATTATCCCGGAACTCGTAAAATTCGAGTTCAAGAACCTGGCATTTCCTGGTCAAGTTAAAACAAGTCCAAAGACAAAGAGTTAGAAAGGGCCAATCACAGAGCAGCTCATTTAGCCTCGAGCCTATAGCGAACTTCCACGTCACGCAGGTCAACCAATGAGAAGGAAGAAGAGCTTTCGTTTTAAATCGAGAACACAGAATTGTCAGTAGTTAGCTAGACACCACCGAGGTAGCACCTAGAGTTAGGAGCTGGACACCAGCGAGTTAGTATCCGGAACTTTGGAATCGCTCTCACCCGCTCAACCTATCAGATAAGTCAAATATTCCATCATGTAATTGAATAGTCAATAGTTAATCCGATCAACCTCCCAAAACCTTTCTCTCCTCCGATTAGTTGCCTTTTATTCAACCAATCAACCCTTTGTCCTCGCTATTTTCCCCTGATGTGAACACCTGTCCACTCAGCACCAACGACTGCGCCAACACCTCAACAAGTATCAATCAACTCAAAACATTATTTCACCCGTAATACCACTTACATATAGATATTTTATAGCAATTTTCTCTCTCAATAGAAGAAGAATGTTGAACCTTTTTACTCTCGTGTTAAAATCATAATGAGGAAATATATCTATATAAATTTCTCTATATTTTTGTGTATGTCCTCCGATAAACTCATATGAAGAGCCGATTGTGGAGTTGTCTTTATCCATTGTCATGCTGAAAGTCTAAAGTGTTTACTGAATAATTGCTATATACATAGTGTGATAAATAATTTCCAGGAATGCTGAATATTTAAAGAATTACGAAAGTATAATAAAGTTTTATTTAAAATTTCTCTAAATAATCACCGTCACTATCTATACACTTGTCCCATCTTTTATCAAAACACCTCTGAAAATCCTCATCTTTCAGGCTTTTCAAAATATTCTTCGTATTCTCCTTTATTTCAGGTATTGAGTGAAATCGACGTTCTTTTAAGACTTTTTTAATTCTAGGGTAGAGGAAAAAGTCGTTGGGGGCAAGTTCAGGAGAATAGGGTGGCTGGGGTAGTAAAGCAATTCCGTGTTTAGCCAAATAGAGTTGTACAGTAACGGCCGTATGTGGCTGTGCGTTGTCATGATGCAAAAGCTAATTTTTCTGATGCCATTTTTCAGGTCGTTTCTGACGGACAGCCTCCCTTAAACGTCACAATACATCAAGATAGTAATGTTGATTAATGGTCTGACCCTCGGGCATGAATTCATAGTGTACCAATCCCTTTACATCAAAGAAAGTGATAAGAAGACACTTAAGCTTCGATTTGATCATCCTTGCTTTCTTGAATCTTAGTTCTCCAGGTTCTAGCCACTGGCTTGATTGCCTCTTAGTCTCGGGATCATATACGTGCACCCATATTTCATCTCCCGTGATAACATATTTGAGCCAATGGGGATCAGAATTAAACATTTCGACCATGTTTTTGCACGTTTCTTTGCGATGCTCTTTCTGCTCATTCGCTAAAAGATGTGGGACAAATTTAGCCGGGGATCGATAAGATGCAGATCATTCTTTATGATGGTTTGGCATGTTCTAAAAGAGATATCCAAGTCTTCTGATAGTTATTCTTGGATTTTCTTTGATCGATGACTTGATTTTGAGTGCATTTTCGGGGTTTCTTATCGATAAAGGTCTGCCAGTGTGTAGATCATCCTTGACGCTTGTTCGAACAGATTTAAATCGTGTAAACCATTCAAATGTCCTCGATTATGATAGGGCATCTTATTTAAAAGCCTGATACAACATTTGAATGATTCGGAAGCTGTTTTCCCTCATTTAAAGCAAAACTCTATACAGGCTCGCTGTTTTTCAATACAGTCCACGCTGAAGTTAGAAATTTTCTGATATACTCGAGCTTATAACTTTGAAAAAACGTGAGCGCGTGCGTCTGTGTGATCTTTTTTTCCCTACGTGTTGATAAATGTTTTATCTATAAGGTCCTTACAAAATTATTTCATTATTTTGAATATTTTACGTGTTCCAGCCTCATTCCTGGAAATTATTGATCACACGTTGTATCTATAAACCTACAAAATGGAATTCGTAAGATGATATGAATATCAGTAAAAAGCAATCTATACAGAGAGCTTGAGTGGAAATACAACTCTTATCACACACGATAAACATATAAAACATATTTATAATTGAAGAACTCTAACATTCTAATCTCTCAGTGCAAATAAAGAGGATCTCTGCACAACAAATAATACTCTTGAAGTTACACCGCATGAGTTTCTTTTAAACGAAAAATCAAATTTTTATTTCAAGGTGAAATATCGACTATTTCTAACCTTTTTGGATGAGGTATGAAAGGATGAATTATGAAAAGTAATGATGAACGGAAAAATAAAAGTGTCCAGGGATGGTTTTTCCGTTCATCATTACTTTTCATAATTCATCCTTTCATACCTCATCTAAAAAGGTTAGAAATAGTCGATATTTCACCTTGAAATAAAATTTTGATTTTTCGTTTAAAAGAAACTCATGCGGTGTAACTTCAAGTGTCGTTTTACAATCACAGGCCGCAGTGTATTATAAATAATACTCTATTAAATTTCTCTCAAAAATCATTTATAATTTTAGAAGAAATACTGTGGCCCTTTTGAATTGTAGTAGGTGAGGATATCCTATAGTTATCTTAATTGTCAAACAAATGCTACAGGTTTCTGGAGATCTTTATCTTTATTAAATATAATCTCGAGCTTTCGGGCATCTCTGTCCTTCTACAGAAGTACATAGAAACATATAAATGCCGTTAAGATGCTAACTGATTTATATATACATTTAAATATTAAGATAGATTTTGCATATGGAAAACACACATCAAAATCAAAGAAGGAGCAGGACAGATTTCGTCAAACTTCACTTGTGAACTGACAGCTATCTGGAAAGCCCTTGATGTATGCCTTAACCAACCATCCCTGCTTCAAGCAGAAGGAATTTTAATATACAGCGACTCCATATCCGCTCTAGAAGCAATTCAGAAGGGCAATACTAAAATCACACAGAAAATACACTCGTTACTTACCCAACTGGAACCATTGGAGAAGAACCGCATTCTACAATGGATTCCTGCCCATGTTGGGATCGGGGGTAATGAAATGGCATTTGAATTGGCAAAGGAAGCCAGAAAATTGATCGAAAGGAATGAACAAATGTCATTATTTGATGCTTTGTCAAAATACAAGATAATTAAACAAAAAATAAGAAAAGATCAAAATGCGAAATAAACTCTGAGAGAAAAATGACAAAAACTATAACAAGACTTAGAACAAAACACTATGAAGGAATGATAATACATCCAGATGGCACAAGAACCTATAGGGCATGCAACAACTGTCCTGGTGTGGAACTAACACCTACCCACATATTCTCATACCCAGCAATGGCCGCAGCCTTGCAGAAATTTGACATAGACCCAGAGCAGCAGCTTTACACACCCAAGATAGTGTACATTGCTGCTGCTGTGATGCAAGGAGACATCTGAGGCTCTTTATTGGACACGACAACAACAACATTCCAGAGTAAAATAAATTATCAGAGATAGATACATATTTTTCAAATGAATTGAAATGAATATAATCGATACTGAGAGAGAGTTGAATTAAAAAATTTAGAAATTTATTATCTTCGAAAACAAACCGTATCTAAAATTTCATATTTTTTTTTTGCTACATGTTTTAATTTGCATTTACATATTTTACATATCTCTGATTCATTTAAAAATCGTCAACCAATTCTTCTTCTTTTGGCGAAGTGGTGTTTTATTAATTTGTTATTTGATATTATTAGGGTTCTTTCCTGGTATTCAAAAAGGAAAAATACGTGTCGATCAGTTATATTTTTCAATTTATCAAACAATTTGGCGGCTGAATCTCTGATTCTGGTAGAGCGCCATCTGGCGAATAAAATTGTAACTAAAATCGATTTCGAATTTTTAATTATTTGCCATAAAAAATACCATTGCATCCTGAACACAATGGTGTTTACCGCATTGCTCTAGCACAAATATTCGCGGAGTTATTAATTTTTAAAATAATGCGGGACTTTTGGATCACCCTGTATACCGCCCAAGTCAGAAATCCTCGAATTCCTCTCATATCCAAACAACAGTATCAACATCCCAGAACTGTCATACTTCAAATCTAGATTAAACCGCCATCATTCAATAAATTTGCATTGACAGATGGAATAAGCCAGTGTATAAAATTTCTGACTTCAAGGTGGTCTGTAAGCATATTAAAAATTGATTACAAAATCTATAAAGCAAATTTAAAATTCGTACATTTCCAATCACCCTAACAACCCAGAAGTATGGAAACATTTGTAAATTTACATTGTCATCGGGATTGAGCGAGTGGACAAAATTTTAAACTATTACTTGCTTTAGAACTATATTAAAAATTAATTACAACATTTGTGAACACAGACATTGGAAAAGTAAGTTGAATAAAGAGCTTTTAATAATATTGTTACGACGCTTCTCAGCCGTCGATGTTTGCGTTCAAGGTTTCTAAGAGAACAATGTGGGTTCGTTTTTGGATACAGCTTAGTGCGGTATATTTATTACAAGAGCTTAAAAGAGTAGATAAGTAACTATACAGTAGAAGATTAACTTGCCTTCAATGTCCGCCACTAGAGGGATCCTTCTCCGCTACCGTCTTCCCGGTCAGTCCATACGGCCACACGTTCGGTGCCCACCGGCTGCGTCTGTTGTCACCACCGCCGTTCTCCTTGCTGCAGGTCCCGTTGTCACCAGACAGACTTCTTCCTCCAGACTGCCATGTCTGGTCGGCACACACCAATCTCCCGGCAGCCCGGCCGACTTCTTTCCACCGCGGCACCAGCTGGACTCCCTCTACTGTCTGCCACCCCCCTCCTCTGGCATTTGTCAATCAACACTTCAGAGAAGGGGCCCTTCTTCTCTTGGCGTTCCCACTTCTTCCCTGCTACTTCTCTGCTGCATCGTTTCACTGCCCCCTTCTCAATCCTTTTCGTCCCGAAAAGGCTGATTTCACCAGAGGCGCTGATCGGCGGCCCTTTGATCTCCCTGACGTCTCTGGCCACATGAGGGTTGTCCGCCTCCCGGAAGCGTAGCGGCAGGGTTAACACCAACCCTTGTTTGCAGAACCACATCTCAACTCGGGCTTTCTTTCCACTCTCAACCAGTGCCGACGCCATTGATTGGTCTCGCTGTCTAGCACAGGGCGGTGGTTCTCCACAAGATGGCGGCCATATTTCACTGCCTACGATGCTTCCATCTGATATTTTGAATTCTCCTTGTGAACACACTGTAGCCGCAATGTACAAAGGGTTGTGATCGTTTGTGTTGCGCTTTCGCCGCTTCCTTCCACGACGGGGCTGTAGATCGCCGATCTTTACAGTGGATTCGTCCACCTGATCCACGCTGTCCATATCGTGGCCTCCCTTTTCTTCTTTAGGTTTCCCATTCTCTTGCTCTAGAGGCTCTCTCTTTCCTAACCCTTCAAACCTGGGCTCCTTAGTGCCGACCACGCACAGGGCTGTGAATTTCTTAAACCTTCTGGAGGTGTCGGATCCCGTGGCAGTCTCAAGGTCGGTAGAACTTTTCCTAGGCGGTGGCTGCTTGATCTGCACCTTGTCGGGCGAAGGAACGAAGATGAATGGTACACATTCTTGGCACATCTCTTCAGCTTGCATTGCAGACGACGGCGCTGACACATTGCGCGCGACTCCCTCGTCACAGACATTGTCGTCGGATTTCCACAGAGCGTCCAATGCTCTATCCCGTTCAGTCGGGTTGCCGGCTCCAACTTCAGGGTGCTTCGACCATCTAGCCTTGTCGCACTTCCACGGAGCATCCAGCTCCGTCCCGTCCAGTTGGATCGCCGCTGTAGTCCCTGACAGTCTGACACTGTCGCTGAAGTCAGCCACGCTGTCGCACTGCAGCTCGCCAAGATCGTTGCTGTTCTCATGGAGTATTTCAGAAAGAATCCCAGGGGTTGAATTTTCGCTCTGTATATCACCTTGAGGGCATTCTCCTTCCGTCCGCTTGATTTTATACAAAACACTCGTGCCACAGCCGTTGTCGGAGGCGATCAGCTCACTCTCCTCCGCTACACAACCAGTCTGGATCATTTCCTGCTGTCGACACTCTTCGGACTTCTGGATCACGGGAGAATCTTCTAGCGTAGATTCTGGCAGTTCACTTACAACGTCTCCTGACGTGATGATCTTTGTTGTGATGGTCTTGTCGGGATCTTCATCACCTGGGATCGTCTTTTGTCCCCTCAGACATTGAATACGTGGGCTATTGGTTGCTGTGATTGGTTTTGAAAAGCCATCAGGGTTTTCTGGCGGTAGTACATTGAACTTAACTTCGCAAGACATGGGTGTGGCAGAACGTTTGACATTCCGAATATGCTCCAGTCGGCTCAATCGAGTATCCAAGTTTTCTCCGAGCTCATCTACTTTCTGGCTTATTAGTCTGAGCAATTTCGTGAATTTTTCGATTTCAGGGTCAGTTAGTTTTTCCATTTTTCTTTTTAAATTGACGCAAAATAAAATCTTCAATTAAAATTAACTAAGCTGTATCCCACTTCTGACACCAAATGTTACGACGCTTCTCAGCCGTCGATGTTTGCGTTCAAGGTTTCTAAGAGAACAATGTGGGTTCGTTTTGGATACAGCTTAGTGCGGTATATTTATTACAAGAGCTTAAAAGAGTAGATAAGTAACTATACAGTAGAAGATTAACTTGCCTTCAATGTCCGCCACTAGAGGGATCCTTCTCCGCTACCGTCTTCCCGGTCAGTCCATACGGCCACACGTTCGGTGCCCACCTGCTGCGTCTGTTGTCACCACCGCCGTTCTCCTTGCTGCAGGTCCCGTTGTCACCAGACAGACTTCTTCCCCCAGACTGCCATGTCTGGTCGGCACACACCAATCTCCCGGCAGCCCGGCCGACTTCTTTCCACCGCGGCACCAGCTGGACTCCCTCTACTGTCTGCCACCCCCCTCCTCTGGCATTTGTCAATCAACACTTCAGAGAAGGGGCCCTTCTTCTCTTGGCGTTCCCACTTCTTCCCTGCTACTTCTCTGCTGCATCGTTTCAATATTATTCCAATTTTTATGCACAATTTTATAAATTAAAAAATAAATTTTAACACAATGTGTGAAGAAAATGATTTTTTTTTTATATTGTTGCACCAGGTTGCGGCTTGGCAGACTCTTCAGCCTGGATTCTCTCCTGTGCTGGGTCTTGCATCTTACCAGAGCGTGTTTCAACCATCCTACAAATTTATAAAAGGGAATAACGAGATAAGTCTTCTTTAAGTAGCCACCAGAATCCTTTATTTATTTTCTCACATCAAAGAGAGCAGTGAAGTCACAGTGTACCTAAATACAAATGATGATAAATTAATAATCTGTTTTAAATAAATATCATAGAATATTTTATATAAAAATAAATAAATATATAATTTAAATTTCAAATATATTAAAACTAATATAAGAAATACGCCATTAATCATGATGTAACACTTCCCCCTCTCCAGAGGTCGTCACGTCCTCGTGATTGACCTCATCAATTCTTTCAAAATAGGGTTTGATTCTTGAGACATGGACAATCAATGGGTCTTGGCCAGGATTATCTTTTGGTTCAATTAAGTAATTTACGTTGGACAGCTTCTTTAATATTCTATATGGGCCAAAATATTTTCTCAGTAGTTTCTCACACTTTCCTATTTTCCTAATTGGTGTCCAAACTGCTACTAATTCTCCTGGTTCGTAGCTTCTTTCCATGTGTTTCTTGTCATAGTTCTTTTTCATTCTTTCTTGAGTCTTTATTGTGTTGTTAATAACTAATTTTCTTGTTCTGTTTATTTTGTCTAAGTGATGTTTTATGTATTCATCATAATCATCTTTGTCAATGTCCACCGAGATATTCCTGTCGTCCAAAAGAGACGTGGGTTCTCTTCCAAACATCAGGAAAAAGGGAGAATATCCTGTGGTTTCCTGAATTGTAGTATTGTAAGCGTGACTGATGAATGGGAGTATTTCGTCCCAATTTTTCTGATCAGTGTTCACATACATACTGAGCATATTGATCAATGTTCTATTTAACCGCTCTGTCAATCCATTAGTCTGGGGATGATAGCTCGTTGTGAAGCAATGTTTAATCTTGCACGTTTTCATCACCTCTTTCATTAAATTACTGGTAAATTGAGAGCCTCTGTCACTAATAAGATATTGTGGGGCTCCGTGCCGAAGAAAAATATCCTCTACTAGAAATTTAGAAACTTCTTTCACTGTTGCTTCCGAGACTGCTCTTGTTTCTGCATATCTAGTGTAGTAGTCCGTCAGCACGATTATCCATTTTTTCCTGTTTTTCGTAGATGGTAGTGGACCAACAAAGTCAATTCCAATTCTTTCGAAAGGAAAGTTGGCTGGGGGGATGGGCTGTAGTAGTCCAGAAGGTAATTGGTTTGAGCCTTTCCTACTTTGGCAAAGGTGACACGTCTTAACGAATTCTGAGACATCCTTTAGCATGGATGGCCAAAAGTATTTACTCTTTATTCGGTACATGGTTCTGGCGACGCCCAGATGGCCATTCGACATATGATTGTGATATTCTTTCATAATTTCTCTCTTTTTATTCTCTGGAACCACAAGCAACCACGCCTGCCTTCAGGGTTCGGGTTTTTCTTAAAGAGGCATCCATCTTCTTCTTTAAAGTTTTGCGCAATTGATCGCCTGCTTTCATTAAGGTTTTTCTTAACACTTTCGATAAATTTATCCTCTTCGTCTGTTATTTGATTTAAAAATAGCCTTTCAAAATCCTCATCCCAATCAGTTTCTGGTAAGGGCCCCTAGATAAGCCATCAGCGTCCAGATGCTTCTTTCCCGATTTATGTATTATATCGAAGTCATATTCTTGAATTTTCAATGCCCATCTTGCCAATCGACCTGTTGGATCCTTCAAGTTTTTGAGCCAGCATAAGGCGTGATGGTCTGTTACTATTTTAAAGTGTCTTCCATAAAGGTAGGGTCGTAATTTTGACATTGACCAGACAACGGCCAGACATTCTTTTTCAGTGGTTGAATAATTTTGCTCCGCTTTACTTAGGGTACGACTCAAATATGAGATCACCTTCTCTTCACCACCGATGTCTTGGACAAGTGTTGCACCTATGCCGATGTTGGACGCATCAGTATGAACATAAGTAGGTGCATTTGGATTGAAGTGACCTAAAATTGGTGGGCTTAATAGTGCTGTTTTTAGGGTTTGAAACGCTTCCTCTTGTCTTTCTGTCCAGGTAAATGATACACTTTTTTTTATAAGGTTGGTCAAAGGGTCAGCAATTTTTGAAAAGTCTTTGATAAATTTTCTATAATATGAACACATTCCCAAAAAGGATTGTACTTCTTTGACCTTTTTGGGCCGAGGAAAATTTCTGACAGCTTTGATGTTATGTTCCGCGGGTTTTATACCATGTTTGCTCGTTATATAGCCGAGAATCTCCAATTCTTCAAAAGCAAATCGGCATTTTTTGTCGTTTAACCTTAAATTAGATTCACGAAAACATCTAAAAACAGCTTCAAGTCTTTTGAGGTGCGTTGGAAAATCCGGGCTATATATGATAACATCATCCAGATAACACAAACAAATTTGCCATCTCAGATTTCCAAGCATATTCTCCATATTTCTCTCAAAGGTAGCAGGCGCGTTACAAAGTCCAAAAGGCATCACGTTGAATTCATATAATCCATGCGCTGTAGTGAAAGCTGTTTTCTCTTTGTCTCTTTCTTCGACTTCAACTTGCCAATATCCAGATCTGAGGTCTATTGCTGAGAAGTGTGTAGATCCTTGGAGAGTATCCATAACTTCGTCTATTCTAGGGATCGGATAGACATCTTTTACTGTCACATTATTCAGTTTTCTGTAGTCCACACAAAATCTGTATTTACCATCTCGCTTCTTGACCAATATTACTGGAAAAGACCAGGGGCTAGAAGATGGCCTAATTATGCCTTCTGTAAGCATCTCGTCAATTTGCTCTTTTATAATATCTCGTTCTTTAGCACTTACCCGGTAAGGCTTGTGTTTAATTGGCTTCGCGTCTTCTGTGTCTATCCGATGTTTTGCCAAATTGGTTCTCCCTAATCTCGATGAAAAAAGATCTCCATACCTTTCTAAAACTTGTTTTAACTCCTTCTGTTCCTTTGGTGAAAGATTTTCGTTTATTTGGAATCTAGGTTCTTCGTTCTTTTCTACCTCTCTTTCTCGACTCACATTTATTTTCGCTGGACTACTTCCAAAAGCCAATGTTTGGTTTTTCATTATTTTTAACGGTCGAGGATACGGATTAGTTATCCAGATGTGTGTTTCCCTATTTATAACATTGATCAAGCTTCTTGCTAGACGAAGTCCATTTGTTTGAAACATTTTGCTGCTCTCCTCGATAATATATTCTCCATCCTCTGTTTCTACCAATGCCTTGATCAATTTCATGGAACATTCCGGTACAATGGAATCCTTGGCACTCTTTATTTTCAACATTTCAAAATTGATTTCGTCATGATTATTCCTCAAATCATATTTTATAGTTTCTTGCTTACAATCTATTTTTGCGTTCATTTTCTTAAGGAAATCTCTCCCAAGAATTAATGTCCGTAAATGCGTTTTCAATATCACAAAGTTGTGTGATAATGTTTCGTTATCAATTTTTATATTTAAAAATATACTTCCTACCATGTCCAATTTTTTTCCATCGGGTCCTGCACAAATTTTTGCGAGTTTACTTATACCATGGCCTGTATCGAGGGCCGTTCTGAGGTCGACCACTGAGAGGTCAGCACCTGTATCAACCAAAGCTTCAAAAGTCCCTATCTTGTCCACATTAATTTTTAATTTGTATTTAGGGTCCAACTTCTTGATTCCGTTTATGGTCGACTTGCTTTGATTGACAGATTCAGGCGCGACGCTTAGTTTAAATCTTCCAACACGGAATATCTATTCCGGGTAGGAATATTTGTCTGTGTGCTATGACATACATCAGCATAAAGCCGAGGTCCTGATTTCTCTGATATTTCATTCATTTTGCATTTTTCTTCGACCTTCTCTTGGGTATCTGCTGGATCCTCTTCTAGGATTCTTATAAACTTGACCCTACAATAACGGGCCACGTGCCCTGGCTTGTTACATTTAAAGCAGATTGGTCTTCCATCTTCCGTCCTATTTTTGCTCACTTCTTGGCTTTTATTGTAAGTGTTTCTCTGAAGGTTTGGTTTCGGCACAAAGTTAGGATTATAAGGACGTCTAGGGGTAGAGGGCTGGGGAAAGTTGTTTCGATACTGTCTGGGGGTAGGAGGGGAGTCGTTCTTGTAATTATTGGAAACAGGGGCTTGGGGCCTGGAAGTGGTCTGGTAGTTTCGTGCGGCAGTCGGCGGCACGTACCTCGATTGTTGTTGGGGTCTAGAATAGCGTGGACCGTTATATAGGTTTCTGGATTTCTCCACACGTTCCCGATACTTCTTTTCAAATAATCCATTTTCTTGCACACGACAAGAAGGTCATCGGTCGTTTTAGGAGGGTTCAGGTAGAGCGCGAATGAGTACTCTTTTTTCAGTCCTCCAATAACATGTTCAATTTTTGTTTCTTCTTCCATTGCGGGGTCAACCTTGTTGCACAACACTAGAATGTCTTCCGCGAACCTGATTGCTGGTTCATTCCAGTGTTGCATTCTGTTGAGCTTCATTCTAAGTTCTTCTTTATTCGCGTCCAAAGAAAAATCCTGAATGAGGCGGATTTTAATATTTTCCCAGCTCGTGAAACTAGCTTTGTGTAAATTCAACCAGGTTTTAGCGCTTCCCGTCATGTTCATGGCGGCATAACGAGAGATAATGTAGTCTGCCCAATGGTACAAGAAGCCAATTTCTTCAAGAGATTCAATCCATGGGCGAGGGTCTTCCGTTCCATCATACTTGGGGATGTCGATGTTGGGATTCAGGACAACTGGGTCGGAACTAGCATCTCTACCAATTGTTGCACCAGGTTGCGGCTTGGCAGACTCTTCAGCCTGGATTCTCTCCTGTGCTGGGTCTTGCATCTTACCAGAGCGTGTTTCAACCATCCTACAAATTTATAAAAGGGAATAACGAGATAAGTCTTCTTTAAGTAGCCACCAGAATCCTTTATTTATTTTTCTCACATCAAAGAGAGCAGTGAAGTCACAGTGTACCTAAATACAAATGATGATAAATTAATAATCTGTTTTAAATAAATATCATAGAATATTTTATATAAAAATAAATAAATATATAATTTAAATTTCAAATATATTAAAACTAATATAAGAAATACGCCATTAATCATGATGTAACAATATTGCCACCTTATTTTTATTCGTATGGTTTCATTTTGATAAATTATAATTGCAGACGGAGGGTCGTGTATCATTACTCCCGCCATCTGCCGATATAAATTGTAACTATTTGTAAAAATATTTATTTATAGTCGTTATTTTCTTTACTTTAAAAAATGTGTTTCAATAGAATTTTTAAAAATATATATTAATATATAATATGAATTTTTAATATTTCATTTTTATAAAACCTATAAATAACATTTTAAAAATATTTTCAAATATGCATGTTTAGAATTATCAATTATGAAAAAGGATTTGACAAGCTTAAAATTTTGAGTTAAATGTGAAGTTATAATCAAGACTAAATATATATATATTCGAATTTATTTGTTAAAGGCAAATTTCCACAACAAATCAAAACAGAAGATAGATATTATAAATAAAATAGAATTATTTATAATGTGTATAATTTAGAAGTATTTATAATGTCTGATAATACGTTTTTAAAAGATATCGATAACATGTAGTGATGTATTTATTTAGCAAAAATTATTCGTTATAATGATTATCTGTCTTTTGCTTGTAAAATAATGTCTTGTAATTTCAACAAACACCTATCATCATACGATTCTATTAAACTACATTTTCCTAATTAAAGAACAACATAAATACAGTAGAACCTCCCTGTAAAAGACACCTAATTGCAGAGCCAATGTGTCCTTTAGGGAGAGGTGTCATCTTACAGGAGAGTTTCTAAATAGCAAAAATGGTAATTTTGCAAATGAAAACTGTCCTTTATAGAGAGGTGTCCTCTTACCAAAGAGTTGCTAAATTGTAAAAATGGTAATTTTGCAATTGAAAACTTTTCTTTGTAGAGAGGTGTCCTCTTACCAGAGAGTTTCTAAATTGTAAAAATGGTAATTTTGCACATGAAAACTGTCCTTTATAGAGAGGTGTCCTCTAGCGTGAGTGTCCTCTCATGGAAGTTCCACTGTATAGGATACTTTTTTCAATAGATTTGAATCTCCTGGATATAAATTAAAGAATGCAAGAGATTTCTGGAGATGAGTTTCTTTTATCTTTTATTAATGTAATCTCAAGTTTTCAGGCATCTCTACCCGTCTACGGGAGTACATAACACGAATAGACGTTGTATTCGTTCAACATGGCAATTGAGCATCTTGGGAACAACAACTCCATTATGGCCAAGGGCCTATCCGGACCCAGGATGGCTTGTAGCCCTTGAAATAATCTAGAGGTTCTCGGGGAAGGCCTCGAGTCTGATGTCAATGTTTATATATTGTCAAATTATATTGACAAATATTTGCACGCTTATCTTATCTTATTTCTTTAGTGCGAAGAACGTTGTTTTTATCAGATAAATAAACCGATCTCTCACGCATTCTAATTGGACGCCATGTTTGTATATAAATGGGGTTGAAGGGAATGCGTGAGGGGCGAGTGAGGTTAAAAGTTTTGTGTAGAGACGCTTATAGTGTTCTCTTCGTATTTTATCCGTGTCTGGTGATCTCTTCGCATTCCCTGTGTAACCCCGGTCCGATCCCTACCAAAGCAGCAATAAAGATAAGTACTGGTTTTTATTTTATTTAACCAATTGTAAGTTTATTTATCTCCTTTTTTGTTGTACCTTTGAGTGTAGGCTTTTGTGTGTTTAGTTACTATTACTTTAGGCCCTAGTCTATTGCATTTTGTGTTAACCCGAACTAAGTAACATTTGTCAATATAATTATAATGCTGATAGCTGTAATCTTGTAACTTTGTTTTGATGTTGAAGTCAATAAAGTATATTTCAATCTCATCTATTCGTTTTTATATATTCCTTGTAGAAAGGTAGAGATGCCTGGAAGCTTGAGATAATATTAATAAATATTGCCACGTGGAAAATTAGGGAAGGTAAAAACTTCAGGAGGAGACAACAATATATTTCAGGCAAGGACAAACTATGAATGGTAAACAAAAGATAAGCCACGAGGGAAATTTACAGAGTAGCAAAATAAAAACATAAAAATGACCACACTGTTAATAAAAATAATAAATACTTGGTTACAATATTGTCAAGAAGCTCCATCCAGATGGGATACCTGTCAATCATCCCTGGATGGAGCTTCTTGACAATATGAAAAGGAACTCATCTAAAGAAACCTGTTGCATTATTTAATAAAGGATACTTCTTTTATTAAAAATTAACTCATCTCTGGAAACCTGATATTTTCACCTTATTAAAACGTATCCTATATTTATGTGTGGTTCATTAATTAAGAAAATGGTCATTAGTAGAATAATATTGACATGGTGTTTGTTTGTAGCAGTTAAAGTCATTTTCACCTTAATATTTTTTACCTTAATACTGGTACAAGGGATTTTTATTGAGTCTATTATGTAAATTCCAGTGTTTTTTCCCATTCCCTAATTTTGTATCTTTTTTCCCTCTGATTTACCCTTTCAAATCTGTTTATGAGCTCAATTGTCTTAATTACAATGTATAAATATCATTATCTCAATATTGATTGTGATTAGCTTTTGCTTTTTTATCTTTTGCGGTGAATCCGCGTTAAATCCAGGTATAATAAATTTCTTTTCCTCCAATTTAACCATACTAATCTATTAGCTTGATTGTCTTTATATAATTTTTCCTGTATATAAATATCATATTACCATTAAGGTACTATTACTTTGTTCCTGCATGTATCCTACATTTCTGATTGGAGAATCTGTATAAGACTAAAAGGTCTTAATAAATCTTTTTGTTGTTGTTGTTGTTGTGAAAACAATACTATATTTATAAGGTAATGATATGCGTCATATATATGTATTAAATGAAATAATTAAAGCACAAATGTTTCTTTTACACACAAAAAAGAAAAAAATTCTACTGTCCTTACTGCGATGAAAAAATATTGAGAGAGCTTGGCTTATCAGTGGTGAACCATCCCAGCGGTTTCGCCAATTTAATCTACCAGACCGCTTCTTTAGAGCTCTAATACTGTATTAGATCATTCTGCTTATATATATATGCTAAACTGAAGGGTGGAATCTTAGAAATGGTATTCAAACAAACTATGGACATAAGCTTTTAGGACAGCAGAATTGCCTATAATATTTGCATCGAGCAATGCTCTTTATCAAACAATAAGTACAAGGCCAGTTAGGTATAAATTATTTATAAGGAAAAAACATGTCCCGAGAGCACGTGTTTCGAATTTATTTTATAAAGCGAAGGTTGCCAGAAATTTATTCGAAAACGTTCATTTAAAGTTTTATCGAGTAACGAATAGCTATTCAACTTTGTTTGAAACTCGGTGAAACAGATTTAGAAACTAATGTTTCAATTAAAGAGGCGTATGGAGATGAATCTTTAAAAAGTTTCCAATTGGTAAGCCAATTTGAAAAATGGAAGAACAAATCCGTTTGGCGAAGTTCAACCTGGTGGACCGTGCATCGTGAGAAAGCAGGTAAATATTGAACAAATCAAAAGATTTTTACGATAAAACTATAGAATGACAAACAGGGAGGTGAAAATTAGAGGTAAGCTGGTAAAGAGGCAGAGCGATTTTCAGACCAGAACACAACACGAACGCTTCACGATTTTGCGTGTCATCCTTGCGCAGGGCCATGCAACATGAAGTTGTAGGATAATGATTTTCATATAACAAAAGTGGCACGTCTCCTTTTAAAAATGTATTGAAACATTGTATTGGAATGCATGGCTTCAGTACAAGACGTAATGATAAAGAATGAGTCACAACCCTAGTTTTAGAAAATTCACACAAAAGCCAACAACCAGTATACCATGGTTTCAGGCTATGGTCCTCATCAGTACAGGGACGGCTTCGATTTCATATCACCCTACGAGAGGGGTTATGGAAATGGTCGAATTTCCCAAAGAGGTGGTTAAACTGGTTAAGTGGCAATGGCTAATTTTCAGGCAAGATTTTGGTACAGGAAATTATATATAATCTCTCTTTATTACACGCTTATACCACGCTCCATGATACCTTCTGATTATATATATATTGTTGTACCAAGTTGCAGCTTTGCAGGGTCGTCGACCATGGTTTCTTCCTTCTTTGTGTTATACACGTTTCCCGAGCGGGTTTCCATACTCAAAGCAAATAAAAAATAAATTACCTTTTAAAGTTATTATGTTTATTTATTCGTTGTCTTCCTCGTAGGTCGCGATCCGCAGTCTTCGTCTAGGTCCTCTCTCGCTCCAATAACCAATCAAGATATATATACAATAAAATATCACAAAAGGAATGAAACTATATAAAGGAATGATGATAATCTCTCTAAATAATCTGTTTTGAATAAATATTAAATATCATAGAATATTTTGAATAAATGTAGGGCGCATTAAAATTGATGCAACAATATTAAATACTTTTGAAGAATTTTCTTGCTTAATACAACAAGTTGTAATGAAACAATAGATATAAGATTTGAGGACAATAGATCATCCCAGTTTCACAGAGTGTTAGTAAGAATTCAGAGCTAGCTAAGACAGCAAGAAAATCCAGTAAACAACATCAACTGGATATCTCTCAGAGCACATCAAATTATAGATTGATAAGACATCATTGTCCTTCAATATTATCACTCCATTCTGATAGCTGCAGATTTTACCGAACCAATGGGTGGTCTTTTTGTATAACATCCAAGCACTGCCTACTCACCTAAAACTTCTCTTTTTACATACGAAATTGAGTAACTACATTAACCTTTTATTTTTTATTATTCTGTGACTTTCCCTTACACATGTGCTGCGTATAGCCATTTACAAAGTGCTCACATTGTAGGATATATCTGGACGAGTTCCCGTTTCCAGATACATGAGTGACTCGATCATCTCTTGGTATAATGTCTTGTCTACAGGCTTGGAGTCTTTATACTCATCAAAGTTCTGATCTCGATCTCCTGGAGTTTGTAGGATGTTGCATTCCTCGAGTCCAAATCTTCTTAAAATCTTATTAATGTAATGGGATTGTTCAAATACAAACAGGTAAAAGTTTAAATACAAGAACTTAGTACTTAAATACAAATACAAGTACTAAATACTTGTATATGTGCTAATACTATTTTTATATACTACTAGCGGATGTGTACCCGGCTTCGCCCGGGTTTTATCCGAGTGGAAGTTTGCATAACGAATATTATTGATAATATATTTATTATTGATAATTGATAATAATATTCTGGAACACACACACACACACAGAATATTATGATAATAATGATAATAATATTCATTACATTATATATTTATATAATATATAAAATATATTTTTCGAGCAAACATACCCACTCTCTCTACTGAATATATTTTTTAAAAGATATATATAAATAATAAATATCTAGAGATAAACTACACGATCTTAGCCAAAAGGCCGAGAAACGATATTTTATATATAGAGATGACCTGGCTTCGTGTGTCTTCTGCTCGAGTGAATGTTTCTCAGGTAGAATTTTGTTCCTGTCTACTGAAAATTATTATCTGGTCTGTGGTCTGTTTTAGTGAATATTCCCCTAAAGAATTTTGTTTATGTCAATCAAGCATGATACAGCAATATTGTCATCATCATTTCTGACTAAAAATATATTGTTGCTCAGTACCTGGTTAATTATATTTTTTCTTGTTAAAGCGCGACAAAAAACTCTTCCAGATTTAACTCTCTGTCCTGTTCAAATTTCAGCGAGATTAGTTACAAATTGAGGGCGTTCATAGCCGACAAACAAATATATATATTCCCGGCTTCGCCCGGTTTTATCCTAGTAAAAGTTTGCCTAACGAACATTTGTTAAAACGATTCTAGCAAAACATCCAATCCCTATATTGAATCTACACTTGCCTATACTCTCGATAATTTGAAAATTTTTCCAGGTCCCTTTAAAAATACTCGCTAAGTTGAATAAAATCAATATTAATTGGTCCACTCGGTAATTTGAAGTTGAAGGAATAGTATCTTGCCACAAACGAACATTTGTAAATAACTGTATTCAGCGAATGTACCCGGCTTCGCCCGGTTTTTACCCGAGTAAAAGTTTGCCTAACGAACATTTTTTAAAACGATTCTAGAAAACAGCCAATCCACCTATATATAGATTTATAAACTTTTTATAAATATTGTTATATGCGTTTGAATATATTTTTGAAATATATTTTTTTTAAAAACATTTATTACTTTTTAAATAAGATATTGTCACGTTTGTGGATTTTATAATTAATTATTTCTTTTTTTCTCAATGAATTATGTATATTAATTTAAAAATCCATTTTGTTATCATCATCACATACAATGTAATTTTTTATATAAACAAACGATAAAAAACAACAACAATTAAATTTGCATCTTCGTTATTATAAAACAACAGCAAATTAAATTAACAATGTAAAAATATATTTTAACATTACAACATTTTAACATTTAAAACAAAAACGTTACAATATTTTCTTTAAATATATATTAATATTAAAATGCCAAGTTTTTTTACAACGTCTTCGGAATATTATATTACTATATTTCTAATTAAATTTACTATACTTGGAACACATTTTAGCATTTTTACAATTTATAAATGTAATTTCACCAGATGCCGCGAGAGGCGCTGCTTGCGAGTGGAGGTGGAAAATTTGCAAATAAAATTGCAAAGAATATTTATTTCAAATCGAATTCAAACCAGAAATCTTCCCAGTAGTATAGTAAATAGCTTCCTAAAGTTTCACGGCGATTGGATAATCTTACCTTTTAAAAACATTCATCGTGTGAACAAACTAACATTCAACGTGTAAACAAACCACGTGTTAATTATTGACCAATCAAATTCATTTATCGTCGCGACCAGTGCTGCGCTCAAGCGGTAAAAGGCTGGAACTATCGCTTTTTGGTTTTTTATTAAAAAAAAAGCACATTAACTTTTTCAGTTTTTTGAATAGCCTATATGTTAAACGAAATCTTCAGCTACCTACATGCGAAATTTCATAATGATTGATTCAGTAGATTTTGCGCTACGCGATAACAAACATCGATTTTGGATTTCATTTTTATAGATATATATAAGGAAGGATTATTTTTATAACATATCAATTGAGAATAAATGTAGACAAGTGGAAAAATGAAAGAAAAAAAAAGTACCTAGAAAAAAGTAAAAGAGGATAACAGTTCATCTTAAAAAAGATAATTCAAGACCCCGCACAAGGCCATGTAAATATGTAAATACAATGTACATGTGAAGAACCTGTACATATTATTCATTGTAGATATCATAGGTTGTTGAGTGGTACCTAATAAAGTTATTTAAAAATTATAAAAGAGTGCGAGAGAATGGTATTTATATGCAAATATTACACCACTTTCTTTTAATAAATGCATAAAATGAATCACAATTAAATGTACTAAAACAATGCAACAACACAGGTTTATTAAGACAATCGGTCTTATACATATTCACTACAGGAAGAAAGTAAACATAGATACTAAAACACAATGCATATTTTAATATTTTATGAGATGCATGATGAAAAACCGTAGTGTAAAGGTAAACTTCAGTTCGACTTTGCCAAAGCTAGTTTTTGGCTTATTTACTCGTACACATCTGGATCTAAACGCTGTGTTCAGAAATGATAGTTGTTGCAATGCAGTTTTTTTTAAGGAGAGGAGTCTTTTTTTTACCCTTAGAAATTGCAAAACTATTACAAAAATACCCAAGATTGCTTTTTGAAGCATTCATATCACACAAGAGAATAATAGCATAAATAGAAAAGTTTAATTACAAACAATAGTATTATGTATTGTATTTTCAGAACCATCACATTGCAATCATTTTCTGTATATCATGTGTACTTAAAATTCTTCTTTTATTGTTCCATGTATACATCCTGTTCACAATTCCTCTGTCTTTCAATCTCCTAGAAGAATCTTCTTTAAGACTAGTATGTACAATGTATTAATAAAGGTTTTTGTATGTTTATGTTTAAAAACATTTATTATAGGAAAATTGACCCGTCGCTTTTAGTTTGGAAGTTAGCCTTTTCAACTGCAAATAAACTATGCTCAATTGTAAGCTAATTTTTGGATCTTACTAAAGATAATGTATTATGAAACATTAGCTATCTCTAATGAACTCTTCCCCAGGTTTTATAAATTTTATCTCAAGGTTTATTCATGGTGATTATTTTAAACTATAAGTGTTTTGTGTAAAAATAATATAAATGTGATATTGTACTGGGATAAGATGTATAGATTAAGAAAGTAAAAAGCCATCAGCAACTTTCAATTGCTCGATAAGGAGATGCCTTTTTCTTTCTTTCTTTCTCCATATAAGTATTTTATAATATGAAATAAGAGGAATATATATTTTAGCGACAATTTTCAATATATTTATTGATAATTCTGAATCAGTATTATGTTAAAATGTGTTTTTTTACAATCAAAATACTTTAAAGACGTATTATTGATGTACACATATATATAAGATTATATAAATTGGTCAAAAACTGATGCGAGGTTTATTACAATCAGGAGAACTTCAGTATAATTCAGGGTTAACTGGGAAAGCAAAGTTGTAGTTGTTGTTGACGGTGTTAGTTTGGGATCCTTCCTTTGCTACAAAGTGAGTTGAATCGCTTTTTCGGATGCCCACAACTACAGCGATTATCAGAAGCACACATCCAAAGCCACCAAAGAATTTTGGAATATCGTTGATCACTTCTAGAGGTCGCAGAATTGTTTCCTGTAGTGCTTCCATAGAATAAGACGGCATAGTAAAATTTTGTTCCATCCAGAAAGATGGGACAAGAACTTCTGATTTGTTATTGAAAGGGACGTTAAAAACTGGTCATTATTCTTATACAAGAACGTAAAGTCAATCCTGTTGATGGCTCAATATCTAAGAAAGAACCGTAACGTTGAAATGTAGGACTTTGTAGTCCTTTAACGTTCTTGATGTATTTCTTGGATCCAAGGAAATGAGGGCTAGAAACCACAGCTGGGCTTCCGCAAGCACCTAAAGAATGCACGCCTTCTTCACCAGAGCAAATTCCAAGATTCTTTTCAGGCATAATAAATCTTAAAGCATGCATTTGTCCTATTCTTACCCATTTTATAAATTTGAGTCGAATCGATTGACAAAGAGATGGTACAAAAATAAAAATACGTGATTTGGTTGTAACAGGAAATGGAAATTGTTTTCCATCAGTACCTTGAATCTTATTACAATATACAAATGGCCAATGATCTAATTTATTCTTTCCTTTATAGGAAATGATATTGGTAAATTTATTGATGCCTTTATCACCTGTATAGATTGAGAACATTTCTTGAGATCCATTTTTTATGTGAACTGTTCCTAAATAAGTTTCCAAATTTTGAAAAGAATCTTTTGCAAAGCAACATTTTCAAAATTTTGAAATGTCAATTCTCTAACAGATTTTGTTATTAATATATCATTATTTTCGTTTTTCTCTAGATAATTTAAATTAATCGTTGTTATCAGATCATTTTCTTTCGTAAATTATTAGAATTGAAGGTGAAATAAGTAACTTCCTGATAACGAACAATTCCTTTAGAGTGATCCCATTCTTGTATAATCTTCTTCTGCTTTATTTTATATTCATATGGTCCAATTTCTTCAAGAATTGGATGATGTCCAACTTTAACATGTTCGGGATTAGTTATATTAAAGAAATATAAATTGAAATAGCTTGGGAATGATTCGGACCAGCTTGAAAAATAAACACTTTCATTTTTGATTGCCAATGTTGAAGCAAGTCTTGTATTCACATAACGAGGTAGAATAACAAATAATACAGTAGTTGTTACTAAACAAATAATAGAAATGGCAAATATTATTATTTGAGGTTTCTTCCGAGTTAAAAATTGCCATCCCATATTTATTTAATAAAATATAAGATAGATACTATTCTTTTTTATTTTTATACACTTGCAAAATGGCGAACCTTTTTTGGTAAATAGAATTATGACTACAGAGACATCAAATATTTACTGAAATATTTATAAACATATATGATATAATATTTTATATATATAAGAGAGGGAAAATAATATATACTACCACACACAATTTTAAAATGTATTGATGAAATTATCACAAAATTTTCATATTATTTGTTAAAAATCGATATAAAATTGTTTTAAGAATATAAAACTTTTGTAGTGAAAACGTTCATTTTATTTAATTTATAGATATAGTATATATCTTTTGGGGGTTTTTAAAGGACGATTTTGATAGAAAAAATATTTCTCGCGATATTTGTGCATATAAAAAGGTTTGATACTTCAGATAACATTTTAAAGTTTGATAATTTTAAAATATTTTTAAAATAAAAAATTGAGTTTAAAACCATTTTCTAACGTAAAATAACAACATTTTTAGTTGAAAGCAACATTATGTAATTCAATAACAACATTGGAACCTTCTCACATACAATTTTTAAAATTCATTTCATTCCATAAATTTCATTTATATTTAACATTAATAATTACAATTTTATTTTTAAAATGAAAGTCCGTTGATATTGATAAGATATTGCGTATTTAAAGTGAAAACGAATTTATGGAATAAAATACAAAGTTACAAAATAAGAAGGTTAAAATATGAAACTTTTCGAATAAAATAAAAAAGAGCTTCATTTTTTACATTTAATAGGTTCTAAAACGTTAAAACTTTGACATTAAGTTTTAAAATATCGTTGTTAAACTTTAAAAATGTTTTGATATAAAATACATTTTGATATTATATAACTTTAAAATTCTATTTTGAAAGTGCAAAACCTTTGTATGTGCAAAAAATAAAAATGTTTTTATTAAAATTAAAATATCCTTATATTCGTATATATATTTTTATTTATATGACACTAGAGCGGATGTAACTGGCTCCGCCCGGGTTTTACTCGATAAAAGGTTATCCTAACGATTATTTGATAGAAATATTTTCCGAGCAAAAATCCTCTCTCTACTGATTCGATTTTTATGAAGACATTTATACATATACCTTTATGAAATTCGTTTCATTAGAGAGTGGATATTTTCTGATAATTTTTTATTTATTTTCATGAAGATATATATAAATTTATATTGAAATTTGTAAATAAAGAGAGATATACTTCACTTTGATCTCAGCCAAAAGGATGAGAAGCGATATTTTTTTTATAGAGAGATGATCTGGCTTCGTGTCTTATGCTCGAGTGAATGTTTTGCTCTGTTAGAATTTTGTTCCTGGTTTCACCCGTGGTCTGCTTTACTCTTTTTTATTTGACATATCGGACGCGATATCCCAGCTTGGGATACTTGCGCCTAAATACATTTTATCAGCCTATATATGATTCAATAACAGGACTAAAAACATAATTAAAACTGAAACGATGGTTTTCTCAAACAGAAAATAAAATCTGAAATGAATTTACAAAAATTATTGAATTTTACATAGGTATCTTTGTTATATACAAATTCGCAAATTTCTTCGATGGGATAAAAATGATTACTTCTGTAGCTGTGAAAGATCGGACATTCTATTAATAATGTATTGTGTTTTGGTATGGAGGTCATTCCAGTTCTATCAACCATAGTTCCGTTGTGTCCGAGGGCCTCTGGACTTTGACCTCCGATAGTCCAAGGACGATAAGTCCACTCGAAGCGGTAGATAGCGGTCAGGACTTGATAGTCTACTGTCGCTCAGGTCTACATTCCTTTATTTCGTTAGATATTGTACTTATCTTTATGTAGGTTCTTCTCGGCTGTTGTTATCTTGGACGTTCATGTGTATTTTTGTTCAGGTTTCTCTGTATAGTTGTCGGTTTCTTCTCAGATTTTGACTCTGTTTTTGAATTATTTGAACGTCCATGCAATCTTCTAATTAAGTATGGGCTCCGTGTTTTTATTATTATTTTTTTTTAACTTTTGTTTGTCTTTGCCTTCTTATCATGTTCATGCATTCTTTTTCTAGTTAAGTATGGTTCTATGTTTTTATCATTTTTGACTTTTGTTTGTCTTTGGTTTCTTAGCATGTTTATGCATTCTTTTTTTAGTGAAGTATGGCTCTACGTTCTTATCAATATTTGACTTTTGTTTGTCTTTGCTTACTTAGCATGTTCATGTATTCTTTTTCTAGTTAAGTATGGTTCTATATTTTTATTGTATTTTGACTTTTGTTTTTCTTTGCTTTCTTAGCATGTTCATGTATTCTTCTAGTGAAGTATGGTTCTGTTTTTTTTTAAATCATTTGACTTTTGTTTGTCTTTGCTCACTTAGCATGTTCATGTATTCTTTTTCTAGTGAAGTATGGTTCTATTTAGGTTACACTACTATTACACAGGTATGTGTGTATGTGATATCTTGGGACCTCTGGGACCAGTGTTACCTGATGCTAGACGAACCTCGACGTCAACTCTACCGTGCAGTCGTGGTGGAAGGCGACACAGCTGGGCCAAAGGTGAAATAAACAAACAGAGATTTCACTAAGAAGCGTCTGACGTCAAGAAGGAATGGGACGAGGAGATTTCTGGCAGGAAAGGGTTTACCTTTTATCAGAGCGTCCGGTGGACAGGGACTGGAACGACGACTAACTAAGGGCTGACTAACTGAGGATCGGGGCCTCCTTTTATAGCTGAGATGGGGTCCATGCAGGTCACTGCTCTTTCTGACGTAAACAGGGGGGGGGGGGGGTGAGTTTATTATCCAGGAGGGCCACGACCTCGTAAAAGTTGGACTGGGTTTGCTAGGCCTTCTCTCCTATTTTCACCTAAGCCTGATTAGTTTTAACCTTAATTTTCTCCTGTTAGTCGCCATTCCTTCTATCTGTACAGTTGTTATACTTTATTAGATTCTTACGCGGTACAGATTGATGTTACTTGAGGCTTTCTAATTGCAGTAAATAAGAATTTATATACAGTCACGTGGTGGAACATGTGGTAGTAGATATCTGGACTATTTACAACAATTCCATGGTCTTAAATCATCACATGTATATAAAAGGTATGTCCCATAAGTTCCCAGACTGGGTCGATAAAAAAAGGTAAGGTATTTCAAAAAATATATTAAAACTTTTCAAAGTAATCCCCCCTTGCTTCAACGCACCAGCGCCATCGTTGCTCCAAATTATCGAAACAGTTTTTATAGGCCTCTTTTGGAATGCTCTTCAATGCCAACAGCGATTTTTTATTATGTCATCTGTTAGGTTTTTTTATTATCATTATTATAGTAATCTATACGTGCTAACATCATCCCTGGTTTCAAAATTTCTTCCTTTTAGAACTGCTTTAAGTTTGGGGAACAGAAAAAAGTCATTTGGTGCGATGTCTGGAGAATAGGGTGGTTTAGGTAGGATTGTGTCACGTTTTTCGCCAAAGAACTCGTCACCAAATGCGCTTTGTGAAGGCGGGCATTGTCATGGTGTAGGATCCCGTACCATTAATCTATTTCTGGCCTTTTTTTTTCGAATCGCTTCCCTTAGACGGCGAAGAATGCCCAAATACATTTCCTTAATAACTCTTTGGCCTGCAGGAAGATACTCGTGATGAACAATGCCCTTGTTATACAAAAAAGCGACCAGCAACTCCTTGTTTCTGGATTTCAATATCCCGATTTTTTTGGGTCTAGGCTCACCCTGACCTCTCCACTCGGCAGAATGACGCTTGGTTTCAGGGTCATAGCCATAGACCCATGTATCGTCGCCTGTGATTATCTTGTATTGCCATTCCGGATACGTTCTTGTAATTTCCAACATGTCCTCACAGGTTGCAAACCGACACAGTTTTTGCTCATTAGTGAGGAATTTTGGGATGAATTTTGCAGGAGTCTTTTTGAGCTTCAAATCTTCAGTTACGATCCTTCCAATCGTTGTTTTAGAGATGCCTGTGGTCTTGCTTTAGCTCCAGCAAAGTGGTTCAAGGATTTTCCTTTATCAAATCAGTGATTTTTTTCACATTTTTATCAGTCCTTTGAAATTTTGGGCGTCCTTGACGAGGATCATCTTCAATGGAAATTCTGCCAGCTTTAAATCTAGAATGCCATTCAAAAACAGTTGTTCTCTTTAGGGCGTCATTGGGGAATACTTTATTAAGCATTTCAAAAGTTTCGGTTGCTGATATTTGATGTTTCGCACAAAATTCTATGCAAATCCCCTGCTTCAATTTTTGTTCCATCGTAAAATCGCTGCAGCGCTAGGTGTAACCTTTAAATAAATTAGAATGACCTTGACGCGAGCGCACGTACCGCCTCGATATTGGGTACCACCGTGTTGCCAGATATTTTTTCTATAATAAACAGTCAAATTTATTTACATTTTTCATTTATTTATTTTTTATGGAACCAGTCCGGGAACTTATGGAACATACCTTGTATATATAATATTACAAATGTCACACCTCTCTCTTTAAATATGCATTAAAACAATGCATTCATCACCCTAGTACAAAGCGTAATGATGATGGTAAAGAAAGAGCGACAAAACCAGTTTTGGCAAATTCAGACAAAAAGCCAACAACCAGTATACCATGGTTTCAGCCTTTAGCCCTCATCAGTACAGGGGCGGCTTCGATATCATAACATTGTATGAGAGAAGATATGAAATCAATCGAATTGGTAAAAAAAAAAGGTGTTTAAATGGAGGTGGTTGGCCTAACTGAAGAATCACAGCACGGTGGTCTGATAATCTGTAATTAGTTGTCCAGTAATGGGTGACATGGTCAGAGAACCTAGATGGTTGAAGGACTTGATCAAGATGACTCATGTCGATCCAGCTTCCGAGTGGAACGACCCTAGTTGGTAGGTAGTGGTATTGAAGATGTACGCAGCGTTCACCAGGTCGGCTTGGTCCAGGAGTTCTGTGAGGGCTTCTATTGAGCAGGAGATGATTCATGGTATATGGTTGGAGTTCTATTATATATAAAAAGATCCAAACATTCAGAGAGAACTACCCCTGCTCAAGCATAACCGTCTACACATCAGAAAAAACCTGCCATAAAATTCTACAGCAATTCTACCTATCTGACCCACCGATTTTGCCGCTGCAATAGACATAACATCCTTATCGCTTCACAGAACCAAACTTCACTGAAGTTCTCATAGCAATTAAATGTGGCGGAATTAAGAAATCCCCTGGCCCCAACCTACTTGGTTCTCGGTCGGTAGCCTACCCTGCATACATTTCTAATCGAAAATTTTACCTAGGACCTAAGAATCAATTATAAGGTTATTTCAAAAGTTGTTTTTCTTAAAACGTTGTTTTTGATTTTACTTGGCGAAAATTATTATTACGGCGAATACATAATAACACATAATACAATTAATTTATATATAATACAAAGACATTCTATATACAGTTACGAGCGTCATCAATTCTTTTTCATCTCTGTCACCGTTTGCTTTTTTTTTGGAATGGCGCTCTCCTATTGGTTGGCTACGATCACGCCACCTTTGCCCCCCCCCCCCCCCCCATCATGCCCCCCCCCCCCCACTCGCTTTTTTGTTTTTGTAACTATTGTGTTGGAGCGGGTCGCTCCTTAAATAAATGCATATATTAGTTAATAACTAAATGGAATCCTCTCTTTCTTTTACCCAGTAAGAGACGCCTACGGAAGCCAACAGTACATAGACAGATAAAGCACATAGGCTATAGTTATTAACTAATATATGCATTTATTTAAGGCGCCAATTTATAATTGTAACAAATAGTATTTGAATAAAAACATTCAATCGGGTAAAACACGGGCGTTGCCCGGGTCATTCGGCTAGTTATACATAACGGCGAATAATATTGTCGCTTGACCCCTTTGCGACGACGCCGCTTCCTCCTTCGTGGATCACCTATCCAGGTTCCGTTGCTCTCCTTTGCAGCTCTACCCCGCAGACCACCCAAAGACCTTCCGAGGATCATCACTCGAGTGTAACTCCTTTCCTCTGGCAGTATCTATCAGCCTTACCACTGGAGGGGGGACACGAGAGACTTATCAGAAGAGTAGCGACTGTGGTGTGGGCGAGAGAGTCATAACAGAAACCGGCACACCTAACACTCCTCCTTTATTGTCATTTCTACTACTAAATACATATAACTAGAATAACAATTAGCGGATATTTACATTACGTTACCTCCTAGGGCCAATATAAACGTGTTTTTACAAACATTAGCCCCAAGAAACAGGACCACAGCAGTCGGCGATTCCCACATTATTTCCAGACAAGAAATCGGCGAAAACGCCATCTATTGGCGGAGTTTGTAGGTGTTTTAAAGGCTCATATATACGACAATATTATGGCGAAAATGATTGGTATTTAATTTTTTTGCAAGTGTTTACGAACTTTTGGGACAACCTTGTATTTTTCTTCAGCCTGGTAAATTGGTCGCTTAGGCCTTATGTCCAAACAGAACATGATTGAGAAAAAGGCATCTCCTTATCGTGCAACTCAAAGTTGCTGATGGCTTGCGCCATCTATCGGAATAAATATCAACTATTCTCGTTGATTTTTAATTATTCCAGAATATTGCAAGCTGTACCTCAATGACCAAAAAATTGGTCATTAAGGCATCCTGAAAAATCATGAACCACTCTTGCACCACGTTGATGAGGGCCAACAGCCTGAAACGCGTCCGTGGTTAGCTTTTCTTGATTAATCAAGAATGGGTATTTGGCCACTTCTGGAATAATTAAAAATTAACGAGAATAGTTGATATTTTTTCCGATAGATGGCTCAAGCCATCAGCAACTTTCAGTTGCACGATAAGAAGATGCCTTTTTCTTAATTTATGCACCTTATCCCAGTACAATATTACATTTGTACTATTTTATCACAGAACATGATTACTTCTAACTTCCATGTCAGATTCAGACCTATGCTCAACACGCTAGACAGTATTTGAACGAGGCATTTTCTCGTTTACAATGGCTAGCAGACCGTTACAGCTCCGGTTCTCTCCATTCCAATTTGGATGTCTTCCTTGCCACTGAGCGGCAATTCGTTGGTATGTGTATTGAAATAAATATTTTTCTCAAATTTCAAGTGGGTATCACTCTGAAACTTTTAAATCATATTTTTGATTGAGCTATGTAATCTCACATATATTTCATTAATGCGCTTCATTATGATACAATTTTAATACGGTTTATAACTGGCTGTTATTCAAGAACTGTTTGTTAAACGGTCTTCCACAGTTTGTAGCAAGACGGTCCACCATCCTCTCTCACAGTGACAGATATCTACATTTGTTCTTTAGTTTCAATTTGAAGTTTGTAAGCGCACTGTATTGTTTCTCAGTTCACAAGCCTCTTCCTATGTAGTCCCAATAATATATTTGAGGGTATTGTTTGAACCAGGTTTATTTATCTTCCTATTTATTTGTGTTATAGATATATGATCTTCCTTCATCAGCTTCTACCATGACCAACCAAAAATATAAATAAGAAAAAATAGTACAAAAGTGAAATTGTACTGGGATAAAGTGGGTAAATTAAAAAAAAAAGGCATTTCCTGATTGTACAACTAAAAATTGCTGATGACTTGCTCCATCTGATGGAAGAAATATCAACTATTCGTTGATTTTTAATTTTACCAGAATTATCCAAATATCCATTCTTGATTGATTAAGAAAAGCTAAACACGTATGCTTTTCGAGCTATTGGCTCTCCGTCAAGAGGTGTAAGCTTTTTTTTGGGTCGTTGAGGTACTGCTTGCATCATGCTGACGAGAGCCAACAGCTTGAAACGCGTACGTGGTTAGCTTTTCTTGATTAATCAAGAATGGATATTGGGCCAATTCTGGAATAATTAAAAATCAACAAATGGTTGATATTTATTCCGACAGAAACTTCTAGCTATACAATCAGGATATGCCCTTTTCTTAAAGAATACGACTAGGCCAACTTTTCACGGAGGTAAAAACTGAACATAGCTGGTTCATTTGTCCAGTATTTGATAATTTAGAATGAACAAACATTTTGAATGTCAGAAATTTGATATTTAAACATTTGTAAAAGAATATTTATAAAAATATTAAATAATATTTTTGGAAAATCTTTCATATAGAGCTAAAAATGATCAATATGTGATTCATAAATTAAATTTTAAATTATTTTCAGTTTAAATCTAATGATTTAATATTTTTGTTTTGCGTTTTGATATTAAAAAAAATATATTATTATAATTTGTATATTTAATTTATATATATAAATATTTTCATAAAAATATATCAAAATCATTAGGACTCTCTATTAAAAAAAAATCTCGTTTCCAGCGTTCCAACAATGGGCCAGTCGGTTGGGAATTGAGGTGGAGGCGGGTCTGCTTTGAGACTCTGTTCGAATTTACTTGTTTCCTCAGATATTGAGGCTTTGTCTTCCTCTCCCCCGACTCTTTGATCTTTGAGACGGAGTCCATAGCATCGGCAGACCAGTTCCTGGCAGGGCCTGGACCATCAGCTCGGCCGAGAGCGAGTTGGATGCTCTGGTTGTGCCAGAAGAGTGGAATAGGGCTTCTACGGAGGCGAAGCGCCACTATAAACAAAGGCTAACGCGCTGAGCAGGTACCTCCTGGGTGGCGTGGAAACCCTTTGCGTAAATATTCATTACCTGGTCTGGTGATGCGTGGACTTCTTGAGGAGTAAAAACAAAATAATTTTACTA
Source organism: Cordylochernes scorpioides (assembly GCA_030710605.1). Taxonomy (NCBI): domain Eukaryota; kingdom Metazoa; phylum Arthropoda; class Arachnida; order Pseudoscorpiones; family Chernetidae; genus Cordylochernes; species Cordylochernes scorpioides. The sequence continues at coordinate 24,085,077 of CP092880.1, forward strand.
AAGAATTTCAATAAAAAATCACCTTACCACCACAACCTCTAAATAGATTTTAATAGTCTTTTGGTTGTATTTTGTGTGATTTTTATTTTTCGCTGTAAGCTTCAGCAAAACTAAAAATTCAATCAGCCTATTTGAAGTTTAATTTTGAAACAATAATAGGGTGCATTCTAAATATACTCAGATAAAAATGCACCAAGCGATAACCTAGGCATTTCCTGAGTGATTTCTCTAGTTCAGGGTTCGGCAAACTTTTGAGTAGGAAGAGCCAAAAATTACAATTTACAAAATTTCATAGTTTTTAAAGAGCCACTCAATTTTTTCTTGCCAACAATAAATAGTACTCTCATAAGTATTTACGTATGGAACTATATAAAGAGCCGCAGCTCCACATTCAAAGGGCCGCATGTATCTCGCGAGCCGCAGTTTGCCGACCTCTGGTTAGTTAATTATATACATTTAAGATTTACAAATTTCTCTGTGTCTAGGTTTTTTTTATCTATCCTAATAAACATACAAACTAAATTTTAACATCTCCTTTATTATTTATTACCAGTTGCAAACAAGACACGCTATATCCGATCTGGATAATTACGCATGAAACTATTTACAATAATTCATATTGTAGTTGAGTAGGTAACAGAATTATCAAAAAGAAAATAAACAATTAAGAAAAAGAGCATTGAATAAACATATACATTAAACAAATAAGCAACAACATAAGTAGATAGAAGAAATCGCAAGGTAGTTATTTACAGTATGTTAAGCAATGATGGAAGTTGATTAAATGAATTTATCTGTAATAATTAGTATCGTGGAGAGAGAAAGTTGATCAAGTTGAGCTATTTACAATGAGTAACATCTTCTTTGCTAAATAGGTTTGTAACCTCTGGTGATATTAACTGCCAAATTTCTGATATCAAATACCAGGTTCGAAACCATAAACGATAGTTTTAAAAATATCCATCAATTTCTATTGAATATGTTTAAGCATATCTACACTAGTGAGTGTGAATAATCAAACCAGGGTTTTGATATCCTGGAAATGTGAAAAAGTCGAACACATACTTGAAAAAAAAACGTTCTTCCCTGATTTATAATAAAATACACGCGTACGTGGTTAGATTTTCTTGATTAATTAAGAATCGGTATTTGGCTAATAATGGAGTAATTAAAATTCAACCATAATAGTTGATATTTATTCCGATAGATGGCGTAAGCCATCAGAAATTTCAGTTGCACGATAAGGAGATGCCTTTTTCTTGTTCATAATAAAGTACAATGTTATATATATTTATACATATTTACCTAATGTGCCTAAAATTGGCAGAATTGATTCTTCAATCTGCTTATGTGACCAAGAAGATCAGAACCCTGAGAATATTTTAATCCGCTACCCACTTGTTGCAGATTTGAGAGCACAATGTCAAATGAACACTTCCAGTTTAAGCCAAATGGTTTCCAGTAAAGAAGAATATAGAAAATTTAACAAATTCTGTAGACTATCTCAAATGCCGTGGAACTGAATTACGTACATTAATGAATTGGAAATTATAGTTTTAGTTAGTATAGCTTTTTTGAATTATTATTTTAAAAATATTCTATATTTATACCATTAATTCTAACAATATATTAAACATTTTTGATAATATGTGTGTAAATAATTTTATATCTGTGTATAATTATTGCTCTAAAATGTAAATTCAAATAACTTTCACTCTCTCTTTAAAAATAAAAATAATTTGTATTTATATATATTTGAAAACTATATACCTAAAAAGTTTAAACATTCACACGCAAAATCTTCATAGGATATAGCGTGTCTTTTGTAATAAATAAATACATAAATAAATAATGAGCCTAAAAGGCTTTCTCAAACCCACAGAGAATCCTTAAAAATATAAAGATATAAAGTATACAGAAAATCTCTTATTCATGAATACAGAAGAATGTTAAATGTATATACATGTTATATTAAAATATTATAATTCATAGATTCAAATACTCTGTTAAATCGACCGCCAGAGGTCACGCTTCCCATATAAAAACTCGTTGTTGTTGTTTCCCGATGGCCGGCTCACACCTTTTGTTTATTATGTAAATAAGTTTTTCGTTATTTTATTCTTACGCCTTAAGCCTGGCAGTACTTTTGACAAATTATGTTTTTTTTCTATATTCCATAAGCCAATTAAAGCAATTACTGATCAAAACTATTTTGTCATACTTTCAAGATTTTCAACCACGACTAAATTACCATAGCATAATCCACAAAATAATCAAAAATCAACAGAAAATCTCATTTTTTTATAACATACATATTTACATAATGAGCCTAAAAGGCTTTCCCACACCTACAGAGAATCCTAAAGAAAGATAAAGATATAAAATATACAGCAATTCTCTTATTTCTGAATACAAAAGAATGTCAGATGTATATATACATATTAACACAATGAGCCTAAAAGGCTTTCCAAAACCTACAGGGAATCCTAAAGAAAGATAAAGATATAAAATATACAGCAATTCTATTATTTCTGAATACAAAAGAATGTTAAATATATATATGTAATATTGTGTTGAGATCCTGTCGACTCTCTGTAATAATGTGTTGGGATCCTGTCGACTCTCTGTAATAATACGTTGGGGTTTGGTAAGCCTGTTGTAGAACCTCGTCGACTCTCGCTATAAGTTGTGGCAACCGAGGGTCAAACCTGTAGTAACCGCGAGGGACAGTCAGGGGTGGAGAGTTTTCCAGTACCTCTCTGCACCTTGTAGGACCTTTAACAGTTCTCACAAAGTACAGGCAGTCGTGGTCGAGGCAGAGTGGAAAAGCTGGGGAATGTCCACACACACAAAACGAAGCGACACAGTTGAAAGAAAGTTCCTTGAATAGATAAAAAGTCGAGCCAAAAGCAAGATGGAGATAGAAGATTCCTTACTGTTTTACATGGTCGATGAGTTGGTCCCTGGAGACGATAAGGGGTGACGCTGACCGGAAGACTCCTGGAACTGAACTGACTGCTGTTGCTAAGGCCGGTCTTATTTATACGACAGCTCTGACAAAGAGAATTGGGTCATGCACGTGTCGAGGGACACCGGACACTGGCGACAGTCTGTCGCTTCCAATCTATCTTTAGAAGTTACTTTGTAAATCTCTCAATCTTGCTTTTAACTTAGTTTTTAATCTATTATATAATTTTATTTATTCATCCTCAGTACATTACATTTGGTGATGCAAGGAGACATGTCAATTATGCATATAATTAGTTATAGTTTATAATTAGTTCTATATACAACATGACAATCTTGTTATAAATATTATAATATATAGGGTTGTTGGTTTAAATTATCATAGATGGGCCCCGGGAGTGAAAGGGTTTATCCGGGTTTAAGCGGGTAAAGCCTCTCTAACACAGGTAAGTAATTAAAATTTCTTTTAATTAATTAAAACTGTGAGTGTAAAGGGCTATAACAAGATGTTTATTTGGCTATATCTGAAATTATAAAAATAAAACTTATGTTTAATTTAAAAGTTATGATATTCATTATAAAAGAGAACTGTGGATAAAACCTTTGTTTGCTAAAGAATAATGATGATAAAAAATGATGTTCTAAAAGATTGTTGGCGGGCGTTGGAAAGGGTTAGGGGTTGAAGAATATGCAATTGTAAGTGTTGCACAGACAATCAAATACTGAGATCCAGGTGCAAAGCGAGGATATAGACTTGTGCGTCTTCCTAGGCAATGTTTCACCTGTGATCCTGTATAAGGTTACAGTGCTTTGTCACAATTGTAGGGTTATTGGGTTAAAAAGTTGTTGAAGAAAAGAATTAATATGATTGAAAGGGATGGTAGAGCCATGCTATAAGTAGAATTGTTGTAGCGACAGTAGGTGGTCTGACTTGACTTGAAATCAAAGGTTGATTGTGGTCCGCTAGAGCTGAAAAAATTGAAAGTTGAAAAAAGTGAACGCTTTGTGCATGCGTTGGTGATGTGCTCTGCGGATGATTGAAATAAACTTTTGAAACGTGTTCAGACCAAAAGTCGAGACTTGTACTTCTGGGGAACGGTGTTTTCAAAGAGTTTGTTGAATTACGAAATCAAAAGAAAAATTGTCAAGCAGTGCTGTCGTTTCTAGCAATGGCTGAAATAGGTAGTGAAAAAAGTATAGGGAAGTGATTAGTAAGTAGGATTATTGAAAAACGATTGTTGTATGCCCGGTGGTTGCTGATAAATAAACATTGTCATATAATAAAGTTACTTAAACAAAAATAAAATATGGTGAATAAAAAGATAGAAATATGATTGCTGATAACAACAGTATAAGGGGATAAGATCAAACATGTAATATACAAAAGACATAATAATGAATTAGCAAAATATAAAAGATATAATAATGAGAATTAGTAATATATAAAAGATATAATAATGAATTAAAAATGATTATTGAAAGAATTAAATGTTTTGCCATACTAAAATAATATCATGAAGAATAAAATTGTTAAAATAAAGTTGTTAAAATAATGTTGGAATAAAAATTTGATTATAATTGAAAAGTAAAAAAAAAAAATAAAAATAAAAATAATTATTCACGATTTTATACAAAAAAAATATACGTGAAAAATATAATATAATTAAAGGTTATTAATGATTAGATAAATGTTAAGTAGTGAAAAATGGAACAAAAATTGTCTCTTTTGAAGAAAAGTTACAACTGTGGTGTGTAACTAGGTCATTTCCCTTTTGGTAAACATTGGTGTTTCTATGTCTCTGAAACTGGGAATATGTGATCTGACATGTTCATGGTAATATGTTAAATTGGGTAATGATTGGTAAGTCAATTAATTATAGGTGCTGCAATCTATCCATTCTGCGAGCTGGACCACGAGTTTCAAGTACAGGCGGACTGGGCTAGTCGGCTGTGGTAAACTGAAACTGGAGATGTCAACATGGCGGCCGAAATTGGTGTCCATATCCTTTGATGCCGACCGGCACCTGATGTCATGTCTGGCCTACGTCCCGAGTTGAGTTATCTCCTCTTGCCTGTTTGAAAATATAGTCTTCTCGGTGTTCGCAAGTGTTGTGTTTCGACGATGTTGCGGACTAATTAAAAAATGTTATTCAATGATGTCAGGCTTAGATGTGAATAAAAGTACGACTTCAACGTAGACACGCTTTGGTGAGGTGTCACAGGCATGAAGGCGTCTTGGGCCTGTTAAGTGAGAAAATTGTTGTGGTGCGCTGTGTAACACTAGTGGGTGTTGTATGGAAAGGTGTCACGTGAAGTCTTTGTTTTTGGTACAGCATCTAACTAGTTTCCGAATGAATAACAAATTTATTAGTCATGGGTGGTTGTTGTACGAAACACATCGAGAATTTTCAGATTGTTATAGAGGTGGTATGTTTATCGTGAAGTCTTTGTGTTCGCGACGATATGGAGCTCGTGTGGCTCGAAATTGGATGTTGTTAAAGTTCGTTCCGAGAGATGTGTGAATTATTAATAATTATGCATGTAAAAAGAAAAGGACGAGGGAGTGTAGCTATGCTGGAATTTTAAACTTGTTTTGGGGAAGGACAGTTACTTTTCTAGTTGTGCTTTTGAAGATAGTGTATCTTTCGATTTTTGTATTAAAAAAAAATGCGTTTCACCTATGTTTATTAAAATTTGAATATATTTTTTAAATCGTTGCTTATGGTAGTGCAAAAATTATCCTTGTAAAAGAGAAAGGCGTGATAGTGACTTATAAATTGAATGGGGCGTGTACATAAAATAGTGAACATAACAATGATTTTTTGCAAAGTTTTGTGTATTTAATTAAGACATTGGTGTTTTTTGGTATAAAAATAAGGTATTAAGAGAAACACAACAAATAAGTTTAGAAAATAGGATTCGAGTAATTAAAATATAATATGATTTTTTATGTAACATTGAAAGTAATGAATTAAAATTTAAAAGTTGCTTAAAATAAAGTAAAAAATGATAAATGAGGGTGTACAATATTTAAAATTTGAATTGAAATGCTATAAAAATGATAAAATTTGATTTTAAAATAATTACAGTAAAAATAAACATTATATTTATGGAAAATCACGTTGTTAGCATGAAGAGAGAGTTAAGTAGATTTTTAAAAACTCACAGTTTTTTATGATTGTTCAGTCAGGAGACTTGGTCTTTGGTTGTTGTCCTGATGACGTGGAAGGCGTGCCATGTAGAGCTTGTAGCAGCTTGTGGATTCTGTTTGGCGATGGTGGCATGTCGTCTGGATGGTTGCGTTGTAAGGCCGAAGGTGGGTAACTTCTCACCGGCTTATTTTGCGGGATGTTCGGCTGTGTCGTTGGGGGGAAGATTGCTTGGTCGGTTCGTTGGAATGGCGTGCTTGTTCCTCCATCTTTGCTTCTTGGCTCTTCTATCTATCTGGACAGTCTTTTTACCTTCTTCGTTGTGGTCTCCTTCGTTGTGGTAATCCTGTCGACTATCTGTGATAATGTGTTGAGGTTTGGTAAGCCTGTTGTAGAATCCTGTCGGCTCTCTGTAATATTGTGTTGAGATCCTGTCGACTCTCTGTAATAATGTGTTGGGATCCTGTCGACTCTCTGTAATAATACGTTGGGGTTTGGTAAGCCTGTTGTAGAACCTCGTCGACTCTCGCTATAAGTTGTGGCAACCGAGGGTCAAACCTGTAGTAACCGCGAGGGACAGTCAGGGGTGGAGAGTTTTCCAGTACCTCTCTGCACCTTGTAGGACCTTTAACAGTTCTCACAAAGTACAGGCAGTCGTGGTCGAGGCAGAGTGGAAAAGCTGGGGAATGTCCACACACACAAAACGAAGCGACACAGTTGAAAGAAAGTTCCTTGAATAGATAAAAAGTCGAGCCAAAAGCAAGATGGAGATAGAAGATTCCTTACTGTTTTACATGGTCGATGAGTTGGTCCCTGGAGACGATAAGGGGTGACGCTGACCGGAAGACTCCTGGAACTGAACTGACTGCTGTTGCTAAGGCCGGTCTTATTTATACGACAGCTCTGACAAAGAGAATTGGGTCATGCACGTGTCGAGGGACACCGGACACTGGCGACAGTCTGTCGCTTCCAATCTATCTTTAGAAGTTACTTTGTAAATCTCTCAATCTTGCTTTTAACTTAGTTTTTAATCTATTATATAATTTTATTTATTCATCCTCAGTACATTACATTTGGTGATGCAAGGAGACATGTCAATTATGCATATAATTAGTTATAGTTTATAATTAGTTCTATATACAACATGACAATCTTGTTATAAATATTATAATATATAGGGTTGTTGGTTTAAATTATCATATATACATATTTACATAATGAGCCTAAAAGGCTTTCCCACACCTACAGAGAAACCTAAAAGAAGATAAAGATGTTCTAATGTGTGGCCATTCCATTCATTTCCGCCATTATCTGTGTTGAGTCATATCGCGCGTCAACAGTGAGGATGGGGTTCTCATAAAGGTAACCGTCTTATCTAGGATCCACTTCTTCTGACTGATAGGTCATTATCAAGTGCTCGTTTTTATCACCTACCTCTCCACCATTGAGCCAACAAACCAACTCTCTTCTAAACTACGGATTAATTCTTCACCTTGTAAGAGATACAAGAAATCATTCTGTTCGCGCCTATTATGTAATATTGTTGTATATATATATTAATTAATTGTTTCCACAGAGTGTGTGTAAGCTCACAGGTAAATAGGCGCTAACCGAAACAAAAAAAAAGTTATTTTGTTTAATATTAGTTTCCCTTTTATATTTTGTTCTCTCTCTTGTAAATCAATAAATATAATGTTTAATTATAATTCTTGTAATCAGTTTCATTAAAAATTTCTAAGCAAAGTCAACAATTGGTAGCAGAGCGTGGTTGTTTGATATAAATCTCAAAAGCGAAAATATTTAATCTGAAGATTAAGCAAGAAGTTTATTCTGATCGGTAAACTGAAGCACTTCTAAGAAGATTAAAGGTATTTATATAGATTAAGTTAAATTATCTATATATTGCATGTTTAAAAGCTACCCAATATTTAAATATATTCAAAATATATATTTGTTTTTAAATTATATTGGTTTGTTTATATTAGCTCAAAAGGCGAAAATGGCTGAATATAATTTTTTATCCCAAACAAAAATTGAACCATTAACAGGAACTAATTATCAAATATGGGCGTTGAAAATCGGCGCAGTTCTGAGAGGAAGAAAATTATTTAAATGTGTAATTTCCGATCCAGAACCTGATATGGAAGACAAAAGTTCTTGGGAGATTTGGAGTGATAAAAATGATGAAGCTTTTGGGATAATCATCACAACATTGACTAATGAACAAGCTGGAATGTTCATAGGAGAAACAAATGCTAATAAAGTATGGGACTCACTGAGAAAAACATACACAGGCAATTTGGAAGATAAAATTATTGATATAGGCTTTGTATTAAAGAACATTAGAATGAAAGATAATGAAACTGTAGATGAATATATAACGAGGGCAAAAAATATTGCTGCTAGAAGTTCATCATTAGGGCATCAATTTACCTCAAGAGAACTTTCATTTAATATTATCAGAGGCATATATCCAAGGTATGAAAACATTGCTATTGTCTTACGATCTAAGAGAGAGGCAACAATGGAAGAGATTCAACAAACTCTAAGAGGAGTCAAGAAGAAATATGAGATTGAATCAATCGGGTGAGAATGGGCATGAACAAGCGTATAGAATTAAAGATAGAAAAGTTAAACAATTTAAGCCAAAAATATGTTTTGTTTTTAATAAAAGGAACATCTAGCAAAGGATTGCTGGTTTCGAGATAAACAGAAACAAGGATATCTAAAGAAATGGACTCCTGATTATAGAAATCACAAATACAGTAGGGAACATTCAAATAACCTAGTGAATACTGTGAAAATTGAAATTAATGAGCAAGCATTTGAAACATATGTAAAAGAATTTGAAGATTCACCAGATCGGAGAAATGATAAGCAAATATGGTGTATAGATTCAGGATGCAACGCACATTTAACCCCAAACCTAACTTTGATGGAAAATGTGGTAGATTATGAAAGTGAAATCCATCTAGCTGAGAAGGGCAAAACTACCCAAGCCACAGCCAAAGAAGATATGAGACTTACTACATGCACAAGTGAAGGCCAAGAAAATATTCACATCAAAGATATCTTACATGTACCAAATTTAAGGAATAATTTCTTGTCAGTATACGAATTAGTCAACAAAGGAAATTCAGTTATTTTAAATAAGAATGGAGCAAAAATTTATAATGATGGGAATGATTTAGTTGCTGAAGCATATATTAAAGATAGAATGTTTATGATGGAAACAAAACTAAGAAATGTACCAATAGCAAAAAAAAAAAAGAAAATGTTATGGTTATGAATACACATTTATCAAATAAAAATAGCAATATAAGTTTATGGCATAAAAGATTAAACCATATAAATAAAGAATACATGAAAAAAATGATTCAAGGACATTTTGTAATAGGATTGGATCTAAAATTTGAAAGGTTACCAGAGTGCGAAGCATACATAATGGGAAAACTGGTTCAGAAGCCATATAATATTACAGAAAATTATACAGTTAAGCCCCTGCAGTTGATTCATATGGACTTATGTGGACCAATGCCATGTCAATCTTTAGGAGGATCTAAGTATTTTCTTGTTATAATAGATGACTACAGTAGAAGAATCTTTGTATATTTCCTGAGATCAAAAGATGAGACCTTTGAAAGATTTGAAGAATTTAAAGCAAGAGCCGAAAACGAATTAAGTCTTAGAATAAAAGATGTAAGAACCGACAATAGAACTGAATTTTGTAACTCTAGATTTGAAGGACTTTTCAAGAGAAATGGGATCCATCACCAACTTACCACCACATACTCACCACAAAGTAATGGAGTCGCAGAGAGAGTGAATAGGACTCTTATAGATACAGCGAGAACCTTACTAATTGACTCAAAATTACCCATGAGGTTTTGGGCAGAGGCAATTGCTACAGTTGCATACATTAAGAATTGTACCCCCCACAGGTCTATCAAGCACCATACACCTATGCAGAGATGGAATGGGAGGAAACCATCGGTCAAACACATTCAAATATTTGGATGTTTGACACATTGGCTTGAAGGCAAAAGAAGAAGAAACAAATTTTCACCAAAGGGTAGAAAGGGAATATTTATTGGTTATTCCATTAAAAGAAAAGCCTACAGAATATATGATATAATCACAAAGAGAATCCATGAAGTCAGATCAGTAAAATTTAGTAAAGATAAGGGAGGAATTGATTATGCAAATGATATTCAGGAAGATACAAATTGTGATAATTTGATCTATAAAGGAATTTGTGAAGAAATAGTTGCTGAAAACTTTCTTATCTTGAAAGAAGACAATCCTGTCACAGAGAGTGAAATAAAGTCTAAGGAGGATACTTCAGTAAAACCAGGTGGTGACTGTGAAAATGACTCATCACAAACTGAACCGAGACAGGAAAGATGTGTAAAAGGAGGAAGGAAGAAAGGAGAAACAAAGAGCATCTTAGAAGAACAAGAAAGAAAATTGATCAAAGAAGGAGTTCGACGCTCTCAAAGAATAAAGGATAGGAATGATTAAAACTTAATTATGGAAATAGAACATTATATCCCGGAGAACTTTAAAGAAGCAATGGATAGTGGAGAAAGAAATGAATGGCACAAAGCAATGGAAGAAGAGCTCAGTGAGATAGAGAAGCATAAAGTATGGACACTAGTACCAAGGGAAAATGGCATGAAAGTCATCAATAGTAAATGGGTCTACAGTACGAAGAAAACATCAAATGACGGCATCTATAAAAGAAAGGCCAGACCGGTTGCTGTTGGATGCAATCAAAGATATGGTGTGGACTATAAGGACAAACTACGGAAATGTGCAGATAACCTTGGACTTGCTGGTTAGGGCTTACACACAGGAACTCTCCACAGGGCCTTCCCGTAAGAGGGCGGAGAGAATTACGGTGGGCAACCTCCCCTTCTTCGTGGGGGATGCAGCCGTCATCAGCGCCCTTTCACCTTTCGGGCGAGTAACATCCATCGCCCCCAAGCTGATGAAGGCTGGCCCATATATCTACAACGACGGCCGCCGAGAGGCGTTCATCATCCTCCGCGAGGGAATGACCATCGAGAGGCTGCCCACCCGCCTCGACATCTCAATCAAGGGCGAGGCCTGGCCCGCATACCTGTCCTCCGGGATTAGGTGTTCCAGGTGCCGTGGCCAAGGACATCGTAGGGCCAACTGCCCCACGCTTGCAGGGCGAACCACCGCTCCTGGACCGGCCACACCAACCTCTCTCACCAGCGTCCCACCAGCGACTGCGCCCAGGCTGCCTCAGCAGCCATCTGCCCAGCCTCCACCTCCGGCGTCCCCCAGTTCAACCATGGAGGTCTCCGACGTGCCTCCCGCGAGCCGAGCTGCGCCCCTTCCACCTGCTGCACTCCAGCCATCACCACCAGCGCCTTCGGCCTTACCTTTGGTGGACACGCCTCCTGCCCCTCCACCAGTGACCCCTGCTCCGTCCCTGCGAACACCTGGGAGTCGCGAGCCTGCGGCCCCAACACCGGACGTGGAGATGTCCATCGTGGAGGAGACCTTTGCGTCCTCCACGTCATCGGCAAAAAACGCAACGAGAGTCGACCTCGATGCGTTCATCGAGGGGCACCCCAGCGTGTCCTTCGCTGAGACGGACGCCCTTGGTCTTGGGCGGGAGGAGGTCCTGGACCTCCTCTCCTCGAGGACCAAGGCGCAGAGGAAAGGACCCCTCCTGTCGCCTCCGCAGTGCGACGCCCTCGTCGGATCTGATCGCCTTGGATCTGAGGCCCGGAGCAGCCAGCAACCTGTACAAAGTCCTCGGACAAGTCAAGGCAGAGCTCAGGACAACACCAGCAGTGCCTCCAACACCCACACTGCCTGCGCCTTGGCCTGCTAAGCCAACACCACCCGCTCTCCACGGGGAAAAGACGTCGCCGGACATCGCGACACCTCCACCTCCACTGTCTACCGAATTCATTGATGCCTGCTACGACCAGGCAAATGACATAATTCATGAATTAAGCCGTGAGCGCTACTCGGAGCCTTTATCCGATATAGGAGTCACAGAGGGTGACATCGTAGAGGCAATTATATTCCCCGAGGATAGGGAACCTCTCTTCAGGCGCCTCTCCACTCAGAAGAGAACCATTCTCACCGAAATCATCGGCGCTGCCATTGAGCGCGCTCGGAACTCAGATCCCTTTGTGCGTGAGGGCCTACACATACTCAGGAAAATGCTCCTCCCCCCTGATCTGTAAATTTTTCCTTGATGGAGTGTAACTATTGACCAGATCGTCAATAAAGTCTGTTTTAATTGTCAAATTGTCACAGGGAAGCGTATGTTGTATACTCGTATATATAAATTAATTGTTCCACAGAGTGTGTGTAAGCTCACAGGTAAATAGGCGCTAACCGAAACAAAAAAAGTTCCTTTGTTCAATATTAGTTTCCCTTTTATATTTTGTTCTCTCTCTTGTAAATCAATAAATATAATGTTTAATTATAAATTTTTGGAATCTGTTTCATTAATAATTCTAAGCAAAGTCAACAACTATTGTTACTATAGCTAAATATGCAAATTTTAATTGTATAAAACTGCCAGCTGGATAAATAGTGTTTGTAGTCAGTCTTCGAATCGGTCTAGTTCTTTGAGTCTGTGCTCCAGCGTTTGGAGATTCACCTAGTTGAAGAGGGTTAACGTTGCTCATGTAGTCAGAAGTTTTTATAAAGAATCGAACGGCTCTAATTCAAGGGTAGTATTCAGTTGAAAAGGTCTGGCTTATCTAGATACAGTCCACGCTCTGCCAAACCAAAACATAAAGTACTAACCAGGCTTATAGACAAAGGAAGTTGCTAAGATTCCTAGATATCGCTGCTGGGCCCTCATTCGCTACCGCCCACATTCCATTAGCATCAAATTTGCTTTTTTCAATTGTCATTATCGTGATGAACGATATTGAGCCAACAAACCCATTCCCTTGTGGCAGTTTTATACAATTAAAAATAGCATATTTAGTTATAGTAACAAAATTACATAATAGACGCGAACAGAATGATTTCTTATATCTCTTACAAGGTGAAGAATTCGTAGTTTAGAAGGGAGTGGGTTTGTTGGCTCAATATCGTTCATCACGATAATGACAATATGAAGTGTAAATTGGGAGGGCTTGGCTCATCAGTAATGATTCTTCTATCTATTCATCAGTTTGATCAACCTGTGGACTTGGCTTTATTGTACTATATACTGTATTATAAGAAATCGAAGTATTAAAACACGCATGTTTCTTTCACAAATTAATTAAACTTCTACTGTCCTTACTCCGTTAAAAATATTGGGAGGGCTTGGCTCATCAGTGATGATTCTTCTATCTAATTGTGAGTTTAAACAACCTATGTACTTGGCTTTATTGTGTACTATATACTGTATTATAAGAAATGGAAGCACTGAGAAGCACGAATATTTATTCTCAACTATAAAACAAACCTCTACTGTATTTACTCCGAGGAAAAATATTGGGAGGGCTTGGCTCATCAGTGATGATTCTTCTATCTAATTGTGAGTTTAAACAACCTGTGTACTTGGCTGTACTGTGTACTATATACTGTATTATAAGAAATGGAAACATTAATGCACGAATATTTCCTCCCAACTATAAAACAAACCTCTACTGTCCTTACTACGATAAAAGATATTGGGAGGACTTGTCTCATCAGTGATGATTCTTCTATTTGTCAGTCAATTAATTACATTTTTTTAATCAATAAATCTTATTTTTAAAGACTCATTACTTTTGGTACAAACCCTGTATCTGAGCCGAAATACAAACATGTTCAAATATACGCACTTAAAGCTTTTTGTAAAAATTTGAAAAATCAACGTTGAATTTGGTATTTTTCTGATAGATGGCAATAAGCTATCATTTACATTCAGTTGTAAGATCAGAAAATTCCCTCTTTAATTAATTAAGTACCCTGCTTCTCATTTTTCTCTATTTTATAATCTTTTGAAGCATTAAAAACCCGTCAAGAAAAGGGTTGAGAAATTTAAAATTGTGTAGCTCTGTAGAAATTAAATAGTCGTATATTTTATTAGCTATTATAAAACACTCATATAATACAATGCGGCTATGATTACAGAATGACTTTTAACAACTTTTACCGCAAATGTGTCTTTTTACATAACGAGAAATCGCAATTTTAATTATTTTAAGGAGAAATAACGATTATTTCGATCCTTAGGGATGTAGTATGAAGGATGTAGTGTGAAGAGTAATATTTACATATGTGTGTGAAAATATCCATAGATATATACACATAGTAAAGTCAGTTTTACATGAGTCAAAGTTTCAGTTTAGCAAGTAATGTTGAATATAGAGATATTGAGAGAATATATTTACACCATTTATATACATTAGACATGAGCCTCTAAAAGCGAGTTAAACTCCATGTTGTAGTCATAGTTAAAAATCGATGTTTATCCAGAATTTGTACATTACATATTTTAGCCTAGGTAGCCTAGTGGACATAGCATCTGCCCGGTAAGCGGAACACTGTGGGTTCGATTCCCATCCCTGGACATTTTATTTTTCCGTTCATCATTACTCTTCACAATTTATCCTTCCATACTTCATCCCTAAGAATAGAAATAATCGTTATTTATCCTTAAAATAATTAAAATTACGCTTTTTTGTTCTGTAAAAAGTAACATTTGCGGTAAAACTTGTTAAAAAATTCATACAGTATATTTGAATATATTATATTTAATAAATGTATAATTTATACACCCAAAATAAGCGCAGTTTGATTTAAAACTAAACATACTCACAACTGATTATTCTAATATTTAAAAAACATTATATATATAGTAACACCTATATGTCTAAAATATGTAAATACAATACTCAAACATATCCTTTTCGATTTATATTCTTCTTATATTTATTAAATTGAGTCATCAAAATATCAATTCCATATCTTTAAAATATTACGTACAATATATTATTCTATATATTCAATGTATTATTTTCAATATGCTTATATGACCAAGAAGATCACAACCCTGAGCATATTTTAATCCGGTGCCCACTTGTTGCTGATTTGAGAGTACAATGTCAAATGAACAGTTCTAGTTTAAGCCAAATGGTTTCCAGTAAAGAAGAATATAGAAAATTTAACAAGTTTTGTAGACTCTATCTCAAATGCAGTGGATCTGAATTTACATTAGGAATTGAAATTTCTAGTTTTAATTAGTATAGTTGTTTTTATTGCGGTTATTATTATTATTTTTAGAATGTTATATATTTGTGCCACTGGTTTAGTGCTTGTAAGTGTAAATATAATTCGGACTTTTGATAATATGTGTGTGAATAATCTTTGTTTCTTGTATAATTTATTGCTCTAAAATGTAAAATTAAATAACTTTCACTCTCTCTCTAAAACTATAAATAATTTGTATATATATGGTAATTTAAACCAACAACCCCATATTGTATATAACTTATAACAAGATTTTCATGTTGTATAATAGAAACACATCTGTAAATGATTATACGCATGATTGACATGTGTCATTACATCATCATATGTATTGTACTTTGTACAAACTGAGGATAAATAAATAAAACTCTGTAATAGATTAAGAGCTGAGCTAAAGAGATATAAGTCAAAAACGTCTAAATTCGAGATAGATGGAAGTCACAAAACAACATCTAAAGATAGATTGGAAACTGTCAGGACGGCGCCAGTTTAGAATTTCACCAGACGATCCACAGTCTTCACATCTGGTGAAATACAATACTACCTTTCTCAGAAAAGGTATATAAAGCCCCCGTTTTAACCTAAAAATACAGTTAGTTTACCATCTGCGTGAGCCCTCGACGGTTGTACCCCAGGTCCACCTCATCCACCATGTAGACCAGTAACTTCTCTTCCATCTTCATCTTTCGCTCCTAGCTCAACTTTTATCTGTTCACGGAACTTTCTTAGTGCAACTGTGTCTTCGTTTTTTGTGTGGACATTCCCCAGCTTTCCACTCTGCCTCGACCACGACTGCCTGTACTTTGTGAGAACTGTAAAAGGTCTTCCAAGGTGCAGAGAGGTACTGGAAAACTCCATATCCTGACTGTTCCTCTCGGTCAACACAGTATAGCGAGAGTCAACAGGATCTCATCACATTTATAGCCGACAGGATAACATCACATTTCTAGTCGACAGGATTCTACAAGAGTCAACAGGATATCACCACATTTATAGTCGACAGGATCTCACCACATTACATATATATATTTAAAAACTATATACATAAAATATATTAAACATTTACATGCAAATATCCACATAGGATATAGCGTGTGTTTTGTAATAAATAAATTTAAAAAATAATATATCATTAAAAAACACATAATTTACTATTTATAATTATGAAATATTTCATTCATTTAGGAGCAATAATATATATAATAATAAATACCCAAACATATTATTTTCGATTTATATTTTTCTTATATTTATTAAATTGAATCATCACAATATAAATTCCACATCTTTAAAAAATAACGTCAATATATTATTTAAAAAAAACACATGATTTACTATTTATAATTATGCGATATTTCATTCATTTAGGAGCAATATAATACATTTAGCATATTAATTATATTTATTCGAATTTAATATTTAAACGATAGAGAAATTAATTTTAATTTGATTTGTTGTATCATATATATACAGGTTGGCTGAAAAGTATAGTCCTCAAAAATATTTGCAATAACTCAGTGAAATGAACACATAATTGTAAAATTCAAAAAGCATATATATATATATATATATGTTGTAATATATCCCAATACATCTATGTCTCCATGTATTGTATAAATGTGTAATGTAATTGCCAGTGTGACAAATAAAATTTCGAGTGAGCGTCAGCCGATGCCAGAAGGGCCCCGCTAGATTCCCCGCAGTCCTGAAATTTACGACCGTCTGCATTCTTGTCTCGCCGGCGGTGGGGTGCGACATTCCAGTCGGTCCCCACACAGCCCCCCCCTTTTTTATAAACACAGTTGGTCGGCTGGGGAACGATACTGGCAGACGCCTCTAGACAGTTCTCCCCTAAACTGGTGTCGGCTGGACTCACTCTTTGCCATCTCCGTGGTGACATCTACCATGTCTCGTTCTTTGGTGCAACCCATTCACGCCTGAACCCACTCACCCATTGAGGCCACAACGACTGCATTTGACCAATACACTACAGTCATCCTACAGGATCGACTTACCTCACCACAGCGGAGCCGACAGGATTACCTACCAAAGACAAGACATCCGAAGATGGAGAACCAGGCAAGGAGTGACGCCACCTCGGAGGGAAATACCACGCCTTCAATTGTGACCGACATCGTAGCGCAGTTAGCAGCAGCTCTTCGCGACATCATAAACCCCGGCCAAGGAGATAGCGACCTACCCCGGTACGATGGAACGTACCCCGCTGCCAATTTCTTCCAACAATACGACGACATCGCCGGCCGCGCCTACCTGACAGAGACGAAGCGCCTCCAAAAACTTCCGGCACAACTCTCAGGTGAGCCCCTTACCTTTTTTCGCCAACTTGACTTGGCCAATAAGTCCTACGACCAGGCCAGACAAATCTTAATAGACCTGTACCCTGGCACAGTAGAAGTTTCATTTTCCAAATTTTTAGCATTGAAGCTAACTCCTCAAACCACCCTACAAGGCTATTATAAGGAAAAAACCGCAATGGGCCTACAACTGAACCTGCCTACCGAAATCATTCTCGAATCCCTGACTGAAGGCCTTCCCACAGCTGACCAGCGTTTGGTGCGAACCGTGTCGCCAAACACATTGAAAGACTGGCACGATTTAATGGCCAGAATAAAGGGTTCGAGTGTACCCGCGCCAGCGCGCCCAACACCAGAACCCACCTCTTCGAGGCACGATGGCCATATTACTTTGGCCAGGGAACAACCAAGCCGGCCCTATAACATGCCGCCGCGTTTCTTCAGCACCCCTAGACTGCCTCGCCATGCAGGTTCAAGTGTGCCATCGCAACCCCCGTCACCATGCCACTACTGTCGGGGAAATCACTGGAACGCCCAGTGTCCCGCGCCGACAACCATCTGGTCGAAACAATGTGTTTTACAAGAAACTACGGGGCGTCAGCCGAGGACATCTCCCTCCACCGCCAGGTCACAGCCAGCACGGTCAGCCCCGTCATCTGACACCACAGTTCAGACCACTCCCGAAGCGAGGAAATAGGAGGTAATTTTCGTTGCCCTCCATAATTTAATATTTAAACTGGGACTTTGCAAAAATTTTGTTTACCGTTCTTGGCAGATACAGGAGCTTCGGTCAATATAATTAATAGAACAATACTTACCTTTCTTGAAAACAATTTAGGTTGTACTTTTAAAATATATGATGACAATGTTACTCTTAGTTCTGTTTCCAATGACCTTTCAACAATGGGATTTTTTATATTTAAATGTCACTATAGGCTGTTTAACTAAATTAACAAAATTTTATGTTATAGATTCCAAATTACCATTTGGCATATTATCTCTTAATACATTAAGCAATTTCAAATTGAAAATAGATTTATGTAACTTTTTGGTCTTCCAAAACGAAGCTCCCCTGCCACCTACCATGTACCATTTTTCGCTTGTGAACGACTCATGCAACTATGGTAAAAGCCTTGAAAATTCCAGCAAAATGGCTAACCTTGCCACCTATCAGCACAACCCATCGATGCATGTGTCGGACACTTCTAGGCATGGTCTTAGCTATATGTCTCCTTCACATGAAACCATTTCTAATTGTGACTTCGCCTCGCCTAAAAAACCTGTTGATATGCCACGAAATAACGTTTTAATGATTGCATTCCTAATTATACTACTAATGTATGTCAGATACCCGCATCCCAATCTTGTTCAAAGTCCAACATCCCTTTAAGCTTTTTAGATATAATTAATAGATATTCTCATATTTTTTCTAGTAACAAATTTGATGTACCTAAATTGAAGATACCCCCAGTTAAGATTCATACTTTATCCGATAAAATTATTGCTTTGAGACCTTATCGTGCTTCTCTAGTTGATCAACGAGAAATACAAGAGCAGGTCAACCAAATGCTTAAATTCGGCATAATAGAACCTTCTTTTTCTCCTTATTCTAGCCCAGTCACCCTTGTAACTAAAAAGGATAAAACGAAAAGATTTTGCGTAGATTTCCGTAAATTAAACGAGATAATTTGTCCCGATGTACACCCTCTCCCCTTAATAGAAACAGTTTTGGATAAGTTAGCACACGCCAAAATTTTTACAAATGTAGACATAAGTTCAGCATTCTGGCAAGTTGAAATCGAACCTAGTTCCCGAAATCTTTTAGCCTTTGTAACTCTCGAAGGGCAGTACCAGTTTTCTCGATTACCTTTCGGTCTGAGAAATTCACCACAAATATATGAACGTGCTCTAAGTCAAGTAATACAAAAGTATGAGTTAGATTTCATAGCCCATTATTTTGATGACTTTGTTATATTCTCTAATACCATAGAAGAGCATGCTCAACATATACAAAAATTCTTCTTAGTGTGCCAGGAAGAAAATATTAAATTAAATTATAATAAATGCGAATTTTTCAAGACCCAAATTGAATTTTTAGGATATACGATAAAATCGGGCACCTACACGCCCCAAATTAAAAATCTTGATGTAATCAACGCTATTAAGGTTCCAACTAATCTAAAAACACTCCAATCGTTTTTAGGTGCCATTAATGTGTACAATAAATTTATACCTAATTATGCGCAACTCAGAACCCCCCTTAATAAGTTACTTAAGAAGGACACCACATGGGACTGGGACAATCAATGCCAAACCTCTTTCGAAGCTCTCAAAGAGAGTCTGACCTCACAACCAATCTTACATCTTTTTAAAGAAGGACTGCCGTGCCAACTTTATTGTGACGCCTCACTTTTAGGCATAGCCGGTGTTCTCAAACAACAATACCCAGATGGGACTCTATATCCAGTACAATTTTACAGCCGCGCGCTTAGGCCGCACGAGAAAAATTACACGATTTCCGAACTGGAATGTCTCGCCATCATAGAATGTGTGGACAAATTCCGTGTGTATTTAACCGGCGTTAAATTCACCATTTTCACCGACCACCATGCCTTACAGTGGCTTAAGACCATAAAAAATCCAACTGGACGACTATTTCGGTGGAGTCTAAAGATGTCCACATACGAGTACGAGATCCGTTACATAAAAGGATCGAAACAGCATGAGGCGGACCTTCTATCGCGCAATCCTTTCTGTGGATTCCTCAGCGCTGCACAAATAAAGGAAAAACAACCCCTTGAGCTTCCCTATCCAAACGCCACCATAAATCCAGAAGGCCTTCACACTCTAACTCGAAAAGGCGTGACGAAGTCATCGTTCCTCCCTCGCTCCAACACACACTAATAAATAAGGTACATGTAGAATATAATCACCCTGGTGTTTCACAGATGACGAGAATCATTTCCACCCAATACACTTGGCGTGGAATGACACACTCGATTGCCAAATATGTTAAATCTTGTCCCACATGCCAATTAATTAAAAGACCCAAAGGTCCCAATTACGGTACGCTAGGACAACTTCCTCTCGTTTCACATCCCTTTGACACATTATCTATAGACACCATAGCCGGATTTTCAAAATATGGCAGTTCGAAAACTTATCTCCATGTGATCGTCGACCATCTAAGCCGTTACGCATGGACCTTCCCCTCTAAGTCAACCAGCACACTTACATACTTACAGTGTTTAAAAAAGGTAATGCAGAGCAATACACCCAAATGCCTCCTTTCGGATAGAGCACCTGCGTTTACCTCACCCAAGTTTAGGAGATTTTTACTAAGACACGGTATACAACCCCTTCTCACAACTAGTAACAACCCGCAGGCCAACGGCCTCTGTGAACGTCTAAATGCGACACTCACAGGCAAGCTTAGAATCCTCCATCTAGAAAACCCCAAAGTATCCTGGATCAAATTAATAAAAACCGTAACAGATAAATATAACCAAACACCCCACACAATCACTGGGTTCCCCCCTTCGTTTCTTATGTATAATATAATTCCAACAGAGTTAAGTTCCCACATCGATCCCTATCCTCCTGTCGAAGAAGCTAGGAAAATAGCCATTAAACGCACACTCGATAGGCACGCCAAGGAAAAAAATAAAATACGACAGCAAACATAGAACGCCCCAATTTGAAGTCGGAGATATAGTTTTAGTCAAGGCCTACCATCACCCGAACAGCGGTAAATTACTTCCCTACTTTACAGGTCCATATACTGTATTAGAAATAATTTCTCCCAACGTTGTTCGTATAAATAGAGCCAATCAGCCCTTAAACAGAGACAACGACACAGTACATGTGAACAAATTAAAATATTACACTGAAGAGGTCCTTTATATCGCACCACCCCAAAAATATTCCCTTCCAAATAAAAATAATAGAAAACCTACCAATCTATCTCCATACAACCACTTCCCTCCAGACCTTTTCGACAATTCAACTAACCGCCACATTCCCCCCAGATTTAGTGAACCGTTCCTACATTTAACACCAGACACTTTAAAGATTTTTAACACCCTAATTGACCTATGTTTCGTTAAAATCATAACTTTGTAAATAACACACCTATATCATCTATACTACTTTTTAATATTTTGCATATTTATTATTTACTTATTTTAATTATATCTCAAGTCTTTTGTTATTTTTAACTTTTGTCTTTTTATTTTTATACCATTGTACAAACATTAATCACACACAATTTTTAATTTTAATTTTTTTTTCTCAACTTCAATATTTAAATCCTATTTTTAGATTTTTACGTTAAAATTTAGAAAATGAATCGAGAGCATTACCCACAAATTCTCATGGCATCACAGCCCATACCTTCTCAGAGAGGTCGTTACTATCCGCTGAAACATTGATTTCTCACATTTATTCCATCTTAACTACAAACGCTACTTCGCTGTAACCTTCCCAACAGTCGAACTTGAGCAGCTAGTTAGATGAGTTTTTTTTTTGCTTTTTTTTGTTTTTTTTGTCTTTCATTCACGGCCCGGTTCGAGCATCAACGCCCCTTATTTTTTTTAATTTTTTTTTCTCACATTCGGGCAAATTTTTATTATTATTCAATCACCTCACTTTCACTGCCTTACCGCGGCCAAATCGTTATTTTTTTTATTTTTTAATATATATTTTTTTTTTGCGACAGAACGACTCTCTCTCTCTGCCACACTTTATATCACTCTTTTTCTCGACTAAAGTTTCCACCACCTATTCCCAAATCCGTCTGATAGGACAGCCCATGTCGAATACCTTCAACATACTGTAGATGGATCAATGCCTACGATCCCATAAACGTCGCATTGCATCGCAGTACCAGAATCTATTCTATGTCCACCTATCTAGACCCTATAATTCAATGCACTTTCAAATATTAATTCCAACATTCAATGCTGTATATATTCACCCAAATTTACATTTATATATTTACATTTTTAAAATCCTTTTCATATATTTTTATACGTTGGGCTTAACATTATTATTTGTTAACATTTCTCTTTTTATTATTAATCATTATTATTAAGGATAACATACCCAATGTTATGATTGTACACCCCCTTAATATATTAAACCAATTTGTATACAAATTATTTTCCCCAATTTTAATTATCTTATGATTTCATATATAATCACCATAACCTAATTTTCATCAACCGGGGCATAAACTGTTGTAATATATCCCAATACATCTATGTCTCCATGTATTGTATAAATGTGTAATGTAATTGCCAGTGTGACAAATAAAATTTCGAGTGAGCGTCAGCCGATGCCAGAAGGGCCCCGCTAGATTCCCCGCAGTCCTGGAAATTACGACCGTCTGCATTCTTGTCTCGCCGGCGGTGGGGTGCGACATTCCAGTCGGTCCCCACACAGCCCCCCCTTTTTTATAAACACAGTTGGTCGGCTGGGGAACGATACTGGCAGACGCCTCTAGACAGTTCTCCCCTAAACTGGTGTCGGCTGGACTCACTCTTTGCCATCTCCGTGGTGACATCTACCATGTCTCGTTCTTTGGTGCAACCCATTCACGCCTGAACCCACTCACCCATTGAGGCCACAACGACTGCATTTGACCAATACACTACAGTCATCCTACAGGATCGACTTACCTCACCACATATATATATATATATATATATATATGGTTATCTCAAAAGTTCGTGAACACATATAAGTAGATATCTTATAAAATAAATGTTTATGAACTTTTGGGGGACAATCTTGTAATAATTAACATTAAGGAAAAATCTAAAGCGACAAAGGTCGTCTCTCCCGTCAAAATAGACGTCAAAACCAGACGCCATCTATTGACCGTCGCCGCAGACTAGCGGCCTCGGGTCGGTGACAAAGCCACAACACCAGCTTTGGCAAAAGCTAAACACCTCTTTGGCAAATTGTCAAGATTCCATTTGATCCCATGTGGATCTCATGGAATAAAGTATGCCCTAGACTGATGAGGGACATCAGCAATGGTCTCTAAGTGGACGCTTTTCAGTTTGCCAAAGCTGGTGTTGTGGCTTTGTCACCGACCCGAGGCCGCTAGTTTGCGGCGACGGTCAATAGATGGCGTCTTGTTTTGACGGGAGAGGCGACCCTTGTCTCTTTAGATCAATATCCTCCCGGCAAAATTCCCATCTATATTAAGGAAACATTTTATTAAAGAAACATATCGAAATGGTCTCCTTTGGCCTTGATGCAGGCCTGGAGGTGTTTGGTGATAGACTCCACCGTGAGGTACTTGACGTCACGTATAGTTAGTTACACACAGGTTCCTCACTCATGTCTTCACACTTATTGATTACCTTTCCTGAGTTGGTTTCTATTATCAAGTATAAGGAAAATAAGATAATAATAAATACAATCACCTTGCAAAATAGTTATCTTATTTATTTTCTTGAAGAATACAATCTGGTCCAGAGGTCTTCAGATAATCCTGTCAACTCTTGTTCTCTCCACCTGTCAACCTTCCAAGTCATGCCATGACAGCCGAATATAAAATATACAATGTGACTAAAAAAATTTCAAAAATTCTAAGATAAAAAAATCTTGCTGTACTATGTCACAATTAAACATAATGTAGCAATATATTGAAGAGAATATAAGTCCATCGTACATGTAACAGAAGAATGTGATTTATGGCACAGAAATGGCCCTGCCTTAATCTCACGTTTTAAAACATATTTACATATTCGTTGAAATTTTACACAAATAAATTTATTGGCAATGCGCTTCTTTTAAATATCATCAAATATTATCTCTACAGATCTTACTGCAATGATATGAGTTATTGAATTGCAGTAAGGTCTGTAGAGATAATATTTGATATTTAAAAGAAGCGCATTTACAGTAAATTTATTTGTGTAAAATTTAACGAAAGAAGGCAATTAAATTTAATATTCGTTTATTACCGGAATAATTAGCTAATTGTGAGGTTGAAACTATGACGATGACTCTTTCCTGACTTACTTCTGTATTATTGCACTGTGTTGCAATTTTGTAAGGTCATCTACTTTAGTTCCCTTCTTCTTTGTGTCGTACATGTTCCCCGAGCGGGTTTCCATATTCAAAGTAGGTGTAAATAGAAGAAAAATGATTATTCATTTTTGCCTATTTTAATCCGGTGGCCAATTGTTGCAGATTTGAGAGTACAATGTCAAATGAACAGTTCTAGTTTAAGCCAAATGGTTTCCAGTAAAGAAGAATATAGAAAATTTAACAAATTCTGTAGACTATCTCAACTTCCATGGACCTAAATTACATTAATGAATTGAAAATTTTAGTTTTAATTAGTATATATTTTTTATTGCTGTTATTTTTTTGGAATGCTCTATATTTGTGTCACTGGTTAGTGGTTGTAATTCTAAAGATATATTGGACTTTTGATAATATGTATGTAAATAATCATTGTTTCTTGTATAATTTATTGCTATAAAATGTAAATTTGAATATCTTTCACTCTTTCTCTCTAAAACTATAAATAATTTGTATATTTAAATTTAAAAACTATGTACATAAAATAGATTAAATATTTGCATGCAAATATTCACATAGGATATAGCGTGTGTTTTGTAATAAATAAATAAATAAATAAATAATAAAAATATTCATTTTTTATCCCCAAATAACCCAATTTATTCTTTTCTCTTCTTCCATTAGAGGGTCAAGTTTATGGCACAAAACAACAATATCCCCTACAAACCTGATTGCAGGCTTATTCTATCGCTGTATCCTGTTGAGCCTTATTTTCAATTCTCCTTTGTCCGCATCCGAGGCAAAATCCTGGATGAACTGCTCTTGAAATTTTCCCAGCTGGTAAAGATAGTCTTATGTAAGTTTAGCCAGGTTTTTGCGCTGCCAATCATGTTCATAGCTGCATAACGCGAGATTATGTTGTCTGCCCAGTGATAGAAGAAACCGATTTCTTCTAGAGATTCAATCCAAGAGCCAGGGTCTTCTGTCCCAGCGTACGTGGGGATTTCGATGTTAGAGTTCAAGACAACTGGGTCGGCACTTGTATCTCCGCCAATTATTACATGGTGTTGCAACTTTGTAGAGTCATCCACCTTGATTCCCTCTTTCTTTGTGTTGTACATGTTTCCCGAGCTGGTTTCTATAATCAAAGTCTTCTTCTTCTTATCTCTACTCAATCATATTAGAGTGTCAAGCTTGTAAAGCTTGAGATCATGACTAGGTGAAGTAGAATGCGTCTGCCTTTGTCATTAAGACTGGGAGCACTACTCAAAGATCAAAGTAAATAATATAAACTATTTTAGAAAAATATAATTTAGAGATAATCATCAAGTTTGGACGTTTTATCCAACACTTGGAGTGGATAAAGGTATTGCTGCTGAGGGAGATATGGAATTCATGGGGCATTTTGGGAGAAAATCCTACATTGCTATCAAATGACTAGCCATAGAAATACTGCCAGCCACCAACCTTTTTGATGATTAAGAAATAGATAATCTGATTCTGTTTGGACGTCTTATCCAACATTCGGAGTGAATGAAGGTATTGCTGCTGGAGAGAGGTAGGTGATTCATGGGACATTTCGGGGGAAGACTTTACGTTGCCATCAAAAGACTAGCCATAGAAATACTGCCAGCCACCAACCTTTTTCATGATTAAGAAGAAAACAATAATCATCCTGTTTGGACGTCTTATTCAACATTCGGAGTGGATAAAGGTATTAAAGCAAATAAAACACATTTACACAAAAGTTTATTTTCACAAATAAATCAAATTTATGCTGTCCTTACTGCGATTAAAAAAATTTGGAAGGCTTGGCTTATCAGTGGTGAACCCTCCCTGGAGGTTTCGCCAATCTAATCTACCAGACCGCTTCTTTAGAGCTCTAATACTGTATTGGATCATTCTGCTTTTATATGCTACACTGAAGGGTGGAATATCAGAAGTGGTATTTAAGCAAACTATCGACATAAGCTTTTAGGACAATAGAATTACATATAAATATTTTCATCGAGAAATGCTCTTCCGCAAACAATAAGGACAAACAAGATAGGCATAAATTAATTATAGGACAATAACGCGCCATCTATATACAAGAAAATAAAACATTTAAGCACGAAAGTTTATTCTTACAATAATCAAACTTATATACTGTCCTTACTGCTCATCATCCTTGGCTCATCATATAAGTATTGCTGCTGGAGGGAGATATGGGATTCATAGGCAATTTCGGGTGAAGATCCTACGTTGCCATCAAAAGATTAGCCATAGAAATACTATCAGCCACCAACCTTTTGATGATTAAGAAATATACAATCATCCTTTTTGGACGTCTTATCCAACATTCGGAGTGGATAAAGGTATTGCTGGTGGAGGGAAATATGGGATTCATGGGACATTTCGGGAGAAGACCCTACATTGCCATAAAAAAAAAACCTCCCATAAAAATACTGCCAGACACCACTTTTGATGAATAAGAAGAGGTGTGTTCAAAAAGTATCGCGACCTTTGTGTTTTTTCAAATATTATTTATTTATTCATGAATACCTATTTTGTCCCCTTCAAAGTAATCGCCATGAGATATTATACACTTGTGCCAACGGTTTTTCCAATCTTCGAAGCACTTCAAAAATCATTTTAAAAAATCTTTTCAGCTCCTCCTTCGATGCCGTCTTTATCTCGACAAGCGTAGCGTAACGTCGTCCTTTCATGGGCCTCTTCAGTTTAGGGAACAAGAAAAAGTCACAGGAGGCCAGATCTGGGGAATACGGTGGCTGCGGCATCATTAGTGTGTTGTTTTTGGCCAAAAAGTCGCGCACAAGCATCGATATCGTGGTGCAAAAGCCAATTTTTGTTCTTCCACAAATCCGGGCGTTTCTGGCGGATTGTTTCGCGCAAATTGCGCATAACTTGCAGGTAATATTCCTTATTGACCGTTCTAACCCTGTGGCAAGAACTCATGATGCACCACGCCCCTGCAATCGAAGAAAACTGTCAGCAAAACTTTCACATTCGACTGAACTTGGCGCGCCTTTTTCGGTCTTGGTTAGTGCGGCAGCTTCCATTGAGATGATTGAGCTTTGGTTTCCACGTCATAACATAAACCCACGCTTCGTCACCAGTTATGACCCTCTGGAGCAAATTTGGGTCGTCGCGGACAGAGTCCAACATCTCATTAGCAATGTTCATGCGATGCTGTTTTTGGTCGCAATTGAGCAATTTTGGTACGAATTTCGCGGCGGACCCGTCTCATGCCCAAATCATTGATAAAAATCGAATGGCACGAGCCAATCGATATGTTTAGGTCCTCAGCAACTTCTCTAACGGTGATTCGACGATTGGCCAATATCATTTTCTCCACTTCATTAATTTTTTCGTCTGTTGTTGAAGTGCTCGGGCGTCCGGCACGCTCTTCGTCGTTCACATCTTCTCGGCCTTCTGAGAACATTTTGTACCACTGATAAACATTGCTTCGGTCCAAGGTAGCTTCTCCGTATGCCACAGTCAACATTCGGAATGCATCCGCGCACTTAATTTCGTTTTTCACACAAAATTTGATACAGGTTCTTTGATCCATTTTTTTTAATAGGTAAAAATCGAAGACGATCCAAAACACCTGCAAGCAAAGCAGCTGTCAACAATTAAGTGAACATTCAAAATGGCCGAGCTTGTCGGCATAAGTGAGAGACATGAGTACCAACATAAAGCCACAAAAAGTTCGAAATTCGAATATACGTAACCCGCGAAAATTCAAAAGTCGCTATACTTTTTGAACACACCTCGTATATTATCCATGCTATAAATTATCGAGATTTATTTTCGAATCTATTTAGAAGTATTGAAGTTTAAAGCATTCCTGAATCCCAACTTATTACCCCTGGGCGTCTTAATCCTTCAATAAGATGCCGATATCATCCCAATAGGAGTTTACCCTTCTGACCGATTTCAAGCGTAAATTGAGACGTTTTGTTAACAACATGTTAAACATTGCCAAGTTAAACAAGTTCAATACAGACTATTTATGCTCGAGGTTCTTCGTCCTATGTGTGAGTAACCAATATTCATATATGCAACCAATATGCATATGCAAATAAAAGGAATATAAAGGTATACTAATATATAAAATATATAAATAGAATACTGAATCACGTTTTGTTTTTATTCGAGGGAATATATATATATTAGTTTTTATAATGAAACAAGGGATAAGACGCACATTTTACCATCGTCAAATATGTAATGTATAATACAATATAATGCGGATATGATTGTAGAACGACGTTTAACAAGTTTTATCACAAATGTTTCTTTTTACAGAACGAAAAATCGTAATTTTAATTATTTTAAGGAGAAATAACGACTATTCCTATCCTTAGGGGTGAATTATGAAAGGATAAATTGTGAAGAGTAAAGATTGAAAGGAAAAATAAAAGTGTCCAGGGATGGGAAACAAACCCACAGTGTTACGCTTACCGGGTAGATACCATGTCCACTAGGCTACCTAGGCTAAAATATGTAATGTACAAATTCTGGATAAGTATCGATTTTAACTATGACTATAACATAGAAACCAAATTTGACTCACTTTTAGAGGCTCATGTCTAATGTATAAAAATGGTGTAAATATATACTCTCTCAATATCTCTATATTCAACAATCCTTGCTAAACTAAAACTTTGCCTCATGTAAAACCGACTTTACTATGTGTATATAGCTATGGATATTTTAATATGTAAATATTACTATGTAAATAATGCTATGCAGTTAATAATAATGTCTAAATAAAGAGTTTTAAATAATAAAAAATGAATATACTTACATAGGCTTGGTAGTTCCACATCAGCTTTACTCATCCAACTGTCAATTCTTCTATATGTTATCAATCATCTTCTTTTTGATCATTCTTCAGCGTTACACAAGATCAGCCTTCAAATTCCTTCCAGAAATCTGGATAGTTTAAAACAAGATAGAGATCTTTGTGGAATTCCTGAAAGAGCCTTCAATGATGCGATGTGAGGACTTGACACAGAAGATGTATTCTCAAGAATCATATATCTCATTATGGAATAAGAATATATGTTAATATAGTCCAACTGTTCATTTGCATAATAGACTAATGTCTAAGCATTCTGTTTGATGAGTAAAATAGAATTTAGAGTTGAAATATATAATTTTTTCTGGTAAAACCTGCACCGATGGATAGTGGACTACCTAGACCGAAGTCTGTATGCTGTACGTCATCTTAGCTCATTACCATAGGGAATTTGATTGGAAAAACTACCACCTAACGGCCTATGTTAGGAGGATTTTGTATCTCGACACGCTCGGCTTTACCTACTTTCCCTCGGTAAAAAATTAAAGACTTATAAAATGTATAACCTTTGGTTTATATAAATTCTACAAAACCGCAGTCACCGTTCGTAGGAGATTAATAGAATCGCCGAATATCGTGGTCCATTTGGATGTGGAAAGCAAAGACTGAAATGCGGCTGATTCCACACTCGCCTTTTCAGTAATACGCTAAAATGTGATACCTATGCACTGTGGATTCTGTGGCCACTGGACATGCATCGGATCTGGAGGCTGTTGGGCTCTGCGCTACCTGGAGTATAGGAGCTCCATCTATGCTCCCTTCCTGTGATGAATCTGTATAAGACCGGTGGTCTTAATAAAGCTGTGTGTGGGGTATAAAATGTATGCTAAGTATTTATAAAAACATAAGGCGCCTCTCCCGTTAAATTAAAGGTCAAAACTACACACCATATAGACGCCAAAACTAGACGGTCTATAGGTGTCGTCTAGTTTTGACGTTTAATTGACGTGAGAGGCGCCTTATGCTTTCAAAAAGCGATTTCCCTCCCGGAATAAAATTACATCTTTATGCTAAGTAGTTATACCTAATCAATAATCATTTGTAGATTTAATACAATAACATAGCATTCACCTTATTCAGTCTTGATATCCTATTTTTTATATTAGATAATAAAATAAAGAAGGCATATCCTGACCAGGAGCACATGTTTTAGATGGCAGAGCACCATCTGGTGGAATAGAAATCAACTAAACATTGATTTAACCTGTTCCCTGATATTTGGCTAACCCAATTTCTCGATAAATCAAGAAAAGCCATCCATGAATGCGTTTCGGGCTGTTAGTTATTTCACATATTAGACAATATATAGATAGTGTATCTATGGCAAGAAAGCTCTCGAAGCTAAAATAGTGTTTACATTCATAAATTTACATCTCCTTAGTTATCCTAGACACCAAAAATAACAGTGTTCTATTGATGACTTACTATATATATATATTGCCACGTGGAAAATTAAGGAAGACAAAAACTTCAGGAGGAAACAAAATTTATTTCAGGAAAGGACAAACTATGAAAAGTAAACAAAAGATAAGCCAGGAGGGAAATTTACAGAGTAACAAAATATAAGCATGAAAATGACCACTCTGTCAATAAAAAATAATAAAATTAATAAATACTTGGTTACAATATATATATAAAAAAATAGCTGTTACAATTAGTAGATAAAACAGATGAAAGTTAACCATTGATGATCATCTAGTTTTCAATATGATGTCGAGCGAATACCAAATCAAACTATCTGTGATAGAGAGACACAATGACCTAAAACAAAAAAACAATATAATACATAATCATGTTTATCCTATTTCTCCACTGGATATGCGTCAGACCTGGAGGCTGTTGGGTTCTGTGCTACCTGAAGTATAGGACCTCTATCTATGCTTCTTTCCTATAATGAATCTGTATAAGCTCTTAAAGATTTCTTGAAAAAGCCATGGCCCACCTGTGCTGTGTGAGCAGAAGAGCTTAAATTGACTGGTTCCATATGTAAAATACCTGTTTTATTTCCTCTTTTCGCTCTCCACTTCTCCCATCCATATTTCCAATTTTTTTTCTTATTTTTTATTCTTTCTTATAATCTGTATATATTTACCATATGTATATAATCTTTCTCTCCATTTTTTATTTCCCCACTTTCATAGGTTTCTCCGTCTTGTAAGCCCAAGGAGAATCCTCATGTAAGACCTGTGTGTCTTAATAAAGGCTTTTGTTGTGTGTGGTGAATCTGTATAAGACCGGTGTTCTTATAAAGATGTATGTTGTTGTATACTATTTTATATCTTTCTTCCTCTTTGATATAGATATATGCTTCTTTATTTGTATATATAGCGAATGCATTTTCCCTTTAAATTTGGACATTTTTCTCTTATATCGTCCGAATCATTTGATCTTCAAAAGCGAATGAGAGAGAAGACTTGACCGTTCTAGCTTACATAATTTTAAGAAAAAGGTTTCAAAAATTGATATATAAATAATAACAATGAAATTTTTATAACAATTACTGGAAATGTATTTATTTTCAATAATTATATTAAATATTATCTATACAGACCTTACTGCAATGATATAAGTTATTGAATGAGAGAGCTTGGCTTATCAGTGGTGAATCTTCTCAGGGTTTTTACAACCTGATGAGCCAAGCCTTCTCATTCAATAACTTTTATCATTGCAGTCAAGTCTGTAGAGATAATAGTTGATGTAACTTTTGAAAAATAAACACATTTCCAGTAAATTTAGTTATTACAAATTTTATTGATAAAAGGGAATTGAATTTATATATAATACCAACAAAATATTTAACCTAAATACAAAAGTGGTATTCTAACAAAGCATACATTGCACACAACACAAATAAGATTACTCACCTAGAACTTGTGTTTCAGAAAAAAGTCCCCGAAGAATGTCTGATAAGGTTATCATTCCAGAATATGCATTTACAAGTTGATCTGTATTGTAAAAGCATGTCTGGAATGGCATCCCTTCAGGAAATCTCCATTTTTATCTCTTTCCCTATCTCCTTGGTTCCTACACACACAAACAAAACTCTTTATTAAGAAAAAGGCATCTCCTTATCGTGCAACTGAAAGTAGTCTGATGACTTGCGCCATCTATCGGAATAAATATCAACTATTATTGTTGATTTTTAATAATTCCAGAATTGGCCAAATACCCATTCTTGATTAATCAAGAAAAGCTAACCACGGACGCGTTTCGGGCTGTTGGCCCTCATCAGCGTGGTGCAAGCTGTACCCTCAACGACCATAAAACTGGTCATTCAGGCATCCTGAAAAATCATGAAACGAGTAGTTAAGGCCAGAATTGCGTGAGAACGCTACGTTTGTTGTTGTTGTCGTGTCCAATGAAGAGCCTCAGATGTCTCCATACATCTCTATCACAGCAGTCGCCATGTCCACTATCTTGGCTGTGTAGACCCAGGTAACGTTTTCTTTCCTTATTTAAAATATAATAAAAATTAATGAAGCTTCCAGGTCTAAGTTTTTGTGCACAACTTTATTTTCATGATTTCGGACTTGTCAGTCCTTTAAGAGTAGTATTAACAAATTAATGATAAATACTATTTTTATACTGTAATATACCTTATAATAATTTTATAATATACTCTGTTTAATCAATTTATTTTTGATTGTTTGGATTTGGCAGCACTGTAATTATTGTTGTTGTTATGAATATATTTAAAGGTGTATATATAGCATTAAAAGATATATAATTAAAATTTGTTTCTTAATTTGGTAAAGCATATTTAATTATTTAATCGAAGGAACACCACATATACAAATTATTATTTACATATTTTAAATACTTATGACATTGTGAGAAATATATTATAGGTATTTTAAATAGGTAAATAACAATTTATATATAAATAGTATTTATCATTAATTTGTTAACGTAATACTCCTGTTGAAGGACTGATAAGTCCAAAAGTTTGAAAATAAAAGGTTTGTACAAGAAACTTAAGCCCTGGAAACTTTATTTATTTTAATTATATTTTAAAAGTGTAAAACGACATTTGAAAACTATTCGCGTGTGATTTTTTGTTCAAAGGAAACACATGCAGGATAATTTTAAAATGTCGTTCTACAATCATAAGCCGCATTAAATTGTTGTATTAAATATTTTTAAAGTGTTATCAAGAAAATATTTTTAAAAAAGTTATAATAAGGAAGACTATTAAGATGAGGTTCTTAAAAACAGACAAATTATTTTTATACAGGTTAAAAGAAATTCAAAATGCATATCGTTATATTGAAGAAATATAATCGTAAATTTTATTAATTACTAATAAAGAAACAATATAAAAAGATAATTCAATGAAAAGCCAAAATGTCTCAAAACATATTTATTCACTTCATAAAAAAAATACAACCTATAAAATAACTCTAAATAAAAATAATTGTGTAGAAAGGGAGAAATATTGTCACGAAATTGGTTTATGTAAATCAAATGCTAGTAAATATGTAAATATGTTTATGTTTAATGTTATATAAGGAAGGTATGTAAATTTGTAACTGATATTTCATTTTCTTGTTTCTAGTTTTGTTGTGAGGGAAACATCACTCACAAAGTTTATCATTTGATCAATAAAACTCTAAAATGATATCGCGACAATATTTTATTTTCTCTATTCCAAAAGTATAATAAGACGAATTTAAAAGCAGGGTCCTTAGTCAAAAATAAATTATAGAAAATTTAATGACTATTGAAAAATGAAAAATACGGAGTTTTGAGAAACAAAATGACAAAAAGTGTCTATCACATCTCAGGAAGACAAAAAAAAAGCAATCATGTATAATTAAAAAAAACCTCAGTAGCAAATAATAATTGAAGAGGCGTGAAGAAGACAAAGTTTTAGAAAAACAAAGAAAGAAAAACGATGAGATTTCCACACATCCCTGGGGAAAAACAACAAACAGTTTGCCACAATGGCTTCGTAAGAGGGCTGGAATTAGCAAGCTCCTTTATTAGCAAGTGTTGGGGATGAGCCAGTAGAGGTTACGTCTTGTAAGCTTCCTAAAGACAAAGACTAGATAGATATGGTACAAGTCGCACCCCAGTGTTTAGACAATTAGGTTTATAAAAACAGCCTGTCTCAATAGATTGACGGCTGCAAGTTAAAGATGGAAAATTGCTTGGGATGGAAACTCTTCTGCGAATAAAATGATACCATAGAAAATTGGGATTAAGGCAGAGTTAAATATCATAGCATATATTCTTTTCACAATATTATCAAATTTTGTATGTAATAGTGTGCATATGTTATATAAAAATATTATTTTATTTAAAAAAATATATATCATAGATTCAAATACTCTGCTAAATCGACCGCCAGAGGTTACGCTTCCCTTATAAAAACTCATTGTTGTTGTTTCCCGATGGCCGGCTCAAACCTTTGTACATTATATAAATAAGCTTTTCATTTTTTTTTATTCTTACGCCTTAAGACAGGCAGTACTTTTATCAAATTATGTTTTTTTAAATATATTCCTTTAGCTCAATTGAAGCTATTTCTAATCTTCAATATTTTTATTATACTTTCAAGATTTTAACCACGACTGCATCACCATAGCATAATCCTCAACATACCAAAATCAGCAGAAATCTCATTTTTTAAATATGATATATATATATCACCCAATTTTATAATCTATTTTATATATTTATCTATAATATATATAGTGTGATGTGAACGCCCGATCTGGCACACGCTAATAACATTTATTTTTGTAAAAATTTCATTCTGTTGTAATATTTATTACAAGGTTGTCCTAAAAGTTCATAAATACTTGCTAAAAATTGAAATCCCAATATTATTCGCTGTTATGTATAATATCTTTGTATTATATATAAAGTAATTGTATTATCAAAATTCGAAACTATTTTAAAGGCGTTAGATTCTTTTTGAAATTATAAACATTTAATTAATTATATAATATAATATAATAAAATAAATGTTGATATAATACTTATAGAGACACGCCTTGGCAGATGCCAGGACTGTAGATACATTTACAGTACAGTATAAGACAACTAACTATCCACCATGCTTTTTTAAAATTTTATTTCAATTTAAACCGCTATGTCCACCTAGGACACTTGCGCTGTCATACATGTATGACATTTGTCTATACATATATATATACAAAAATTTTAGGCCGTAAATAGAATAGTCATATGATATTTACAATGAAAAAAGAACTGTGTATAAAATAAAGAAGTGTCTGGCAATATGTACAATAAGCATAATATAAATGATCAATTTCTTAAAAGATATTTGTTGTACTATCCACCATGATTATCATTGCAACGTACATTTAGAAAGCATTAAATGAAGGCCCAAGGTCACCTTGTGGTTGTAGAAGCTATTGGGAGACAACGCCCATGGGGAAACAAAAAAAGTAAAGTAAGAGAAAAAAAAAGCTCGCAGGACCCCCGAAGGCTCCTGGGCGGGACTCACTCTCCGCGAGCGGTCTATTCCTGGACCTCGACTGAAATAAATTCCGCTGATGGACTTCCAGATAGTCTTTCTCTTTGTCTTCGGTACACAGTGGGAACACGGGGGTTAGAAGGTCTAGCCGGCCATCAAAGACTGCGTCGAGCATTTCTAGAACTATCATGGAATCTTCTAGAAGCTGGAAAACTTTCTTGGCCTACCACGTATGTAATGTCCTTATGTTTATTTGACGATAACCAGCAAGAAGTAATTGGGAAGTTTTATCGTGATACTCCTGTAGAAGGACTGACAAGTCCGAAAGCTTGAAAATTAAAAAAATTGAACAAGAAACTTAACCCTGGAAGCTTTATTTACTTTATACATGTATTTATTTATTTGTTAAGGCAGACAATCAACGTATGTTTATATTTTGTTACATATTACCACAGGGTCCAACTGCAACTTCACAGAGTACCCTCAGTGATAATAATATAATCACTGATAAATGATAATTTAACGAAATACAAGAAGAATATGCTGTAGACGTCCCAGCTGCCGTTACAACGTACTCTTCCTTCATACTCTGTTTGTTGCATTAAACTAGATTATAGAACGACATTGACAATTTTACCGCAAAATTTTTCTTTTGAACGAAAAATCGTAACTTATTTTAAGAGAAATAACGATTATTTCTACCCTTTAGGATGAAGTATGAAAGGATGAATTGTGAAGTGTCATGATAAACGGAAAAATAAAGTGTCCAGGGATGGGAACCCACAGTGTTCCGCTTACCGGGCAGATGCCATGTCCACTAGGTTACCCTGGACATATTTTTCCGTTCGTAAATATTATATAAAGTCAATTTATAATTCAATATAATGCGGCTTATGTTTGTAGAACGACGAATTGTGGAGCCAAATATGGGTCAAATTTCTATCATGTTAACGAAGAAAATAATCCTAACACAAAAAATCAAATTATCAAAAATAAATTTAAAAACTCCTACACAATTTATAATAAATGTTGACAAATATAAGGTTGTCCCAAAATGTCGTAAACATTTAATGATTTATATTTTGCAAGTGTTTACGAACTTTTGGGACAACCTTGTAATTCTGAAACTTGGTCCACCTGCTGATTGACCACCCTTGATATAGAACATCAGAGATTAAATCCTTCTTCTATAAGAATTCTGTTATAATTTTACCAAGGTTACCAATATACCTAGGTTGTCCTAAAAGTTCGTAAACACTTGCAAACACTAGGTAATATTGGTAACCTTGATGAAATTATAACAGAATTCTTATAAAAGAATGATTTAATCTCTGATGTTCTATATCAAGGGTGACCAATCAGAAGATGGGCCAAGTTTCAGAATATCAAGGTTGTCCCAAAAGTTCATAAACACTTGCAAAATATAAATCATAATATGTTTACGAACTTTTGGGTCAACCTTATATTATTCCTAGTATGTGTACACATGAGGTATAGGCCATGGTAATCATAGTAGGTAGTACTTGGCGACTTGGGTACTTACAAATGTACCATAGACCCGTTTGATTACTTGAACTTACTAGTAGGGATGGAATTTCACAAGAATTTGGAACCATTGGAGCAATTTTATATTCAGAAAAAAATGTCCAATGCGGGATTCGAACCTGGGTCATGGCGGATCGACGGTTTAAAACGGTTGTCTACCGATCCCCATTTTATAAATACTAAACTCTGAAAGAGTTGAAGCGCTATTTTGATGTGAAGATTTTAAATATTCTTCCATACACTCTCTCTCACTCCATAAGTCATTACTATAAGGTTATCCCAAAAGTTCGTGGTTTTCTCATTATTTTGGGAATAATATTATTACGGCGAATACATTGTAAATGTAGTAATGCGACAACAAAATGTTATCATTGACCTGTAAACATAGCAGAAGATATTCCAATACCAAATATTCCTGAGAATTAAGAGATTATCAATCATATTTTTAGATAATAAAGTAAAAGTCTAAAGATATGAGTATCTTTTATTTAAACGTTTTTCAAGCTTTGGGATAACCATGATAATACTCTAGTTCCCCAGCAAGCCCTTTCTTGTTTCTCTCCCCTTTGACACAATTGTAAATAACATTGCTGATTATTGTAACTATGTATATACCCTCTTCTACTTGGAGAAGTTGTATAAGACCAAAGGGTTATAACAGGGACTTTTGTTGTTGTTATTACTGTTATTCTTGCATGTACCCTACATTTCTGTGCTTGTAGAATCGTATAAGACTAAATACATAATACAATTACTTTATACATAATACAAAGACATTATACATAATGGCGAATAATATTGGTATTTCAATTTTTGCAAGTGTTTACGAACTTTTAGGACAACCTTGCATATTCTAACCGGATAGAGGTTTTAAATAAAAAAAAAAAAGAAAAAAGTAGTAATGCGACATATCAACATATGAAAAAAAAATATTTTTTTGGACTTATCATCCCTTTGATGGGAGTATTATATTAATGAGAAATAAGAATTTATAAAAGAAACTTAGCTCATATTAAAGTAGGTTTATTAACCAATATTCAATATAGTTAATCTAAAATACCCAATACAAGAGTCTAGCATCAGTATCATTATAAAAGGATAATCGAAAAAATTCAATATAACAGAGGTATGGTAGATTAAACTA
Source organism: Cordylochernes scorpioides (assembly GCA_030710605.1). Classification (NCBI taxonomy): domain Eukaryota; kingdom Metazoa; phylum Arthropoda; class Arachnida; order Pseudoscorpiones; family Chernetidae; genus Cordylochernes; species Cordylochernes scorpioides. The sequence continues at coordinate 24,123,781 of CP092880.1, forward strand.
GTGAAACCGCTGGGAGGGTTCACCACTGATGAGCCAGGCCTTCCATTAATTTTTTCCATTGTAGTAAGGACAGTATAAATTGTTTATTTTTTAAAAGAATCATACGCGTTTATAATGGTTTCAAATTTTCATAATAGTTAAACTCTGTTTAGCGAAACTTCGGTGTGATGAGAAACCAGATATTTGAATACCTCAACTCAACATCGTCCGTTATCATTGACCTGTAAACATAGCAGAAGATATTCCAATACCAAAAGATTCCTGACGGCCGCCCTTCAAGAGATTATCAATCCTATTTTTAGATAATAATATGTAATAATAATATCTATGGATGAGTATCTTTTATTAAACGTTTTTCAAGCTTTTGGGATAACCATGAAATACTCTAGTTCCCCAGCAAGCCCTTCTCCCCCCTTGACACATTGTAAATAACATTGCTGATTATTGTAACTATTGTATATACCCTCTTCTACTTGGAGAAGCTGTATAAGACCAAAGGGTCATAATCAGGGACTTTTGTTGTTGTTATTACTGTTATTCTTGTATGTACCCTAAATTTCTGTGCTTGGAGAATCCGTATAAGACTAAAATGTCATAAAGCTTTTTGTTGTTGTTTTTAGGATAACGCCCTCCTACATGAAAAATTGATACAAAATGAAACTATGCTATAGCAAGTTATATGTACATTTTAAAATTGACATAATATCAGTTTTTAACCTATTTTAGAATTTTAATGTAAATTTTATAATGTACTTATAACTTGCCATAGTATAGTTAAATTTCATTTTGTATCAATTTTTCCTGTAGATGGGCGTTATCCAGAAAGCTCGAAAAACGTTTAATTAAAGATACTCATTCTTAGACATTTACTTTATTATCTTAAATTGCTAGCAAAGGATTATATTGAAAATTATCAATCTTAGTCCAGCATGCCTAGAAAATCTCACAAGAAATGACATGGCGTGACCTCAGTAATTGGACTTCCACTGACATTGTAGATAAAACCATCTCTTCTCTTTCTTATCTCCACTCCATCATATTAGGGTATCAAGCTTGTAAAGCTTGTTGATGGTGTCTGCTGGGGAAGAGTTGAGTTTGACAACCATCATGACTGGATGAAGTAGAATGCGTCTGCCTTTATCATTAAGACTGGGAGCACTACTCAGTGGCAGGCCGACTTAGCTCCAAAAGAATGGCCGCGTCTGAAATGAGGAACAGACACTATGTACAGCCGCTCCTAACATGGAGTACAAAACGCTACTCATCCTGTATCCCTGGATTAGGAGCCCTTACAGGGTACTATTAGCCAGGCCAGCTGAGCACAGGTTTTTTAGTGAGCTTGTTACTGCTCCCCCTCCTCTTTTTTCATCGGGCTTGGAATCGGCAAAGGAGGAGTTAAATGAAGACTTAGATGTGTGTATGTCAGATATACATTTCGGGTAGTTGGTGATTTCTGTACTTGGCTCCAGGAACCTACTGGGTTAACTAAATAAAAAACAGCTCACAGTTCGTCTAAATCAACTACATTCAAATACCCCAGCCTTTTTACGTTATCTTGAAGATAGAGTTGTCTGGCCGGCATTCATATTTCTTAAAAAATAGACATTTCATCCAGTTAACATTTTATTTTCTTAACATTTCAACAAAAGTCTTTTGTCTTCGTCAGGAGAAATATAAATAGAGCTTTAGGAAGGCGTTAAATTAGTCTTGTT
>CP092880.1:24134079-24451110 GCA_030710605.1 Cordylochernes scorpioides
CAGACTCTATCTCAAATGCCTTGGACCTGAATTACGTACATTAATGAATTGGAAATTATAGCTTTAGTTAGTATAGATTTTTTAAATTATTATTTTAAAATATTCTATATTTATACCATTAATTCTAACAATATATTAAACATTTTTGATAATATGTGTGTAAATAATTTTATATCTGTGTATAATTATTGCTCTAAAATGTAAATTCAAATAACTTTCACTCTCTCTTTAAAAATAAAAATAATTTGTATTTATATATTTGAAAACTATATACCTAAAATAGTTTAAACATTCACACGCAAAATCTTCATAGGATATAGCGTGTCTTTTGTAATAAATAAATACATAAATAAATAATGAGCCTAAAAGGCTTTCTTAAACCTACAGAGAATCCTTAAAAAATATAAAGATATAAAGTATACAGCATTTCTCTTATTTATGAATACAAAAGAATGTTAAATATACACAAGGTAATAAGACCAAATCCAAATAAATAAATAGTGTGTGACGTTTCGGTAGCAGCGTTGTTACCATCTTCAGTCTGGTAAAATTTCTCATTCAGTACTTTTGTCTGAAGATGGTAACAACGCTGTTACCGAAACGTCACACACTATTTATTTATTTAGATTTGGTCTTATTACCTTGTGTTTATAATCTATAATCCAAATTGTGCTTTATCAATGTTAAATATATATATATATATTTACATAATGAGCCTAAAAGGCTTTCCCACACCTACAGAGAAACCTAAAAGAAGATAAAGATGTTCTAATGTGTGGCCATTCCATTCATTTCCGCCATTATCTATGTTGAGTCATATCGCGCGTCAACAGTGAGGATGGGGTTCTCATAAAGGTAACCGTCTTATCTAGGATCCACTTCTTCTAACTGATAGGTCATTATCAAGTGCTCGTTTTTATCACCTACCTCTCCACCATTGAGGCAACAAACCAACTCTCTTCTAAACTACGGATTAATTCTTCACCTTGTAAGAGATACAAGAAATCATTCTGTTCGCGCCTATTATGTATTATTGTTGTATATATATTAATTAATTGTTCCACAGAGTGTGTGTAAGCTCACAGGTAAATAGGCGCTAACCGAAACAAAAAAAGTTCTTTTGTTTAATATTAGTTTCCCTTTTATATTTTGACCTCTCTCTTGTAAATCAATAAATATAATGTTTAATTATAATTCTTGTAATCAGTTTCATTAAAAAATTCTAAGCAAAGTCAACAATTGGTAGCAGAGCGTGGTTGTTTGATATAAAGCTCAAAATCCAAAATATTTAATCTGAAGATTAAGCAAAAAGTTTATTCTGATCGGTAAACTGAAGCACTTCTGAGAAGATTAAAGGTATTCAAATATATTAAGTTAAATTATATCTATATAGTGCATGTTCAAAAGCTACCCAATATTTAAATAAATTTGAAATATATATTTGTTTTTAAATTATATTGGTTTGTTTATATTAGCTCAAAGGCGAAAATGGCTGAATATAATTTTTTATCCCAAACAAAAATTGAACCATTAACAGGAACTAATTATCAAATATGGGAGTTGAAAATCGGCGCAGCTCTGAGAGGAAGAAAATTATTTAAATGTGTAATTTCCGATCCAGAACCTGATATGGAAGACAAAAGTTCTTGGGAGATTTGGAGTGATAAAATGATGAAGCTTTTGGGATAATCATCACAACATTGACTAATGAACAAGCTGGAATGTTCATAGGAGAAACAAATGCTAAGAAAGTATGGGACTCACTGAGAAAAACATACAAGGCAATTTGGAAGATAAAATTATTGATATATAGGCTTAGAATTAAAGAACATTATAATGAAAGATAATGAAACTGTAGATGAATATATAACAAGGGCAAAAATATTGCTGCTAGAAGTCCATCATTAGGGCATCAATTTCCCTCAAGAGAACTTTCATTTCATATTGTCAGAGGCATACATCCAAGGTATGAAAACATTGCTATTGTCTTACGATCTAAGAGAGAGGGAATAATTGAAGAGATTCAACAAACTCTCTCTAAGAGAAAGAAAGTCAAGAAGAAATATGAGATTGAATCAATCGGTTGAGAATGGGCATGAACAAGCATACAGAATTAAAGATAGAAAAGTTGAACAATTTCAGCCAAAAAGATGTTTTGTTTGTAATAAAAAGGGACATCTAGCAAAGGATTGCTGGTTTCGAGATAAACAGAAACAAGGATATCAAAAGAAATGAACTCCTGATTATAGAAATCACAAATACAGTAGGGAACATTCAAATAACCTAGTGGATACTGTGAAAAGAGGAATTAATGAGCAAGCATTTGAAACATATGTAAAAGAATTTGAAGATTCACCAATTGGGAGGAATGATAAGCAAATATGGTGTATAGATTCAGGATGCACCGCACATTTAACCTCAAACATAATTTTTATGGAAAATGTGATAGATTATGAAAGTGAAATCAATCTAGCTGAGAAGGGCAAAACTACCCAAGCCATAGCCAAAGGAGATATGCGACTTACTACATGCACAAGTGAGGGCCAAGAAAATATTCACATCAAAGATATCTTACATGTACCAAATTTAAGGAATAATTTTTTGTCAGTATACGAATTAGTCAACACAGAAAATTCAGTTATTTTCAATAAGGATGGAGCAAAAATTTATAATGAAGAGAATGATTTAGTTGCTGAAGCATATATTAAAGATAGAATTTTTATGATGGAAACAAAACAAAGAAATGTACCAATAGCAAAAAATGAAAATGTCATGGTTATAAATACACATTTATCAAATAAAAATAGCAATATAGGTTTATGGCATAAAAGATCAAACCATATAAATGAAGAATACAAGAAAAAAATGATTCAAGGACATTTTGTAAGAGGATTGGATCTAAAATTTGAAAGGTTACCAGAGTGCGAAAATATAATATAATGGGAAAACTGGTACAGAAGCCATATAATATTACAGAAAATTATACAGTTAAGCCCCTGCAGTTGATTCATATGGATTTATGTGGACCAATGCCATGTCAATCTTTAGGAGGATCTAAGTATTTTCTTGCTATAGTTGATGATTACAGTAGAATAATCTTTGTATATTTCCTGAGATCAAAAGATGAGACCTTTGAAAGATTTGAAGAATTTAAAGCAAGAACCGAAAACGAATTAAGTCTTAGAATAAAAGATGTAAGAACCGACAATGGAACTAAATTTTGTAACTCTAGATTTGAAGGACTTTTCAAGAGAAATGGGATCCATCACCAACTTACCACAACAAACTCACCACAAAGTAATGGAGTCGCAGAGAGAGTGAATAGGACTCTTATAGATACAACGAGAACCTTACTAATTGACTCAAAATTACCCATGAAGTTTTGGGCAGAGGCAATTTCTATAGCTGCATACATTAAGAATTGTACCCCCCACAGGTCTATCAAGCACCATACACCTATACAGAGATGGAATGGCAGGAAACCATCGGTCAAACACATTCAAATATTTGGATGTTTGACACATTGGCTTGAAGGCAAAAGAAGAAGAAACAAGTTTTCACCAAAGGGTAGAAAGGGAATATTTATTGGTTATTCCATTAAAAGAAAAGCCTACAGAATATACGATATATTGACAAAGAGAATCCATGAAGTCAGATCAGTAAAATTTAGTGAAGATAAGAGAGGAATTGATCATGCAAATGATATCCAGGAAGATACTAATTGTGATAATTTGACCTATAAAGGAAATTGTGAAGAAATAGTTGCTGAAAACTTTCTTATCTTGAAAGAAGACAATCCTGTCACAGAGAGTGAAATAAAGTCTCAGGAGGATACTTCAGTAAAACCAGGTGGTGACACTGAAAATGACTCAACACAAACTGAACCAATAGAGGAAAGATGCGCAAAAGGAGGAAGAAAGAAAGGAGAACCAAAGAGCATCTTAGAAGAACGGCACAAAGCAAGACTTGAAGAACAAGAAAGAAAATTGATCAAAGAAGGAGTTCGACGCTCACAAAGAATAAAGGATAGGAATGATGCAAACTTAATTATGTAAATAGATCATTATATCCCGGAGAACTTTAAAGAAGCAATGGATAGTGGAGAAAGAAATGAATGGCACAACGCAATGGATAAAGAGCTCAGTGAGATAGAGAAGCATAAAGTATGGACACTAGTACCAAGGGAAAATGGTATGAAAGTCGTCAATAGTAAATGGGTCTACAGTACGAAGAAAACATCAAATGACGGCATATATAAAAGAAAGGCCAGACCGGTTGCTGTTGGATGCAATCAAAGATATAGTGTGGACTATAAGGACAAACTACGGAAATGTGCAGATAGCCTTGGACTTGCTGGTTAGGGCTTACACACAGGGGAGCGTGTGTTGTATATATATTAATTAATTGTTCCACAGAGTGTGTGTAAGCTCACAGGTAAATAGGCGCTAACCGAAACAGAAAAAAAGTTCCTTTGTTCAATATTAGTTTCCCTTTTATACAGTGGTACCTCGACATACGAGTTTAATTCGTTCCGCAACCTTGCTCGTATCTTGAATTACTCGAATCTCGAAGCAAATTTCCTCATACAAAACAATTGAACCACCATTAATCCGTTCCAACCTCCAAAATGTCACCCCAGTTATTTTTGTTACGTGGTTTTAAATAATAAAAACGTATTTATAAATATCAAATATTTATTGCACAAAAACAAAAAAGAGAATGTAAAGAAATATATTAGATATCCTCACTGGTTTTTGCCTTTTTCGCTACATTTTTCTCGCTTTCACCTGTAGGCCGTTTAGAAAAAAAAAACATGTCCAAGGAGGTTTGTTTCTTCCTCCCTCTCAGAATGTTCCGGAAATGAGTTTTAAAAGCACACAAAAATATAATAAACTTGAATTTGTTTATTCAAGTCTCAAAAAACAAAGCTTTGCATATAGAACAAATAATAATGAAGAAGAAGAAAGAAACATTTTAGGAAAAGCAAAAACAAAACAATAGTACTGGTGAAAAAGAAACATTTAAAATCACAGATTAATATCTTCAAAACTACCGAACCGAACTCGTATCTCGAATTTCGCTCGTAACTAAAAGCAAAAAATCACTTGCTCGTCGGCTCGTATCTCGAAAAACTCGTATGTTGGGGCGCTCGTAAGTCGAGGTACCACTGTATTTTGTTCTTTCTCTTGTAAATCAATAAATATAATGTTTAATTAATAATTATTGGAATCAGTTTCATTAATAATTCTAAGCAAAGTCAACAAATATTGTTACTATAGCTAAATATGCAAATTTTAATTGTATAAAACTGCCAGCAGGATAAATAAACCAGTGTGTTTGTAATCAGTCTTCCAATCGGTCTAGTGCTTTGAGTCTGTGCTCCAATTATTTAGCGTTTGGAGATTCACCTAGTTGAAGAGGGTTAACGTTGCTCATGTAGTCAGAAGTTTTTATAAAGAATCGAACGGCTCTAATTCAAGGGTAATATTCAGTTGAAAAGGTCTGGCTTATCTAGATACAGTCCACACTCCGCCAAACCAAAGCATAAAGTACTAACCAGACTTATAGGCAAAGGAAGTTTCTAGGATTCCTAGATATCACTGCTGGGCCCTCATCAACTACCGCTCACATTCTATTAGCATCAACTTTGTTTTTTTTTTTCAATTTAATGAGACTTCCTATTGTCATTATCGTGATGAACAAATATTGGGAGGGCTTGGCTCATCAGTGATGATTCTTCTATCTATTCATCAGTTTAATCAACCTGTGTACTTGGCTGTACTGTGTACTATATACTGTATTATAAGAAATAGAAGCATTAAAACACGCATGTTTCTTTTACAAATTAATCAAACTTCTACTGTCCTTACTCCGATGAAAAATATTGGAAGGACTTGGCTCATCAGTGGTGATTCTTCTATCTATTCATCAGTTTAATCAACCTGTGTACTTGGCTGTACTGTGCTATATACTGTATTATAAGAAATGGAAGCATTGCAGTAAGGATGTTTATTTTCAACTATAAAACAAACCTCTACTGTCCTTACTGCGATAAAAAATATTGAGAGGGTTTGCTCATTCTTCTATGGTGATTCTTCTATTTGTCAGTCATTTAATTACTTTTTGTTAATCAATAAATCTTATTTTTTTAAAAGGCTAATTACTTTTGGGAAAAACCATGTATCTGAGCCGAAATACTAACATGTTCAAATGTTGTTTGAAGATTCACAAGATAGGAGAAATGATAGGCAAATATGGTGTATAGATTCAGGATGCACCGCACATTTAACCCCAAACATAACTTTGATGGAAAATGTGATAGATTATGAAAGTGAAATCAATCTAGCTGAGAAGGGCAAACCTACCTAAGCCATAGCCAAAGGAGATATGAGACTTACTACATGCACAAGTAAAGGTCAAGAAAATATTGAAAAAAAAAATGAAAAATCAACATTGAATTTGGTATTTTTCTGATAAATGGCAGTAGACTACATCTACATTTAGTTGTATGATTAGGAAGTGCCTTTTTAAATTAATGTAGAACTCTGTTCCTCTTTTTTATATACTTTCGAATCTTTTGAAACATTTAAAAACCTGTCAAGAAAAGGGGTGTGAAATTTAAGTTAAAATTGCGACCGGTAGACCCGAGATCGAATCCTGCATTGGTCACTTTTTCTAATTAAAAAAAAAAGCTCAAATGGCCTCCGATTCTGGCAAAAGTACAACCCCACCAGGGAATGCAAGTAACTAAACGGGGCTCTGGTACATTTGTAAGTACAAAAGTCTAACTGCTTTTCACATGTGTAGACATGAGATAAAAATATTGCTGCACTATGTCACAATCAAACATGATGTAGCAATATATTGAAAAGAAGTCCATCCCGTACATGTAACAGAAGAATGTGATTTATGGCACAGAAATGGCTCTTCCTTAATCTCACGTTTTAAAAGATATGTACATATTCGTTTATTACCGGACTAATTAGCATATTGTGAGGTTGCAACTTGACAATGACTCTTTCCTGACTTACTTCTGTATTGTTGCACTGTGTTGCAATTTTGTAAGGTCATCTATCTTAGTTCCCTTCTTCTTTGTGTCGTACATGTTCCCCGAGCGGGTTTCCATATTCAAAGTAGGTGTATATAGAAGGAAAATGAATATTCCTTTTTCAATAACCCAATTTATTCTTTCCTATTCTTCCATTGAGGCTCAACCTTATTGCACAAAACAAGGATATCCTCTAGAAATATGATTGCAGGCTCATTCCATTGCTGCATCCCGTTGAGCCTTATTTTCGAATCTTCTTTATCCGCATCCGAGGCAAACTCCTGGATAAGCTGCTCTTGAAATTTTACCAGCATGGTAAAGCTAGTCTTATGCAAGTTAAGCCAGGTTTTTGCGCTGCCAGTCATTTTCATGGCCGTGTAACACCAGATTATGTTGTTTGACCAGTGATAGAGGAAACCAATTTATTCTAGAGATTCAATCCAAGAGCCAGGGTCTTCTGTCCCATCGTACTTGGGGATTTCGATTTTGGGGTTCAAGACAACTGGGTCGGCACTTGTATCTCCGCCAATTGTTACCTGGTGTTGCAACTTTGTAGAGTCATCCACCTTGATTCCCTCCTTCTTTGTATTGTACATGTCTCCCGAGCTGGTTTCTATAATCAAAGTCTTCTTCCTCTTATCTCCACTCAATCATATTAGAGTGTAAAGCTTGAGATCATGACTGGGTGAGGTAGAATGCGTCTGCCTTTGTCATTAAGACTGGGAGCACTACTCAATGATTAAAGTAAATAATATAAACTACTTTAGAAAAATAAAATTTAGAGATAATCATCAAGTTTGGACGTTTTATCCAACACTTGGAGTGGATAAAGGTATTGCTGCTGGAGGGAGATATGGGATTCATGGGACATTTTGGGAGAAAATCCTACATTGCTATCAAAATACTAGCCATAGAAATACTTCCAGCCACCAACCTTTTTGATGATTAAGAAATAGATAATCTGATCCTGTTTGGACGTCTTATCCAACATTTGGAGTGGATAAAGAAAATAAAACATTTAAGCACAAAAGTTTATTTTTACAAATAAATCAAATTTATGCTGTCCTTAGTGCGATTAAAAAATATTGGGAGGGCTTGGCTTATCAGTGGTGAACCCTCCCTGGGGTTTTCGCCAATTTAATCTACCAGACCGCTTCTTTAGAGCTCTAATACTGTATTGAATCATTCTGCTTATATATGCTACACTGAAGGGTGGAATATCAGAAATGGTATTTAAGCAAACTATGGACATAAACTTTTAGGACAATAGAATTACATATAAATAGTAAATAGCTCAACTTGATCAACTTTCTCTCTCCACGATACTAATTATTACAGATAACTTCATTAAATCAACTTCCATCATTGCTTAACATACTGTAAATAACTACCTTGCGAGTTCTCCTATCTTCTTATGTTGTTGCTTATTTGTTTTATGTATATGTTTATTTAATGCTATTTTTCTTAATTGTTTATTTATTTTGATAATTCTGTTACCTACTCTATTACAATAAGAATTATTGTAAATAGTTTCACGCGCAATTATTCATATTGGATATAGCGTGTCTTATTTACAACTGGTAATAAATATAATCAATGAAATTAAATATATATTAGTATTTTATATAATTCAAAGTATTGTTATGCACAATTCAATTTTGGGAGGTTAAATACCTAAATCATGATGCAGCAATATAGTGTCAAAATTGCTTCTAGATAGTTAAGTATTGTAGAAATGTTTGCAGAACAAACAAACACATAAACTTACAAACCTTTAAACTAGAGTTAAACCTGTCTATAGCGCCCCCTCTTGGGGCTCACCAAAATAGGGTGCTATAGAGAGGGGGTGCTATAGACAGGTCACTTTTAATGTAAATCGCATCGTACTACGTATTTAAAATCGGGCGCTATAGAGAGGGAGGCGCTATTTAGAGGGAGGCGCTATTTAGAGGGTGCGCTATAGACAGATTTAACTGTATTTATTTATATCGATTGTGTGTTTATAGCTTTTAACCCTTGCTGTGTCTATTGTATAAAACTTGTTTTAATGTCCATCCATACAGAGAGCAAAACAACAACTGACTCACCCGTGCTGGCAAGGTCACGCTCCGCTGCGTCATGTGGGAAAACATACGTAGATGTTTTCTTACATGTTCTCAGCACATCCCCCTTTTTAAGACTTGAAATATATATGTACATTACAAACTTTAAATGCATAATATAATTAATAATGTAGGCGATCCACAGGTTTAACAATTCGTCCACTCCGGGTTCTTATCTGGCCGTCTTCTGAGTCGTTAGAGGGATAATCCACAACTGGGGTCTTTTCATTTTCAACCAGTTCCTCCCCCGAAAAGGTCGGCGTCGATGGGTCGGCTGGATATTGCACTGTAACTCCTTTTCGTAGATGGAACCTGTTTCGACGTAAAGTCCCAACTGGAGTATCAACCATATACGACCTTGGTGTCGATGCTTTCTTCTTTACAATCCCCCAGGTTCGCATATCTGTAATCCAAACCGTGTCACCTTCGGATAGCTCCTCCATGTCCGTAGCTCCGCAGCGTCGATCATATCTGGATTTCATATCCTTTCTCCTTCTCCCCTCCTTTCTTTTCAGGGTGTGAGAGTCCACCAACTTTGGATTAAGATTCTCTGGTGCAATTGGCAAGGTCGTTCGGAGTTTACGTCCCATGAGAAGCTCAGCAGGGCTGTAACCGTTCTCCAAAGGGGTCGATCGATACTCCAGGAGTCCAAGCGATGGGTCTTGATTTTTCTTGAGGATCAACTTAGCAATTTTCACACCTGCTTCTGCCATCCCATTGCTCTGAGGGAATCGAGGACTTGAAGTGACATGTGTGAATCCGTACTGCCTTGCGAAATTTGCAAATTCACGAGCAGCTCCAAATTGCGTCCCATTATCGCTTACAACAGTTTCTGGTATTCCATGTCGGGCAAATATGGATTTGCAACTACGCACCACCACACTGGCTGTGAGCCGATCCAGCTGAATCATTTCAGGAAAGCGAGAATAATAGTCAATGACGACTAGATACCACTTATTCTCGAACTTGAACAAATCCATTCCAATCTTTTGCCACGGTCGTGTAGGAAAGTTGGTTGGTATCAAAGGTTCATGTTTTGAGACGGCTTCCTGGATACAGACACTGCACCTTCTGACCGTTTCCGCGATCTCTTCCGAAATTCCAGGCCACCATACCGTCTCACGTGCGCGAAGTCTTGTTTTTGTAATCCCGAAGTGCCCAGCGTGCAACTTATCTAGGATCTCCAGTTTCATACTTGCTGGAATAACAAGACGACAGCTACGCATCAGTAGTCCATTTTGAACGCCGAGTTCATCCTTGACATGCCAATAAGAGAGCAGAGCCTGTGACATCTTCTTCTTATCTGGCCAGCCTTGCTCAAGGTAGTTGACTACTGCTTTCAGGGTCGTATCTTCTTGTTGAGTTTCAAAAATCTTCGTCAACATCTCGTCTTTGTCGGTTATACTCGAGAGAACTGCATTTATATGCGCTGAGGTTGGCCGTTCGTCTTCACCTCCCTCGGTTGTAAGAAGTGGTTGTCTGGATAATACATCGGCGTCGAGCAGCTCCTTTCCAGGGATGTCCAATCTTGTTTTGAGCTTTTCCATCAATGGTATTGGTACCCGTCGAGGAGTGTGCACAGCATATGGTTTTGCTCCAGGTTTCAATTTGGTTTCGTAAGGGTTTCCGATCTGTCCCAGTCCTTCAAATACTTCAGGGAATTCCTTGATCGGGTTAATTCTCGTCGCACCCACTTCAAGCCGCCTCGCCAGGTTCAAGAGCTCACATGCCCGGCGACTCAGAAGAGGTTCACTCAAACGACGAATAACATAAATCTTCTCCTTGATTTCATAATTGCCATTTCGCAGCGTTGATATAAACATACCCACAGTCTGAAGTTCAGAGAATTCAGCAGCTCTAAGGTTGATATCACTTTCCACTAGTCGTTGCTGTCCCATTATCTTCTTGAAGAGACACAGAGGAACACATGTAACATCCGCCTAGGAGTCGAGCTTGAACTTCACCTTTTTCCCGTTCACTTGGATTTCTGCTGTCCATCGCCTCCTGCACTCGTCTTCATCATTATCGAGATTAGATGAATCCTCCACAGCTGAGACCTCCAGGAGAAAACCAATTTCTTCATCAAGTTCAGAAACAGCTTTGACTTCCGCAGTCTTCGCCTGCTTATCTGGGCAGCAATTTGCAAAATGGCCAGTTTTTGACGTGACAACGTCTTAAATTAGGTTGCGGCTGGGAGTCACTTATGAAAAAGTGTAACGCCCGGTAACGTTACGATGAGTCACCGAACGAGAGTGCTGCGCGCGCAGCGCTAGAGAATTAGGCGCATTGAATCGGCGCATGCTTGTCTCTGTCTTTGTCTTTCTCGAACGTTCTTGGCGTTGGAAAAACAAGAAAGCGTCATAATACAAGTTCACACGTGTGGTTAAAGTATCGTCAGCTGTGTCTGTAGTGAAAATGTGGAGTGCTTAGATTCGTCATTTACAACAACTACAACAATAAAGGTAAATAATTGTACACTGATATTTCATTAACGTAAACTATGATTGATTGATTAATTGTTAGATTGACACAAAAGTTGAGAAACTGAGTTTATAGGTTATGTCATGCTATTGATAAATGTTGATAGTGTTAAGTAAATTATTAGTTTAAAATTAATTAATTAATTAATTATTATTTTACAAATTTTAAATAGTTTCAAATTTATTTAGCAAAAATTTGAACCTTCGATCTGAATAAATGTTTTGATTTTCGAATTGATTCTTTAAAATTACAAATATTAAGAAAAAGTGGCAGATATAAGAAAACTTTATTTAAACTGTGTTGAGCAAGAATTTTAACATCTAATTTAAGTAAATGTTTTAATTTTCAACTTCATCATTTACAATTACAAATTTTATTTAATTTCAAATTTATTTAGCAAAAATTTGAACCTTCGATCTGAATAAGTGTTTTGATTTTCAAATACCAACGCGGCTGGTGGAGTGGCGATCTATCGTAAATTATCATCGACATCTACGGCGGAAGTGTTCCAAGTTGCGATTACAGACGTAACTCGTGTCATTAAAACCAAGGGTGACATGTGCATGACTGAAGTTACTTGCTTCGCCGCTAATACTAGCTTCAAGTTTATACTCGGTGCTGTATATATTCATCCAGGAGCTAGTATGCAGGATATTGGAATGTTACTATGGCAAGGACTCGGTCCGTACATTCACAACAGCCAGTACGTGCCACCGTTCGTGCAAGTTGATTCTAGTATACCGATTCTTCTGTGTGGTGATTTTAACAAAAACGTAAAGCCTGACAACTCGTTTCTTAATTTCATGAAAAATACGTATAATCTTGATTGCGTATCAAACGTTTCTAAGTCAACTACGTTAAAAGGAACAACTATCGACTTGACTTTCGCAAGACACATTACAGCAGAAACACTTCCTTTCATTTCATATTTCTCCTATCATCGTCCTATCCTCAACAAAATCACTCAAATAGGAATTAGTTAAGTTTAAGTTTACATGTACAATGTTTTAGTAAACAAAAGATATTTCTATAGTTAAAATTTGTGCAATTCTTATTTTCATTCAATTCCTTGTTCCTATTGTGCAATTTAATTATATTCATATCAATAAATATTCTACCGTTGTCACGTAAAATCTTCGCCCGTAAAACCGACTTTACAGGCAACCATTGTTTTTGAACACAGGTTACATTTTTGTCCTTCAGCACGGCAAGCCTGTCCTTCCCTGTGGTTGAAACCTCCGCATTTTGGACATCGTGATCTTGTTTTGGCTGACTTCTCCTTCTTCCTCGAAGGTTGCTGTTGTTGTTTCTTCGAGTTGAACTTCACCTGATTGACCTTTTGGCCTGTTGAGGGACGCTGCAGGTCGACTTGCTGCTGTCGAACGGCTTCCTGCTGTCGAACCATTTTCACCGCCTTTTCCAAAGTCAGTTCGCTGTCCAACTGCATTCTTTCAGATAAAGCTTTGTCCCTCACTCCAACCACAATTCGGTCACGGATAAACTGCTCATGAAGACCCTCAAATTCGCAACTATCAGCCAATTTGTACAATGAAGTGATGAATTCGTCCACGGGCTCCCGATCCTCTTGGATTCTTGAATTAAATTTCGCACGTTCGTAGATAATATTCTTTCTGACACAGAAGTGGCTGTCGAACGCCTTGAGGACGGAATCAATTTTCGTTGCCTCTTCCTCCTTTTCGAACTTGAAGGTCCTGAATTTATCATCCGCGCGGTCGCCCATCAAGTACATGAACAAATCGATCTTGTCCGCCTCCTCTTTCTTCTTCATTCCACTGACCACGAGGTATCGTTCGAATCTTTTCCTCCATTTGGGCCATTCGTTGGGAGTCGAGAAGTCGAAAGTTTCTGGAGGTTGAATCTGAGTCATGTTGAATTATCTTCCAAGGTACGCAAAAATCGATATTTTGCAATATACGGGTTCGTATTTTATCCAGTTATCGCTGCCACCATGTTTTAATGTCCATCCATACAGAGAGCAAAACAACAACTGACTCACCTGTGCTGGCAAGGTCACGCTCCGCTGCGTCACGTGGGAAAACATACGTAGATGTTTTCTTACATGTTCTCAGCACAAAACTATAAAATTTGATATTACATTATTTCGTGCGGTGAATCCGTTGTAAATCCATGTATAATAAATTTATTTTCCTCCAATTTACCCAATCTATTTATTAACTTGATTGTCTTTATATATTTTTTCCTGTATATAAATATCATATTACCATTAAAGTGCTATTACCTTTTATCTGTATGTATCCTATATTTCTGCTTGGAGAATCTGTATAAGACTAAAAGGTCTTAATAAAGCTTTTTGTTGTTGTTTCGTTGTTGATTACATTATTTCATTTTATATGTTAAAATTGGAAAAGACACATAAAATAAATATTGTAGAAAAGTATTTATTATATTTTATAGACAGATTATTTTGAAAATAGAGCAATCCATAAATAAATCTTAAAATTAAAAAGCATATATTGGATCAAAATATCATTTATTTTTACCTCCAACTACCTCCAAAGTCGAAGCCTTTCTATTGTTCTTGCAAGGCGTAGTTCCAACTGTTGATTGAAAGTCGACGCCTTTCATTTGTTCTTGCAAGGCGTAGTTCCAACTGTTGATTGAAAGTCGACGCCTTTCATTTGTTCTTGTAAGCCGTAGTTCCAACTGTTGATTGAAAGTCGAAGCCTTTCTATTGTTCTTGCAAGGCGTAGTTCCAACTGTTGATTGAAAATCTAAGTCTTTCTATTGTTCTTGCAAGGCGTAGTTCCAAATGTTGAATGAAGGTCGAAGCCTTTATATTGTTCTTGCAAGGCGTAGTTCCAACTGTTGATAGAAAATCGAAGCCTTTCTATTGTTCTTGCAAGGCGTAGTTCCAACTGTTGATTGAAACTCGAAGCCTTTCTATTGTTCTTGCAAGTCGTAGTTCCAACTGTTGATAGAAAGTCGAAGCCTTTCTATTGTTCTTGCAAGGCGTAGTTCCAACTGTTGATAGAAAGTCGAAGCCTTTCTATTGTTCTTGCAAGGCGTAGTTCCAACTGTTGATTGAAAGTCGAATCCTTTCTATTGTTCTTGCAAGGCGTAGTTCCAACTGTTGATAGAAAGTCGAAGCCTTTCTATTGTTCTTGCAAGTCGTAGTTCCAACTGTTGATAGAAAGTCGAAGCCTTTCTATTGTTCTTGCAAGGCGTAGTTCCAACTGTTGATTGAAAGTCGAAGCCTTTCTATTGTTCTTGCAAGGCGTAGTTCTAACTGTTGATAGAAAGTCGAAGCCTTTCTATTGTTCTTGCAAGGCGTAGCTCCAACTGTTGATTGAAAATCTAAGCCTTTCTATTGTTCTTGCAAGGCGTAGTTCCAACTGTTGATTGAAAGTCGAAGCCTTTCTATTGTTCTTGCAAGGCGTAGTTCTAACTGTTGATTGAAAGTCGAAGCCTTTCTTTTGTTCTTGCAAGGCGTAGTTCCAACTGTTGATAGAAAGTCGAAGCCTTTCTATTGTTCTTGCAAGGCGTAGTTCCAACTGTTGATTGAAAGTCGAAGCCTTTCTATTGTTCATGCAAGTCGTAGTTCCAACTGTTGATAGAAAGTCGAAGCCTTTCTATTGTTCTTGCAAAGAGTAGTTCCAACTGTTGATAGAAAGTCGAAACCTTTCTATTGTTCTTGCAAGGTGTAGTTCCAACTGTTGATAGAAAGTCGAAGCCTTTCTATTGTTCTTGCAAGGCGTAGTTCCAACTGTTGATTGAAAGTCGAAGCCTTTCTATTGTTCTTGCAAGGCGTAGTTCTAACTGTTGATAGAAAGTCGAAGCCTTTCTATTGTTCTTGCAAGGCGTAGTTCCAACTGTTGATTGAAAGTCGAAGCCTTTCTATTGTTCTTGCAAGGCGTAGTTCCAACTGTTGATAGAAAGTCGAAGCCTTTCTATTGTTCTTGCAAGGCGTAGTTCTAACTGTTGATAGAAAGTCGAAGCCTTTCTATTGTTCTTGCAAGGTGTAGTTCCAACTGTTGATAGAAAATCGAAGCTTTTCTATTGTTCTTGCAAGGCGTAGTTCCAACTGTTGATAGAAAGTCGAAGCTTTTCTATTGTTCTTGCAAGGCGTAGTTCCAACTGTTGATAGAAAGTTGAAGCCTTTCTATTGTTCTTGCAAGGCGTAATTCCAACTGTTGATAGTAAATCGAAGCTTCAGTTAAAATAAATAATATTTTGATCCAATATATGCCTTTTAATTTAAAGATAATTATATTTTTAATATTTATATTTTGCTTACCCTGAGAACTTCCATCATTGCTTCTCTTGTATCAATTTTAGTTTGTACCTTAAATAAATTGCTGTGTCATCCTGAAGTTTGTCTTTCCTAATTTTCAACATGACAATATATATTAAGCTTATTCTATTATTTTATATTCTCTTAATGATATATTTAATTAAAAGGCATATATTGGATAAAAATATAATTTATTTTATCAATATTTCAGTTGGCCGAATGCCAACCTTTTTCAAGATGTTATAACATATTATTGCGTGTGTTAACAACAAACTCAGCCAACTTAAATATTGGTAAAATAAAATATATTTTGATTCAATATATGACTTTTTAATTAAGGATTTATTTATGGATTTCTCTAATGATATCTCTATGATATATTCATAAAATGTATATTATAAAGTTATTTATCCAATTTTTATAGAAAATTGAATCAATATATTTATTTGTTATCTATCAAATCAAAATTCATTTCTTTCGCGTGCACCATTCGCTTTAAACTAACTCTACACGCTACCACATTTCACTCAAACTATCTACAAAGGTTACAAGGTTGTTACATGATTGTTCTATATGGTGTAAGATAAACATGTGAATGATAGAATCCTATTAACTGGGGAACACGAGTGTTAGCTAGGTTTTGGTTCAATTTGGATAAAATTAAATCTCCATTCAATATAATAATCCCTTTTATCAATATTGAGTAAAATTAATCAGGCCTACAAGGAAAATTGTCTTTTCAAAACATTTTTTTAATCTCTAGTTTTCGGGCATGGACGCCCTACTACAGGAGAAAACATGGTATCAAGTTATACCAACTTATACAAAGTTTTTTTTTCTTTAGAAAGGCGTCCGTGCCCGAAAGCTAGAGAATAAAAAATGTTTTTTTAATCAATTGCAGAGTACACGCTATATCCACAATTCGGATATTTGCGTGTGAAATATATACATTTAAATGAAAGACAAAAAAGAAAAAGTAGTTTAAAGAGATATATACATATTTACATATCAGTATGCAAATTGATTACATTAGTAGTCACTTATTTAGTTAAGTACATTCTGCAGAATTTGTTGAATCTTTGGTGTATGTCCTTAGTGGAGACCAGATGTTGCAAATTTATGGGAGGTTGATTTAGTTCCCTAAGATCAGCGGTCAGCGGGCAGTCAGTTAATAAGTGTCTGGGGTTCTGTTCTTCGCCTCCAAACGATGTTTTGAAAATATACTTTTCCCTGAACACGCTTGTTCGGCGGTACATATACTAAAATTGGAACGATACAGAGAAGATTAGCATGGCCCCTGTGCAAGGATGACACGCAAAATCGTGAAGCGTTCCATACTTTTCCCTGAAGGCCTGCTTAATTTTACTCAATAAAGCTTCCTTAATTTTTAGTCTGAGGCTATGACGTTTGATAACTTTAAGAAAGCGAGGGTTGCTTTAAATTTTCTAGAATTAAAAAAGAAGACTTTTACAGTGACTGGAGGATGTATCATTTGTATGTTCTATTGTAGGTAATATTAAAAATAAAAAAGGCATATCCTGACCAGGCTCACATGAGCATCTCTAGATGGCAGAGCGCCATCTAGTGGAACAAAAGTAAAATAAACGTTTAATTAACTTGTTCCGTGACATTTGGCTTTCCCAATTTCTTGATAAATCAAGAAAAGTCAACCACGAACGCGTTTCGGGCTGTTGGCCCTCGTCAGCGTGTGGCACACTGTACCTCTACGACCAAAGGTAATATTAAATTGTCAAAATGATAACACACTATAGAAAAATAGCATTTATAGATATTCATCAAGTTTGGACGTCTTATCCAACATTCGGAGTGAATAAAGATATTGCTGCTGGAGGGAGATATGGGATTCACGGGACATTTTGAGAGAAGACCCTACGTTGCCATCAAAAGACTAGCCATAGAAATACTATCAGCCACCAACCTTTTTGATGATTAAGAATAAATAGATAATAATCCTTTTTGGACGTCTTATTCAACACTTGGAGTGAATAAAGGTATTGCTGCTGGAGGGAGATATGGAATTCATGAGACATTTTGGAAAAAAATCCTACATTGCTATCAAAAGACTAGCCATAGAAATACTGTCAGCCACCAACCTTTTTGATTATTAAGAAATAGATAATCTGATCCTGTTTGGACGTCTTATCCAACATTCGGAGTGAATGAAGGTATTGCTGCTGGGGAGAGGTAGGTGATTCGTGGGACATTTCGGGGGAAGACTTTACGTTGCAATCAAAAGACTAGCCATAGAAATAATACCAGCCACCAGCCTTTTTGATGATTAAGAAGAAAACAGATAATAATCTTTGTTTGGACGTCTTATCCAACATTTGGAGTGGATAAAGGTATTAAAGAAAGTAAAACATTTAAGCACAAAAGTTTATTTTTACAAATAATTCAAATTTATGCTGTCCTTACTACGATTAAAAAATATTGGGAGGGCTTTGCTCATCAGTGGAGAACCCTCCCTGGGGTTTCACCAATTTAATCTACCAGACCGCTTCTTTACAGCTCTAATACTGTATTGGATAATTATGCTTATATATGCTACACTGACATAAGCTTTTAGGACAGTAAAATTACATATAAATATTTGCATCGAGCAATGCTTTTCCGGAACCAATAAGTACAAGGCCAGTTAGACATAAATTAAATTAATTTATTATGTTTTTTTTTATGTTAATTTTTAAAGTTATTAAGTTTATTCCTTGTCTGCCTCGTAGTTGGTGATCTTCAGTTTTCGCGTGACTCTTCTGCAATCATATCTGTCTTCGCACCGACCTTCAAAGTCATGTGCCATCACAGATGTGTGTGTGTCAAATAAAATAAATGTTAATATTACTATAATAATACTCTGTATAGAAATATAATACATATATACATTTATTTTTATATTTATTTAACAGTTGGAAAGACACGCCATATCCACAATTAGGATAATTGCGTGTAAATCTGAAATTATATACAAATCAAATCATCGTAAAATTAACATAGTTAAACATTGGGAAGCACACAAATTACACATTCAATGTGAAATTTTGCATATAATAATTAGAAATAGTAGCTTGAAATATGTACACCGTATGAGATGTGTACACAGAATTGCCATTTACAACAGTTAGAACAACGTGTAGACTAAGTAAATTAATACATCCAATGATTACATCAGAACGAGTCAGTGGCCCACAGTCAATACTTTCGCCTTAAAATATACAGCCTGCAGAATCTATTAAACTTGATGTATTGGTCTTTATTGTAAACAACTTGTTTTGTATTTGTCAGTCATATATATATACATAGGTTCGCCAGGATGCTCATGTGGAGCGGAAGAAGAAACCCCTGAACACATTCTGAACTCATGCCCACTGGTGTCAAACCTAAGACAGCAGAGCGCAAGATGGAACGAACCTATCTGGGTCAAATAGTTTATAATAGGGAAAGATATACGAAATTTAATAGGTTCAGCAGACTTTTTATTATAAATAGACAGCTTCATACAGCTTGAGGAACTACACTACTATGCGACTTGATTTACATTAATGTAAATAATTAATAAGTTACTTTAGAATAAAACTCATTGTAAATAGCTCAACTTGATCAACTTTCTCTCTCCACGATACTAATTTTTACAGATAACTTCATTAAATCAACTTCCATCATTGCTTAACATACTGTAAATAACTACTTTGCGGTTTCTTCTATCTGCTTATCTTGTTGCTTATTTATTTAATGTATATGTTTATTTAATGCTCTTTTTCTGAATTGTTTATTTTCTTTTTGATAATTCTGTTACCTACTCTACTACAATATGAATTATTGTAAATAGTTTCATGCGCACTTATCCATATTGGATATAGTGTGTTTTTTGTGTAACTGGTAATAAATGAATATAATAAATATAATCAATGAAATTAAATATATATATTAGTATTTTATATAAATCAAAGCAATGTTATACAATATAATTTGGGAGGATGAATACCTAAATCAGGATGCAGCAATATGGTGTCAAAATTTCTTTTAGATAACTATTGTAGAAATGTAGTCAGAACAAACACATAAACTTACAAACCTTTAAACTTTTTATTTTATGTAGATTGTGTGTTGTGTGTTTATATATTTCAACCCTTGCTGTGTCTATTGTATGAAACTTTATAAAATTTGATATTACATTATTTCTTGCGGTGAATCCGTGATAAATCCATGTATAATAAATTTCCTTTCCTCCATATTACCATTAAGGTACTATTACTTTATTCCTGCATGTATCCTACATTTCTGTTTGGAGAATCTGTATAAGACTAAAAGTTCTTAATAAAGCTTTTTGTTGTTGTTTCGTTGTTGATTACTATTTATTATTGTTGATTACTTATTATTATTTTGTTAAAATGTTTAACATTGCCAAGTTCAACAAGTTCAATACAAGCCATTTATGCTCGAGGTTCTCCGTCTTATGTGTGAGCAACCAATATTCATATATGCAACCAATATGCAATGCAAATAAAAGGAATATAAAGGAATACTAATAAAATACACTTGTCCGCAAAATTAAAGGAACAACATAATTTTTTTCATTTATCTCAAATTTTATTGAACATTTGTCAATGGAATTTTATACACAAATTTATTATTCCATTATTGATTAGAATACCCGAAATCAAAGAATTCTAACACGTATTTTATGCAAATTAGCCGGTCAAGCAATGATCTTCTTGCAGTCAGTACATAAATATCTTGGATATTGTTGTTAATATAGGGTGTGATCGCCTTTAACTGATAGACAGGCTCTACATCGGCGACCCATACTAAGAATTAGGGAGTTTATCAGCTCCTGTGGAATCAACGCCCACTCTTGTGTTAAGGCAGTTTCTAGCTCATGAGTGTTTATAGGAGGGGGTTGGAGGGATGAGATCCGCCGTCCTAGGTTGTCCCATACATGCTCAATGGGATTTAGGTCTGGGAAACGAGCTGGCCAATTCATCCGAGCAATTGCATGGTTTTGGAGAAAAGTGTCGACCACACCAGCCCTATGTGGACGTGCATTATCATCCATTATAAGAAGGTTTTCTACCATTTCTAATGATTGAGGCATCACATATGCTGAAAAGATATCGTCCCGATACCTCTGTCCAGTCAGGGTTTCTTGCCGAAAAATGTGGAGTGCTGTATGACCGCCCAAGAAGATTCCAGCCCAGACCATAAAACATTGGCTTCTGTAGGGATCCCTTTCAACCATATTTTGGGGATTATTTCTGGTTCCTACCTCTATCCAGACAAAGACACGACGTCATTACATGGCTCCATTCATCTGGATTCCAAGCGACATGTTGTCTGCGCCAAAGTTCCCTTGCTCTCTTATGAGGTGGTGTCAACGGCACACAAATTATGGGTCGTCGAGCATAGAGGCCCTTCATGTGAAGCCTTCTGCGTATTGTATCAGTTGAAATGGGAGAAAACCTTCTTCTAATGGATGATAATGCCCGTCCACATAGGGCTGATGTGGTCGACACTTTTCTCCAAAACCATGCAATTGCTCGGATGAATTGGCCAGCTCGATCTCCAGACCTAAATCCCATTGAGCATGCATAGAAAAATCTAGGACGACGGGTCTCATCCCTCCAACCCCCTCCTAGAAACACTCATGAACTTTAAAAAAAGAGTGGGCGTTGATTCCACAGGAGCTTATAAACTCCCTAATTCTTAGTATGGGTCGCCGATGTAGAGGCAGTCTATCAGTTAAAGGCGATCACACCCTATATTAACAACAACTTCCAAGATATTTATACACTGACTGCAAGAAGATCATTGTTTGACCGGCTAATTTGCATAAAATACGTGTTCGATTTCTTTGATTTCGGGTATTTTAATCAATAATGAAATAATGAATTTGTATATAAAATTTCATTGATAAATGTTCGATAAAATTTGAGATATATGGAAAAAATATGCTGTTCCTTTAATTTTGCGGGCCAGTGTATATAAAAGAATACTGATTCACGTTTTGTTTTTATAGAGGGTATTTGTTTTCGATAATGAAACAACAGTTAAGACTCACATTTTTACCATCGGTAAATATGTAATGTATAATACCATATAATGCGGTTATGAACGACGTTTAACGAGTTTTACCGCAAATGTTTCTTTTTACAGAACGAAAAATCGTAATTTTAATTATTTTAAGAAGAAATAACGACTATTACTATCCTTAGGGATGAATTATGAAAGGATAAATTGTGAAGAGTAATGATGAAAGGAAAAATAAAGTGTCCAAGGATGGGAAACAAACCCACAGTGTTACGCTTACCGGGCAGATGCCATGTCCACTAGGCTACCTAGGATAAAATATGTAATGTACAAATTCTGGATAAGTATCGATTTTTAACTATGACTACAACATGGAGTTTAACTCACCTTTAGAGGCTCATGTGTAATGTATATAAATGGTGTAAATATATACTCTCTCAATGTCTCTATATTCAACATTACTTGACAAACTGAAACTTTGCCTCATGTAAAACTGACTTTACTATGTACATAGCTATGGATATTTTCAAATGTAAATATTACTATGTAAATAATTCTCTATATAGGTAATATAATAATCTCCCAATAAAGAGTTTTAAAATATAAAAAACAGGAAAATACTTACATAGGCCTGGTAGTTCCACATCAGCTTTCCTCATCCAACTGTCAATTCTTCTATATGTTGTCATTAATATTCCTTTTGATCTATCTTCAGCGTTTAACACAAAATCAGCCTTCTCTTCAACTTCCTTCCAGAAATCTGGATAGTTTAAAACAAGATAAAGATCTTTGTGGAATTCTTGGAAGAGCCTTCAATGATGTGATGTGAGGACGACGCAGAAGATATATTCTCAAGAATCATATATCTCATTCTAGAATAAGAATATATGTTAATATTGTCCAACTGTTCATTTGCATAATAGACTAATGTCTAAGCATTCTGTTTGAAGAGTAAAATATAATTTAGAGTTGAAAAATGTATATTTTTTCTGGTAAAACATACTCCGATGGATAGTGGGCTACCTAGACCGAAGTCTGTATGCCTCTACGTCATCTTAGCTCATTACCATAGGGAATTTGTTTGGAAAAACTACCACCTAACGGCCTATGTTAGGAGGATTTTGTATCTCGACACGCTCGGCTTTGCCTACCTTCCTTCGGTGGAACATTAAAGACGTATAAAATGTATAACCTTTGGTTTATATAAATTCTACAAAACCGCAGTCACCGTTCGTAGGAGATTAATAGAATCGCCGAATATCGTGGTCCATTTGGATGTGGAAAGCGAAGACTGAAACGCGGCTGATTCCACACTCGCCTTTTAGTAATACGCTAAAAGGTGATACCTATGTACGGTGTGGCCACTGGACATGTGTCGGACCTGGAGGCTGTTGTTGGGTTCTGCACTGCCTGGAGTATAGGACTCCATCTATGCTTCCTTCTTGTGGTGAATCTGTATAAGACCGGTGGTCTTAATAAAGCTTTATGTGTGTGTATGTATAAAATGTATTTTAAGTATCTATAAAATAATAAGGCGCCTCTCCAGTCAAATTAAACGTGAAAACTAGACGCCATATAGACGCCAAAACTAGACAGTAAAAAGATGGCGTCTAGTTTTGACGTTTAATTTAACGGAAGAGGCGCCTTATGTTTTTATAGATCAATTTCCTCCCAGTAAAATTTCCATCTACATGCTAAGTAGTTATGCCTAATCAATAATCATTTGTAGATTTGATACAATAATATAGCATTCATCTTATTCAGTCTTGATATCCTATTTTTATATTAGACAATAAAAAACAAAAAAGGCATATCCTGACTAAGAGCACATGTGCTTTTTTTAGATGGCCGAGTGCCATCTAGTGGAACAGAAATCAACTAAACATTGATTTAGCCTGTTTCCTGATATTTGACCAACCCAATTTCTTGATAAATCAAGAAAAGCCATCCACGAATGCGTTTCGGGCTGTTGGCCCTTTCACATATTAGACAATATATAGATAGTGTATCTATGGCAACAAAGCTCTCGAAGCTTAAAAATAGTGTTTACATTCATAAATTTACATCTCCTTAGTTATCCTAGACACCAAAAATAACAGTGTTCTATTGATGACTTACTATATATATATATTGCCACGTGGAAAATTAAGGAAGACAAAAACTTCAGGAGGAAACAAAATTTATTTCAGGAAAGGACAAACTATGAAAAGTAAACAAAAGATAAGCCAGGAGGGAAATTTACAGAGTAACAAAATATAAGCATGAAAATGACCACTCTGTCAATAAAAAATAATAAAATTAATAAATACTTGGTTACAATATATATAAAAAATAGCTGTTGCAATTGGTAGATAAAACAGATGAAAGTTAACCATTGATGATCATTAGTTTCAATATGATGTCGAGCGAATTTCAAATCAAACTATCTGTGGTAAAGAGACAAAATGACCTGAAACAAAAGAGCAATATAATACATAATCATTTATATCCTATTTTCTCCACTGGATATGCGTCAGACCTGGAGGCTGTTGGGTTCTGTGCTACCTGAAGTATAGGACCTCTATCTATGCTTCTTTCCTATAATGAATCTGTATAAGCTCTTAAAGATTTCTTGAAAAAGCCATGGCCCACCTGTGCTGTGTGAGCAGAAGAGCTTAAATTGACTTGTTCCATATGTAAATACCTGTTTTATTTCCTCTTTTCGCTCTCCACTTCTCCCATCCATATTTCCAATTTTTTTTCTTATTTTTTTATTCTTTCTTATAATCTGTATATATTTACCATATGTATATAATCTTTCTTCATTTTTTATTTCTCACTTTCATAGGTTTCTCCGTCTTGTAAGCCCAAGGAGAATCCTCTGTAAGACCTGTGTGTCTTAATAAAGGCTTTTGTGTGTGTGTGAATCTGTATAAGACCGGTGTTCTTAATAAAGGTGTATGTGTGTTTATCCTATTTTATCTCTTTCTTCCTCTTTGATATAGATATATGCTTCTTTATTTGCATATATAGCGAATGCATTTTTATTTTAAATTTGGACATTTTTTTCTTTTATCGTCTGAATCATTTGATCTTCAAAAGCGAATGAGAGAGAAGACTTGACCGTTCTAGCTTACATTAATTTTAAGAAAAAAGCTTCAAAAATTGAACTACAGTGGACCCTAGGTTTGCGAGCATAGTCCGTTCCAGAGCCATGCTCGTACTCCAAAACGCTCGTAGTGCGAAACTAATTTCTTATTTTTAATAATTGAAACTCAGGCAATTCTTCTTGCTACGAACAATTGCACAGTTTCCCACATTTTACATATTTCCCGAATCTGATCTGAAGGGAGGGATCCCAGTGAATTTTCATCCATCACGATTACGGGCAACCATCACGAGTTGCTCGTAATGCGAAATTTCACTCGTAATCCGAGGTAAATTTTTCAAAAAATTTGCTCGTACTGCGAAAAGCTCGTACTCCAAGGTGCTCGTAAACCGAGGGTCCACTGTATAAATAATAACAATGAAATTTTTATAACAATTACATTTACTGGAAATGTGTTTCTTTTCAATAATTATATTAAATATTATCTCTATAGACCTTACTGCAATGATATAAGTTATTGAATGAGAAAGCTTTGCTTATCAATGGTGAATCTTCTTAGCGTTTTTTTCCAAACTTATGAGCCAAGCCTTCTCATTCAATAACTTTTATCATTGCAGTCAAGTATGTAGATATAATAGTTGATGTAATTATTGAAAATAAACACATTTCCAGTAAATTTAATTATTACAAATTATATTGATAAAAGGGAATTGAATTTATAAATAACTAGCGGATGTACCCGGCTTCGCCCGGGTTTTACCCGAGTAAAGGTTTGTCTAACGAACATTTGTTAAAATAATTCTCTATAAACTTATAAAAAAATAATAGATATATTTTGATAGTTTGAAACTCGTAAATTTGAATCTTTCGATAAAGTGAACATTTTTTCCCGGTCCCTTGAAAAATACTCGATAAGTTGAATAAAATGAATATTAATTGGTTCCCTCGGTAATTGGAAGTTAAAGGAATAGTATCTTGCCTTGGAATTGTATCATTATTCTTGTCTCAAATAAATTGCCGTGTCATCCTGAATTTTGTCTTTCCTAATTTTCTACATTAGAAAATCATCATTTTATCTATTCTCCCAATATATATGTTGTAGATAAATGATAAAACTAACTTTGACTTGTGCGCAATTAATAGGTAGAAAATCTTACTTTTGATAAATAATCTTTAAGATAATGAACTTAGTGATAATAAAACTTATAGATAAAAAAACTTGTTATCATCGTCGCAATGGGGGCGCTGCTTGCGAGTTAAATATACAAATCTGCAAATAACTCTAAGGATATTCAAGAAAATATTTTTCAAAAACCTTCCCGGGGATATACCTAATAATATCCCAACATTTCACGGCGATTGGATGTATGGTTTTTGAATCTATAGAGTACAAACTTACAGACAGACAGACATTCAATTTTATATATATATAGATAACAACAAAATGTTTAACCTAAATACAAAAGTAGTATTCTAACAAAGCATACATTGCACACAACACAAATAAGATTACTCACCTAGAACTTGTGTTTCAGAAAAAATTCCCGAAGAATGTCTGATAAGGTTATCATTCCAGAATATGCATTTACAAGTTGATCT
Organism: Cordylochernes scorpioides; assembly: GCA_030710605.1. Taxonomy (NCBI): domain Eukaryota; kingdom Metazoa; phylum Arthropoda; class Arachnida; order Pseudoscorpiones; family Chernetidae; genus Cordylochernes; species Cordylochernes scorpioides. The sequence goes on from CP092880.1 coordinate 24,160,713, forward strand.
GTATTGTAAAAGCATGTCTGGAATGGCATCCCTTCAGGAAATCTCCATTTTTATCTCTTTTTCTATCTCCTTGGTTCCTACACACACAAACAAAACTCTTTATTAAGAAAAAGGCATCTTCTTATCGTGCAACTGAAAGTAGCTGATGACTTGCGCCATCTATCGGAATAAATATCAACTATTATTGTTGATTTTTAATTATTCCAGAATTGGCCAAATACCCATTCTTGATTAATCAAGAAAAGCTAACCACAGACGGGTTTCGGGCTGTTGGCCCTCATCAGCGTGGTGTAAGCTGTACCTCAACGACCATAAAACTGGTCATTCAGGCATCCTGAAAAATCATGAAACGGGTAGTTAAGGCCAGAATTACGTGAGAACGCTACGCTTGTTGTTGTCGTGTCCAATGAAGATCCTCAGATGTCCCCATACATCTCTATCACAGCAGTCGCCATGTCCACTATCTTGGGTGTGTAGACTCAGGTAACGTTTTTATTCCTTATTTATAATAAAATTAAAAATTAATGAAGCTTCCAGTTCTAAGTTTTTGTGCACAACTTTTATTTTCAAGATTTCGGACTTGTCAGTCCTTTAAGAGTAGTATTAACAAATTAATGATAAATACTATTTTTATACTGTAATATACCTTATAATAATTTTATAATATACTCTGTTTAATCAATTTATTTTTGATTGTTTGGATTTGGCAGCACTGTAATTATTGTTGTTGTTATGAATATATTTAAAAGTGTATATATAGCATTAAAAGATATATAATTAAAATTTGTTTCTTAATTTGGTAAAGCATATTTAATTATTTAATCGAAGGAACACCACATATACAAATTATTATTTACATATTTTAAATACTTATGACATTGTGAGAAATATATTATAGGTATTTTAAAATAGGTAAATAACAATTTATATATAAATAGTATTTATCATTAATTTGTTAACGTAATACTCCTGTTGTAGGACTGATAAGTCCAAAAGTTTGAAAATAAAAGGTTCACACAAGAAACTTAGCCCTGGAAGCTTTATTTTTATTAAATTTTAAAAGTGTAGAACGACATTTGAAAATTATCCCGCATGTGTTTCCTTTGAACAAAAAATCGAAATTTATTTCAAATAAATTTTGATTTTTCGTTCAAATAAAACACATGCGGGATAATTTTCAAATGTCGTTCTACAATCATAAGCCGCATTATATTGTTTTATTATACATTTTTAAAGCGTTATCAATAAAATATTTAAAAAAAATTATAATCAGGAAGAATATCAAGATGAGGTTCTTAAAAACAGACAAATTATTTTTATACATGTTAAAAGAAAATCAAAATGGATATCGTTATATTAAAGAAATATAATAGTAAATTTTATTAATTACTTTATAAAGAAACAATATAAAAAGATAATTCTATAAAAAGCCAAAATGTCTCAAAACATATTTATTCACTTCATAAAAAAATACAACCTATAAAATAACTCTAAATAAAAAATAATTGTAGAAAGGGAGAAATATTGTCACGAAATTGGTTTATGTAAATCAAATGTTAGTAAATATGTAAATATGTTTATGTTTAATGTTATATAAGGAAGGTATGTAAATTTTGTAACTGATATTTAATTTTCTTGTTTCTAGTTTTGTTGTGAGGGAAACATCACTCACAAGGTTTATCATTTGATCAATAAAACTCTAAATTGATATCGCGACAATATAATAATGCTATTTTTCTCTATTCAAAAAGTATAATAAGACGAATTTTAAAAGCAGGGTCCTTAGTCAAAAATAAATTATAGAAAATTCAATGACTATTGAAAAATGAAAAATACGGAGTTTTTGAGAAACAAAATGACAAAAAGTGTCTATCACATCTCAGGAAGACAAAAAAAAAAAAAGCAATCGTGTATAATAAAAAAAAACCTCAGTAGCAAATAATATTGAAGAGGCGTGAAGAAGACAAAGTTTTAGAAAAACAAAGAAAGAAAAACGATGAGATTTCCACACATCCCTGGGGAAAAACAACAAACAGTTTGCCACAATGGCTTCGTAAGAGGGCTGGAATTAGCAAGCTCCTTTATTAGCAAGTGTTGGGGATGAGCCAGTAGAGGTTACGTCTTGTAAGCTTCCTTACAAACAAAGACTAGATAGATATGGTACAAGTCGCACCACTTCCCCAGTGTTTAGACAATTACGTTTATAAAAACAGCCTGTCTCAATAGATTGACGGCTGCAAGTTGAAGATGGAAAATTGCTTGGGATATGGAAACTCTTTTGCGAATAAAATGGATACCATAGAAAATTGGGATTAAGGCAGAGTTAAATATCATAGCATATGCTATTTTAGGACATGCAACAACTGTCCTGGTGTGGAACTAACACCTACTCACATATTCTCATGCCCAGCAATGGCCGCAGCCTTGCAGAAAATTGACATAGACCCAGAGCAGCAGCTTTACACACCCAAGATAGAGGACATTGCTGCTGCTGTGATAGAGATGTATGGAAACATCTGAGGCTCTTCATTGGACACGGCAACAACAACAACAACAATATTATCAAATTGTGTGTGTATATATATATCACCCTATTTTATAATCTATTTTATATATTTTTCTATAGTAGTATATATACATAGTCTGATGTGAACGCCCGAGCTTGGCAAACGCTAATAACATTTATTTTTGTAAAAATATCATTCTGTTGTCATATTTATTACAAGGTTACCCCAAAAGTTCATAAACACTTGCTAAAACTTGAAATACCAATATTATTCGCTGTTATGTATAATATCTTTGTATTATGTATAAAGTAATTGTATTATCAAAATTCGAAACTATTTTAAAGGCGTAAGATTCTTTTTGAAATTAAACATTTAATTAATTACATAAAATATAATATAAATAAAATAAATGTTGATATAATACTTATAGAGACACGCCTTGGCAGATGCCAGGACTGTAGATATATTTACAGTACAGTATAAGACAGCTAACTATCCACCATGATTATCGTGGCAACGTACATTTAGAAAGCATTAATTAATAATTGTATTATGTATTATTATGTATTCGCCTCGTAATAATATTATTCGCTAAGTAATAAGAAAAACTCGAACTTTTGGGATAACCTTATATTTGCCTGTTGAAAAGGAAAATTTTATGGAAAGCTTGCAACACCCAAAGATAATTAAAGAAATTCTTTGTCCAAAATCTAGTTTTCTTATTTAAATTATTTCTAGGTAACTATGGCTGGTATAATGTGGTGTGTGTAATGAATTTCTTTAATGACTTTCCTGATTTGTGTACGTCTAACCTCATCAGGGAGTGCAAGTAACCAAACGGATGGTACTTTGTAAGTAGACAATTTTGACAATTCAATACACCCATATCTCGCTTTGCGTCGGGGTTACGTTCCAAAAAAACACGACGCAAATTGAAACGACGCAAAGTGAAAATAAAATTTTGATGGCATGGCGCAATCAAAAACAAAGGTATTGCCATATTTTAGAAAAAAAAAATAATAAAATAAAAATAAAGACCCGAATCCAAAACAACGCAACTTCGAAAATCTAACGACGCACAGTGAAAATCAGTAAAAATTAAGCAGCGACGCAACTTCGAAAAAAAAAAAACGCAAAACGAAACGACGCAAAGCGAGGTATTGGTGTAAATTATATTGCCACTCTTAGTTAATTGTTACAAAAATCAAAGATAAAGTAAACAAAGATAAATGTGATTATTTACCATTTGGTGATAAAATATAAAAAGCTGTTCTCAGGAAGGGTTCCATCTTGTCCTCCTCCAGACCAGGACTCTCAGTTCAATGTTGAGATGAAACTTATAGAAACATGTCTTGGCAGATGCCAGGACTGTAGATACATTTACAGTACAGTACAAGACAACTAACTATCCACCATGATTTTTTTTATTTTATTTTTCAATTTAAAGCGCTATGTCCCCCTAGGGACACTTGCGCTGTCATACATATATGTCTTTACATTTGTCTATATATATATATACAATAATTTTAGGCCGTGAATAGAATAGTCATATGATATTAACAATGAGAAAAGACCTGTGTACAAAATAAAGAAGTGTCTGGCAATATGTACAATAAGCATAATATAAATGATCAATTTCTTAAAAGATATTTGTTGTACTATCCACCATGATTATCATTGCAACGTACATTTAGAAAGCATTAAATGAAGGCCCAAGGTCACCTTGTGGTTGTAGAAGCTATTGGGAGACAACGCCCATGGGGAAACAAAAAAGTAAAATAAGAGAAGAAAAAAAAAAAGCTCGCAGGACCCCCGAAGGCTCCTGGGCGGGACTCACTCTCCGCGAGCGGTCTATTCCTGGACCTCGACTGAAATAAATTCCGCTGATGGACTTCCAGATAGTCTTTCTCTTTGTCTTCGGTACACAGTGGGAACACGGGGGTTAGAAGGTCTAGCCGGCCATCAAAGACTGCATCGAGCATTTCTATAACTACCATGGAATCTTTCTAGAAGCTGGAAAACGTTCTTGGCCTACCACGTATGTAACGTCCTTATGTTTATTTGACGTTAACCAGCAAGAAGTAATTGGGAAGTTTTATCGTGGTACTCCTGTAGAAGGACTGACAAGTCCGAAAGCTTGAAAATAAAAAAAAAAATTGAACAAGAAACTTAACCCTGGAAGCTTTATTTACTTTATAAAAGTATTTATATATTTGTTGAGGCAGACAATCAACGTATGTTTATAGTTTGATATATATTACCACAAGTCAAACTGCAACTCCACAGAGTACCATCAGTAATAATAATATGTTCACTGATAAATGATAATTTAACAATATACAAGAAGAATATGCTGTAGACGTACCATCTGCCGTTACAACGTACTCTTCCTTCTTAGACATACTCTGTTTGTTGCATTAAACTAGATTATAGAACGACATTGACAATTTTACCGCAAAATTTTTCTTTTGAACGAAAAATCGTAATTTATTTTAAGGAGAAATAACGATTATTTCTACCCTTAAGGATGAAGTATGAAAGGATGAATTGTGAAGTGTCATGATAAACGGAAAAATAAAGTGTCCAGGGATGGGAACTCACAGTGTTCCGCTTACCGTTAGATGCCATGTCCACTAGGTTACCCTGGACATATTTTTCCGTTCGTAAATATTATATAAAGTTAATTTATAATCCAATATAATGCGGCTTATGTTTGTAGAACGACGAATTGTGGAGCCCAAATATGGGTCAAATTTCTATCATGTTAACGAAGAAAATAATCCTAACACAAAAATCAAATTATCAAAAAATAAATTTAAAAACTCCTACACAATTTATAATAAATGTTGACAAATATAAGGTTATCTCAAAATTATATTGTATTATAAACTAGATTATATCTTTTCTAGAATTTACGATGTATCTTTCTAGCCTTATCGTTACATCTTTTCCAACCTTTCTATTTTTAATAGAACTGAATTATCCTTTATTAATAGAATGCCGAATCTTTTACAGCTACAGAAGTAATCCTTTTTATCCCATCGAAGAAATGTGTGGATTTATATATAACTAAGACACTTTATGTAAAATTCAATAATTTTTGTAAATTCATTTTATATTTTCTTTTCTGTTTGAGAAAACCATCCTTTCAGTTTTAAGTTTGTTTTTAGTTCTGTTATTGAATTGTATATAAAATGAATTGTATATAAGCTGCTAAAATGTATTTAGGCGCAAGTATCCCAAGTTGGGATATCGCGTCCGATGTGTCAAACAAAAAAAAAATCCTGAACGCATTTTTTTTTATAGGGAGTGAAGCTTATCTAACATGAAGTTTTTATAGCTACCAGTAAAGGCTTACTAGATCGATTGAAGTGTATTTTTAGATTCAATAAAGAATCTCTAGACGTACCGATTCTATAGAATATCTGAAGTTTTTCTTGAAGTACCGGGAGGGTTGTTTAGATATGTAAAAGGGATCATTTCTAAAGGTCCAGTGAAGTTTTTCCAGGACATGGTTTTGCTTAGGGATATTTAACCAGGGTTTGTTTTGAAAACAAAGATGATTACTGCTAGTAGCAATAAGAGAGATGGGCTAAATGACAATCCTCGTATTAACGTATATTCAGCAGGAAAACATCCTCCGCTCAAGTGTGCAAGGTTTTCCAGTGGAGCCCAAACATGGGTCAAATTTCTACCATGTAAACGAAGAAAATAATCCTAACACAATTCATAATAAATGTTGAAAAATATAAGGTTGTCCCAAAATATCGTAAACATATTATGATTTATATTTTGCATCAACGAACTTTTGGGACCGCCTTGTAATTCTGAAACTTGGCCCACCTACTGATTGGCCACCCTTGATATAGAACATCAGATATTAAATCATTCTTCTATAAGAATTCTGTTATAATTTTACCAAGGTTACTAATATTACTAAGGTTGTCCCAAAAGTTCGTAAACACTTGCAAACACTAGGTACAGAATTCTTATAGAAGAATGATTTAATCTCTGATGTTCTATATCAAGGGTGGCCAATCAGTAGGTGGGCCAAGTTTCAGAATATCAAGGTTGTCCCAAAAGCTCATAAACATTTGCAAAATATAAATCATAATATGTTTACGAAATTTTGGGACAACCTTATGTATTATTCCTAGTATGTGTACACATGTGGTATAGGCCATGATAATCATGGTAGGTAGCACTTGGCGACTTTTGAACTTACAAATGTGCCATAGACCCGTTTGATTACTTGCACTTACTAGTAGGGATGGAATTTCACAAGAATTTGGAACCATTGGAGCAATTTTTTATTCAGAAAAAAAAGTGTCCAATGCGGAATTCGAACCTGGGTCGTGGCGGATCGACGGTTTAAAACGGTCGTCTACCTACTTCCCAATATCATTTTATAAATACCAAACTCTAAAAGAGTTGAAGCGCTATTTTGATGTGAAGATTTTAAATATTCTTCTATACACTCTCTCTCACTCCATAAGTCATTACTATAAGGTTTTCCCAAAAGTTCGTGTTTTTCTTATTATTTTGCGAATAATATTATTACGGCGAATACATTGTAAATTGTAGTAATGCGACAACAAAATGTTATCATTGACCTGTAAACATAGCAGAAGATATTCCAATACCAAAAGATTCCTGAGAATTAAGAGATTATCAATCATATTTTTAGATACTAGAGTAAAACTCTAAAGATGAGTATATTTTATTTAAACGTTTTTTAAGCTTTTGGGATAACCATGATAATACTTTAGTTCCCCAGCAAGCCCTTTCTTGTTTCTCTCCCCTTTGACACATTGTAAATAACATTGCTGATTATTGTAACTATTGTATATACCCTCTTCTACTTGGAGAAGTTGTATAAGACCAAAGGGTCATAACAGGGACTTTTGTTGTTGTTATTACTGTTATTCTTGCATGTACCCTACATTTCTGTGCTTGTAGAATTCGTATAAGACTAAATACATAATACAATTACTTTATACATAATACAAAGACATTATACATAATGGCGAATAATATTGGTATTTCAATTTTTTGCAAGTGTTTACGAACTTTTAGGACAACCTTGTATATTCTAACCGGATAGAGGTTTAAAAAAAAAAAAAAGAAAAAAGTAGTAATGCGACATATCACCATATGAAAAAAAAAAATATTTTTTTTGGACTTATCATCCCTTTGATGGGAGTATTATATTAATGAGAAATAAGAATTTATAAAAGAAACTTAGCTCATATTAAAGTAGGTTTATTAACCAATATTCAATATAGTTCATCTAAAATACCCAATACAAGAGTCTAGCATCAGTATCATTATAAAAGGATAATCGAAAAAATTCAATATAACAGAGGTATGGTAGATTAAACTAGTGAAACCGCTGGGAGGATTCACTACTGATGAGCCAGGCCTTCCCATTAATTTTTCCATTGCAGTAAGGACAGTATAAATTGTTTTATTTTTAAAAGAATCATACGCGTTTATAATGGTTTCAAATTTTCATAATAGTTAAACTCTGTTTAGCGAAACTTCGGTGTGAATGAGAAACCAGAAATTTGAATACCTCAACTCAACATCGTCTGTTATCATTGACCTGTAAACATAGCAGAAGATATTCCAATACCAAAAGATTCCTGACGGCCGCCCTTCAAGAGATTATCAATCATATTTTTAGATAATAAAGTAAACATGTAAGGATGAGTATCTTTTATTAAACGTTTTTCAAGCTTTTGGGATAACCATTATAATACTCTAGTTCCCCAGTAAGCCCTTCTCCCCCCCCCCCTTGACACATTGTAAATAACATTGCTGATTATTGTAACTATTGTATATACCCTCTTCTACTTGGAGAAGTTGTATAAGACCAAAATGTCATAAAGGGACTTTTGTTGTTGTTATTACTGTTATTCCTGTATGTACCCTACATTTCTGTGCTTGGAGAATCCGTATAAGACTAAAATGTCATAAAGCTTTTTGTTGTTGTTTTTAGGATAACGCCCTCCTACATGAAAAATTGATACAAAATGAAACTTAACTATGCTATAGCAAGTTATATGTACATTTTAAAATTTACATAATATCAGTTTTTAACCTATTTTAGAATTTTAATGTTAATTTTATAATGTACTTATAACTTGCCATAGTATAGTTAAATTTCATTTTGTATCAATTTTTCCTGTAGATCGGGCGTTATCCAGAAAGCTCGAAAAACGTTTAATTAAAGATACTCATTCTTAGACATTTACTTTATTATCTTAAATTGCTAGCAAAGGATTATATTGAAAATTATCAATCTTAGTCCAGCATGCCTAGAAAATCTCACAAGAAATGACATGGCGTGACCTCAGTAATTGGACTTCCACTGACATTGTAGATAAAACCATCTCTTCTTCTTTCTTATCTCCACTCCATCATATTAGGGTATCAAGCTTGTAAAGCTTGTTGATGGTGTCTGCTGGGGAAGAGTTGAGTTTGACAACCATCATGACTGGATGAAGTAGAATGCGTCTGCCTTTATCATTAAGACTGGGAGCACTACTCAGTGGCAGGCCGACTTAGCTCCAAAAGAAATGGCCGCGTCTGAAATGAGGAACAGACACTATGTACAGCCGCTCCTAACATGGAGTACAAACGCTACTCATCCTGTATCCCTGGATTAGGAGCCCTTACAGGGTACTATCAGCCAGGCCAGCTGAGCACAGGTTTTTTAGTGAGCTTGTTACTGCTCCCCTCCTCTTTTTTCATCCGGGCTTGGAATCGGCAAAGGAGGAGTTAAATGAAGACTTAGATGTGTGTATGTCAGATATACATTTCGGGTAGTTGGTGATTTCTGTACTTGGCTCCAGGAACCTACTGGGTTAACTAAATAAAAAACAGCTCACAGTTCGTCTAAATCAACTACATTCAAATACCCCAGCCTTTTTACGTTATCTTGAAGATAGAGGCTGTCTGGCCGGCATTCATATTTCTTAAAAAATAGACATTTCATCCAGTTAACATTTTATTTTCTTAACGTTTCAACAAAAGTCTTTTGTCTTCGTCAGGAGAAATATAAATAGAGCTTTTAGGAAGGCGTTAAAATTAGTCTTGTTACGTTATACAAACTTCTGGTTTCTGCTTCACAGCGAGAGTTCTCTAAACAGAACTTAACTGTTTTGAATATTGGCTATTAAACCTAATTTAAAACCTGTGCAATAAATTGATAAAGAGGGAGCAATCTCTCGAAATATTTTGAGAAAAAATGTTTTTTTTTTCTTCACAGATCCAGGTATACCCTTTTATATGAACTTATTTGATGGATCGCCTTTTTGACTCAACCTAATTTAAAATGATAAAATAAAAATTGCTTCCAGGGCTAAGTTTCTTGTATGACCTTTTACGTTAGTACACCATTATGTTAGTTTAACATCGGAGCCGCTTAACAACCTTGATTCTGTCTCCATCGACGCATGTCTGTATAAGCTTACCATAAAACCTACACAACGCGTTTAATTTGTTAGTACATATCCTGACCGCGCTCACATGAGCTTTTTTAGATGACAGAGCGCCATCTAGTGAAACAGAAATCAACTAAACGTTTGAATTGTTGAATATTGAATTATTTTATATCATGTTTTCTCCTGAAGAAGGGCTTTCATGCCCGAAATTTAGAGATTTAGATAAAAATGTTAAAAAAGAACTGGAATCCTGATGTTTTCAACTTGATGAATCCGTTGCATAATTTTAACCCTCTGATAAGCGACCGTAATAGGCTCTCAAGAGAGTTCATAAAATATCAATAAAGATTAAACTAAATAGAACACATTGAAGTAATTCATTCAACAATGACATTGAATGAGACATCATTCGCACTACTTGAACAGCGATTAGAAATACAGAAGGGAATTGAATATCAGTGCTAACTTGTTTCGAAATGACACATAAAAAGCAGTACTTTTCAAAATTCTCAAATATAATTTGAAATTTCACCCTTTTTACATATATAAAATATGATTACACCTTTCCCCCGATTTACACGGTAGATACGTTCCTGAGAAAAACGTGTAAATCGGGGAATAGGTGTACACAGAAATAAAAATAAAATGCATTGACAGGTTAAAATATGTAGTCAGAACATAAGCTCGGGATTCCTCGTGAGATGTGTACACAGCGCATGTGTTCAATCACAGTAGCATTTAGTATAGTGCGATAAAAAAAAACTTATTTGGAAAATCGTGTAAAAGCGAAAACGTGTAAAAAAAGTACCGTGTAAATCGGGGGATAGGTGTATAAAGTTGAATGCTAAAGTCGGGAGTGTTACAAAGAGATGGATAATTGGTGTCCAGAAAATTGAGTCGGTTAAGAGATAAAAGAGCACTATGATCAAATTGAGAGATAAGTTGGTAGAAAAATAAATATTTTAGGTTGAGATGGTAAATATCTATTTGCGACTGTTGTTACATTCTTCAATGTAATATTTTCTTGAGTTGTAATAGTCTGTTGTTTTATGAATGTCTACAAAAAGGAGTACTGTTTACCTTTTAATATAGATGTTTTAAGGTGAAAAAATATATATATATGGCGCAAGCCATCAGCAACTTTCAGTTGCACAATAAGGAGATGCATTTTTCTTAATTTATCTAACTTATCCCAGTAAAATTTCACATTTGTAATATTTTTTCACATTGATTTGCGTTCTCACGCACTTCTGCCCATAACTACTCGTTTCATGATTTTTTTAGGATGCCTGAATGACCAGTTTTCTGGTCGTTGAGGTACAGCTTGCACCACGCTGACAAGGTTCACCAACTCGAAACATGTACGTGGTTCGCTTTTCTTGATTTATCAGGAAAATGAGTTGGCCAAATATTATGGAATAACCTAATTTAACGTTTAGTTGATTTTTATCTCACTAGATGGCGCTCGGTCTTCTACAATGCCGGTGTAAGCTGTCAAAGTCTTCTAATTGTAAAATTGTAGGCTTGGTAGGTACTAAAAGGAAAATATGACGCCGCAAATTATTCTATTCATACAAGAAACGGGAGCTTTCGCTTATGCCATTCATCAGTTAAACTTCAAACTCGACTTTATTTTAAAGCGTCTAAAGACGCTTCTCAGTTTGCCTAAGCTGGTATTGTGGCTTTGTCACCGACCCGAGGCCGCTAGTTTACGGCGACAGTCAATAGATGACGTCTAGTTTTGACGTCTATTTTACTAGAGAGGTGACCTTTGTTTATATAGTTCGTTTTTATTTTAAGTTAAAAGAAGAATGCACCAGATAGGATGGTTACAAGGAAGCTTCTTTTGATCGTTCAACTACACATTGCTTATGTTTTGCGTGCACATTATCTTCAACTTGTATAATCACATAAAAACCTTTATGGGATCAAGCCCCATACAGGATTCTCCCAGTATAGCAATGGTTTTAATTGAACACAAGTAATATATACAATTCAGTATTAACATGAGCCTAAAAAAAGGAACACTATTTACAGATGTTTCTCATCCTTCTCAACTTCTCACAAAACTTGTATAATCCTGATTTATAAACTTTGATGATTGGTAAGAGAGGTGGATTTTAAATGTATCAATTGTAGATATCAATGGGGCACATACAACAACACAAACACAGAAAACAGAAGTCTCAAGATATCGTTCAACCAGCACGTATCTTCCACCATGCACGTATATTTTTTCAGAAACATGTTCTACACATATTGTAATGCATTTCTCTCCATATGATAAGTATTTAAAATATGTAAATAATAATTTATATAAAAATAGTATATATCATTAATTTGTTCTTTATATTAAAGATACTTAGTCCAGTAAATCTACCTCGACGTTTCGATAAAAATCTTTTGTCCTTGTCAGGAGCGAACAAAAATTAAAACATTTGACAAAGCGTTAAAAATTATTCTAAGAATACCTCCATTAATTTATTAACGTGATACTACTGTTGAAGGACTGATAAGTCCAAAATCTTGAAAATAAAAGGCTCGCACAAGAAACTTAGCCCTGGAAGTTTTATTTTATTATAAAAAAACATAATAAATTTGAGAGTTGTTTATAGATTCATCAATTCCTTCTGGGATCTCTTATAGCTTTCTAGACAAATTCCTACACCAATTCAGACAATCCCCGTAGCGAAGATAGACATACCACCAATGTATAAACACTATAGAGACATGACCGTCCAGTAGATGAATGGATATAGCTCAAAGATAAAGAAAAAATGATTATAATTTGTTAAAAGAAGTTATAATAAAATTTTAAAGAAATTAACAAGAAAAACGGATAATTATAATAATAGTTTGAGTCAAAAGGCGATCCATTAATTAAGATTATATAAAAGGGCGTACCTGGATCTGTAAAGAAAAAAAAAACATTTTTTTTCTTTACAGATCCAGGTACGCCCTCTTTTATATAATAATAATAATAGTTTTTTTAAAAAGAGTTGTTGTAGTTTCTTATCCCCTTGTGTAAAGATTACACGAATTCCATGAGTTCAAACTCCTCGAGCTGTTTTATGATGAGCAGCGGCCTCTCTCAAAGGTCCTTTTAAAAAGAGTAATTGAATAAACCCAGTATAAGTCAATATATTATGTTATATTAGAAATTATTGATATTGAAAAAGATTATTAGTATGATGATTTGATATAGAGAATTATTGATCATTGAGAATAGTATCATTATGATATTGTTTACAAGTCGTGTGAACAGAATAATATAAATAGTTTTGTATCACAATTTGATTTAATTTGTGCTAATGAATTTAAGGAGAAATACCTGATTTGAGGCGTAAAGAAGAAAACAAAATATTAAATACATATTTACATATGTAAAGAATATTTGAGCCGGCCAACGGGAAACAACAACAATAGGTTTATATAGGGAAAGCCGAGACATCTGGCGGTCGAATTAACAGAGTAGTTTTTTATATATAATATAAAATGATAACGTGTATCAATATTGAGTGAAAATATCAGGTCTCCAGGGAAAATTGTCTTTTCATCCATTTTGTTAATTACATTCAAGTAATAATTAATATGATTTGGTCATAGATTCATGGTGTTTGAAGTTTATATATTAAGTTTGCAATTATTTTTATTTTTTAATTGATATAAACATTTTTATGGCAGACATATTCAATTTTTATCATCATCATTTTTATGTTATTGTTTTTTTATTAGTCAGAGTTATCAAATCATTTGCAATTGTAGTTTCTCTTTTGTTTTGTTGTGTTCCTTTTTAAGCAATAAAATATATAGAACTAAGTTGTAATATTCAATTCAAGCATATGGAACCAACATCGATTCATTTTTAAAACAAAGCAAAAAATCATAATTTTTTACAACTTTCACTTTTTCATACATATTCACAATTTATCACAGTTCATGGAAATTTCAGGTTTTTTCTTAAGAAAATTCAGGCTGTGCAAGATTCGACATGTTTCTGTGGATTGGGGGAACAAACTTCAATACATCTCTTGCTAAAGTGCCCTGTCTTTCAAGATTACAGAGTCAACAACGGTTTAATAGCTTTAGGCCCTAGTGATTTAATTTCAAGTAAGGACACATATATAAAATTTAATTTCCTTCGTAAATATATTTTGGATTTCATTAAGAAAAATGCTCTTTGATGTAACGATCTCAAGGAAATATTGGACATATTATATGGCTGTAAACAATATATAGGTGTATGCGTGTATATGTGTGTATATATGTATATATTTTAAATTTAATGATGTAACTGTAAATAAAATTCAAAGAATATCTCTATATGTAAATAATATTTATGAATCTTTCTAAGTTACTTTCTGTGTATCTTTCCATGTCGAATATTTTCTTTGTTATATTTGTTTGTACATTTAGCGCAAGTGTCCCTAGGGGGACATAGCGTTTTGAATTGAAATAAATAAATGGTTAACTTGAGTTGAAAATTCAATAAAATAATACCTTGTTATAATATTGAGTAAAATATCAACCCTCCAGGGAAAGGTTTCTTTTAATCCATTTTGTTAGCTGCAATGCTTTTTTTGTGAATCTGATTCAAGTAATAATTGATTTAGCGATAGATTCAGGAAAATATACTTTTTCATGGAATCCTGATATTTGTATTCAAACCCAATATAAAATAACCCATACAATATCTATACCGGTGTCAGGATATATCAAGTTGCCGCTGGAAGAAGGTACTACTAATATAAAGACTTAACGAATTTTATCTAGCACAGAGATTTATTTATTCCTCTTATGGCCAAGGAAAAGTTCTGATATCTAAAGTAATAGATGGATATTTACTGGGTGAGAAATATATTTTTTAAAAAAGAAAGAAAGACATATCTTCCGCTATATATATTTTTTTATTATCCCTATTACACGTGGTACAGGCCATGATAATTATGGTGAGTAGAAGTTGGCGATTGCTTTAACTGTAAGTGCACCACATATCTACATATGTGAAAAGCAGTCGAATTTTGCACTTACAAATATGCCAGATCCTCGTTTGATTACTTGCACTCGCTGGTGAGGGTTGGATTTTAATTACACTACCATCTACAATCCGAAAGTCAAACAAATGCCACATTTTGGTCTCTAGAGATGAGTTTAGTGTATTCTGAAGTGTTCTGACAACAGGTGTTTCTGTAGATGAGTTTATTTGCATCTTATTATTGCATTCTCAGGATTTCGGGCATTTTCCGCCCTTCTACAGGAGAACAAAATGAACAATAATGAACACCGTTAAATACTAACTCAACTGTCATGGTTGTATGACCTGCAGAACTTGGCCTTATCCATGAAAGAAAATTTGGCGTCTCAAAAATTGCATCCAAATGTTTATTCACAGCCAAATTCTATTGTACAAACTAGCTTTAGAAATTTCCTACTCTTCTCTTCTACTCTTCGGACCTGATTAGAAAAATATTAGATCTGAAAAAGAGTCGCAAGGCTTGATGCATCCCCCAGTTTCTGCAATAATGATACTAACTGTAAAGGTTTAATCGTTATATTTCTAAATATGTACAATTTGACTCACTTCCAGCAATAAAGAACCTATTCAAGTATAGATCAACCTGGCGACAAATGCTTACCTGGATAGCCACCACAACATAAAACCATTGTCTGAAGACCAACTGAGAAATTCTTTCAGAAGTATTCACAATCAGAAGGCGATGGCCATATTTATCTATGATTTTTTTTAAATTATAAAATATTATATAAAATGTTTATTTAATTCTGTTTAATATTGTACAAACTAGATGGCTTTAGAGATTTCGACTATTCTCTTCGGACCTGATTAGAAAAATATTAGAAAGAGTCGCAAGGCTTGAATCATCACCAGTTTCTGCAATAATGATACTAACTGTAGAAGTATAATCGTTATATTTCTAAATATGAACAATTTGACTCAATTCCAGCAATAAAGAACCTATTCAAGTATAGATAAACCTGGCCACAAATGCTTATACCTGGATGGCCACCACAACAAAGAACCATTATCTGAAGACCAACTGAACAATTCTGTCAGCAGTATTCACAATCAGAAGACGATGGCCATATTTATCTATGGTTTTCTTTTTTAAATTATAAAATATTATATAAAATGATTCTTTAATTCTGTATAATATTGTACAAACTAGATGGCTTTAGAGATTTCCGACTATTCTCTTCGGACCTGATTAGAAAAATATAAGAAAGAGTCGCAAGGCTTGAATCATCACCAGTTTCTGCAATAATGATACTAACTGTAAAAGTTTAATCGTTAGTTTAATAAATATGTTGATTTTGACTCAATTCCAGCAATAAAGAACCTATTCAAGAGAGTATAAATCAACCTGGAGACAAATGCTTAGTTAAGATGGCTACCATAACAAAGAACCATTATCTGAAGACTAACTCGGAAATTCTTTCAGAAGTATTCACAATCAGAAGACGATGGCCATATTTATCTATGATTTTCTTTTTTAAATTATAAAATATTATATAAAATGTTTCTTTAAATCTCTAAATACTCTCTAATCTCTAAGAGCTTTATGTTCTACTAAGTGAAAGTATTCCTTGTGATACATAGCGCTTTGAATTTGAAATAAATAAAGAAGAATAATGTTAGCTACATGAAAACCTCAGATATAGCTTAAAAATGGCTTGATGCGAGTTTTATTCTATATTTTAGAAGTCATAAAAGCCATTATGTCATTATACAATAGAATTACGGTTATTAAAATATCTTATAAATCTAATACGCTTTTATTAATATGAAAATTTGGCCATTACATATATAGAAAACCTTGAGTAAACAACGATTTTTTGATTAAAAAATAAACGTTCTCTCTCCCCTGATTTATAATATGATCAAATTAATCAGGAAAAAGGGAACGTTTTTTTTTATTTTAAATGATGAAAATCATGCTGTTAATTTTCGATTGAAGAGTTGGACCATTTCGATATAAAATATATTTATTGGCTTATATACTTAGCACAACATTATAAAAGTAAGAAATGATTAAATGCAAAAGATTATATATCTAAATACAAAAGGTTATTTAAAAATTAAAGACCATCCTTTGTTCTTCATGTCAAAACATTCTTCTTTATTCTTCATGATTTTTATTGATGTCCTTTTTTTTCACAGACATTATACCTTCATATCACACCGGAAAACAGAGTATCATCAGATGTTGATAAATAAGTCATTATAACTAGTGAAATGGAGACCATTTAAAATTCTACAAATTAAGCAAAGAGAACTTCATCTCACCATCTGTAAGAATAAAAGATCCTGTAAAGAACCATTTTTCAGTAAAACTGATAAAATAAACACAACTAAAGCTGTTGAGAATAAGAACCCAAGGTTGTTTAGCACAAGAAACTTTATTTATTCAGCTCTATTTATTTTATTAAATTAACGACTTTGTTATATCTTAATAAAAGCGAATTATAAATCAAATTAATATGCCATTTTGTGATATTAAAATCGAATTTATTTTGTAAATATCAATAAATATATATTTTATGAAGTAAATATATTTTTATGTGTGTGTGGAATTTTGTAAATTAAGAACAGGAAAATAATACACTGGTAATTTGAACGAAATGTAAATGTGAAAGTAAATAATTGAGCCTTATATATGGCCGATATAGAATTGCATATATAGAAAAATGTTGAGCGCCATATATAAATATAATTTCATAAAAGTGGTGTTAATATCATTAGAAACTTCTGATAGACAAAACTCCTTCAAAATCAATGAATATTCTCAAATAATTCTCATATTATACGGCTAGAAATTCTGATTGAATATGCAGTGATATTATATATATTATTTTATTTATTCAAAGTTGTGCAGGCTCATGATGAAAATGATGTTTAATAGAGGGCTGATTTAATGTACCACACGTATAGTTAGTTAAAAGTTCACACAAATTGAACAACACTCTTAATAAAAACATAAATAAGAAATATATAAAATAATATTTATAACAGAGAGAAAGACGTAACGTGTTAACCTCATATTTAATTAGTTAGATTGTGAATAAAATCTTCTGTATTATATTTTATATGCTCAATTCAACTCTGTAGTGCCTTTGGTCTCTGAATATAAATTTTATAAAGATTATTCTTTTGACCTGCATTTTAATATTCTTGAGTAATTTATTTTTAGAAAATATATTTTATACAGCTAATTTTAAATAGAATATCGATATATATCTAACATAAATACTATGAAACGGATATTTCAAATAAAATATAAATATGAATTAATGTCGTATATGTTTTATTTAAATATCTCAAATTAAAAACTGCATTGCATTACATTTTGAACATAAAATGAATATATATAGTATATTCCTATTATATAATTAAGGTACATATGTATTTATAAAATTGTAATTATTATATATTAAAAAAGGGGAGGAGGATTAAATCAATAAGTATTCTGCAAAGGCTTAACAAATACTTATATGAAAAACTAAATCAAATTAAATATACTCGTCTGCTTTTAAAAATATCACTATAATTGTTGTTTTATGCTTGATTTCATGAAGATATTAGAAAAAAAAAAGTAAAATTATGATGACAAAACATTTCCCTAGATGTTTACATATTTTTGTACAACACGTGTGCAATCGAAACGTCACAGAAGACAAATAAACTGACCATCAAAACTTGCAGAAGATCTTGCCTCACTACCTACCTCGACTCACAATGCCCGCCCAGGAATAGCTAGCCGCCAGGCGCCGAGAAACGGAGAGCTAAAATAAGAATGGGACGAACCCTTCTAATCCCAATTCTGTCAAGTCGGACATTGTCTTCTTCTCTTTGAGAGTTTTACTCCTTTTTGTTCCAGGAGCTCTTACCTTACCTAATTTTAAATCTCTTCAATGATTTCGCTATTTATTTTCAAACGTGTTTATGCTAGCTTTTTCTGCTCGTTGCACTTTTTAATTGCTTAACAATCATTTTATTTTATATATTAAATAAAGAATCGTGCATTTTTAAATACGTAAAGAGGTATTTTTAGATTTATTTTATAATTTATTCCAATCTTTTGTGAAAATCAAATATTATCTCTTTAAGAATACCTATTAATTCGTATCTCTATAAAGAATATATATATAAAGATAAAAAAAAAAAGAATTCCATAATGAAAACTTTTTTTAAAGTACCTAAAGCGTAATTTTGGCTAGTTTCTTATGTTAAGCTCAATTATGAAATCAGAACAAGAGTGTTTATTTTACAAAAGAAAATATCTTTTCGTGAAATCATTATCAAGTTTTCCTTCACAGTTTGCCATAAAATCATTTTCTAAAATTTCTACACAATATATTATCAAATTACCTGTAAATAGATAGAATTTTCAATTTTACAGGGTTTTAATATACAACTTGTTTTTATTGTTAATCCTTAAGCATAAAAGGTACGTCGAATCTAGGAAAACCTGGCTAGATTCTTGGAGGGAATAGAAGTTGCTAATTCTTTGGAATTTGTTTTTTTTTATAACAATAATAATTAAATTTGAGGAAAAATAGGCTTCCAGGGAAGCTTAATAAGGATTCCTTGATTCCTTAGTTATGCCTTAGAAGCCTATAATTATTCAATATATATTTCAAAATATTTTGTCTCCATTTGTATAATAGTTAAATATGAAAATTTTATATCTACAGAATTTTTATATTATTATGTAAAATAGTATCCGATTAACTCGTGTTCTATTGGCGAATTATTATACCATGTTTTCTCCTGTGGAAAGGCATTCGTGCATGCCTGTGGAAGGATTGTAAGGATCCGAAAGCTTTCAAAGATATTTTACGAATAAGGAAACGCATTGCTATCGTTTACATTCTTTACATTTATACATTATGGCAATTTTCTCTCTTTTAAAGGCATTTGTGCCTGAAAGATATTAATGAAAAGATACTTTTCCCTGGAGACCTGACATTTTTACTTTATATTGATACAAGGGGTTATTTATTGAATAATTGTAATGCATTCAGTTTTAGGTGTCTAATGTTTTTTATTTAGATCAAGATCAAGATATTGAAATCTTGGACTTCAAACAGTCTTTTTATATATTAATATATTAAAATAAACAAAAGGAATATCCTGACCAGGAGCACATGTACTTTACAGAAGGCAGAGCGCCATCTGGTGGAACAGAAATCAACCAAACATTGATTTTGCCTGTTCCCTAATATTTGGCCAACCCAATGATAAATTAAGAAAAGCCATCCACGAACGCGTTTCGCGCTGTTGGCGCTCGTCAGCGTGGAGTAGGCTGTACCACTGCCTATATTAATATATGTGAGCAATATTTTACCTAGATATTATTTGAAAAAGAAAGAATAAATAAAATTAAGGTAAAGAGCTTCTTTTAATTTTGATTTTCGCAAGCATAGAAATATTTGCCCGTTGAAGAGCAGAAAATAAACCGTTGGGGTTCGACCGTTACGACCCGGGTTCGATTCCCGCATTGAGCACTTTTTTTTTTTATTATTAAAAATGATCCAATGGTCTCTGATTATTGTAAAAGTGCAACCCCACCAGCGAGTGCAAATAACTAAACAGGGCGCTGGCCCATGTGTAAGTGCAAAGTCCAACTGTTTTTAACATGTGTATACATGTGGTGCACTTACAGTAAAAGCAGTCGCCTACTTCTATCCACCATGATTATCATGGCCACGTGTACTAGGGATAAACAAAAAAAAACTGCCCGTAAATGAATTTGAAGAAACAGAGAAAGGTTCCAGTATAGACAAAAGAGACAACAAACCCAAGAACTATCGACAAAGCTATCGAGGGTAAACATCCCAAAAAGGCACCTGCAAAAACATACCAAAGATCAGGATAGACAAAAGAAATAGAACTATCAAAAACAAACAGATAGTTGAAACCAACTGACAACGTTCAAAACTCCCAGATTTTTCCAAAATCCTCTTTTCCCCCGTTACTCCTACAAATAACTAATTTCCTGATCACCTTAAAGATAGAGGCTGCCTGGCCAGCATTCATAGTTATTCATAATAAAGATACTTCGGCCAGTAAATCTTTTTTATTATCTCGACGTTTCGACAAAAATCTTTTGTCCTCGTCAGGAGCGAACAAAAATTAAAACATTTGACAAGGCAAGGATTTAGAATATACAACTTTGAATATATTGTTGTAAAAATATGTATAGTTAACCTACCTATTTTATTTTTAATTCACTAATATAGGATTCATTTTGTAAATTCTATATAATTGTGATAAATAATGTATAATTTTCTTCAAGTAATAGAAAATAAAATCTACTTGATAAGTAAATAATTATCTTTCCTATTTTCACGACTGCACCTTCGATTCTCTATTAATTCAACAACAAAACAATATATTCATATAACATATATATATATAATAAAATATTCCATTTAAATTTGATGAGAGACCATCTTCTTGAGTATCCAATTTTGTGAATTGGAAACTGACTTGAGGCAATCTGATCCAACCATAAATGAGTGACCGCCAAAAGTATAGCAATCTGGTCTGCTTTTCTCAAATAGAAAAGAAAATATGAAATATATCTACTAAAATTATTGAATTTTTATTTTATTATTGAATCTATTTCCATAGTTTCACCAAGAACATTAGCTTTCCAATGTAGACTATATAAGTAGAATGAATATAATGTTACGTTACCGCTGTTGAATCAAGGATGGTCAAATGAGCTAGTAGGATCGCTAAGGATGTCTGTAGCACGATACTTCATGGTAGATTAAAGTAGCGAAACCGCTGATAGGGTTCACCATTGATGAGCCAGGCTCTCCTATAAATTTTTCCATTGCAGTAAGGACAGTAGAAATTGTTTTTTTTTTTAAAGAATCATACGCGTCTATAATAGTTTTGAATTTTGATAACAGATGGCGCGCTAATGCATCATAATACTTCATTGTATTTACCGTGGTGTATTATGGAGAACAAGTAAGTAACAGCCAGAAAGGATCATCCAATCACACTGTCAATAAGAGGATCAAGACTTGACTGAATCCATCTGGACGTCTTTCATCCTGATCGATCCTGTAGACAGATCAGGCCTGTCATTGTGGGGGCCTTCACTATCATCCAGCGGCTCACTTCCCTGTAGAGTTGGATCTTAGGGCATGTTCTGGAGGACGACGTCCTGTCCATTCTCGCGTCTGCCAAGACGCATATATATAAGCACTTCCTGGCCCTGGAGATGCGTAAGATCCAAGAAGACCCCTTTCTGGTCTGGAGGAAGACCCTATCAAGATGGTGAAGCCTTCCTCACTTATAAATCATTAAAAATAAAGAAGGCATATCATGACCAGGAGCACATTTGCTTTTTAGATGGCAGAGCGCTATCTAGTGGAACAATCAACTGAACGTTAAACTTAGCCTGTTTACTGATATTTGCCCAACCCATTTTCTTGATAAATCAAGAAAATTTATACACGAACGCATTTCGCGCTGTTGACGCTCGTCAGCGTGAAGCAGTCTGTACCACTGCGACCAAAAATCTTTTTAGGCTCAGAAGCTTCTTGAAAAACAAAGAAATGGGTATTTAATCCCATTGCTTTTAATTAATTTGTTTAAAATGTATTATTGACTAGATATCAATAAAAAAATTTCATTTTATTCTTTTCCTGATAGGTCTGTTTACCCAAAGGTCCAAAGGGTGTTATGGATGGATGGTTCTAGCCACCTCTGGACATCGTTGTAACACTTCCCACTTCCTAATAATTGGAATCAAATATGCATCTGTAAATTGATTCACAGAAGAAATTTCGTATTTATTCAAATTCAAGAAGCATTGTTCAGGTGTTTTGAGACGGAGAGAATGTATGGAAGATACATTTCTGATAAATGAATGATGTATTTTATTCGACAGGTAAATACTGATGTCTTGAGGTATGAATAGGTTATAGGGAGAAGTCAGTCTTTCGGAATCTCAAATTTGCATAGCCATGTTTGTAAACAGCTCTCGATACAACGGCGGCAGGAAGAGCGCGCCATTACATAAAGAGAGGGCTGTCACCGACCAACCTATTATGTTCTATTTGTGGACCTTTGTGCTGGGGGTGACTCAGCGGTGAGACTGGATGTCTCTGCCATCCTGCATGTGCACAGAGGGCCTGTATATCTCATATAACATTACCTTACCATCCTGAATGTGCACAAAGATCCTGGATGTCTCATATAGCAGTTCCCTACCATCCTGCAAGTGCACAGAGACCCTGGATATCTCATATAGCAGTGAACTCACTGCCATCCTGCATGTTCTCATAGAGTCAGAATATCTCATATAGAATTGCCCTACCATCCTGCATGTGCACAAAGAGCCTGGATATCTCATATAGCAGTTTACAACCACATCCTGCATGTGCACATAGAGTCTGAAATATCATATAGCAGTTCCCTGCCATCCTGCATGTGCACATATAGTCTGAAAATATCATATAGCAGTTCTCTACCACATTCTACATGTGCTCATAGAGCCTGGCTATTTCATATAACATCACCCTACCATTCTGCATGTGCACAGAGAGCCTGGATATCTCATATAGCAGACCCCTACTACATCTTGCATGCGCACACAGAGCCTGGATATCTCATATAGCAGTTCCCTACCACCATGCATGTACACAGAGAGTCTGGATGTCTCATATAGCAGTTCACTGTAATCCTACATGTGCTCATAGAGCCTGGATATCTCATATAACATTACCCTGCCATCCTGCATGTACACGGTAGAGACGGGATATCTCATATAGCAGTTCCCTACCACCCTTATATTTTGTTGAGCCAACTTCAACCATTCATCTTATATCTACCTAATGTACTTCGGAAAAAGTTCTTTGGTAACCAGAAGACAATCAAATCTTTACAGACGATATAAATTATTATAAAGATATAGTTGAATCATGAATATGATAAAGAGAAATTTTGTTTCAACTTGATTTTCCAATATTCCACTGAAATTACTGATAAACATCAATGCATGCACGTACAGTAAAAGCAGTCGGTAACTACTCTATCTAATTATCATGTCTTTTACCATTTGTACTTGAGATATGTAAGAACTTATTAATGTAGAAAGGCATCAATCACCAGCATCCACGTATTATTAACCATTATTATTATTAATATTAATCTGTTAATAATGAATCTTATCCATCGTGAAGATGCACATTATTATGTTGTTGTTGTTTCTTATCCCCCTGTGTAAAGATTACATGAATTCCATGAGTTCATGCTCCTTGAGCTGTTTTATGATAAGCAGCAGCATCTCCCAAAGGTCCTGTTTAGTGCATCTAATGCAAGCCAAAATGGGTTCTGGAGCTGCAGGTACCAAGCTACATTTTGGGCAAGTGGGGTAGATTTTGTTATTATTTTCCATCATTATTCATATAGTATGTACAAGACAGAGTCTTGTCCATATAAGAAGAGATTTCGATGAAATTGCAATCTTGCTTTATTCAGAGCAACAGAACCCAAATCATTTAGTTAGAATATAGTGGGTAATTAATACATAACAGAGGCAATTCCCTTGGAACTCCAAAATCAAAACCCACGCAAGATCTTAAAAAGAGCGTCGAATTCTATAAACTGAGGACATACCTCTTTTGAAAAATATAGCTCTTTCGAATATAATATTTAATCAAATTTAATTAAATTAAAATAAAAATTTAACTATTTAATTTAATTTCGAATTTTAAATTTAGAATATTTTAACATTTTAAAATGACTCCAAGTTTGTAAAATTATTCCTTTCTTTTATGACCTTCATCGGTTATTATTACTTTATTTAAATATCAATTTAAAAATAATTTAATATTATGTATGGTTTTATTTTGATAATCTTTTAATATTTTCACACACTAAAAATATAGTTTATAAAATAATACATTACTATTTTAAAAATGTATTTATTTTTCTATAAATTGATCTATTAAATTATTATATTAAAAAGCAATTATAATATATTTATAAATGTAATATAGGGTATAATTTGAAATATGAAGATTTTTAAAATGTTGTATTTTAAATAACGAGTTTTTCATTTTATACTATAAAAAATAAAAAGATGTAAAATTAAAAACTTTATTATGTACACATGAAAAGGATCATTTAGTGATATGAAGCCATTTTAGCTTTAAATGGTTAAGTTTTGTTTTAATAAAACAGCCAGTAATTTGAAACATTACGATTTTTAACAAGTACATTAATATATTTCTTTTGGAAATTAATTAAATAAATGATTTTATAAAATGATAAAACTACTGTAGTTTAAATATTATTTTATACATATCTATAAAATATATTTGTAAATTATTAAAAATAGGCTTAAATAATAAATCATAGAATGATTGAAAACATTTTAAATGTTACATTTTAAAATAAAAGTGAAGAGTATAAACCTATTTCCGTCATATAAAAATAAAGGAATAAATCTAAATGATAAATAAAATTGATGAATTGCGTAATTATTTATAAATAGATCTGTATTATATATGAGTATTTCAATTTAATGTATATAGCTTTTGGTAATTTAAAAAGTAATTTCTAAAATAGAGGTTAGAGCTGATATGTAGTTGACTTCTATGAAAGAGAAAGGTCAGCAAATGAATGTATGAGTTTGAAAGAAGTAAGTCTACCTACCTACCTCTCCATACCACGACGAACCTAGAAATCGGAGCCAGTTTTTGTGGAGGAGAGTTTTAAAGCTCGATTCAAGGCCGGAGTGTGATAAAGGCGTTCTGAACTGATTGGGAAGCTGGTAAAACAATAGCTTGCATCACCGGCGCCCAACAGGCGGAGTGATAGCATGATTGGCAGGTCGGGGGAGGTACCTTAACGTTCACCTAATTATTACTGATATTTAGGTAACTATTAATAGCAAATAAGGCATATCCTGACCATGCTCACATGAGCTTTTTAGATGGCAGAGCGCCATCTACATGGTTATCTTATGTATAATGGCTTTGTATTATGTATAAAGTAATTGTATTATGTATTATTATAAAATGAAAGGATTTAAAAGCACGAATGTTTCTTTTATACATAATACAAACTTCTACTTTCCTTACTGCGATGAAAAAATATATTGGGAGGGCTTGGCTCATCAGTGGTGAACCCTCCCAGCGGTTTCGCCAATTAAATCCACCAGACCGCTTCTCAGAGCTCTAATACTGTATTGGACGATTCTGCTTATATACGCAGCACTGAAGGATGGAATCTCAGAAATGGTTTTCAAGAAAACTATGGACATAAGCTTATAGGACAGTAGAATTATATTTACATGTATTATTTTGTTCTGAAAATAGAGCAATCCATACTTAAATCATTAGATAGTAAAAAAGGCATATATTGGATTGAATAAAATATTTATTTGCCACAATATTTCGGCTGGCTGAACGCCAACCTTTATAGAGGCATTATATTTTTGTATACACCTAAAACGGTATTTGCCGTAATAATATTATTCGCCAAGTAATAAGAAAAGCAATGTTTTAAGAAAAATACGAATTTTTGGGACATCCTTATATATAAAGCCATCTTCCAAGAACATATTCAAAAATATGGAAACTAAAACGTTAAAACAAGGAAACGTTTCTTATATTCAGCTATCATAATCACAAACTTTTGAACATGTCTGTTCTTTAAGAGATTCATAGAATTGATATATAGGAAGTGGCTACACATAACTATAACAGATTATAACAGTTGTATATATACACACACAAAGCTTTATTAAGACCACCGGTCTTATACAGATTCACCACAGGAAGCAATAATAGGTGGAGCTCCTATACTCCAGGCAGCTCAGCACCCAACAACAGCCTCCTGGTCCGACGCATGTCCAATGGCCACACGTTCCTTTGTGCATACGTCATGGTTAGCGTATCACTGAACAGGCGAGTAGCAGTTGTATATATAAACTTATTTTTGTATCTTTCATTCTAAGCACCTGTAATAAATATACATGTCTGAAAACTTGTAATGTATGATAGATAAATAAAGGAAATTTTTTTTTCTTTTAGTTTTCTTGATTTAGTTTACATATCAATGATAATTATTGTCTAATATAGACGTTGGATAAACAGAGGCACACGCTCATGGACAAAACCTAATGAAGTTGTATCTTTTAGTATGTATGTAGTGTGGGTCGGTAGAAGGATGGTCTAAACCGTTGGTTTTCGACCGCTATGCCCCGGGATCGAATCCCGCATTGGGCACTTTTTTCTTATTAAAAAATGCTCCAATGGTCCCCGATTCGTGTAAAAGGCCAACCCCACCAGCGAGTGCAAGTAAGAAAACGGGGCTCTGGAACATTTGTAAGTACAAAGTCGAACTGCTTTTCACATGTGTAGACATGTGGTGCACTTAGATATGCATAATATACACTATGTACAATGAATATGGCGCCTCTGCCAGCGCTGCAGAGTTTGGTGGAGAATCACCAGCGGATCTCCAGCGTCACCACGTATTTCGTGATCTACGAAGTGTTGTGTCGCCTTCCAGTATTAGTCACGACACGCAGCCTATATTTACTGGTCAATTTCTCTTTAATTGCACCGTTAATGTCCTATATATACAAATATATATTTACATATTAATAATAAAAAAACATGCAAAATACATACAGATATTTACCAATTTACATACACAACACATCTCCCCTCTTAATAGTAGTGCAGCCGGTCTGGCGGTCTTCTGGATCGCTGCGGTCTTGGACTGCGCACAGGGACAGGGACAGCCGCAGCAGCAGGGCCCGGTTCTGGTTCTGGAGTGTCCTCTTGTGCTGAAGACTCCGCTCCTTTCAATTCTTCGTCCACCTCCGGGGCTTCTTCCATTGTCTTCTCCTGTCCTCCAAGCCTAGGGTGATCTCGAGAAGTGCCAGGCAGTATAAAATCTCTTGATGTACCCGGCAATACCAAATCTCTCACTTCAGGAACTTCTTTCTTGATAACTGGCCTTAGTTGATTTATGTGTCTTTTCACATAACGGCCTTCGTCTTCTATAAGGTAATGTCGGCTGCTCAGTAGTTCCATGACCCTGCCCCTTTTCCATTTTGGTCCGTTAGCAAAACTCCGGAAATACACATCAGAGCCGACCGCAAAATGCGCTTGCTTCCTCATGGCATCATGGTACACCTCTCCTACCTTCGCCATTTTCGGAATCAAATTTGAAAATCTTGATCTTAGACTTCTTTTCATTAAAAGTTCCGCGGGAGACTCCTTTAATACCGTTTGAGGAAAAGCTCTATGGGTGAATAAAAATCGCTGTAGATTGATTTCTATACTGTCCTTTCCTTGGTTCTTTCGTAAAGAGTTTTTAAATTCACGTACATATCGCTCAGCTAAGCCATTAGTGCTGGGATTGTACGGACTCGTTTTTGTGTGTCTTATACCATTTATTTTTGTAAATTCCTCAAATTCACTTGAGACAAATTGTCTGCCATTATCGGTTACCAAAAGTTCAGGTAATCCAAATCTGGCAAAGATCTCCCTAAGATGTCCTATGATAGTCCTGCTCGTAATGTCCTTTATGATGACAATCTCCAGCCATTTGGTGTACGCGTCTACAAGGACCATAAACATTCGTCCCATAAAGGGACCTGCTAGATCTAAGTGTAGACGGTGCCACGGCTTCTCAGGCCATGTCCACTCTGAAATGGTAGACGGCGGCATACTTGCAGATTCTTGGCATATTCTACAATCTCTAGCCAACTCTTCAATGTTCTTATCTATGCCTGGCCACCAAAAATACCGTCTAGCAATCATTTTCATTTTCACCATCCCTAGGTGCATCTCATGTAAATCGTTCAAAATTAAGGATCTTAATTTCTGGGGAATTACTACTCTTTCACGCCATTGAAGACACCCAAACTCACAACTTAATTCGTCTTTTATCCTATAATAGGAATAAAGTGGATTTTCCTGCGATACTTTTGGAATTTGCCAATTATTTTCCCTAACATTTCTCAACACAATTGATAGTAATTTATCCCGGCGTGTCTCAACTGCCACATCCTGGAATGAGAAGGGGACCTCACTCATTTTCCGAAGGAGAAGCACCTGATCCTCATCCAAAGATTCCGTGGTCTTTGAGACTAAATGTAATCGTGATAACGCGTCTGCATTGCCATTATCATCAGTTTTTCGAAACTCCACAGTGTATTTAAATGCATATAATTTTAAAGACCACCTCTTAATTCTTGATGCAGCACATATGGGGATCGGTTTCTGGGGTGAAAAAATGTGCATTAAAGGTCGGTTGTCTGTGATCAACACAAATTCACGTCCCAATAGATATTGTCAGAATTTCTCACAACCAAAAATGATGCTTAAGGCTTCTTTTTCTAATTGCGAATACCGCCTTTCCGCTTCAGTTAGCGTTCTTGAAGCAAAGGCTATAGGAGTTTCTTCCTTTCTATCGTTCCTGTGACTCAGAACCACTCCTAAACCATAGCTAGAGGTGTCACATGCAAGGACTAGTTCCCTAGTTGCATCATAATGTGCCAGCACCGACTCGTTAGTTAGCAATGCTTTGCATTTTGCAAATAATATACGGTGTTCGCTAGTCCAGTTCCATTTGGAATTCTTTTTTAAGAGGTGATAGAAGGGCGCTAAAATATCTGCAATATTTCTTATAAACCTAGAGTAATACATAAGGAGACCTATAAAAGATCTCAATTGAGAAACGTTTGTAGGTTCAGGCGCCTCTACCACCGCTTCTATTTTACTACTTATGGGATGCAGTCCTTTTTTTATCTATTTTAAAACCTAAATATTCAACAGCATTTACTGCGAATTTGCATTTATCCTTGTTTAATCTTAAACCTTTTTCTTGCAGCCTTTTAAAGACCAATTCCAGCTTTTGCTCGTGATCCCTATGATCCTTTCCGGCTACCAGGATGTCATCGATGTAGCAAGCCACTCCCGACATATCTGCAAAGAGATTGTCCATTTCTCTTTGGAACTTATTTGGTGCTACAGCTACTCCATAGGGTAGCCTTTTAATGGCAAATAACCCCTTCGTAGTATTAATGTTCACCACTCTTTTGGCCTCTTCAGATAACCTGACCTGCAAATAAGCTCTGGATAAGTCCAATGACGAAAACACTGTATTTCCAGACAATTTTGAAAATATTTCGTCTATTGATGGAAGCGGGTACTTATCC
This sequence comes from Cordylochernes scorpioides, assembly GCA_030710605.1. Taxonomy (NCBI): domain Eukaryota; kingdom Metazoa; phylum Arthropoda; class Arachnida; order Pseudoscorpiones; family Chernetidae; genus Cordylochernes; species Cordylochernes scorpioides. The sequence continues at coordinate 24,190,893 of CP092880.1, forward strand.
AATTCTATGGCCTTATTTGCGGTGCATCTGAAATCGCCGCAAATTCTAAGGCTTCCATCTTTCTTCAGTACTGGTACTATTGGTGCGGCCCAGTTTGCATACTCAATAGGTTGTAAAATTCCCTCGTTAACCATACCATCGATTTCATTTTATACTTTTTTCTTAAAAGAAAAAGGCAAACTTCTCGCCTTACAAAATACAGGAGTCGTATTTTTTTTTTAAATAAAAATCAATATGGACGTTTTTTAAGCAACCTAATTCTTTGCTAAATAAATTAGCATACTTATTTATTATAACTTTGATATCGGACTCGCTTACTTGTCTAATGTTCAATAACCTAGAAAAATCAAGATTTAAACCTTTTAGCCATTCTCGTCCCAACAAAACTATCGAAATATCTTCATCTACAACTATCAACCGCAAATCTTGATTTGCCTCCTTCACAAAAACTCTTCTCTCACCAATAATTTTTATTGGTTTTCCGCAAAAGGACCTCACAATCTTAAATAAGATGGAGATAATTTATTATCTTTCCAGTATTTTTCATAAATTGTTTTCGGTATCAGTGTGACGGGACTTCCCGTGTCCACCACAAAACACAACTGATACTCGTCAACATGTAGATTTATTTTTGCATCAGTATCACCTTGTACCGAATAAATAAATTCGTCCTGCACATATCTGCAGTCTGGCAATGATTTACCCGTTTTGCACACCCTGCTCAAATGTCCAATTCTTTTGCATTTAAAACAGGGTTTTGTTTTATGTGGACATGCAGGTGCCAGGTGAGAGTTTTTTTCGCCGCATCGGAAACAAATTGTCTCCCTTCTTTGCATACCGGGCCCATGCTGCCATCCTCTACGAGCTTCATTCTTTCTCTTTCCTCCCGGAACAATATCCATCTTAGCCACTAGTCCATCCTGCAGCTCCTTAGCATTTTGTTCAGCTAGCTCAAACGAGACTGCTATAGAAAATACCCTGTCCAAGGTGACATCGTCATCCTCCTGTAACAATTTCTTCTGAAGGCTTTCCGATTTTATACCAGCCACAAAACGGTCTCGTAACATGACCTCCAACATTTCACCAAAGGTGCAATCCATAGCCAAATGCCTGAGCTCACGCAGGTATTCTGAAATGGATTCATTCTCTAGTTGTATTCTCTTCAAGAACCTGCATCGTTGAGGAATCACTTTCTTTCTTGGAGCTAGATGTAGCTTTATTCTTTGTATTAACCGTTCATAAGGCTGTTCTTTCATTGTACTCGGGAAAAACAAATCATTGCCCAGCTTCAACATTTCCGAATCCAGCAGAGAAACAAAGATGGGCATTCTTTTTCCTTCTTCCAATGCATTTGCCTCAAAAGCAGCTTCAAACCTCTGAACGAAAATCTCAAAGGATTCTTCCCCTGGCCTGAAGAAACAGAACGGTACAATCATTGGACACCGAGACATACTGTTGGCTTCTCGTTCGCTTTATATTTCTGTTTTCCTCCACCTGTGAAAGAGCACTTGAACCGGTTCCCACACACTCGTCGCCAGTTGTTGTGTCGCCTCCCAGTATTAGTCACGACACGCAGCCTATATTTACTGGTCAATTTCTCTTTAATTGCACCGTTAATGTCCTATATATATACAAATATATATTTACATATTAATAATAAAAAACATGCAAAATACATACAGATATTTACCAATTTACATACACAACGTAGATCGCGTACTTCATCGCTGAGGAGATGGCGTGGTCCTCGAGACCATCTGGAAAGATCCAGGACTGCAGGTCCGGCCGATGATGGATAACACCTCTCGGATAAGAGGGCGAACGGCGTTACAGGACCAGTAGCGGTGGGCCAACGATAGGTCGATGGAGACGCAGGTTAGAGTAAAAGCAGTCAGCTACTTCTATCCACCATGGTTATAATGGCCTGTACCACGTTTACTAGGGATAAGCAAAAAGTATGTATATAGTTATTTTTATTTCATTATTTATTGTATTTTTATTATTTGTTTTCCAGAGGGAAATTCCATGAATAATCAACATAGCAATAGAACAATCTATTTAAAATGATCAGGTTAGAATAGAAAACTCTATAAATTCTATCCCGACTATGAGTACTTACATAGTTCTATTTTGACTTAAAGCTATTTACTTAGTGATCTTCCATTTCCAGTTAAACGCTATATTGTACAACAGAGAATACTCCTTTCCTTTCTTCAGGAAAGCCATATCAAAATCTTTAGTGAGGAAGGATACAGTATGCCATCTTTGTAAAGAAAAAAATAATAATAATTGAAATATCTCATTACATCTTTAAGTACCAGTGTATTAACGAAGAGAAAGAGAGACGTTCTTCTCAAAAGTAAACGACAGCCAACTTACTTCGGTACAAAGTATTTTAACCAGCGCCATATCAAGTCGAATGGTTGTTCTGTCCCTATATAACTTTTACAAAGCAGTAAGTAGGAACTTGGATTTATCATTTTCTACTCCACTACATGATGGTGATTGATCATCGTGAGGATATCGTTGCAAATCGGCAATGAAAGAGAAGAATCTGTATATGACTGGTGTCTTAATAAAGGCTTTGTGTATATGATATATATGATATCCTGAGGGTCTCTTGCTTTACTGTGATAACCGAGAGGGTCAAACCTGTAGTAACCGAGAGGGACAGTCAGGGTGTGGAGAGTTTTCCAGTACCTCTCTGCGCCTTGGAAGACCTTTAACAGTTTTCACTGAATTCAGTCAGTCGTTGTCGAGGCAGAGTGGAAGACTTGGGAATGTCCACACAAAAAAACAAGGGACCGTGAACAGATAAGAGTCGAGTTAGAGGAGCGAAAGATGGATATGGTTAAGAACAAGTTTCTTACTGTTCTACACGGTCGATGATATGGACCTTGGGAACATCTGACGAGGGCTCCCGCTAATAATGAAGTGACTGGTTTTTTTTTTCGGCAAGGGCGGAGGTCTTATATATCTTTGCCGAGAGGAAGTACTGGGTTTCAGCGGATGCAATAAGGGCGTGGATCGGAAGAGATGTCATTGTACACTCTTAAAGATTTTCTGGAAACGCCCTGACATCTTGTAAGCCTCGTTCTCAAACGTTGTTGGACTTCTTATACTCCAATCTCTGCTATTAGCTCAACTCTAAATCTATTACAGAGTTTTATTTATTTATCTTCAGTTCGTACAAAGTACATCACAAGGAAAATTCCAGAAATACTTACATAAAAGAAGTTTATCAGAAACACCAAATTGTTCCTGCAGAGAAACTGAACAAACTGCTTTTCACCTTATCTATGACTGTCTGAACTTTACAGAAGTGAGACATCGATTGTTCCCTGATCTATATGATTTAACTCTCTTACATCAGCCACTTTTATGAACTCTGTCGATTAATACATGTATATTTGTAAATATTTGATTCTCAATTCTAATTGGTTTGTTGTTTTGTTTGTTTCCTCTGTAATAGGCGTAAATATTTCAAAATCGGGTGCGCCTGGTTGATTGACAAATAAATGAATATTGTAGATAGAAAATTTTCCGGGAGATCTATAAAATAATGGTCTATCGTCAAAATAGATGTAAAACAGCTATGTGCCATCTATTGACCGTCTTTACAAAGTCGGTGACAAAACATGAGCTTTAGAGACCTCAGAGTCCCCATGTGGCGTCCAAGGTTTGGTCCTCTTTAGTCCAAGGAAGGATTTCAATTTCAAAGATCCACAAGGGATTCCTGAAATCTTCAGAAAGTTCAAAATGATGTGTTTATCTAGTAAATTGGCTAGAAATATTGTTCCATCAAGTTGCAGCTTTGCAGGGTCGTCGACCTTGGTTACTTCCTTCTTGGTGTTATACACCGAGCGGGTTTCCATACTTAAAGTAAATAAATAAAAGTAAATAAAAATAAATTACCTTTTAAAGTTATTGTGTTTATTTATTCGTTGTCTTCCTCGTAGGTCGTGATCCGCAGTCTTGGTCCTCTCTCGCTCCAATAACCAATTAAGATATATGTACAATAACAAAAATACAAAAGGAATGAAACTATAAAAAGGAATGAAACTACAAAAAGGAATGATGATAATCTAAATAATCTGTTTTAAATAAATATTATATATCATAGAATATTTTGAATAAATGTAGGGTGGATTAAAATTGATGCGACAATATGTACTTTTTTAGATAATAAATTAAAATTCTAAGGATGAGTATCTTTTAATTAAACGTTTTTCAAGCTTTTGGCATAACGCCTTTCTAAAGGAAAAATTGATACAAAATAAAACTTAATTATGCTATGGCAAGTTATATGTAAATTATAAAAAAGCAAAGTTTCATTTTATATCAATTTTTCCTGTAGAAGGGCGTTGTATGAAAAAGTAAAAGTTGTATAAGCTTATGATTTTGCTTTGTTTTAAAAATGAATCGATGTTGGTTCCATATGCTTGAATTGAATATTACACCTTAGTTTTATATATTTTATTGCTTAAAAAGGAACACAATAAAACAAAAAAGAAACTAAAATATTGCAAATTATTTGATAACTAACTAAGAAAAAAAAAATCCAAAATGATGTTGATAAAAATTGAATGTCTGCCAGAAAAATGCTTCTATGAATTAAAAAATAAGAATAAGAAGGGCGTTATCCCAAAAGCTTGAAAAACGTTTAATTGAAAGATACTCATCCTTAGGCGTTTACTTTGTTATCTAAAAATTGGCTAGCAAAGGATTATATGCTAAATTCTAAATAGTAATATGTATGAAGTATTAAATTATATAATACACAATTAAATTTCTAACACTATATTATATTATGAAGCATTAGCGCGCCATCTGTTATCAAAATACGAAACTTTACTTTGTTATCTAAAAATAAGATTGATAATTTCTCGGAGAGTGGCCGTCGGGAATCTTTTGGTATTTGAATATCTTCTGCTATATTTAAAGATCAATGATAACAGACGATGTTGAGTTGAAGTATTCAAATTTCTGGTTTCTAATTCACATCGAAGACTCGTTAAATAGAGTTTAACTATTATGAAAATTCGAAACTATTATAGACGCGTACGATTCTTTTAAAAATTAAACAATTTCTACTGCCCTTACTGCAATGGAAAAATTAATGGGAAGGTCTGGTTCATCAGTAGTGAAATCTCCCAGCGGTTTCGCCAGTTTAATCTACCATACCGCTATTATATTGCATTTTTGGAAATACCTTTTATAGTGATTCTGATGCTAGACTCTTGGAATGGGTATTTTAGATTAACTATGGACATAAGCTTTGAGGACAGCAGAATTACATATAATTAAAAATATATAATATGCTTCGAGCAATCGCTCTTCCGTAAATATCAATTTGTTTATTTTATTAGAACAATTATAAAGAAATAGTACAAGAGTGAAATTATACTGTGATTAGATGGATAAATTGAGAAAAAGGTATCTCTTGATTGTGTACATCAGCAACTCTTAGTTGAACGATCAGGAGCTGCCTTTTACTCAACTATATCATAATGCCAAAAGAAGCGCACCTCTTCTGCTAAACTACATATTCAAATGCATTTTTAATGAAAGAAGTGCTGCTCTTGATACACGAATACCATTCTTCTGCAACCTTTTACTGTACTCTGGCATGAAAATTTGCCCAACCGCTTCACAATCTTAAACACCTTTTTTGGAAATTTCGACCGATTTCACGACTCCTTTTTTGTATTAATTATCTTCAAATCAGACGCGATATCCTCACAAGGAATGCTTGGGTCAAGAAACAACACTAAATTCAGAAAACTATTTTACATAAACAATTGATTAATTACAAGGTTTGAGTAAAGGTTTAAAGAAGAAAAGAAAGAAAAATACATTAAAATCATGTTTGATTCCACATCTTACCTAGGAACAACCAATGAAATAAATACAAATATATAGTATAGCAATTACGGTTTTTTAAACCAAGATAGAAAATCATATATATATAGCTATATTTACAGAATTTTCTAAATTTGGATTATGAGTCCTTACTATTTATAAACATGAAAAGATCCTTGTATTCAATGTTTTACAGATTTCTATAGTTCTGGAAGATTGGACATTCAATAAGCAGGTGTTGGGAGCTAAGACTTTCCTATTCTACCATCTAGCAGAGTAATCACCAATACCTCCAAGAAATTAACACTTTTAATTTCCTTTCATAACTAACTAACTTACATAATTTCTAAAACCAAATATATACATGCAAAGTCGTCCGGTCATCTGGTCAAAATATAAATATATTAATCTATGAAAAACAACTTATAAAAATGCTAATAGCAGGTGACAGGAATCCTGCCTTCTCTCTCCGCACCCTGGATCGTCTATAGCTCCTATTCGGAACAGAAAATCTCCGAAGTTTCCATGGTTAGTAACGAATTGCACATTGTAAAAGTCAGGGCGGAAATATTTCACGATTCCTTTCGTAGGATGTAATGAAATCGAAGCCATCCCTGTACTGATGGTGCCATATCTCGAAACCATGGTATACTGGTTATTGGCTTTTGTCTGAATTTTCCAAAACTAATGTTGTGGCTCATCATCATCATCAGAACGTTCTGTATTGGGTTGATGAACCAAAATGTATTTTTTTAAATGTATTTTTAAAGGGAGAGGTGCCTCTTTTGGCACATGAATACTATCGATCTGTGACTTTATGTTGTGCACTGTATTATATACCGAGATAATTCGTTTTATATATAATTATGTTTTGAAAATAGAGCAATCCATAAATAAATCTTTACTTAAAAATGGCATATATTGGATCAAAATATCATTTATTTTACCAATATTTCAGTTGGCTGAACGTCAACCTTTATACTTTATTACCTTTAATACTTATAGACCACATTCTCCAAGTATAATTGGATCATTTTTAAGTGCAAAAATAGATGAATTATTTCTAAAAACAAATGAAACATTCCAAAGCTTTTTCCCGTTTGGAATTCCAACATATTTCCGCTCCAATTTTTATAATACCCAGTTTATAACGAACCATGGAAATTTTAAGGGATTTTTATCAAAAATTGGCGCGATTGAAGACTCTAGCTGTCATTGTGGCAACGAATTCCAGGACTAGAGACACCTACTGCTGGAATGTCCACTCTTCTTCACCGCTAGACAACAGACAATAAATAATGTTGTAGATCTATATCAATTTGTAAATAGCAGAGAGAATTATCATAAGTTTAACTATTTTTGTAAATATATTCATGATTATCTTTCAAACCTGAAAGGTTCAGGTTCCTAATATATATTATTTTTTCTCTTTTTATTTCGATTACTTTTTTTTGTAAAAAATTTATAACTGTTTCCGTTTAAAAAATGTAAATGGACGCAATTATCCCTAGCCGGGATATCGCGTTTGTGTGTTGAAATAAAAAAAAACCTTTATCAAGGTATTAAAACATATTAATGTGGGTATGTTATAATACCTTGATAAAGGTTGGCGTTCAGCCAACTGAAATATTGGTAAAATAAATGATATTTTGATCCAATATATGCTTTTTCAATTAAATATAATTCTGTATAAATTTTACAGGAAATTTCTAAAGTGTGAAAAACAAACCTAAGACATATTTACACACCGCTAAAAACCAGTATCGGAGACGGGTACAATATATCCGAAGGCAATCTTTCATTCCTTCATAAAATATCTCTCACACCGTTACTGTTTTAAAATATACAAACTTTTATTTATATCTTTATTGTAAGAAACTTGAACTGTTTTTGACGCGTTCGAACGCGGGAGGGTTCACCACTGATGATCCAGGCCCTCCCATTATTTTATCATTGTAGTAAGGGCAGTAGAAAATTGATTTATTTTTTTAAAGAAAAAGAATCATACGCGTCAAAAATAGTTAAAAATTCTTATACCAGATGGCGCGCTAAGAAATCGTATAAATATCTTTATTGTAAATAGGAATATAAAGTTTTCAATAAAAACAAGTTGTCATTTGTTCTAATGCTGAAAGTAGTAAGAATCAAACCTAATACATTAGCTCTTCACAAATTATGGGAAACAACACAGACAATAGGCGTAACACAGATGATGGATCCAATTTGTAGAAAGGTCGATGTTAATATCCACTTTCCGTAAATAATTTCTATGTTTACTTCTCTGTTTACTCATCTGGGAGAATTCTGTATGGGACAAGTATCCTTAATAAAGGCTTTTTGTTGTTGTTATATGAAATTTTTACGTTGCAAATTTAAATTATTATACGTATATAGAGTGACCAATATAATTTTTATCCCACTTTTGAAAAATATAAATAGACATACATTTTTGAATATCAAATTTCTATTATTTGTGTAATGATTCCATATGCAGAATTTATTCTTGGAGAAAAAAGTGCAGCATATATGTAAATATGTATTAATTTTCGGATAGAAAATTAATTATGTAAAAATGATTGGATATATATAGAGTGTAAGAGGAGAGTGAAAGGATCCCATTTTATAGAAATAAATATTTTATACCGTGTGGTGTTCGTCAACTGCTATTTTGTTAGGTAGAGAACACGACAATTTGTAAGACGGAAGACTTAAAAAATGACCAGAATTGCAATTCTGCATTTATAGTATCAGGTTGCGCCGCTAGAGAGGGAGAGCTATTGTAGAACCTCTCCAAGTGTGTGATTTCTGTGAAAGTTCTTTGTTGGCGTCTTTCCGTGACACACGAAAGATTGGCGCATTCTCACGAACGGCTGTGAATTTGTGTTTTACTCGACCAGAAGGCAGCGGAGAAAGTCTTGTGATAATGTGAACAGCTTGAAAAGAAGGCCATATCTTGGCTCGACCGATCTCTGTGGGAGGAATGGGTCTCCTTAAGGTTTCCACCTAGCTTGGCTGTCATGTCTCATAGGCCGCGCTGCGTGGGAGCCGCAACGATCACCAAGAGAGAGCTATGATAGCCCCCGCTTCCAATCCTAGCACCTGGCTTCCACCGCGTGTCTTAGGAGTCAGTAAATCATCTCTTCGAAATTGCCGCGGAGATCCTCGAGTTGGACACACGAACCACCTGCAAGTCTCTTTGGTCTCTGGATCACGGGTGGCTGCCGCTTCGTACGCTTCCACGAGCTCCTGGCTCTCATACTGGTACTGGCAGCGCTGCTCCACCATCTGGACAGCTACTTTCCCGGTGACGCCACTATATTCAAACTACAGGCTAGACTGACGCGGTTTGTCTAAGGGTCTTGCCATTGTGCCGCCTGGCTCCCGGGAAGTCTACTGCCCCACCCTGTGTCAGTCGGTGGTGTAGTGCTGCTGGATATCAGACCTAATTCCTGCTCGCCGGCTTCAAGGGGTTCAAACCACATGCAGATTAGAAGGTAAGAACGCCTACTCATGGATGGCGGAGTCCGGGGCCTGAATAGCCCCCTTGTCCTCGGGTTCTTGGTTGCTGCGCCGTCGGCTGCTGTATCTATAGGAGCAAGCCTATCCCATCCTGAGCCTGAATCATCGGGTAGTGCCCACTCCTATCTTACTGAGCCTGCTCCTAGTCGGTGCCTGTAGGTTCTTGGCATTGTCATCACCTCGGGCTTCCTCAAGATGGAAAGGAATGCATGTCCGCGACCTGGCGGGCCTTACTCCGCCGCTAATCACCAGGCTGACAAGAAGCACCTGCGACATGCAGCCGCCCTCGGTCCATTCTGCCAGCGTCTGGTGGCGGAAAACGCAATGAGCGTGTACAGGAGAGGATCTTGGTCTAGGCTGAGGTGCTGCGTGGAACAGCCACCCCGCTTCTTTGTTTTAGCACAAATACTACACGTCGCATTTTGGAGTACCCCCGCCTAGCCGCCGTTCCATTCTCACTGTACGTCAGACATTCCGGCACGATGGCTGGCAGGTGGCGACGAAGACGACTCAGATGAACGCTGCTGGCGATTCTTGTTGTCCGCCGTCGGTAAAGATAAAGACCGGCAACCGCTTAGGCCCGGTCCAACGTTCGCTTGGGGACGAAGCGGATGATGCTTCTCCTCAAGGATTCAGGCAGAGCCCCGCAAAGTTTGGATTTGACGAAGACGTGATGAATTGATTCCGCGAAAAAGTCTTCGAAGCCCTTAACGAGCTCGCAGGACACACTATCCCAACCAGCCGATTTCTCTTGTGGTAGAAGGGCTGATGGCAACTTCCAACTCACTCAAAGAGATATATGCTGGATGAAGCGGGCCACTGTCCTCTGGCCTCCGGGCTGCAGGTAGAGCTGTCGAAATCTCTTTGAAAGAGTTGAAGACGGTGTGCTTCGGGCTCTCTTTCTTGATGGGGTTCCCTTGGGCCTTGAAGACGGTTGTCTGTCCTGAGCGATCTAATCGGACGCGCAAAGTGTGCCCAAGCTCAAACAGCGAGAGGTAGTCGGCGTCTACAGCCTCTTCCTCTAGCCGGGAGCGCAGGAACCGGCACGCTTTGGCGATATAGTCGTCGTCTTTTCAGTGCGGGGAATGAAAAGGCACTTCATGTCTACGACGAGGTCCTGTTTAAGTTTCCCCCATTCTTTCCATAGATCTTTAGCGGAGATGTATCCGAACTTCCGCGTATCTTCGCCAAGCTTCCCTCAACTCTCTCGATGACTGACGCTGATCGAAACAGCGCGGGGATGGTGAAGGGAATCCCCCACTTGGAGAAGAATGGTACGGTGGACCGAACAGTGGTGCTTGAGGGTCTATTAACGGGAGACGCGCCCGAAGAGTCTTGATGGTATTAGAACGGCATCTATCGACTTCCGTAACTGGAAACTCTCGTAGGCAGGTACACGGGATCGAAGATGGTGGCGGTGTCGACGAGGGCGGTCCAGTCTGGAAGTTCTGCAGTTTCTTCCATGATCCAAGACCCGATATCTATCGAAGGCTCCTCGAAGGTTTAGAAGTCGCTGAGGGCTCACGCACCTTCTCTGATGGCTTCCTCCGCGATGACCTGCAGTTGGAAATGCCGTTCTTCAGTAGTTTGGGACAGGTGGCAGTTGATGGCGCGGATCTAGAAACCCCAGATATTGATGCTGGCCAAGGCGATCTTCCTGACCACAGGACGCGATATCATATGACGGTGAATCACGGAGCCGCGATGACGGCGAGGCCGGATACTCTGGGTATCCATGATGGCGAGTAAACGGCGCTATAACTCAGGCAGAGATCCCAGTGGTTGTTTAGGATCAGCACGTACGTATACTGGAAGAAGGCGACATCAACTGCGTGGTGATTCAAGAAGAAGAATGCCACGCACATTGAAGCTGCATAGGAAGGATTTCAGGAATGTGTTACCGATAGTGTGATCCTCCTCGACCAGGCGTTCTCAATACCGGATAGTCCCACTAGAACATGGCCGGACATCTTCAAGAGCTGGTAAACTGAAAGGTTGTCCATTATCTGACCAGCGCCTTCATGTATTGGACTGGTTGGAAATCCGCTCTCCACTCGACGAAGCAGCACTGGTCAAATGTTGTTGATGCCGACCTAGCTTTGATCAGATTCTGCTGCTTTTGATCTTCGCTACAGTATCTCTACTTTCATTCCATAATTACAGAGTTGGCCTAGCTGTGATAGTTTCAGTCTTTGGAATTTTTGCCGGTTGGTCTCGAGATTCCAGACCTTTTCTTTTGTGTGATTTAGGCTTTTTTCCAATCTTGGGAGCTCTATTCCTTTTCGGAAGCCTCCACTCTGTCCGCCTAATTTGCATTTGCTTGATCTTTTTTCGCAGCATTATTTGTATCTGCGCTCTTTTCAAAGGACAAATTACATTTACTTTTTTGTTTACAAATTCAAACAAATCTTCGTTGAATTTGTATTAGAAGCTAGCTTGAATTGAATTTGGGGTAGCTCAATGGGAATGAAACCATCGTGAAGATATTATTCTTGTCTAAACGCCTAACCTGATATAGATTGGTGACTTCCATAAAGTCCATTTTCAGGTTGAAAATTCTCGGACCCTTTCTCGGTCCGAGAAAGAAATGTCACATGAAAGCCTTAGAAAGTATATCTTAACCAACCATCCCTGCATCAAGAAGAAGGAGTTGTGATATACAGTGACTCTAGATCTTCAATAGAAGCAATTCAGAAGGGCGTTTCCAAAATCACGAAAAACGCACACTCGTTACTAAACCAACTGGAACCATTAGAAAATAACTGCATGCTACAATGGATTCCTGCAAATGTTGGGATCGGGGTAATGAGATGGCGGATGAATTAGCAAAAAAATCTAGGAAGTTGAGCCAAAGAAGAAAACAAATGTATTTGATGATGCTGCTTTAGAAAAATCCAAGATAATCGAAAAAAAAGACAAGAAGGGGTCAAATATGAAATATAAATGCTGAGAGAAGAATTACAAAAGCATTCACAAGACCCAGAATGAAACACTACAAAGGAATGACAATACATCCGGATGGAACAAGAACCTATAGGACATGTAATAATTTTTCTGGTGTGAAACTAACACCTACCCACATCGTCTCATGTCCAGCAATGGCCGCAGCCTTGCAGAAAATTTATATTGACCCAGAAGAGCAGTTTTACACACCTGGGCTAAATTACATTGCAACTCCAATGAAAGAGATGCATGGAGATATATGAGGCTCTTCATTGGACACGACAACAATGGATTTGTCTCTATAGACAGTAGTGTTACAAAGAATGAGTATTTATAGCCAGTAGTGTTATTTTTTGTTCTAAGATAGAATAATTGTTATATTTTGTCATTTTTAACCGTTAGAGAGGTTTACAATAAATATTTTATCACCTTTCCTTGGAATGCCCGAGAAATCAATTGTTCCGCCCGGGACTTGGCGGCAGTATCCCGGGACACGACACGATATAGCTCTGCCAACAGCTGGCAGCATTCCAACATTTGGACTCCCGGGCGGTCCCACATTTACAGGTTATCCTGGCGGCGATGGTCTCAGATTTACAGGTTATCCTGGCGGCGATGGTCCCACATTTATAAGTTATCCTGGCGGCGATGTTCCCACATTTACAAGTTATCCTGGCGGCGATGGTCCCCCATTTACAAGTTATCCTGGCGGCGATGTTCCCACATTTACAGGTTATCCTGGCGGCGATGTTCCTACATTTATAAGTTATCCTGGCGGCGATGTTACCACATTTACAAGTTATCCTGGCGGCGATGGTCCTACATTTATAAGTTATCCTGGCGGCGATGGTCCGAAATTTATAAATTATCCTGGCGGCGATGTTCCTACATTTATAAGTTATCCTGGCGGCGATGTTACCACATTTACAAGTTATCCTGGCGGCGATGGTCCTACATTTATAAGTTATCCTGGCGGCGATGGTCCGAAATTTATAAATTATCCTGGCGGCGATGGTCCTACATTTACAAATTATCCTGGCGGCGATGATCCTACATTTATAAGTTATCCTGGCGGCGATGGTCCTACATTTATAAGTTATCCTGGATGCGATAATCCTACATTTACAAGTTATCCTGGCGGCGATGATCCTACATTTATAAGTTATCCTGGCGGCGATGATCCTACATTTATAAGTTATCCTGGCGGCGATGGTCCTACATTTATAAGTTATCCTGGATGCGATGATCCTACATTTACAAGTTATCCTGGCGGCGATGGTCCTACATTTATAAGTTATCCTGGCGGCGATGATCCTACATTTATAAGTTATCCTGGCGGCGATGGTCCTACATTTATAAGGTATCCTGGATGCGATGATCCTACATTTACAAGTTATCCTGGCGGCGATGTTCCCACATTTATAAGTTATCCTGGCGGCGATGGTCCTACATTTATAAGTTATCCTGGCGGCGATGGTCCCACATTTATAAGTTATCCTGGCGGCGATGTTCCCACATTTATAAGTTATCCTGGCGGCGATGGTCCCACATTTATAAGTTATCCTGGCGGCCATGGTCTCATATTTATAATTTTCCCATGGCTAATCTTACTTCAGAATTTTACATATGGCCGCTGTGTGTACAGTATTTTAGCTTTCACATGGACGTTGTATATAAATGTTTACAGACTTTACATCATCGCTCTACAGAGATATTTCAGAACTTCACATAATCACGGTTAACAATTATGTCCAATTATTACCTCAATGAAGATACACGCTATCCCAATTAGTCGAAAGTGAATTGATTTGAATCAGATCACAAAAATGCTCTATTTATAAGGCAGAACATGTCAAGATAGAACCAGAAAGTATTTGATTACGCATTTAGACGATAGTATATCTATATATATAAAAATTATGTTTGTATGTTTGTTTGTCTGTTTGTTGGTTTGTTTGTCTGTATGACTCCTATACAAATTCGCAGTAGTTCACTAATTCAAACCAAAATTTCCATACATAGGTAAAAAATAACGAGGATGACGATAGGCTCTTTTAAAATATATATAAATCATTTATTAAAACTATATATTCAAATTATTCAACTTAGCTCACGAGCAGCGCCCTCTAGAACACTCAGGCGGGCGACGGTGGCGCGCGACGATTGGCTGCCGGCGCAGCACGTGACTTCCCTGCCCCCTGCCCCCCCCCCCCCCCTCCGCGGAGTAAATGAGATCTCCCGGCTGACGGCCGGTTGAGCTCACGAGCAGCGCCCTCTAGAACGCGTGACGATTTTGACGGCGCGGGGCGCTCCCAGTTGGACAGTTGCGCGGGGGCAGAGTGACCTCGCGGGTGCCCTCCGGGAACTACGTCCATCTTCCATATGTAATATACATTTAATCGTGTAAACCCGGGCGTTGCTCGGGTCATTCGTCTACAAATTCGCAGTAGTTCACTAATTCAAACCAAAATTTCCATACATAGGTAAAAGAATACTGGGAAGACGATAGGCTATTTTAAAAATTTTGCTGTATCATGTTTGATTATCAGATACAAAATTATATCGGGAAAAATTCCAAAAAACAGAGACTACGGGCGAAACAGGGTACATTTAATAGGGTAAAACCCGGGCGTTGCCCGGGTCATTCGGCTAGTTGTATATAATCATTAGTAAATGTACCCCAATCTGTGTCTTTCTTCAATGCCTTCCTCTACTGAGAGTGGGCCACATGGTCTTGCCATACTTCCTCCGCCACCCTCTTCATTTCCTCGTAGGTGTGTCGTCCAGTCCATTGTTTTAGATCGTCTGTGTATACCTTTCGTCTCCTTCCCCCGGGGCTTCCCTCCAACACTGTCAGAAATGAATGTGATTGTCAGCAATCGGTATATCCAACAATAAGATTTTTTAAAATGACTTCTCTGTGGGAATCGAGCTTATCCTACCCCAAATCTCAGTCTCATCACTATTAGCGATAAGATAGGAGCTGATAGCTTTCTGGAGAGTCGTCATCACATAGCCAGATAAGAGTGCTGCGGAAAGATTGGAACTTATTTGAAACAAAGCGATTAAAATACTGTTGTATATATAATTTAATTAATTAATTGCTACTACACAGAATATGTATGTAAGATCACAAGTAAATAAGTGCTAACTGTAAGAAGAGAAGTTTCTTTTTGTTTACTATGTTATATTTTGTTCTCTCTCTTGTAAATCAATAATGTTTGATTAATATTGTCACTGAATAATTATTGTAAATATTGTGTTGTCAGTTTATCATCATAAATATATAGCTACGTCATTAACCTTTACCATGCTTGTAGATTATCACTTGTAAGAATATTATCACATTTTTCATTCTATAAATTTTAATTAATAATAATTTATTACTTAAACTTTTGAAATACTCGTCATTTCTACCGTAACAATATTCTTGGAATTAGTATCTTTAAAAGTTCTAAGAATAGTCGACAAATACACAATATTGTTACAAAATAATGCGGCTTGTGATTGTAAAACGACATTTAAAGATTATCCCGCATGAGTTTCTTTTCAACGAAAAATCAAAATTTATTTTAAGGAGAAATAACGATTATTTCTAACCTTAGGGATGAGGTATGTAAGGATGAATTGTGAAGAGTAATGATAAACGGAAAAATAAAAGTGTCCAGGGATGGGAATCGAACCCACAGTGTTCCGCTTACCGGGCAGATACCATGTCCACTAGGCTACCCTGGACATATTTTTTCATTCGTAATTAATACATAAATATTGTACACATCCCTTATACAAACTGTATATACTGAACGTAAACATCATATACAGAAGGTATATATTCCCTGTCAAAAATTGTCACTCATTAAAATTTTCAATTTTTTTAATGCTGATCGCTAAAATTTATTGGTGTTGTTGACAAAGCAAGAACGAATAACAATTACATATTCCAATTAATGATTATTTTATCATTAGAACAGAAAGTACATAGTTGTTATATACAAACAAAAATTTTATTAATATCATAGTATAAACTATATATATGATATGCTCTAGTTTCTTTACACGCACTTTTATTTCAATGGTAATTTTTCGAGAATATTTTTATCATTATATCAAACAGACATACAATATTTGATTACTAAATTTAGAAAAGATATATAAGTGCCCAAAAAATACATGCTTAATATAAAAAATGAAACTTGTAAACAGAGCTAAATCTTTTAGCATTTTATTCGTCTTCGGAATTTCTCTATCCTTTAACAAAACAAAATCAATAATTTTAATTTGGAATTCCCATTGGATTCCTATATCTACTCTATTACTGAAATATTTCTCAATAAATATATAACCTAGAAAGAGGGAATCATATATCGCCGCAACTCTCTTTATATAATAATAATAAAAAGAGTTGCGGCGATATATGATTCCCTTTTTCTAAATTGTCGAAATCCGCAACCCGTTTACCATAAATATATAACCATTACCAATATATTACCAGGAACATTTAAAGAGTTGGATATAAGGAAAAACGCGCCATATATATATACAGAATTAATTAATAGGCTAATCCCTTAATAGAATGTTAAAAAATCAATAAGCTTGAGGGATGAGTATCTTTATCAAAAAAAAAAAAAATTCAAGCTTTCGGGCTCAACCGCCCTTCGACAGGAAAATTACGCTACTGACGTTTTCGGATCTAATCCATATATATACACACAAAGAAGCCGTACAGTTATGCAAAAAGCTGATTTACATAGTGAATAAAACAATAAAACGGAAATTTAAGTATACATATATAGAGAATTTGAATGTCTATAATATATACATAATATGAAAACATTGAAGCACAAATGTTTCTTTTAAACATAAAACAAACTTCTCTACTGTCCTTACTGCGATAAAAAAAAATAATGGCGTGTTACTGTAAATATTTCTGGTGGGATCAAGTCGATATTATGTAAGCCCGTTGAAGAGAGATTAACGCTTGAAAGTTAGCGTTTTTTAAATAAAAAATATACTCATTGTGAGAAAATATTTGTAATTTTAATACTTTTTCACAATTTTATCATGAATAGAGATTTATATTAATTTATGCCTAACTTGTCCTTATTGTTTGCGGAAGAGCATTTCTCGATACAAATATTTAAATATAATTCTACTGTACTAAAAGCTTATGTCCATAGTTAGATTGATTACCATTTCTAAGATCCTACCCTCCATTGTAGAATATATAAACAGAATTGTACAACACGATATTAGAACTTTAAGAAGCGGTCTGGTAGATTAAATTGGCAAAACCGCTGGAAGGGTTCACCACTGATGAACTAAGCCCTCCCAATATATTTTCATCGCAGTAAGGACAGTAGAAGTTTGATTTATTTGTAAAAAAAAAAAAAAAAAAAACATTCGTGCTTTAAATTTTCCATTTTCTGTATAAAGTGATGGAGTTTACTTTCCTGCCCATTGATCAAATTTGATATATTAATCTTTAAAGGAAATAAAATTGATATTTTAAACTAACTAAACTAATATATAATTGTGTCAGTGAATAATTTTAATCAAATAATAAATTATTTTTACATCAAAAAATAAATTAATCCACCCTTGAATTGAATATGACCCACTATTTATTACCAGTTGGAAATAAAACAGGCTATATCCGATCTGGTTAATTGCACGTGAAACTATTAACAATAATTCATATTGTAGTAGAGTATAGGTAACAGAATTATCAAAAAGAAAATACAGTAGAACCTCCCTTTAGCAGACACCTCTCTATAATGGACAGTTTTCACATTTGCAAAATTACCATTTTTACTATTTAGAAACTTTCCGGTAAGAAGACACCTCTCCCTAAAGGACGCTTTGGCTCTGCAATTAGGTGCCCTTTACAGGGACGTTCTACTGTACACAATTACGAAAAAGAGCGCATTAAATAAACATATACAATAAACAAATAAGCAACAACATAAGTAGATAGACGAAACCACGACTGCCCCAAACTGCTGTTTCATATACCAAACTGTATCAAAAGTTTGTTCTCAAAGCAGAAGCCCAAAAATATATATATTATTTAAATATATACTCATGTTTTTTCATGTTTTAAGCGTATTTATGCAAGTTTGGCCTTAAATACCCATTTATTAGTTTCTCGAGAATCCTCTGGGACCAAAACATTTTTGGTCACAATGGTACAGGCTGCTCCACGCTGGGGAGGGCCAACAGCCTGAAACGCGTTCGTAGATGTTTTTTTTTTATTTATCAAGAAAATGGTTGACCAAATATCAGGGAAAAGATTAAATCAATGTTTAGTTGATTTCTGTTCCACTAGATGGCGCTCTGTCATCTAAAAAGCATATGGGCTCATGGTCAGGATATACCTTTTTTGATTTTAATACCAACACCTGACCTTTTTTATTTTTTATTATTTTTACACAATATTGTTACATCATGTTTGATTATTCAAAAATAATATCTATGATAATTCAAATTTATTTTAAACAGATTATGTCCTATAATATCAATCCTTTTTATAGTATCACTAGCCGAATGACCCGGGCAACGCCCGTGTTTTACCCGATTGAATGTTTTAATTCAAATACGATTTGTTACAATTATAAATTGGCGCCTTAAATAAATGCATATGTTAGTTAATAACTATAGCCTATGTGCTTTATATGTCTATGTACTGTTGGCTTCCGTAGGCGTCTCTTACTGGGAAAAAGGAAGAGAGGATTCCATTTAGTTATTAACTAATATATGCATTTATTTAAGGAGCGACCCGCTCCAACACAATAGTTACAAAAACGAAAAAGCTAGTGGGGGGGGGGCAAAGGTGGCGTGATCGTAGCCAACCAATAGGAGAGCGCCATTCCAAAAAAAAAAAAAAGCAAACGGTGACAGAGATGAAAAATGAAGAATTAAGAACGCATGACGCTCGTAACTGTATATAGAATTATTTTTGTACCATTGTTATTGTATCTTGATTATTTATTTTTATTTATATTTATTTTGAGAGAGAAGTCACGGACGTGAAGACTAAAGATCACCAAATACGAGGAAGTCAACAAATAAACATAGTGACTTTAAAAAGTAATTTATTTATTATTTTCTTTTTATTTACCTTGATTATGGAAACCCGCTCGGTATACGTCACAAAGAAGGAGGGAATAAAGGTGGATGACCCTACAAAGTTGCCGTTTCCGGAAACTTGCCGTTTAAGAAAATAAAAGAAACTCTGAAAAATCGTTCTATTGATACTTAAGCAACTTACGTAATACCCTTTGACTTAATTCCTTCCATTTCTTTAATGCCACACTAAGGCCTATTAGGGTATCCGCCAATGGAAGTCAGGCCATCTTGCATGTTGTCTGGATAGAGTTTTACTCATAATGCTTCATATCATATCAAAATACGAATTTTGTCCACTCGGGCAACCGTATCGACAAATAGGTGAGCCATTTACTGCAAGACTTTCTTGCAAGAGCAAACTACTAAGGCCAAACCATCTCCGATCGATTATTTACTCACCTCGACTGTGACATATCAGAACACCTACCTAACTTACCCACTCATTGCCATGGATAGAATGATCGAAGAAAATCTGATCGTGAAGATATGATTTTTCATGCTTGCCTTGGCGGTAGATAGAACCAGTCGTTCCTTAAACTGAAGCTGAAGGAACAGTGTCCGTTCTAGTACCTTACCTGTCAATCCTTGGCTGCTGTCTTAGAGCCAGCCGCCAGCTCTGCCTGATTACGAACCTAAAGGTCTTGGATCCCTTTCTAGGATGTCTTAGAGCCAGGTATCTCACACCTTTACTGATTACGCTCTATCTGATGTCTTACATTCCTGCTCCCGATGATACTGGAGAAATTTCGCTCCGGTATCTTGCTCATCCGAGTAATTTGTTTGACCATACCATTCTTTCTCATTAACACTTCCATAATCAGATTTAGACTGATAATAATATTCTCTGAAATGGCAGCTTCAAAGAATTCGTCGGAGTGCTCTGCGGTTTTGTTAAGGTTTTTGAGTATTTCTTCCTGACTCCGTGGAATCTTACTCCTTTTTTTAGCAAAGACTTGTCATAATAAGTTCTATGTTGTTTCGCATTCGCAGAATTTTGCTCAATCTGCCTTTAAAAACAACTGGTCATATAGTATATTAAAATCTGTAAATTTCGGTATCCGATTTTATTACGTTTCTTCAATATTTACAACATTTACTCCTTATGCCACAAACGGAGATTCAAGATTGAAATCAAAAGAAGCAGAGTGTCAGAGAATTAAACCCATCTATTTTTTCATTCATCTGAGATACTTAGAAACTCTCTACAAGAAGCCACATAAATCCATAAAGCCCCACAAAAGGCCACATATTTCAGTGTACCGAGGAAGCCCTACAAGAGGCCACATGACTCCGTGTACCGAGGAAGCCCTACAAGAGGCCACATGACTCCGTGTACCGAGGAAGCCCTACAAAAGGCCACATAACTCCGTGTACCGAGAAAGAGACCACATAACTCCGTGTATTCGGGAAGCCCTACAAAAGGCCAAATAACTCCGTGGACCGAGGAATCCCTCCAAGAGGCCACATAACTCCGTGGACCGAGGAAACCCTACAAGAGGCAACATAACTCCGTGTACCGAGGAAGCCCTACAAGAGGCCACATGACTTCGTGTACCGAGGAAGCCCTACAAGAGGCCACATGACTCCGTGTACCGAGGAATCCCTACAAGAGGCCACATGACTTCGTGTACCGAGGAATCCCTACAAGAGGCAACATAACTCCGTGTACCGAGGAATCCCTACAAGAGGCCACATGACTTCGTGTACCGAGGAAGCCCTACAAGAGGCCACATGACTTCGTGTACCGAGGAAGCCCTACAAGAGGCCACATATCTCCGTGTACCGAGGAAGCCCTACAAGAGGCCACATGACTCCGTGTACCGAAGAACCCCTACAAGAGGCAGCATAACTCCGTGTACCCGGGAAGCCCGACAAGAGGCCACATAACTCCGTGGCCCGAGGAAGCCCTACAAGAGGCCACATAACTTCGTGTACGGAGGAATCCCTACAAGAGGCCACATGACTCCGTGTACCGAGGAAGCCATACAAGAGGCCACATATCTCCGTGTACCGAGGAAGCCCTACAAGAGGCCACATGACTCCGTGTACCGAAGAAGCCCTACAAGAGGCAGCATAACTCCGTGTACCCGGGAAGCCCGACAAGAGGCCACATAACTCCGTGGCCCGAGGAAGCCCTACAAGAGGCCACATAACTTCGTGTACGGAGGAATCCCTACAAGAGGCCACATGACTCCGTGTACCGAGGAAGCCCTACAAAAGGCCACATAACTCCGTGTACCGAGAAAGAGACCACATAACTCCGTGTATTCGGGAAGCCCTACAAAAGGCCAAATAACTCCGTGGACCGAGGAATCCCTCCAAGAGGCCACATAACTCCGTGGACCGAGGAAACCCTACAAGAGGCAACATAACTCCGTGTACCGAGGAATCCCTACAAGAGGCCACATAACTCCGTGGACCGAGGAAACCCTACAAGAGGCAACATAACTCCGTGTACCGAGGAATCCCTACAAGAGGCCACATGACTCCGTGTACCGAGGAAGCCCTACAAGAGGCCACATATCTCCGTGTACCCAGGAAAAGCCCACATAACTCCATGTACCGAGTAGAGGCCACATAACTCCGTGGCCCGAGGAAGCCCTACAAGAGGCCACATGACTCCGTGTACCGAGGAATCCCTACAAGAGGCCACATGACTCCGTGTACCGAGGAAGCCCTACAAGAGGCCACATAACTCCGTGTACCGAGGAATCCCTACAAGAGGCCACATGACTCCGTGTACCGAGGAAGCCCTACAAGAGGCCACATAACTCCGTGTACCGAGGAATCCCTACAAGAGGCCACATGACTCCGTGTACCGAGGAATCCCTACAAGAGGCCACATGACTCCGTGTACCGAGGAAGCCCTACAAGAGGCCACATATCTCCGTGTACCCAGGAAAAGCCCACATAACTCCATGTACCGAGTAGAGGCCACATAACTCCGTGTACCGAGGAAGAGGCCACATAACTCCGTGTACCGAGGAAGAGGCCACATAACTCCGTGTGCCGAGGAAGCCACATAACTCCGTGTACCGATGAAGCCACATAACTCCGTGTACCGAGGAAGGGGTCACATAACTCCGTGTACCGAGGAAGAGGCCACATTTCTCCGTGTACCGAGGAAGAGGCCACATGACTCCGTGTGCCGAAGAAGCCACATAACTCCGTGTACCGATGAAGCCACATAACTCCGTGTACCGAGGAAGGGGTCACATAACTCCGTGTACCGAGGAAGAGGCCACATTTCTCCGTGTACCGAGGAAGAGGCCACATAACTCCGCGTGCCGAGGAAGCCACATAACTCCGTGTGCCGAGGAAGCCACATAACTCCGTGTACCGAGGAATCCCTACAAGAGGCCACATGACTCCGTGTACCGAGGAATCCCTACAAGAGGCCACATGACTCCGTTTACCGAGGAAGCCCTAAAAGAGGCCACATATCTCCGTGTACCCAGGAAAAGCCCACATAACTCCATGTACCGAGTAGAGGCCACATAACTCCGTGTACCGAGGAAGAGGCCACATAACTCCGTGTACCGAGGAAGAGGCCACATAACTCCGTGTGCCGAGGAAGCCACATAACTCCGTGTACCGAGGAAGCCACATAACTCCGTGTACCGAGGAAGGGGTCACATAACTCCGTGTACCGAGGAAGAGGCCACATTTCTCCGTGTACCGAGGAAGAGGCCACATAACTCCGTGTGCCGAGGAAGCCACATAACTCCGTGTACCGAGGAAGGGGTCACATAACTCCGTGCACCGAGGAAGAGGCCACATAACTCCGTGTACCGAGGAAGAGGCCAAATAACTCCGTGTACCGAGGAAGAAGCCACATAACTCCGTGTACCGAGGAAGCCACATAACTCCGTGTACCGAGGAAGAGGCCACATGACTCCGTGTACCGAGGAAGCCACATAACTCCGTGTACCGAGGAAGAGGCCACATAACTCCGTGTACCGAGGAAGCCAGACAGACAATGTATAATTAGTTTGCCCCACCTGACCGCAGTCTGGCCCCATGCCATCTCCTGTGGTGTAACGGAACCGTTCAAAATAGGATGCCCTCGCGTCCATAGGAATGTCTGTCTCAAGGGCTCGCTTGTTTCTCTCCTGTCCCAGACACCTTTTTGTCCTCTCAGCTCTTTGAACTACTTTTCTGCAATCTTTAGTTTTGCAATAATCAATTATAGTTTTCTAAACAGAGTATACGTTTTATATTTGCTGCAAAATTTCTGTTAAGTTCAAGTATTATGCCGGTTATTAATTTAATCGATTTTAAATGCAGTAAGTATTGTATAGAGGGAAAGTTTCAATTCGTAGAGTACTATTATGCATATATGATATTATAGTTTATGTGGCTTTTTGATAGTTATATATAAGTTTGTTATATATCCAAAAGGCATAAGAATATATATATAAAGTGGCATGCATTTAAGACATCATTTCATATTTTACCATAAAATATAAATCGACCATTTAAAAGTTTTTTTTATTTGCTGCATTAATGTATATATATTAAAAATAAAAAAGGCATATCCTGACTGTGCGTACATGAGCTTTATAGATGGCAGAACGCCATCTAGCGGAATAAAAATAAACTAAACAGGTATTTAGCTTGTTCCGAGATATTCGGCCAATCCATTTTCTTTATTTATCAACAAGCTAAATCTATAAAACGAAAATTGCAATTATACCGCGAATGTTTCTTCCAAACAAAAATCGAAATTTATTTTAAAGAGAAATAGCGATTATTTCTAACTTTAAGGATGAAGTATGATAGGAGATGAATTGTGAAGAGTAATGACAAACGGAAAAATAAAAGTGCCCAGGGATGGGATTATTTTTCCGTTTGTCATTACTCTTCACAATTCATCTTATCATACTTCATTCTCAAAGTTAGAAATAATCGCTATTTCTCTTTAAAATAAATTTCGATTTTTGTTTGGAAGAAACATTCGCGGTATAATTGCAATTTTCGTTTTACAATCATCAGCCGCGTTATATTGTATTTTAAGCTAAATCTATGTTTATTTGAATTTGTTCCACTAGATGGCGCTCTGTCATCTAGAATACTCACGTTAACGGTCAAAATATGCCTTTTTTTTGTTTGTTGTCAATATCAACACCTTGACTATATATTAAAAACAAAGAAGGCATATTCTGACCACGAGCACATGTGCTTTTTAATATGGCAGAGCGTCATCTAGTGAAACAGAAAATAACTAAACGTTGATTTAGCTTGTTCCCTGATATTTGGCTAACACATTTTCTTGATAAATCAAGAAAAGCCATCCACGTACACGTTTCGGGCTGTTGACCCTCGTCAATATATATTATTCTAAAAAATTATATTCTCGATCCCCTTCAACTTTTCAATGAGGAAATATTGAGAATGAGTGGTGAATCTTTCTAAAAGAGAAATTTACGATATTACTTTACAGATTTTTAATTACTAAGAATACAATGCTGATTGTATAGCCAGAATAACTAAATAACTAATGCAATCACTTTAGTGTCTAGCTAGGTTGACATTGCAAGCAGAGTTTATCATTAATACGTCATATTTTTATAAAAATACTTTAATCCCTACCGTTGAAACGGACAAAACCCTATGTGCCATCAAACGACCGTCTCCCCCCCCCTCCAACTACTGAACAATATTAAATTCAGAAATCTTACTTGGAGACCATGGTTTCTTGTCTTCGTCATTCCAGAATGGGATTTGATTTCATGAGGATGGCAAATAGGATTGACAATCAAAATAATTTTATTGACATCTTGTCAACACATTCTAAGTGCATATATAGTGTGCACTATTTAAAAAAAGATAATATGCATTATATACACTATGTACAATGAATATGGCGCCTCTTCCAGCGCTGCAGAGTTTGGTGGAGAATCACCAGCGGGTCTCCAGCGACACTACGTATTTCGCGATCTACGAAGAATACGTAGATGGCGTACTTCGCCGCTGAGGAGATGGTGTGGTCCTCGAGACTAAATAGGATTGATAAAATATATCTTCAGAATTTTCTGAAGAGCTTTTTAGTGGCTAAACCAATTCTATAGGTCCGATATATAAATAGGAATTTGGTAGTATGTAGATACTGTCGATAGTTGTTGTTGTCATGTCCAATGAAGAGTCTTAGATGTCTCCGTACATCTCTATCACATTACTGGAGCTGCAGGCGCATCAGGCCCCTCATCATCGAAGCCTTCAGTGTCCTCGGGCGACCCCCTGACCTGCGGGCCTGGATCTTCGGGTCTGGCTTCGAAGATTACATCTTAGCCATCCTGGCGTCTGCCAAATCCATCATCTACCGGTACTTCGTACAGGTTGGGCTGACCGGAGGACCCGCTCATCGCCTTGGAAAGAAGGCTCACCCGCCGGGGCACATCCCCCGCATGATCATCTGTATATTAGTTTATTCATTATATTTCCATTTTTAATGTAAATTATTGACAAGAAGTCAATTTGTTTCAATTGTCATCTCTATCACAGAATTGTCTTCATTTGATGTACATATATAGATGACGCGTTATAGTTTTATAAGTTGTGTAACAAACATTGTAATTTTCAATAAAGAAGCTGAATTTTTTTTTTAAAGTGGCACATCTCCTTTGAATGTAAAAATATAACACACAAAAATCTTATATACAGGATAAAGGTTCTGTTAATCATGTTTAATATTGTTTTGTGAGTGCTTATACTGTACCACATGCTTACAAATACACTTATGGATAAACCTTTAGGAAGTGGAAAGTCTTTGATATTGCTCGTCATCTATTTATTTATTTTTTTGAAGAAGAAGAAGAAGAAAAAGAAGAAGACAGAGGCAATTTTGTTCACACTTGGTTACTCGTATGTTTTCAATAAAGATCACTGTGTATCAAATATATTTCAGAGTTATTGTCTGAATCCTGATATACATGCTAAAAGGTATAACTTGGTTATCTCGTGTGTTTTCAATAAAGGTCACTGTGTATCAAATATATTTCAGAGTTATTGTCTGAATCCTGATATACATGCTAAAAGGTATAACTTGGTTATCTCGTGTGTTTTCAATAAAGATCACTGTGTATCAAATATATTTCAGAGTTATTGTCTGAATCCTGATATACATGCTAAAAGGTATAACTTGGTTATCTCGTGTGTTTTCAATAAAGATCACTGTGTATCAAATATATTTCAGAGTTATTGTCTGAATCCTGATATACATGCTAAAAGGTATAACTTGGTTACCTCGTGTGTTTTCAATTAAGGTCACTGTGTATCAAATATATTTCAGAGTTATTGTCTGAATCCTGATATACATGCTAAAAGGTATAACTAGGTTATCTCGTGTGTTTTCAATAAAGATCACTGTAATACCTTTCAGACTTATTGTCTGAATATCGATATACATGCTAAAAGGTACAACTTATTTAAGTTTTATCCATTAGTGTATGCTTACAGATGTAGAAGTAAAAGTAAGAAAATGAAATTTAGTTAAATTTAATTCTACCTGATGTATTGCGTCATTTATCGGAATAAATTCCAACTAATCGTTATTCTTTACCACGTTCGTGTTTCAGACTGTTGGCCATCGTCAGAGTGGTGCAGATTATACTTCGATGACCAAAAAAATCAGGTCCTAGAATATTCCTTATTGACCAAGGAACGGGTATATTTAAGGTTTAAAGTGCATGGAGACGCTGCAAATTTCTTTTGTTCTCTTTCATAAATGTAGAAGTAGTTGGTAAAACAACACTTGAAGTTACACCGCATGAGTTTCTTTTCAATGAAAAATCAAAATTTATTTCAAGGTGAAATATTGACCATTTCTAACCATTTTGGATGAGGTGTGAAAGGGTGAATTATGAAGAGTAATGATGAACGGAAAAAAAAAGTGTCCAGGGATGGGAATCGAACCCACAATGTTCCGCTTACCGGGCAGATGCCATTTCCACTTGTTTGTGTTTAGTTATAGGCGAATTGCAGGTGCAACATTGGGTTACTTGCACTTACGGCTGCAACCATTTAATACGGATTTCAAAATCAGATTGTGATTGTTATGGACAATCGAGCTATCTTCCATTTTTTAACTTTGAGAGAACGGACCATATAGCCAAAATGTCCTAAAATTATCGAAGAGAGGTCTATTGGAAAAGATTGAAAGAAGAAACATTTATAGACAACTTGTTCGACACTTAAAGTGGTTAAAGTTATAGCTGTGAAAGGATGTAAGGATAGAAGATCAGAAAGAGAAAGGTTTAGAATGGAATTATGGAAAATTTCGGTGAGAAGACCCCACGATATCATAAAAAAAACTAGCCATGGAAGGCAAGTTAAGGGAATACTGTTATTCTATGGAAGGTTGAGAAAATATGTTCTTCTTTCTCATATCCACTCAATCATATTAGGGTATCAAGCTTGTAGAGCTTGTTGATGGTGTGGGTGAAGTAGAATGCGTCTGCCCTTTTCATTGAGACTGGGAGCACTACTCAGTGACAATGCCGACTTAGCTCCAATATGAAATGACCGCCTCTGACGTGAGGAATAGACGCCATGTGCAGCTGCTCCTAACATGGAGTACAAACTCATCCTGTATCCCTGGATCAGTAGCCCTTACAGGGTACTTTCAGCCGGGCCAGCTGAGTCCAGGTTTTTTAGCGAGCTTGTTACTGATTCCCCTCCTCATTTCTCATCCAGGTTTGGGATGGCGGTGTTGAGGAGATATGTTGTCAGTGCCCAACGGTCCGGAAGGTTACCGGCGGGAGAGACATCCGCCACTCCAGGCCGCGGAGATATCCCTGCTATCAGGCTAGCCTTGTTTGTCGCTTTGGAAATTCCGGGGCGCCTCGGTACTCTCTCACTATAATCTCCTCCCTATCATTGCTCTTAAATCTGAGGTTTTCACTTCGACCATGTGGAAATCATGGAATTTTATATACTATGGATCAATAAGTGTCACATATTTGTTTATATGGCGCATATTTGTTTAAAGCTTTGAGAAATTTTGTAAATATGGTAGAGAATATATAAAAGGAAGTCTTTTTTGTCCCAGAGTGTTGTGCAATAAATGAGATTTTTTAAATTGTTTCTTAGCGTGATGCTACAATTAAGTAAGGTGTGAATTTACTTATCTTAAATAAAGAGGTTGCCTCTTTGGCTGACATTCATAGTTTTTATACATAAGAGACAATATATCCAGATGGCATAAGAACTTATAGGACATGCAACTATTGCCTTGATGTGGAACTAACACCTTCCCACATATTCTCATGTCCAGCAATGACCGCATCCTTGCAGTAAATTGATATGGACCCAGAACAGCAGCTTTACACACCCAAGATAGAGAACATTGCGACTGCTGTGATAGGGATGCACGGAGACATCTGAAGCTCTTCATTGGACAATACAACAACAACAGAAAATTGACATGGACCCAGAACAGCAGCTTTACACACCCAAGATAGAGGACACTGCGACTGCTGTGATAGAGATGCATGGAGACATCTGAAGCTCTTCATTGGACACGACAACAACAAAAATAAGAGACACTTCACTCATATAAGGAACGCCTTTGTATCCTCAGATACATTTATAACGCCTTGCCAAATGCTTTAATTTTTATTTTTTCTTGACAATGATCAAGAAATTTTGTCGAAACGTTGAGAAAATAAAAACCCTTTTCTGACCGAAGTGAATTTACACACACATACTTGTGATAAAACAAACAAAATATATATTAATCAAAATAATCTTTTCTCATCGTATAGCTCGTTTATTTACAAGTTGATAAATACCATTCGATCTTTAACGATAAACCGACGAAAGTATTTTGCATATTTTCAAGTATATTGTGATTATCTTCGAATATTTGAACTTTCAATGCTCTTTTCTGAAGTCCAAATAAAAAAATAATATTCATTAATCCCTTGTATCAATATTGAGTAAAATTAACCAGACATCCATGGAATTCGAATAGTATCCGATTATACGAGATTAACTCGTGTTCTATTGGCGAATTATTATACCAAGTTTTCTTCTGTAGAAGGGCACCCGTGCCCGAAAGATAGAGAATAAAAATGCTTTGAAAAGAGACTTTTCCCTGGAGGCCTGGTTAATTTTACTCAATATATATATCATTGTACGTACGCCTTCTTCTTCTTTCATATCTCCACTCAATCATATTAGGGTATCAAGTTTTGACAACCATCATGACTGGGTAAAGTAGAATGCATCTGCCTTTGTCATTAAGACTGGGAGCACTACTCAGTGGCAGGCCGACTTAGCTCCGAAAGAAATGACCGCCTCTGACATGAGGAACAGACGCCATGTGCAGCCGCTCCTAACATGGAGTACAAACGGCACTCATCCAGTATCTCTGGATCAGGAGCCCTTACAGGGTACTATCAGCCGGGCCAGCTGAGCCCAGGTTTTTTAGTGAGCTTGTTACTGCTCCCCCTCCTCTTTTTTCATCCGGGCTTGGGACCGGCAAAGGTGGAGTTATTGTATGCAGTTACGTACGCCTTGATTCTGGTTAGGGCGCGTGATCCAGGTTTAACATAAAGGAAAAAAACCTTTTGGATGCCTCAAAACCTGTTTTTCGGTAGATATAGATACGACATCATTGGTAACTCAATCTAAAGTAGATAAACCACACAAAAACTTAATGAAACATACTTACCAACAACTTAACACAGAAGCTGTAAATGGAAGAATTGTGGTCAGAGTTTAATTAACTCGCACATTCACTCTATTCTTCTTATATCAAAATCTCTCACTTCTTGAAATATTGAATTATTAATAGATTTAAAACTAATATAAATAAATATATATTGTAAAAAAAGAGAGATTTCTGTTGTTATGTGTTTATCTTGAGGATTATACTATGGTAATGCAGTCGTAGCAAAAATATTTAAAGTATAATTATAAAAATAGTTTTGATAAGTAATTGCTTTAATTGAGCTTATGGAATATAGAAAACATCATTTGAGAAAAGTACTACATGGCTTAAGGCGTAAGAATAAAAAAATGAAAACTTATTTACATAATGTACAAAAGATTTGAGCCGGCCATCGGGAAACAACAACAGTTTTTTTTAAGGGAAACCTGACCTCTGGCGGTCGATTTAACAGAGTATTTGAATCTATGAAATATAATTTTAAATAAAATAATATTTTAATATAACATATATATGTCGTGACCGAATGGAAGGGTGCAACCAACCGTTATACTTACAATCCCCAAGAATTAGTTCCAGCCAAGTGAGCAGCGCGCACCCGCGACGTGCCGTAGCATTCGGCCGCGATGTCTGCCACGTTTATTTTTGTACAGTTTTTAATAGATGGATGAATTTGAATATTTACATTTTAACATAAGCTTAACATATTTACATACTTATTTTGGCAAAAAGAAATTATACATCTTGATATTATACAAATTATGACATATATGTAAATTCGAAACTATTATAGACGCGTATCGTATTATAGTTGACGCGCTAATACATCATAAGATATATATGTTATGTAAAAATGTATTAAATTTCAAATTATATTTCTCCTGAATATCAAACTAAAGTTGATCGTCAGATGCCGAGGCTTTCCCTATATAAATCCATTGTTGTTTTTTTCCTTTGGCCGGCACAAATCTTTCTGTAGATATGTAAATGTTTTTGAAAATAGAGCAATCCATAAATAAATCTTCAATCAAAAAGGCATATATTGGATCAAAATATCATTTATTTTACCAATATTTCAGTTGGCTGAACGCCAACCTTTATCAAGATATTATAACATATTTAAACAATTAAATATTTATAAAAAATATTTTGATCCAATATATGCATTTTTAATTAAATATGTAAATATGTAATACTTTATTTATTCTACTCGCCTTAAGTCAGGTATTATTTCTTCCTTAATTATGTTATTAAAATTTTACACAAATAAATTAAAAGAAACGCATTGCCAGTAAATTTGTGTAAAATTTTAACGATAGATGGCAATCAAATTTAATTTTTTAATTATGTTATTATATCAATTAAAGCAAATTGTTATTAGAACTATTTTTATTGTATTTTACATGACTACATAGCAATACCATAAAATGTTCATATTGTCACTGAATAATTATTTTAAATATTCTGTGGTATATCATCATAAATATTTGCATAGTCATCACCCCTTACCATTCTTGTATATTATTACTTGTAAATAAATTCTTAGCAATAGTTTGCATTTTATAAATAAATTATTTTTACTTAAACTTTTGTTATACTCGTTATCACTACCGTGACAACTGGTGGAGAAGCTGGAATATTCCCTCGCCGCCCAAGCCGTTAGAAGAAGCCGAAGACTACAAGGACTAGAACCTCAAGAAAACATCGCTATGATCAAGCAAGAGACACAGACAAAAATGGGTGAGTACCATTTTCAACCTTTTAGAAACCCTTCTATTTTTACTGGAGAGCGCAACCAGAATCCAGAAAAATGGTTGAAAGAATTCCATCGCGTCGCTCGCTACAACTGCTGGGATGATTCAATGTGCCTCGCAAATGTTTATTTTTTTCTCCAAGGAACAGCGCACAGATGGTACGAAAATGTTGAAGAGAAAATTAATTCATGGGATATTTTTGTGAAAATGTTTTCTCAGAATTTCGGACAGCATGTCACCCAAAAAGATCAACTCGCAGAGAACCTCAAAACTCGAGCTCAGGGGAAGGAGGAGACCAGTGATTCTTACATTCAAGATGTTCTCCATCTGTGCAGAGACGTGAATCCGGCTATGATGGAAAATGAAATAGTTGCACACTTGACGAAAGGAATATCGGAGGAGATATATCAGTCAATCATCATTTTAGACATTGCAAGTATCGATGAGTTCATCAAATGGTGCCGAAAAATCGAGGCTTCAAATAAAAAACGTGTAAAAAAACGTGTAGTATTCGACAGACTACCGAATGTTGCCGCCATCGATTCAGCAGACTCTGAATCAATGGAAGACTTAATCCGACGCATCGTGCGTGAAGAAGTTCATCGCGCACTAAATCCGGAGTCAACTACCCCTGAACCATCTTCTCTGAAAGAAATTATCCGAGAAGAGATTGAAAAAAACGTAGCTGCAATTTCGAAGCCTATTCAAAGGCCTCCGCCACGACAGTCGTACCCCAACCAAACACGTACATTCAACCAGGTTCCACGACGTCAGTACCCTACCCAAACGCCCATATATAACCAGACGCCACCACAACGAAGAACGGATGAATGGAGGACGCATGACAACATCCCAATATGTTTTAATTGCGGCCGCCCAGACCATGTTCAAGGATAGCGGAATGACTCTGAAAGTTGCTGATGGCAAGAATGTTACATCGATCGGCCGATGCACAATCAGCTTGAGCATCAATGGATTGGAACAGCCGCTTGAGTTTATCGTCCTCCCTAATAGTAACCCAAGTATTATCCTCGGATGGGATTTCCTAGAGGCATCAAATGCCGTGATTGATTGTGGACGCGCCGAAATCAGATTGGAAGAGGCCAAAGATGTACTAAATTCACCAGCTTCCATGGGAAAGGTTGTGGCTAGCAGAAGCGTCGTAATCCCAGCCGAATCTACCAAACTAATAAATGTTATGAGTGAAGAGCTTAATGGGCAAAATCAGGTACTTTTGAACCTTCGAAAAAGGTATCAATAGGAAAAGGGTTAACACTTCCCTGTGCATTATTCAGGCTTTCCCATAATAAAGGAAAACTTTGGATCGTAAATTCTGGCACCACAGCTCAAATAGTCCCTAAGGGAATGTGCCTGGGAAAAATTCAAAGGGTTGAAGAAAATAACTTGACGGCTATTTCAGAATGTTCTGAATTTAATAAGGAGGTGAAAAATGTGAACCATGCCAGTCATGCTGATAAAGGTGACTTTAAATTTTTACAAAATCTAATTAGTGATGATTTATCAGAGGAGCAGCAGTCTCAAATCTTATCAAATTTAAAGCGACATGATAAAATATTTGATAAAAATAATGAACCAGTAAAGCAAACTTCAGTAACCAAACATAAAATTGAAACTGGAATCCATCAGCCTATTAAGCATAGACCATATCGAGTCTCCCCTACAGAACGCCAAGCAATCCAAACGGATGTGGACAAAATGCTAGACGCCGGGATTATACGTCATTCAGAAAGTCCATGGTCATCGCCGGTTATTTTAGTGAAGAAGAAGGATGGTAACTAACGTTTCTGTGTGGATTACAGACGACTAAACAAGGTTACTAAAAAAGACGTTTACCCACTACCCCGAATCGATGATACACTTGACTCTCTGAAAGGAGCTAAATTTTATTCATCAATGGAACTTCGTTAAGGATATTGGCAAATAGAAGTCGACTAGGCAGATAGAGAAAAAACTGCCTTTATTACCCCTGATGGACTCTACGAATTCCTAGTCATGCCCTTTGGCCTGTGCAATGCCCCTGCAACATTCGAGCGCATGATGGACAAGATATTGAAAGGCCTGAAATGGACGATGGCCCTCTGTTATTTAGACGACATCGTGGTGTATTCCAAATCGTTCAACGAACATTTACACCGGCTTGAAATCATACTACAATGTCTCGACAAAGCCGAGCTACGCCTCAACCCAAAAAAGTGCCTTTTCGGAACCAAACGAATAAGAGTGTTTGGACACCTCGTCGATAGTAAAGGTATTTATCCCGATCCAGAAAAGATTGAAGCTATCGCCAATTTTCCGACCCCAAAATCTATAACAGATGTGAGAAGCTTCATTGGCCTATGTTCCTATTATCGTAGATTTATCGAAAATTTTGCTGAGAAAGCTGCTCCTTTTACATGAAGTACTCAAAAAAGATAATAAATTTACGTGGAACTCTGACCAACAGGATGCTTTTGATTCCTTGAAAAAAGCATTGATGTCTGAACCTGTTCTTGCCTATTTCGAAGAACAACTGCCAACCGAGCTCCATACTGACGCCAGCGGTTATGGAATTGGAGCTGTCCTCGTACAGATCAACGATGGGAAAGAGCGGCCAGTTGGTTATGCTTCAAGAACTTTATCTAAGGCGGAGAAGAATTACTCAACAACGGAAAGAGAATGCTTGGCCGCAATATGGGCCATCAACAAATTTCGACCGTACCTTTTTGGTCGTGAGTTTGTCATCGTCACTGACCACCACGCTCTTTGCTGGTTATCTAACCTGAAGGACCCGACAGGAAGACTAGCAAGATGGGCTTTAAAACTCCAAGAATACAACGTAACAGTTGTTTATAAAAGTGGACGCAAACACCAAGATGCCGACTGTCTTTCTCGAAATCCTCTCCAACTTGAATCGGAAGAAGCATACAATGATGAGGATGATGATATACCCTCAATAACTGCTCTGACGTGCTTCGAGGCTGAACAAAGAAAAGACCCTAAAATTAGTAAATTGATAGAAGAAACAGAAAGATTTGGTGCAGAATCGAAAGGATATGAAATGTTAAAAGGACCTTATACAAAAAGAATTTCGACCCCCTGGGAAACCAACACCTTTTAGTTGTTCCCAGGCACTTACGCTTAGAACTACTGAAAAGTTTACACGACGCTCCCACAGCAGGTCATCTTGGATTTTCGAAGACATATGAGAGAGTTAAAAACAAATATTTCTGGCCAGGACTTCTCCGGGACATACGGAAGTATGTCGCTCATTGTAAAGAGTGCCAAAGAAAGAAACAATCAACTCAAAAGCCACCCGGACTACTTAAGGCAATACCTCCTGCAATCTCCCCTTTTCAGAGAGTTGGAATGGACCTCCTTGGAAGATTTCCCAAGTCTGATACTGGTAATAAATGGATCATAGTCTGTACTCACTATCTTACTCGATTTGCCGTTACTAAAGCCTTACCCACAGGGGAAGCAAAAGAAGCAGCCAAGTTCTTAATGGAAGATGTTGTTCTCAAGCACGGAGCCCCCAGAGAAATCATCACGGACCGAGGACGAGTATTCCAATCCAAGTTGATTGCGGAACTCACCAATCAATGCTCGTCGATACATCGGTTCACGACAGCGTATCATCCCCAGACGAATGGACTTACGGAGAGGTTAAACAAAACATTAGCCAACATGATCGCTATGTATGTAAGTGTTGAACAGAAGGACTGGGACGTAATCCTGCCCTACGTTACGTTCGCCTACAACACGGCAAAACAAGATACGACAGGTTTTACCCCTTTTAAACTGATTCATGGACGCGAAGCCGAAACAACTGTAGACACTCTTTTCCCAAATCCGCATGAAGATCTCCAAGAGGATTACAGTCAGAAGATTGCCTCGCGAGTCGAAGAAACTAGGCAGCTAGCAAGATTAGAAACCTTGAAAGCCCAAGAAAAGGACAAGGCCAGATATGACTCAAAGCACGAGGCAATGGATTACAACGTTGGTGACCTGGTATGGATTTTCATCCCGATAAGAAAGGTGGGACTCTCAGAAAAACTAATGAAAAGGTACTTCGGGCCATACAGAGTTACTCGGAAACTCTCTGACGTGACCTTCGAAGTTGAACCTGTGGACCAACCAACCAGGAGACGCCAAACAAGAGACCTGGTCCATGTACTGAGAATGAAAACCTACCATGACCCTGAGGACCAAGCTGATCTGTTCAAGTGATAATTACAGCGGGACGCTGTTCATCTAGGAAGGGGGCAATGTCACTGAATAATTATTTTAAATATTCTGTGGTATATCATCATAAATATTTGCATAGTCATCACCCCTTACCATTCTTGTATATTATTACTTGTAAATAAATTCTTAGCAATAGTTTGCATTTTATAAATAAATTATTTTTACATAAACTTTTGTTATACTCGTTATCACTACCGTGACAATATAATTAAAAGCAAGTCTATTTATTTATTTCAATTTAAAGGGCTATGTCCCCCTAGGGACACTTACGCTGTCATACGTGTATGCCTTTACATTTGTCTATACATATATATATAATAATTTTAGTCTGTGAATAGAATAATCATATGATGTTAACAAGGAGAAAGAGAGAAAAAAATAAAACGATAAAAAAGAACTTCGTACAAAAAAAGAAGTGTCTAGCAATATCTACAATCAACATAATATAAATTATCAGTTTTTAAAAATATATTTGTTGCTTTATAATTCAAAATATATCTACTAAAGGTAATAAATTTAATAAATATTTATTTACTGGAAATAAAAGTACTTGGATAGGTTACTATTAAATTATTGTCGATTCTATAGTCTTGAAAAACAGGACAATCTAGTAAAAGATGTATTGAGGTTTGTTCCTCATGTCCACAAAAACAACTCGAGTCTCCCACTGCTTTAATTCTTTTCAAAAGGCTTCTGAAATTTCCATGATTAGAAATGAATTGAGAATTATGAAAGTTTGGTCGGAAATATTTTGGTATGTTGTTAGGTAAGAAGATTTGCAAAGTTTCATTTGTGTTGTTCTTCAAAGTATCCATTTTAAATTCAATAAATTCCGTTATTATAATTGAGACATCTAAATTGTATTTTTGTTTTTATTCTAAATTAAAATTATTTAATTCATATTTCATATCTTTGGATTCTATGAAATCGTTAAGCAAAGGCATCTTTGCTATGCTATGTATACAATTAGAACTCGTCGTTTTATATGATTGCGTGCACCATATGAGCATTTGGTATTGAAATGTGTTGTGTGTGTGTGTGTGAGAATTTAATTAATTTATATTTTTCTTATTTACACGAATTTATACCATATATCCGATCCATAAGAAAGCATTGGCTTGAATATTGTTTTGCATAATGTAAGTCTCTTTTGGGTACTCAGACCCCAAGCTTTTCCGCAAATTGACATTAGCAGATTTTTGAATATTTTTGCTTAATTCAGTATAATATCAATGTGAGGATTGAAATTAAGTTTTTTCCATCTAAAATGATTAGCAAAAGTGACTCCTAATATTTTAATTTCTTGTACTCGCATTATTATTTTGTTTTTAAACTTTATTGCGGACATGTCTTTATTGGGAAAATGCAGAATGTATTTTTTCTCAAGACTGATTTTCAATTTATTCTGAGTACACCATTTATCGATTTCTTCCTAGAATAATTCTATCAAAATGTAAAGAGTATCCTTGTCTTCATTCCAAACTATTATTGTCACATCATCAGCATAACACAGTATTTCAGAATTAGGTATCTGCATTTTGTTTAATAAATCATTCAGTTATAATTTAAATACACTCATAGATAAAACTTAAGAAAGTTATACCTTTTAGCATGTATATTGGGATTCAGACAATAACTGTTGTACATATATTAATTAATTGTTACCACAGAGTGTGTGTAAGCTCACAGGTAAATAGGCGCTAACCGAAACAAAAAAGTTCCTTTGTTTAATATTAGTTTCCCTTTTATATTTTGTTCTCTCTCTTGTAAATCAATAAATATAATGTTTAATTAATAATTATTGGAATCACTTTCATTAAAAAAAATTCTAAATAAAATATATAAATAATAAAATATATCTCTATATATATATAAATGAATGTTTGTATGTTTGTCTGTTTGTCTGTTTGTATGTCCGGTATACAAATTCGCAGTAGTTCACTAATTCAAACCAAAATTTCCATACATAGGTAAAAAAATACGGGGAAGACGATAGGCTATTTTAAAAAATATATAAATCAATTATTAAAACTATATATTTTTAGTCAGAAAATGATGATGACGATATTGCTGTATCATGTTTGAATATTAGATACATAATTATATCGGGAAAAATTCCAAAAAGCAGAGACCACGGGTGAAACCAGTTCATTATTTTGTACGCAGGAACAAAATTCTAACAGAAAAACATTCATTCGAGCAGAAAACAAAAGCCAGATCATCTTTCTATAAAAATATCGCTTCTCAGACACAAAGTTTGGAGCGGGACGTTTCACAAGAGTGACATCCACGGCGCCAATTTATAATTGTAACGAATATTATTTGAATAAAAACATTTAATCGGGTAAAATCCGGGCGTTGCCCGGGTCATTCGGCTAGTACATAATAAAAGAAACTCATTGCGAAAGGTTGTAGTTTTATTTTTGTAATTTGTAACGCAATTTTTCGTTTACTTCAAAAAATTCTAAGCAAAGTCAACAATAACTATGAAAGATATTACAGTGACCTTTATTGTAGACACACGAGATAACCAAATGTGAACAAATTGCCTCTCTTCTTAATTAAACAAATAGACGACCACAAACAACATGTACATTCTACTTCCTAAAGTTTTGTCCATGAGTGTATGTCCATGAGTGTAGATATCCATTATATTTGTTGTGTGAGTGATGTTATAAACAATAATTTCACAGAAGAACAACGCAAATAAAATACTTCTCAGTTTTCAAATCGCAAGATATCAAAAAGAATCTCCCTGAAAATGATGTATGGCGAGTCCTTACAGGATGGAAATGTCCTAATAAAGCTGCTGTTGTTGTTGATATCAAAAAGAACTCGTAGAAATTGGTCATAGCTTCTTTTTATGTTGTGTGTAATTAAATATATTTATACAAAGTTTTCAAATTGATATAAGCTATTATGTGTAAATAGGTACAAATTTCCATATATAAACCCATCTAATTAGTGATCGCTTCTGAAAATCAAAAATGTGTCGACCGGCTATAATTTAACCTTCTACGAGGAACCATCTTCTCCGGGTTTCGGCATTTATTCGGTCGATCCTGGGTTTCTGGATTTATTTCTTTTCTCTCTTTTTATCCCGGCTCTCCTGGCCTCACCCGGCGATGATCCCCTGGCCACCCAACCCCAGGCCCCTCCAACAGTGCAATGTATATAGTGCTTTGTATATATTCCGCTTTATAAGTCCATTTGGGCTCAAAAATCATCCATTCTGGTTAGCAGCCCCATTAATAAAGATATTTCCAGGAACCATCTTCCTTTAGGGATCAGGAAAACCTAAGTTTCGCCCTGATTCTAAGGTGAGGTTTTACTTTATTGAAAATTGCTTTGACAGAAGGCCAAATTAAAAAATTCCATTTTTAAATACAAATAAACGTTGTTGTTAAAGGTAAAAAAGATCCTAATGCTATTGTTAAATGCTAATAATAAATTGTATAATATATCGTCCTATTGATTTACTAAACATATGTACTTTAGCAATTATTCCTAATTGTGTAAACATGAGATTTTTATAACTGCAAAAATAATAATAATAATAGTAAAAAGCATTGTTACTAGAAAAGGTATGAAAAATAAACAATGGAGCTGTTATGTAAGGTGAAAATAAATAGCAATGCCATTTTTGAAATAATTTCAATTATTTTATTTCCAAAGCGCTATATCCCGCAAGGGATACTTGCGCCAAACAAGGAGAAAAGTTTATTTACATAAGTTATTTACATTATTCAACGCATGAAAACATTAGAGATCCAGATTTTGTAGAAAGTTTAGAATGTATTTACAAAATGAATTGAACTTTAAATATGATTTTTTATCGGAAATCAAATCGTTAAGTTCACAAACAACTAGTTCATTCTTCATTCTATAATCTTGAAATGCTGGGCAATCGATCAGTAGATGTCTTGAGGTTTGTTCCTTAATACCACAAAAGCAACTTGAATCCTCCACTGTCTTTATTCTATTTTTAAAACTTTTGAAATTTCCGTGGTTTGTAACAAATTGAGTATTAAAAAATTTGGACGAAAGTATTTAGGGACTTCTTGGGGAAAAAAAGCTTAAGAAAGTATTATTTGCTTCGTTTTTCAGAACATTCATTCTTGATTTGAGAAAGGTATCTATAATTCCTGGAATATAAATGGGTCATAAATTTGTTGATCATCTGTGGATAAGTTTCTCAGATCACACACACACACACAACACACACAGATATCATGATTCTGGATTCGATAAAGTCTGAGATCAGAGGAATGTTGGCCAAACTATAAACACAACTATATGATGTGGATTTATAGGCTTGTATACACCATGTTAGTATTTGATATTGGGTTGAATTTAATTTTTGTAAACATTTTTTATTTAAATATTTGAACCAAATTTTTTTCGGCTCCTTATGTAAGTACTGGTCTGAAAATGGTTTTATATAAAGTTAGCCTTTTCTGGGTACTTAGACCCCAATATTTCCCACAAATTGAGAAGAGATCATTTTTAAAACGTTTTGTACGATTTACTACAACAAACAAAAACAAAAGCCTTTATTTAGGGCATTCCGCCCCATACAGGATTCGCCGTATTTACACGTCAACAAGAGGAGAGGGAAGAGGAAACATTTACAACAAAAATTAAGGTTTGTTACCTATTTACAGATGGATCATCCTCCAGTATCCTTTGCCCTGCATTCTTTCTCATGCGCCCAGCTTCTGTACAGAACTTAAAGTATTTATATATCAGTAATTTATCATTCAGATCTGAAGAGAGAAGTTGACATATGCTATGGTATCTAAATTGACCAGAGGTAGGGCTTGGGAAAGTTTCAGTACGTTTTTCTGTTAAGAGAGGGCATTGGAAGAAATAGTGAACCAAATTATCATCCATGAGATCCTTACAAAGTAAACAGTTCCGGCCATTTTCTTTCCAGAAGTCTTTTCTTTCTTCCCTGAAAAATTGCCATAAAACTCTATGTTGTGCAACTAGTCTTTTGTTGGGAAGCGAGATATTTAATCGTAGGTACTCCTCTGTCATGAATGATTCACTCAAAAATTTGTAGTGAGCAAAGTGGGTTGAATCAGTGATTTTCATCTGATCGTTTTGAATTAGTTGGTCTGTGGTAGTTCTAATTATGCCTGGCAATTCTTTCTGTATGGCTAAGTAGTCTTCGCAGCCCTTCAGAAAGGAATATCCCTTGGAGTCTAGAATTTTTATTAAATTTTGAGTAAAGCTGTTTTCTATTTCCTTTTTCGCGGTGACTTTCCAGAGATAATTTAAGCAAGCATGTGGTAATCTGCTCGTCTCCATTTTTACAATCCTGACCCAAAACTTTAATGTGAGTTTTACAGCATTAAGTTCAGTTGATATTCTTCCACATTCTCTTCTGAGGACATATCCTGGTGTGAAGTTTGGTAAGTCTAAGAGACGACGAAGAAATGTATCTTGGGTATTATTGACTGTCTTCAGCTGGTTGATTGCCCACATTGGTGCCGCATATAGTAAAGTAGGAAGAACAATAGTGTCAAGAAGTTTCATCACTGAGGTAAAGGACTTTATTCGCGCCTTTGTAAGGATTCTCCAAAGTGCATTAATTGCATTCAGTGCTTTGTTTCTAAAGTATTGGGAAGCATATTGGGTCGAGATTTTTGTAGTCAG
Organism: Cordylochernes scorpioides; assembly: GCA_030710605.1. Lineage (NCBI taxonomy): Eukaryota > Metazoa > Arthropoda > Arachnida > Pseudoscorpiones > Chernetidae > Cordylochernes > Cordylochernes scorpioides. Next base: position 24,232,674 of record CP092880.1, read on the forward strand.
AGGGTAACCCAGATATGTATACTTAGCTACTATTGTCAGGGGTTGCTGACCCCAAAACCATGTCTCGGAACGAGCTGTTCTTCCACCGTTTCTAAACACCATTATTTTAGATTTATTTTGGTTTAACGTTAGGCAGTTCTCTTCTAAGTACTTTTTAAGTAAGTTAATCTTCAATTGCAAATTTATTTTCGATTCTCCTAAGATCACTATGTCGTCTGCATACAGTAAAAGGTGTATAGTTCCATAATTCTCAAGATTTATGCCTGGCAATTCTGATTCATCGAACAGGTGTACCAGATCGTTTAGGAAGAGAATAAATAAATAAGGTGACAACGGCTCCCCCTGCAATACTCCCGCTTGTATTTTGATAGCCTCCGTGAAGGAACCCCGCCATCTGACTGTTGCCGTCATTTGGGTATAATAGTTCTTAATTAGTTTAATAAACCGGCAACTCAGACCATTTAATGCTAATTTTTTCCAAAGTAGATGGTGCGGCACGGTATCAAAGGCCTTCCTTAGGTCAATGAAGAAGGCATATAACTTTCCCCTTCTACGGCTAAGGGTCATTTGAATTAATGATACGAGCGTGAAAATGTGGTCCTGACAAGAGTAGCCTTTTCTAAAACCAGCCTGATTTTCTGCCAAAATTGACTTTCTCTCCATCCAATCATTCAATCTTGTCTTCAAGATAGATGTAAATAATTTCGATAGGTTAGAAATCAGGGATATTCCTCTGTAATTTGACGGGTTGTCCGGATCTCCATTTTTAAATATTGGGTGGATTATCGTTTTTGTCCATTGTTGAGGAACTTGGGATGTCCTTAAGATTTTATTAAATAAGTTCCTGAGATAAATTGTATGTTCTTCTAACAAATATTTAATCGCTTCGTTAGGAATTTCATCAAGTCCTGTAGCCTTATTTTTACCCAATTTGGAAATTTCCTTGGTGACCTCAGTTAGAGATATTTCACAATCTAATTCGGGGTCAATGTCCAATATCTCAAGTGGTAACTGTACAACTTTTGTTAAATTTGAACCAAGTAACTCCCGGTAGAAGACTTGCCAGTCTGCAGTAGAAATTTCACCTTGTAGGTTATTCCTATATTTAAGTGAATTAATAGTCTTCCAAAATTGGGAAGGATCTTTTACATTACTGAGGATAACTTGAATTTTGTCAGTATATTCCCTTTTTTTGAGCTTTAGGATAGCTGAATATTTCTTCTTACTCGACAAGTATGCAATTTTATCGGCCGAGATATTATGTTTTACGTATAATTTTAGATTTTGTTTCATTTCCTTTTTAGCCAAATAACAGTCTTTGTCGAACCATGGCTTAGATTTTATATTTTTTGTTTTTGCCTCCATCCGCGTCCCCGAGCGTAACATTGCTGTTTGAATTAAACCAGTAAAATCCTCAGCCTGAGTATCAATTGTGGAGTCCGCTGGATGTTCGGGAGTTAATTCTTTTAAAGTTTCTATATATGTTGGGATTTTATCTACTGACCAGGAAAATTTAATTTTGGCCTTAGGCTCCATGTAACAATTTTCAGTTTTATTATTAGGGCCGATAAACTTTAAAATTATTGGTAAGTGATCCGAATATGGCATACAACCAATTTCAAAATCTGCTATGTGTTCAAGCACCGCAGGTGAGACAATCGCCAGATCTAACACAGAAGAGCCTCTTCCGGAGATGAATGTAAATTTACCACTTTTATCATTAATGGATCTACCATTTATTATAGTTAAGTGATTTTTATCAAGAAAGTCAATAAATATTTCCGCTTTGGCAGATTTTGTTAGGTCACAGGAATTTCGGGTGGTTGAAAAAAGGTTTGAAGTATCTATCAAATTATGGTAACCCCCCAGATTGCCAATACGGACATTCAGGTCGCCGACCAGTATTATTTCAAACCCATTATATATCTTATTTTCCATCAAATGAAATAGTCGTCCAAGTTTTGTAGCATGCGTATCGTTTGGGGGTAGATATACGAATATTACGCAGATCGCTGGTGAGTCATTGTCTAAACTTGGATTGAGTGTGACTGCAATCCAAGAGGTTTCGATTTCAACATTGTCAATTTGGGGCTGTAGTTGTTTATTTATGCCGAGAATTATACCTCCGGAGCCTCTCCCTTTATCTGATGACTTTACAGCAGGTGATTGGTACATTCCGAAGTTCGCCAGGTTCAAGTCGATTTTGAAGTGGCACCAAGTTTCTGTAAGCGCGAACATCTCAAATTGTTTCAAATATTCGAACAGTGGAAAGAGAGAATTTATCCTAAAAAAGCCGTTTATATTCCAATACATGAATCGTTCTTTTTTAGCTATGTCAACCATTGGTTTTATTTTTTTGATCTTAATTTTATTATGTTTCAGATTTGTGCCCTTAAGTTGACCTTCTTTAATAGTATGAGTCTTGCTATGTGAAGTATGAGGAGTTTCTGTGAGTTGAGATTTGTTTCTAGATTGTACATCTTCATTTGTATGTATTTTATTACCTGAGTATTTATATCTATTTACAGAGATCCGCTGGTGTGCCTCTAGCTATATTAGTTCTCCTTTGGCATTCATCACCTGTCCTTCCACTACCATGTAGTTGATGCCGTTTAGGAGAAGTTTATTATCCCTCAACTTCGATCCTATACCTTTCTTGTAAAGTTCCTTTCTCTTTTCTATCAAGATTTTTCTCTGCTCTCTAATCTGGGGGCTGTAATCCCTGCTCATAAAAATGTTGAGCATTCGAAGTTTGAATGAGTTCTTTAGGAGACTTATTCTGGACTCGTGATCAGGAACCTCGATCAGAATAGGCGCCTTTGGTCCCCTGCCCAGGCGATGACATTCGGCAATTACCACATCATCGGTAATCTGCATATCTTCCGCCATTAACTTCTTGACCTTTTGTAGCAGCAGTTCCCGACTGTCAGTCTCTGCTGATTCAATGCCATATATTATTAAGTTGTTTTCTCGGGCTCGTCTCTCCAAAGCCTCCGCGCGTTCTTCCAGATTACTTATTTTTAGGGTATTGTGAGAAATTAACCTATTTCTTCTATGTGGTATGTAAAATTTATTTTGTTTCTTCTTCTGTGATTTGCAATTATTATTCCTGAAAATTTGGTCTTCAGAGTTGGTATGTTTATTTCATTATTAAATTTGATTGGGATTTTTTCTTTGTTATGTAAATAAAGTATATTAGTTTTTTTTCTAGACTTATTTCAAGTTTGTTACTCTTACACCATACCATTGTTGAATGAGAAGTGTAAATAACAATTAATTGTTTGATTTATTTTAAGAATTATAGCTTGAAATTGTATTTACAACAACAACAAAACAGCTTTATTAGGGCATCTTGCCCTGTACGGATTCTCCGTGGAGTTACAGACAATATTTTGAAATTGTATTTATTATTTTGTATATATCATTGATTATGGTCCATATATATAGCACATTTTATTCATATTATTAAATATAATCAGGATATATTATATTGTACAAGTACAATCTGTACACTTGTACGACGTGTATACTTGTATTTTAGGCAAACCATGATGATCAAAATGTCTTTGACTGTAAATGAACCATGTCTACACATGAATAAAGTAGTTTGACAGTTTGCATTTATAAGGTATTGGTTTTGTTTCTTGCATTCACTGATGGAATCGGATTTGTACAAGAATTGGAGGCTATTGAAGCAGGATAAAGATGTTCAATGCGGGATTTGAACCTGGGTCGTTTTTATTGATAATCAACAGTATGTACCCTTCCTTCATCAATTTTTTTTTATTATTCCATGAGTAAGATTACACCAGGTCATGAAAGTTGAAATCAATAATTTTTTCTACTATAGTTTTGGGGTTCTTGTATGGGTCTTCCTTCTTAGCTCCAATACAGTCCAGGATATGTGCTGGAGTGGAGTTGGAGCATTTTGAGCAGACAGGAGAATTTTTTTCTCCGTCAATGAACATAATGGGTATAGTATGCCCGTTCTTTAATCCAATGAAGAATGTAATGAAGTATTTGTACCAGTCAGTAATATGCTACCATTATTGGCTGTCTACGGGGAGGCGGCGAAGATTGCAACTCCAGCTGAAGGAGACCCAGATAACATTGTGACAGCTATCAGATCCGTGCTTGTCTAAATATACGCACTTAGCTCGACCCCAGTTCTCTTCCTCGGCTTACATAACTCCAAACTTTACCTTTGCCGGTCCCAAGCCCGGATGAAAAAGGAGGAGGGGGAGCGGTAACAAGCCCACTAAAAAATCTGGGCTCAGCTGGCCCGGCTGATAGTACCCTGTAAGGGCTCCTGATCCATATATACAGGATGAGCAGCGTTTGTACTCCATGTTAGGAGCGGCTGCACATGGCGTCTGTTTCTCATGTCAGAGGCGGCCATTTCTTTTGGAGCTAAGTCGGCCTGCCACTGAGTAGTGCTCCCAGTCTTAATGACAAAGGCAGACGCATTCTACTTCACCCAGTGTGGAGATAAGAAAGAAGAAGAAGACATAACCCCAACACAGCGGCTGATTGGGAGGAACAAGGCATTGTAAGATGGGAAGAAGAAAGATGAACACCAAAATTTGTAAGGAACCGGATGGTTGATAATATGCTTAGTATCAACTTCAGTGTTAAGTGAGCAACACTAAGTTGGTTTCAACTTATTTAAATGTTTGCAGTGATGGCTTCATTAGGTTGTGCTAACCTAAAGCTAAATTAACTAAGCAAAACACACTAAGGATTAAATTGTTGATGTATAACTGCCAAAAATCAGCAATGCTTTCACCAATGCAATCATCAAAGCTTTAGCCTTAGTGAAGACATTTTCAAATCATTTCAAATTTGATTTTAGAAAGGTGGGAGACACTTGTATGCTCATTTTAAAAACTTGCATAATTACGTTCATCTCTCTCAATTCTCCATTACTAAATTCACTTCAAAAAAGAAAGATGATTCTGGCATAGAAGAACCTCCACTCAATGGTGTGATAAAAAAACACAAACCTTAAAATCACTGTAATAACACACTGCCTTCAAATATAAGTTTCTTGATAATTTATATATTCTCTCAAGCTTTCGGGTATCGCAAGCTCTTCTATACAAGTATACTAGTTGTATTATGATGCATTAGCGCGCCATCTGTTATCAAAATTCGAAACTATTATAGACGCGTATGATTCTTTTAAAAATTAAACAATTTCACTTTCAATTCTAAGAATAATATATTCTGTGTTTCTCAGATAAATATCTTATTCTTATCTGTTATCTTGTTTATCTAATTATACCAATATACGTTAGATCGTTGGTCACAACAATTTGCTCCTGCCATGGCTCCTAGGAAGAAGAAGAAGAATGCCGAGAATGCCGAGAAGCCCCTCGTAACCCTCGCCCAACTGGAGATGGAGAACGAAGAGGTGAAGCAGAACTTCGAGCAGAAAATACAGAATCCTTACCCTACCTCCCGATTTTACCTGCTCCAAAGCCTAATGGAATTCATCAACTTACGGTCTGAGCAGATCAAGGCCCTCATTGCCGAGGTAGAGAACCTCTCTGGCACCCTCGCGTCCTTTAAGGAACTGGACGAAATCAAGCCACAGACAGCCTGCCACAGCACTCAAACCAGCCCTTCTCCCTCCTGCAAGGAAACCAGCACTCAGACTGACCCCACCAAGCCCGCCACTCCCGCTCCAACCAAAAGGAAGCAGCCTGAGGCTCCCTACCCGCCCGCAAAGAGGACCAACCTCAATGGTCCCGCAAAACCTGCGCCCTCCCGAGTCCCCAAGCCTGCGGCCGCCCAAGTGGTCCTCCATGGGGAAAAATCGGCGGCCCACACAGTGGTCATCTCTGATGACCCACAGGCTGACCCAAGAGCAATGCTTAAAGCTGTCCGCGCTGCCCACACTTTACCCCAAGGCGTTTGGGCCTCCCTGCGAACCAAAGGGAAGCTTGTCCTCCACTCCAGCAACCCCGATACCATCCCAGCTGTTACCACCTCCCTGGCCAACAAGCTGGATGGCATGAAGGTCCGCCAACAGAAGGTGATCCTGCCTCGCATCTGCCTCTTCAAAGTGGATGAGGAAACATCCAACTCCACCATTGAAGAGACGCTGCTGGAAACCCCTGCTGTCAGCCAACTCCCTGGGGACAAGGTGGTGCGCGTGGCGCATCGCTCTGCACCCAGAAACGGGACCTGCACCGCCTTCATCCAGGTGGACCTCACGACCTTCAGAGCTCTGGGAAATCGTGGAAGGATCGTGGTGGATGGTGTGATCCTAAACTTCGAGGAGCCCATCCGCGCACGAGTCTGTTTCCGCTGTTGTGGCTTCGGCCACAACTCTGCCCAATGCACCAGAGCTCCCACGTGCTTCCACTGCGGTGAAGGCGGCCATGAAGGCCGTGCCTGCCCCTCAGTTGCCGACTGGCACACTTCCAAGTGCGCCAACTGCTGTGCCAAGGGCCTCCCAGACAAGCACGAGGCGAGAGCCTCAAGCTGCCCCATCTTGAAGCTTAGAGCCCTCAAGTTCTAGGCTTCCAGGACCTCCTGCCTCCTCAACTGGCCTCCATCCAGGCTTCTCACCCATCAAGGCGCTGTTTCCTTGACCTCTCCAGCTTCCTCCCCCCTGCGATGACACCTCCACTGCCAGATCCTAGGATCCCTTGCGATGATCCCTGGCCACCCATCCCCAGGCCCCCCAACTATGCTTTGTATATATTCCGCTTTATGCGTCCATCGGGGCTCAAAAATCATTCATTTTGGTTAGCAGCCCCGTAAAATAAAGATATTTTCTGTTATCTTGTTTACACACTTGCTAACAGTAACTATTTATAGTATGCTCCAGGAATCCGGGTTACCTAAATAAATAAAAAAATAATAAAATTTCTCATTCAGTACTTTTGTCTGAAGATGGTTACAAAGCTGTTACCGAAACGTCACACACTATTTATTTATAGGGATTTGGTCTTATTACCTTGAATTTCTACTACCCTTACTGATAAGCCAGGCCCTCCAATTAATTTTTCCATTGCAGTAAAGTGTTGAGAAAAAATTATAGATTCGTAGAAGAAGAGAAAGATCCTTTATTACTTAAAGATATAAAACTATAAAAGAAGGACAAGAGATCAAATTATATGTACATCAGCAGCTCACGTCGGCCTGTCCTATCCAATAACCACTAGCCAACCAACAATCCAACAAAGCTGTGCTTTATAGACAGAGATGTCAATTTGCATAAACAATACTATGCAAATCACAAGAGTATTTCATCGTAGATACATCCGGAATTTCAACAGTAAAAGCAGTAGAAATTGTTTAATTTTCTATTCCATTACCCATTTCTATAGGAAAAGAGACTGGAAATTCACGAAATTTCGGGGCTAACTCACTACAATGAATAACATGTATATAAAGTTTTTACTACACCCTTGCTGGTTAAACATTTGTTTATAAATATTTAAAATTTTTCAAGGCGATTGATAAAATGAGGGAAGAAGTGCTCAACTCCACAGACAACGGCTGATTGCTCCCCCTCCCTTCTAAATTGCTTTTCCTCCTCACTCATGTACATATACTAGCCGAATGACCTGGGCAACGCCCGTGTTTTACCCGATTGAATGTTTTTATTCAAATACTATTTGTTACAATTATAAATTGGCGCCTTAAATAAATGCATATGTTAGTTAATAACTATAGCCTATGTGCTTTATCTGTCTATGTACTGTTGGCTTCCGTAGGCGTCTCTTACTGGGAAAAAGAAAGAGAGGATTCCATTTAGTTATTAACTAATATATGCATTTATTTAAGGAGCGACCCGCTCCAACACAATAGTTACAAAAACGAAAAAGCGAGTGGGGGGGGGGGGGGGGGGGGGGGCAAAGGTGGCGTGATCGTAGCCAACCAATAGGAGGGCGCCATTCCAAAAAAAAAAAAAGCAAACGGTGACAGAGATGAAAACTGATTAAGAGATGAAGAACGCATGACACTCGTAACTGTATATTGAATAACCTTTTAGGGGAATCCCCTTGTAAGACAATAGTGTCTTAATGAAGGTTTTTTGTTGTTGAAATTGTTTAATTTTTAAAAGAATCATACGCGACTATAATAGTTTCGAATATACTAAGGTTGTCTACTCCTGTAGATGGGTTTGTAATACACGGTATAACAAAAAATTCGATGTACCAAGAAGGAGTTGTCAGATTAGGACAAAAATTGGTGTATGTAAAGAGCATGTATAGGGAAAAAACGATTAAAATTTCAGAACAATTAATTGTTTTATTTCAGAGTTTGATCGTCACAAATTGAGAATATCAATATTTCGTTAGAGAGAACTTCTTTGTATACGTATTTTCATATAAATCGGACAACTGCTTCTTGGTGCGTCGATTTTTTTGTTATTCTATATACAGTTACGAGCGTCATGCGTTCTTAATCAATTCTTCAGTTTTCATCTCTGTCACCGTTTGCTTTTTTTTTTGGAATGGCGCTCTCCTATTGGTTGACTATGATCACGCCCCCTCCCCCCCCCACTCGCTTTTTCGTTTTTGTAACTATTGTGTTGGAGCGGGTCGCTCCTTAAATAAATGCATATATTAGTTAATAACCAAATGGAATCCTCTCTTTCTTTTTCCCAGTAAGAGACGCCTACGGAAGCCAACAGTACATAAACAGATAAAGCACATAGGCTATAGTTATTAACTAACATATGCATTTATTTAAGGTGCCAATTTATAATTGTAACAAATAGTATTTGAATAAAAACATTCAATCGGATAAAACACGGGCGTTGCCCGGGTCATTCGGCTAGTAGAGTATATTTGAGAGATAGTTTAAATAAAACAGGAAACGTATCCTCGGTGTTTTGTTACAATTTATATTTGAGAGGATTCTATTTTCCGATCTTAAAATCACCATAATTAAAAATTGAAGAAAGATTATTAAAATAAATTTTCATTTACAGTTAAACCTATCTATAGCGCCCCTTCTTGGGGCTCACTAAAATAGGGTGCTATAGAGAGAGGGTGCTATACACAGGTCACTTTTAATGTAAATTGCATCGTACTACGTATTTAAAATCGGGCGCTATAGAGAGGGAGGCGCTATTTAGAGAGGGCGTTATAGAGAGGTTTAACTGTATATTTATACGATGCATTAGCTCGCCATTTGTTATAAGAAATTAGAAGAGTCTAGCATCAGTATCAGTATAAAAGGAAAATCGAAAAATGCAATATTACAACGGTATGGTAAATTAAACTGGCGAAATCGCTGGGAGGTTTCACCACTGAGTCAGGCCCTCCCATTATTTTATCATTGCAGTAAGGACAGTAGAAAATTGATCTATTTTTAAAAGAATCAAACGCGTCAAAAATAGTCCAAAAATTTCTTATAAAGTAAAACCTGTCTATAGCGCCCCCCCTCTTGGGACTCACCAAAATAGGGTACTATAGAGAGGTCACTTTTAACGTAAATTGCATCGTACTACGTATTTAAAGTCGGGCGCTATAGAGAGGAAGGTGCTATTTAGAGGGGGCGCTATAGACAAGTTTAACTGTATATATATAACATATTGAACTAGTAATATGCAAACACACACATACAAACACACGGACAAAAATTAAGAAAGATGTACCTTTTAGCGTGTATTTCAGGATTCAGACAATATACAGTGACCTTTATTGAAGACAATTTTTTGAATATTCAATATATTTTATTGACATTCTCTTAGTTAATTGTTACAAAAATCAAAGATACTACTCTGATCAAAAAGTTTCGACACTTTGCTCATAAGTTAAAAAAAAACTTTATTATTCAATCAAATTCAAATTGTCCCCTTCAAAGTAGTCCCCGTTGGCCGCGATGCACTTCAGTGTTAAAAGTCGTGACATGGTATGTAAATATATTTTTGAATGTATGACTAGAAATGTAGATTTTCTATTGAATGTATAAATTATTATTATGTAAATTTCCTTGAATGTATATAACTAAGCCGTGTTGTTTAAATAAAAGAGTTTCTTAGTAGAGCGAGAGCTGTACGTGTGTAGCCGCTGGTTTTTGTCTTCGTTATTTTCTTTCTCGCTTGATCACCCGAAGCAGTCCAAATAATATCAAGACTTTGGGTAAAAGTCTTACTTGTTAAGAGGAGGTTTCTTCAATCTGACCTATCGTACCTTAACATTTTGTGGCGTCCCCGGGTGGGCTGCGTGGGCTGGTCAAGTAGAGAAGACGGGAAGACCTGGTGGCGCTGTCTCCCGAGTAACAGAAGGCGGGAAGACCTGGTAGCGCTGTCTCCCGAGTAACAGGTGACGGGAAGACCTGGTAGCGCTGTCTCCCGAGCTAAAGAAGCTCAAAGGCAAAGGAGCTAAAGAAGCTCAAAGGCAAAGAAGCTAAAGAAGCTCAAGGCAAAGAAGCTAAAGAAGCTCAAAGGCAAAGGAGCTAAAGAAGCTCAAAGGCAAAGGAGCTAAAGAAGCTAAAGAAGCTCAAGGCAAAGAGCTAAAGAAGCTCAAAGGCAAAGAAGCTAAAGAAGCTCAAAGGCAAAGAAGCTAAAGAAGCTCAAGGCAAAGAAGCTCAAGAAGCCCTTTGTTAAAGGTTTAAAGGAGCTCAAGAAGCCCTTTGTTAAAGGTTTAAAGGAGCTCAAGAAGCCCTTTGTTAAAGGTTTAAAGGAGCTCAAGAAGCCCTTTGTTAAAGGTTTAAAGGAGCTCAAGAAGCCCTTTGTTAAAGGTTTAAAGGAGCTCAAGAAGCCCTTTGTTGGAGGTTTAAAGGAGCTCAAGAAGCCCTTTGTTAAAGGTTAAAAAGGAGCTCAAGGGAAAAGTGAAGCTCAAATAGACAAAGAGGTTGAGGAAGCTCAAGTAAGGCAAAGAAGTTGAAGGGGCTCAAGTATAAAGGAGCTCAAAGGCAAAGAAGTTGAAGGGGCTACAAGGTGAAAGGCTACCTACAAGATGAAAGGCTACCTATAAGGTAAAAAGGATACCTACAAGGTGAAAGGATAACTACAAGGGAGATGGAGGATGTTGGCAGAAGGCGTAGAAAGGGCGATAAGAGGCGTTTTTACCGAAGTGGTAAATGATATAAATACAGAGTTGAGGGATCCTCTTATTGATAAAAGTGGCATATATGAAAAATTTGATAGATTGGAAGCTCTCCATTTGGAGCTGGTGGTATTGAATGAACGATGCCAGGCAATTTTATTAGCCAAAGTTGAGGCTACTGACGGGGAGATAGATGGGGAGTTTGGGGAGTGTGAGACCTATATCATGGAAAGATATTATTTAGAGGCTAGAATTCGCGTAATGCGTGAGCAGGATAGGGATGCTCAGGCCAAGACTTCTCAAATTCCACCAGGGGCGTCTAGTGCCTCTCCGATTTCAGAAACCGATAATCAGAAAGTTATCAAACTTCAGACTACTTCGTCTCTATAGAAAAGCCCGGAAGAGTCCATGAAAAATGAAATTGAAGGCGTGGAAAAAGAGGATTCTGTAAAAACTGCTAGAGCTACGGATGTGAAGCCTGCTCTAGCTAAAGCTAGAATGCTAAAGGAAGCTTGTTCAGCTCCCTCTATAATAAATATTGAATATGAGGGCAAAAAAGGTGCTGTGAATGCTATTAAAGAAAAGAAGGAATTGAACGCAGCAGTTGAAGGCGGTGAAAGGAAGGAAACAGAAGCGGCAGTTAAATGCAATGAAGTGAAGGATTCTGAAACTGCAGTTGATGGCTATGTAGGTGTGAAGGAAGCTGAGGCTAAAGACAAAGCAAAGGAAACGGAAGCAAAACCTGATAAAGTGAATTCTAAAGACGGAGATAAAGGAGATCAAGTAAAAGAATCTGAAGGTCAAAAAGCAGGAGATGAAGGCGACGGAAAAAAGGATTCTGAAGATGAGCCTAAGGGCGACGGAGTAAATGATTCTGAAGCGGAGCCTAAGGACGAGGGAATAAAGGATTTTGAAGATGAGCCTAAGGGCGACGGAGTAAAGGATTCTGAAGATGAGCCTAAGGGCGACGGAGTAAAGGATTCTGAAGATGAGCCTAAGGGCGACGGAGTAAAGGATTCTGAAGATGAGCCTAAGGGCGACGGAGTAAAGGATTCTGAAGATGAGCCTAAGGGCGACGGAGTAAAGGATTCTGAAGATGAGCCTAAGGGCGACGGAGTAAAGGATTCTGAAGATGAGCCTAAGGGCGACGGAGTAAAGGATTCTGAAGATGAGCCTAAGGGCGACGGAGTAAAGGATTCTGAAGATGAGCCTAAGGGCGACGGAGTAAAGGATTCTGAAGAGGAGCCAAAGGGCGAAGGCGTAAAGGATTCTGAAGCGAAGCCTAAGGGCGATGGAGTGAAGGATTCTGAGACTGTAATTAAAGGTTATGAACCGGTAAAACAATTCTAGAGCGGTAGCTGAAGGCGCTGACCAAGTAAAGATTTCAGATGAAACTGAATCGATTGATGATAATGAGGAAAATGAGGAAGGAGTTGTCAGAGTTCCAGCATCGAGGAAATTGGTGGAAGCAGGACCAACGAGAGATGCGGAATTTAAAATAAAGGATAATTATAAAGAAACAGAATCCCAAGATTTGAAAACCATAAATAAATCTGATTATGCAAAGAATTAAATCCAAAAGACAAAAAATGCAAAGAATAAGGACGATAAATACAACAAGGGAAAAGATCATGATGGAAATGAAGCGAAAAATATAGATGCTGAACCAGGTACTGATTCAACGGTGGGGGAAAAGTTAGATGTAGAACAGGGTACTGATTCAAAGGTGGAAGAAAAGCTAGATGCAGAACAAGGAACTGAATCAAAGGTGGAAGAAAGGATTATTGATCCAAAAGATTGGTTGAAGGAAGGGTTCATCGAAGGAGTTGATGAAAATCCACCTGAAGTAAAAGGACACTATTTGTCCGGTCACCTTTTGTTAAAGAGTGAGTCCAAAACGACGCCTATACGGCCAGTGTTTGACGACGCTTCCTGGCGAGGACGCAACGGACTATCCTTGAGGCGATATTTGAAGAGGAGACCCATTCTACTGAGGAGAATCCCGGAAATAAGGATAAAATATCGGGAGAATAGGTTCGGAATTTTGGCCGACATGGGGAGATATTTCCAGGTAATGGCCATCAAGGAAAATGATTGGGACTACCTCCGATTCCTTTGGAAGAGGAAGATGGACGCTTATGGGGTAATCTCCGGTGGTGTGTATGGAGAGGGTGCCGCAGTATGCCGAGGAGAAGATGGTTTTCCTGGTTAAGAGCCTGGGCTCCCTGCAACGGTGTCCCACCTACCAGGATCCTCCCATCACGGTGGAACGGATTTTTTTCTTTCTTGTTTTACAAAAAAGAAAGGTGGGGGTATGTTAAAAGTCGTGACATGGTATGTAAATATCTTTTTGAATGTATGACTAGAAATGTAGATTTTCTATTGAATGTATAAATTATTATTATGTAAATTTCCTTGAATGTATATAACTAAGCCGTGTTGTTTAAATAAAAGAGTTTCTTAGTAGAGCGAGAGCTGTACGTGTGTAGCCGCTGGTTTTTGTCTTCGTTATTTTCTTTCTCGCTTGATCACCCGAAGCAGTCCAAATAATATCAAGACTTTGGGTAAAAGTCTTACTTGTTAAGAGGAGGTTTCTTCAATCTGACCTATCGTACCTTAACATCAGCCACTTTTTTTTTCAGTCGGCAAAACACCTCTGGTAGTCTGTTTTCGGGATCGCCTTCATGGCCGTCTTCGATTCCACTTTGATCTCTTCTATGCTCTGAAATTTCCGACCCTTCAACTTTTTTTTAGCTTTCCAAAAAGGAAGAAGTCGCAGGGGGCCAAATCGGAACTGTAGGGGGGTTGGGGAACACAGAGGTCGAGTGGTCCTGCAGGAACTTCGAGATTTTGAGGGCTTTGTGCGCCGGCGCGTGATCGTGGTGGAGGATCCACGACTTGCTCCTCCACAGCTCCAGCCGTTTCTGCCTGATCGCTTCCCTCAATCGCCTCAAAACTCCCAGGTAGAAGTCAGCAGTTATTGTAGAGCCTTGTTGTTGAAATTCATGATGAACGATGCCCTGGTAGTCGAAGAACACCGTCAACATGACCTTGACTTTGCTGGGAGCCTTCCTCGCTTTCTTTGTTCGCGGCTCATTTTTGAAGCGCCACTCCGATGCCTGTTGGGTAGTTTCCGAATCAAAGCCGTAAAAACATGTTTTGTCTCCAGTAATGACCCTCTTCAGCAATTCGGGGTCGTCGGTTGTCGCTTCGAGGTTGAGACTGGCCGTTTCTTTCCGGGCGTTCTTTTGATCAAAAGTCAAATCTTTGGGAACGAGAACGCGGCGTTGAGTCTTCTCACTCCCAAAATGTCCTTCATTATCGATTGAGTCGACCCGAATGATATCCCTGCTTCTTCGGCGACCTCCCTGACAGTTATTCGTCGGTCTTCATGCACCAGTTCCAACACCTTGTCCACTTTTTCAGGCGTGGTTGATGTGGACGGTCTCCCGGAACGCTCGTTGTCGGCGGTCTCTTCCCGCCTTCCTTGAAGCGTTTGTACCACTCGAAAACTCGTCTTCGGCTCATGACGGCATCCCCGTAGGCTATTTGCAACATCCAAAAAAAATCGGCACCCTTGAATCCGTTTTTCACACAGAACTTTATGCAAATTCGTTGATCCTCCATTTCGGTGACTAACGAAATCGAAACACGGGCAAAATGGCTTCACTTCGAACAGCCGCTGCTCGCGCTGTTGTGGCGCGTGATTTTTGAAAATTGGCAGGTATCCAAGCCAAGGGCGACGCTTGCGTTTGCCACAAACCGGGAGAAAATATATTGAGTTTTCAGGATTTTATGAGCAAAGTGTCGAAACTTTTTGATCAGAGTAATAAATAAATGTGATTATTTACAAATTGGTGATAAAAATATATAAAATGCTGTTCTCAGGAAGAGAGGCCCTTTAATTGAAGACACACGAGATAACCAAGTGTAAACAAAATGGCCTTTTTTCCGTTAAAAAAAATAGATGACCAGTGATATTAAATACCTTCTACTTGGTTAAGTTTTGTCCATGTGAGTAAATGCAAAAGAAAGAAAATAATTTATCCAGGTGCAAATATCAGACTTCGGGGGATAGGTTTCAACTTTGATGTTGAAACAGGAGATAGTTTTCTTGAGAAATTTGTCACATCAAACGGTTCAGAAAAATACTTACATAAAAGAGGTCTATCAGAAACACCAAATTGTTCCTGCAGAGAAACTGAACAAACTGCTCTTCACCTTATCTATGACTGTCCGAACTTTACAGAAGTGTCACCTCGTTTGTTCCCTGATCTAAATGATTTAACTCTCTTACATCAGCCACTTTGTTTATATAAATTTTATAAACTCTGTCGATTAATACATGTAAATTTGTAAATATTTAATTCTAAGTTTTAATATGTTTATTGTTTTTGTTTGTTTCCTCTGTATTAGACGCAAATATTTCAATATCACCTCTGGTTGATTAATAAATAATAAAAAATATCTCTACTATTGTAACATGCTTTGTATTTATTTATGTAAAATATTTAATTATTCTTTGATTTTTTTCCATAGTTAGGTAGTCGGCAACAATGTACTTTTTGTTTTGGTAATTTGGCATAAGTTTGTTGGCCAATTCTGGAATAATTAAAAATCAACGAGAATAGTTGATATTTATTCCGATAGATGGCGCAAGCCATCAGCAACTTTTAGTTGCTCGATAAGAAGAAGCCTTTTTCTTAATTTATGCACCTTATCACAGTACAACATTACATTTGTACTATTTTTCACATTGTGTAGCGTTCTCACGCAATTCTGGCCTTAACTACCCGTTTCATGATTTTTCAGGATGCCTTAAGGACCAATTTTTTTGGTCGTTGAGGTACAGTATTTGGCCAATTCTGGAATAATTAAAAATCAACGAGAATAGTTGATATTTATTCCGATAGATGGCGCAAGCCATCAGCAACTTTCAGTTGCTCGATAAGAAGAAGCCTTTTTCTTAATAAGTTTGTTTTGTTTATATAAAATAGTTAACACCTTGTTGTAATTAAATTAAATATAAAAACACAAAGTATTGTGTCATCTCCCTTATTTCTTAATAGGAAACGTTACAACTATATATACACTTGAGTTAGGTAAAAAACAATAATTAAAGTCATCCGACAAGGATAGAATATTTCATGTTCGCATTCTCTATGAACCTTTCATTCTTAATAGCATAATATAAATGAGCAGGTTGTGTTGTATCCAATCGTTCATATACATATTACTGTATGACAAGCTAACTGAGTGAAATTCAAGAGTGAAGTTGGGGAAAGATGGTTAGACTCCAACTGCGGGGGGATGGCCCATGTGTGAAGGGACAGACGCAGAGACGGTATTCCAGTGTGGAAGTGTGACATTTGTGGTGAAAGAAGACGCAACAAGTTGACTCCAGGAGTGTGGATGATTCTGGAAGACGGTGCCAGAGAAGCTTGCCTGACTTGGAATAAAGCCGGCTGTTGACAAGAAGGATTCTTCTGGTGGCGGACATTGAAGAGAAGTGTATCTAATCCTTGTTGTTGTGTCCAATGAAGAGCCTAAGATGTCCCCATACGAGGTGTGTTCAAAAAGTATCGCGACTTTGTGTTTTTTCAAAAATTATTTATTTATTCATGAATACCTACTTTGTCCCCTTCAAAGTAATCCCCATGAGATATTATACACTTGTGCCAACGGTTTTTCCCATCTTCGTAGCACTTCAAAAAATCATTTTAAAAAATATTTTTCAGCTCCTCCTTCGATGCCGTCTTTATCTCGTCAAGCGTAGCGTAATGTCGTCCTTTCATGGGCCTCTTCAGTTTAGGGAACAAGAAAAAGTCACAGGGGGCCAGATCTGGGGAATACGGTGGCTGCGGCATCATTAGTGTGTTGTTTTTGGCCAAAAAGTCGCGCACAAGCAACGATGTGTGAGCAGGGGCGTTATCGTGGTGCAAAAGCCATTTTTTGTTCTTCCACAAATCCGGGCGTTTCTGGCGGATTGCTTCGAGCAAATTGCGCATAACTTGCAGGTAATATTCCTTATTGACCGTTCTACCCTTTGGCAAGAACTCATGATGCACCACGCCCCTGCAATCGAAGAAAACTGTCAGCAAAACTTTCACATTCGACCGAACTTGGCGCGCTTTTTTCGGTCTTGGTTCGTGCGGCAGCTTCCATTGAGATGATTGAGCTTTGGTTTACACGTCATAACCATAAACCCACGCTTCGACACCAGTTATGACCCTCTGGAGCAGATTTGGGTCGTCGCGGACAGAGTCCAACATCTCATTAGCAATGTTCATGCGATGCTGTTTTTGGTCGCAATTGAGGAATTTTGGTACGAATTTCGCGGCGACCCGTCTCATGTCCAAATCATTGATAAAAATCGAATGGCACGAGCCAATCGATATGTTTAGGTCCTCAGCAACTTCTCTAACGGTGATTCGACGATTGGCCAATATCATTTTCTCCACTTCAATAATTTTTTCGTCTGTTGTTGAAGTGCTCGGGCGTCCGGCACGCTCTTCGTCGTTCACATCTTCTCGGCCTTCAGAGAACATTTTGTACCACCGATAAACGTTGCTTCAGTCCAAGGTAGCTTCTCCGTATGCCACAGTCAACATTCGGAATGCATCCGCGCACTTAATTTCGTTTTTCACACAAAATTTGATACAGGTTCTTTGATCCATTTTTTTAATAGGTAAAAATCGAAGACGATCCAAAACACCTGCAAGCAAAGCAGCTGTCAAAAATTAAGTGAACATTCAAAATGGCCGAGCTTGTCGGCATAAGTGAGAGACATGAGTACCAACATAAAGCCACAAAAAGATCGAAATTCGAATATACGTAACCCGCGAAAATTCAAAATTCACGATACCTTTTGAACACACCTCGTACATCTCTATCACAGCAGCAGCAATGTCCTATATCTTGGGTGTGTAAAGCTGCTGTTCTGGGTCCATGTCAATTTTCTGCAAGGCATCGGCCATTGCTAGGCATTCTATATACAGTTACGAGCGTCATTCCTCATCGGCCTCTGTTACCGTTTGCTTTTTTTTTTTGGAATGGCGCCCTCCTATTGGTTGGCTACGGTCACGCCACCTTTGCCCCCCACTCGCTCTTTCGTTTTTGCAACTATTGGTTTGGAGCGGGTCGCTCTTTAAATAAATGCATATATTAGTTAATAACTAAATGGAATCCTCTCTTTCCTTTTCCCAGTATGAGATGCCTACGGAAGCCAACAGTACATAGACAGATAAAGCACATAGGCTATAGTTATTAACTAATATATGCATTTATTAAAGGCGCCAAACTTATAATTGTAACAAATAGTATTTGAATCAAAACATTCAATCGGGTAAAACACGGGCGTTGCCCAGGTCATTCGGCTAGTGAGAATATATGGGTAGCTGTTAATTCCACACCAGGACAGTTGTTGCATGTCCTGTAGGTTCTCTTGTGCCATCTGGATCTAATCCTTAATTCTACTAGCAGCTGCTGATAATAAAGTACGTCGCACTAAGCTCTTATCTACATAGTACCCAAAAAATGAAGGATATAAAGCGTCGTTACAATACATATTTAAGACCTTCCTTGACTGACATCTCGTCCACTGGATAGATTCCATATGACAAGCCTGTACCATACTGCTTGGATTACAAGACTTCAGCCCTGCCCCTACTTCCTGACTCACTGCCGCCCTGGAACTACCTGGTTCACCTCAGCAATCTGTCCTCCCCATGACTAGACTTCTCTTCTAGACTGTAGCTGTACAACCCGGGTAGTTGGTGATTTACGCTCCAGGAGTCCGGGTTACCTCCATTTTCTCTCTCTCAAGCCTATACCTAGATTCACTTTAAAAATCACCGCTATTCTTTCATTCTTCTCTTTTCTATTCATGTCAGTTCACTGCCTTATGGAGACGTCCTTACTTGCTTACCATTTTTCTCTCTTTTCCTTGTTTTCTTTTCTACTATTGTCTTTCTTCTTTATGGACGCTCTCATCTTCTTATCCTTTCTTGGATGGTACCATTTCTTTTTATGGAACCAGTGTATGGGTAGTTAGCGATTGCTTTTACTGTAGGTGCACCGCATGCCTACACATGTGAAAAGCGGTTTGAATTTTTCACTTACAAATGTGCCAGAGCCCCTTTAGGTTACTTGCACTCGCTGATGGGGTTGGACTTTTGGGGGCCATTGGAGCATTCTTTTTTTTTAATTAGAAAAAAGTGCCCAATGTGGGATTCAATCCTGGGTCGTAGCGATCGAAAACCAACAGTTTAAACCACCTTTCTACCAACCCTCAAGAATGATCCTGATTATAAATAACCTTGGCCTTCATTGGTTTCAAAATGTTTTTTCAACCATCCCAAGTTGATAGTCAATCAGGATAGTCGTCAATATTTATTGTCATGGTAAAGTGATAAAAGTAAAAACCGGCCAAATGGTATGTTATCATGTCTATCTAGGACAATGGAGATAGGGAGACAATGGTTTATTGTGCATCCGGCTACTCAAATGTCACTCGTTCCAGAACATCAAGTTGCAATTGCAGAATCATTCGCAATATAGGAGTGGGACATTTTTGAAAATCAGCATTTTTTTTTTTCAGTCCTTTACATATTTTTTTCTATTCTCTTATTTGACATATCGGACGCAATATCCCAGCTTGGGATACTTGCGCCTAAATGCATTTTATCAACCTATATACAATTCATTTTATATACAATTCAATAAACAAGACTAAAAACAAAATTAAAACTGAAAGTTTGTTTTTTCTCAAACAGAAAAGAAAATCTAAAATGAATTTACAAAAATTATTATATATTTGTATTTATTGTATATATATTCAATGATAAATAATACAAACCAATAACGCGCCATCTATATACAAAAAATGAAACCATTTAAGACGCGAATGTTTCTTTTCACTAATAAATCAAACTCTTCTACTGGCCTTACTGCGATGAAAAATGTAATTCTACTGTCCTAAAAGCTTATGCCCATAGTTTGCTTAAATACCATTTCTAAGATTCCACCCTTTAGTGTTGCATATATAAGCAGAATGATCCAATACAGTATTAGAGCTCTAAAGAAGCGGTCTGGTAGAATTATAAATTAGCGAAACCGCTGGGAGGGTTCACCACTGATGAACCAAGCCATCCCATTATTTTTCATCGCAGTAAGGACAGTAGATGTTTGATTTATTTGTGAAAAGAAACATTCGCATCTTAATGTTTCATTTGTTAAATAATGATAAATGAACAATAGTTTGATGTAAATATTTTGACAATGTTTTTTTTTTTCCTCTCTTTTTCTCCTTAATATCTTATGACTATTCTTTACGGCCTAAACCTATTGTAAATATGTATATAGACAAATGTAGAAACATACATGTATGTTAAGGGGTCGGTAGAAGGATGGTCCAAACCCTTGGTTCTCGACCACTACTATCCGGGTTCGATTCCCGCATTGGGCACTTTTTCTTTTAAAAAAAAAAATGCTCCAATGGCCCCCGATTCTTGCAAAAGTTCAACCTCACCAGCAAGTGCAAGTAACCAAATGAGGCTCTGGCATATTTGTAAATGCAAAGTCGAACTGCTTTTCACATGTGTAGACATGTGATGCACTTACAGTAAAAGCAGTCGCCTACTTCTACCTACCATGATTATCATGGCCTGTACCACGTGTATTAGGGATAAGCAAAGCAAATATGTATATCAGTGCAAGTGTCCCTAGAGGGACATAGCGCTTTAAATTGAAATAAATAAATCCCCTTTTTATATGTCCATCTCGTAGGATTCAATCAAAAATTTCTGGAAAGTCTTTACAATTTTTATCAACTTTCTTACATATTTTCATGTTAATATGTTTTTGAAAGGTACATATATTTTCTAGTCATTACCTTATTAATCTCTTAAGTCAATTCTTTGAGTTTTCACATTTCTAAGAGGCAGCTGTTGTGTTTCTTTAATGTCTTTCTAGGATGTTTAGTCTATATAGGCTATATATCCTGCGGTAAGCACCACCAATGAAGACTATATATACACAGTTAAACCTGTCTATAGCGCCCCCTCTAAATAACGCCTTCCTCTCTATAGCGCCCCCTCTAAATAACGCCTTCCTCTCTATAGCGCCCGATTTTAAATATGTAGTACGATGCGATTTACATTAAAAGTGACCTGTCTATAGCACCCTATTTTGGTGAGTCCCAAGAGGGGGCGCTATAGACAGGTTTAACTGTATAAGTATATATTTATCAATTTTATAATTTACATTTATTTATCTATATCACCTCAATGAGAGGACACCTCTCTATAAAAGACAGTTTTCATTTGCAAAATTACTATTTTTACAATTTAACAACACTCCGGTAAGAGGACACCTCTCCCTAAAGGACACTTTGGCTCTGCAATTAGGTGTTGTCCTTTACAGGGAGGTTCTACTGAACATAAGATTCTGAACTTACTTTAAGAAAAAAAAAAAGCAAAACTTTATTCCTTCCTCACAGATATAAGAAAAGCTTTTGATACAGTTCCTCACTAACTACTATGGATGAAACTGAATAGGATTGAACACAAGGTAACAAGACCATCCTTATAACCAATAAAACGTCGAAGGTGCATATGGGAAAGTACTAGATTGTCAAGTGGCATCTTCCCCCTGGGACCTCGGGATGGGCTGCTCAAGTTTTTTGGTGAGTTAGTTGATGTCCAGCTACCGAACCACCCACATCTTGTTACTCACTCCTGGACCTCGCCATGTCTTGTGTCTCTCTTAGCTGCCACCCTCGTGTAGAAATCCTGTAACCACTAGGTCTGCTGTTACTTATGGTACGATGTCATTCAGCCCACAGGACCAAACAGTATAGAGTAAAACTGCTAGAATCATGGAGCTCATCAATTTCATACTTGCGTGAAAATAATTTATCTTTGATTTTAAAAGAATCTCATCTACTGCACCTATTGCTGCCAAGGTCTTATCCTTATAGTTCAAGACAACTTGGGCGAAATAAATTGAAGGGATAAGCAGGTATCCTCTCTAAATATGTATATGTTGATGTGACATTCAGAGAGCGAAGCAACATCGTTATCTTATCATGATTTCAGATTATACCTTGATACAGTAGAACCTCCATGAGAGGACACTCACGCTAGAGGACACCTCTCTATAAAGGACAGTTTTCATTTGTAAAATTACCATTTTTACTATTTAGCAACTCTCCGGTAAGAAGACACCTCTCCCTAAAGGACACTTTGGCAGATCTGCAATTAGGTGTTCATTACAGGGAGGTTCTTCTTATTCTATAAGAAAAAAAAAGGAAAACTTTATTCCTTCCTCACTCACTACTATGGGCGAAACTGAATAAAATAGGACTAAACACAAGGTAATAAGACCAAATCCAAATAAATAAATAGTGCGTGACATTTTGGTAACAATGCTGTTAAAGAAACGTCACACACTATTTATTTATTTATTTGGATTTGGTCTTATTACCTTGTATTTATAATCTATAATCTAAATTGTGCCTCATCAAAATAGGATTGAATTATCGATTTGTCAACTTAATTAAAAGTTACTACGAAAACTTTAGCGACAATTCGTTGGAACAATTCTTTCACCGAATATAATAAAATTCTGGCGTGCTCCAGGATAAACCATTATTTCCATTGAACTGGCAAACCCCTGGGAGGGTTTACCACTCATGAGCCAGGCCCTCCCATCCATTATCTTTATTAAACTGCCAAAACTGCTGATGAGCCAGGCCCTTCCATCCATTATCTTTATTAAACTGCCAAAACTGCTGATGAGCCAGGCCCTTCCATCCATTATCTTTATTAAACTGCCAAAACTGCTGATGAGCCAGGCCCTTCCATCCATTATCTTTATTAAACTGCCAAAACTGCTGATGAGCCAGGCCCTCCCATCCATTATCTTTATTAAACTGCCAAAACTGCTGATGAGCCAGGCCCTCCCATCCATTATCTTTATTAAACTGCCAAAACTGCTGATGAGCCAGGCCCTTCCAACCATTATCTTTATTAAACTGCCAAAACTGCTGATGAGCCAGGCCCTTCCATCCATTATCTTTATTAAACTGCCAAAACTGCTGATGAGCCAGGCCCTTCCATCCATTATCTTTATTAAACTGCCAAAACTGCTGATGAGCCAGGCCCTTCCATCCATTATCTTTATTAAACTGCCAAAACTGCTGATGAGCCAGGCCCTTCCATCCATTATCTTTATTAAACTGCCAAAACTGCTGATGAGCCAGGCCCTTCCATCCATTATCTTTATTAAACTGCCAAAACTGCTGATGAGCCAGGCCCTTCCATCCATTATCTCCATTAAACTGCCAAAACTGCTGATGAGCCAGGCCCTTCCATCCATATCTTTATTAAACTGCCAAAACTGCTGATGGGCCAGGCCCTCCCATCCATTATCTTTATTAAACTGCCAAAACTGCTGATGAGCCAGGCCCTTCCATCCATTATCTCCATTAAACTGCCAAAACTGCTGATGAGCCAGGCCCTTCCATCCATATCTTTATTAAACTGCCAAAACTGCTGATGGGCCAGGCCCTTCCATCCATATCTTTATTAAACTGCCAAAGCTGCTGATGGGCCAGGCCCTTCCATCCATTATCTTTATTAAACTGCCAAAACTGCTGATGAGCCAGGCCCTTCCATCCATTATCTTTATTAAACTGCCAAAACTGCTGATGAGCCAGGCCCTTCCATCCATATCTTTATTAAACTGCCAAAACTGCTGATGGGCCAGGCCCTTCCATCCATATCTTTATTAAACTGCCAAAACTGCTGATGGGCCAGGCCCTTCCATCCATTATCTTTATTAAACTGCCAAAACTGCTGATGAGCCAGGCCCTTCCATCCATTATCTTTATTAAACTGCCAAAACTGCTGATGAGCCAGGCCCTTCCATCCATTATCTTTATTAAACTGCCAAAACTGCTGATGAGCCAGGCCCTTCCATCCATTATCTTTATTAAACTGCCAAAACTGCTGATGAGCCAGGCCCTTCCATCCATTATCTTTATTAAACTGCCAAAACTGCTGATGAGCCAGGCCCTCCCATCCATTATCTTTATTAAACTGCCAAAACTGCTGATGAGCCAGGCCCTTCCATCCATTATCTTTATTAAACTGCCAAAACTGCTGATGAGCCAGGCCCTCCCATCCATTATCTTTATTAAACTGCCAAAACTGCTGATGAGCCAGGCCCTTCCATCCATTATCTTTATTAAACTGCCAAAACTGCTGATGAGCCAGGCCCTCCCATCCATTATCTTTATTAAACTGCCAAAACTGCTGATGAGCCAGGCCCTTCCATCCATTATCTTTATTAAACTGCCAAAACTGCTGATGAGCCAGGCCCTTCCCATCCATTATCTTTATTAAACTGCCAAAACTGCTGATGAGCCAGGCCCTTCCATCCATTATCTTTATTAAACTGCCAAAACTGCTGATGAGCCAGGCCCTTCCATCCATTATCTTTATTAAACTGCCAAAACTGCTGATGAGCCAGGCCCTCCATCCATTATCTTTATTAAACTGCCAAAACTGCTGATGAGCCAGGCCCTTCCATCCATTATCTTTATTAAACTGCCAAAACTGCTGATGAGCCAGGCCCTTCCATCCATTATCTTTATTAAACTGCCAAAACTGCTGATGAGCCAGGCCCTTCCATCCATTATCTTTATTAAACTGCCAAAACTGCTGATGAGCCAGGCCCTTCCATCCATTATCTTTATTAAACTGCCAAAACTGCTGATGAGCCAGGCCCTTCCATCCATTATCTTTATTAAACTGCCAAAACTGCTGATGAGCCAGGCCCTTCCATCCATTATCTTTATTAAACTGCCAAAACTGCTGATGAGCCAGGCCCTTCCATCCATTATCTTTATTAAACTGCCAAAACTGCTGATGAGCCAGGCCCTTCCATCCATTATCTTTATTAAACTGCCAAAACTGCTGATGAGCCAGGCCCTCCCATCCATTATCTTTATTAAACTGCCAAAACTGCTGATGAGCCAGGCCCTCCCATCCATTATCTTTATTAAACTGCCAAAACTGCTGATGAGCCAGGCCCTTCCATCCATTATCTTTATTAAACTGCCAAAACTGCTGATGAGCCAGGCCCTTCCATCCATTATCTTTATTAAACTGCCAAAACTGCTGATGAGCCAGGCCCTTCCATCCATTATCTTTATTAAACTGCCAAAACTGCTGATGAGCCAGGCCCTTCCATCCATTATCTTTATTAAACTGCCAAAACTGCTGATGAGCCAGGCCCTTCCATCCATTATCTTTATTAAACTGCCAAAACTGCTGATGAGCCAGGCCCTTCCATCCATTATCTTTATTAAACTGCCAAAACTGCTGATGAGCCAGGCCCTTCCATCCATTATCTTTATTAAACTGCCAAAACTGCTGATGAGCCAGGCCCTTCCATCCATTATCTTTATTAAACTGCCAAAACTGCTGATGAGCCAGGCCCTTCCATCCATTATCTTTATTAAACTGCCAAAACTGCTGATGAGCCAGGCCCTTCCATCCATTATCTTTATTAAACTGCCAAAACTGCTGATGAGCCAGGCCCTTCCATCCATTATCTCATTAAACTGCCAAAACTGCTGATGAGCCAGGCCCTTCCATCCATTATCTTTATTAAACTGCCAAAACTGCTGATGAGCCAGGCCCTTCCATCCATTATCTTTATTAAACTGCCAAAACTGCTGATGAGCCAGGCCCTTCCATCCATTATCTTTATTAAACTGCCAAAACTGCTGATGAGCCAGGCCCTTCCATCCATTATCTTTATTAAACTGCCAAAACTGCTGATGAGCCAGGCCCTTCCATCCATTATCTTTATTAAACTGCCAAAACTGCTGATGAGCCAGGCCCTTCCATCCATTATCTTTATTAAACTGCCAAAACTGCTGATGAGCCAGGCCCTTCCATCCATTATCTCCATTAAACTGCCAAAACTGCTGATGAGCCAGGCCCTTCCATCCATTATCTTTATTAAACTGCCAAAACTGCTGATGAGCCAGGCCCTTCCATCCATTATCTTTATTAAACTGCCAAAACTGCTGATGAGCCAGGCCCTTCCATCCATTATCTTTATTAAACTGCCAAAACTGCTGATGAGCCAGGCCCTCCCATCCATTATCTTTATTAAACTGCCAAAACTGCTGATGAGCCAGGCCCTCCCATCCATTATCTTTATTAAACTGCCAAAACTGCTGATGAGCCAGGCCCTTCCATCCATTATCTTTATTAAACTGCCAAAACTGCTGATGAGCCAGGCCCTTCCATCCATTATCTTTATTAAACTGCCAAAACTGCTGATGAGCCAGGCCCTTCCATCCATTATCTTTATTAAACTGCCAAAACTGCTGATGGGCCAGGCCCTTCCATCCATTATCTTTATTAAACTGCCAAAACTGCTGATGGGCCAGGCCCTTCCATCCATTATCTTTATTAAACTGCCAAAACTGCTGATGAGCCAGGCCCTTCCATCCATTATCTTTATTAAACTGCCAAAACTGCTGATGAGCCAGGCCCTTCCATCCATTATCTTTATTAAACTGCCAAAACTGCTGATGAGCCAGGCCCTTCCATCCATTATCTTTATTAAACTGCCAAAACTGCTGATGAGCCAGGCCCTTCCATCCATTATCTTTATTAAACTGCCAAAACTGCTGATGAGCCAGGCCCTTCCATCCATTATCTTTATTAAACTGCCAAAACTGCTGATGAGCCAGGCCCTTCCATCCATTATCTCCATTAAACTGCCAAAACTGCTGATGAGCCAGGCCCTTCCATCCATTATCTTTATTAAACTGCCAAAACTGCTGATGAGCCAGGCCCTTCCATCCATTATCTTTATTAAACTGCCAAAACTGCTGATGAGCCAGGCCCTTCCATCCATTATCTTTATTAAACTGCCAAAACTGCTGATGAGCCAGGCCCTCCCATCCATTATCTTTATTAAACTGCCAAAACTGCTGATGAGCCAGGCCCTCCCATCCATTATCTTTATTAAACTGCCAAAACTGCTGATGAGCCAGGCCCTTCCATCCATTATCTCCATTAAACTGCCAAAATCATGATGCCCTGCATCATATGCATCTAAAATAGTTTCAAATTCTCATTATCTCCATGTTTATTCTTGCTCTTCATAAATGATCTAATTGAAATCTTTGATAATTCAAAATTTGACAGGAATATATTCACCTTCTTCTATACATGGGTGTTATTGTTTTATACTCGGTGATTCTGGAATTAACCTCCAAATGGAAATTTAGAAAAATTATTCAGAATCTAACCTGATGAATGAAACATCACACACTATTTATTTATTTGGATTTGGTCTAATTACCTTGTGTTTATAATCTAACCTCTCTATCAACTCTGAATGAAATCAATTCAAAAATAATGATTTTTTTCGAAATGGTAGAAAGATGGTATGTACTGAAAAATGGTATTGGGGCCAGCGAGCTTTGAATGTTGCATCAAAATATACATATTTAGAGAAGATACCTGCTTATCCCTTCAATTTATTTCTCTCTCTCTCTCACCCAAGTTACCTTGAACTATAAGAATAAGGTCATGGTGGTGATGGGTGCAATAGGTGAGATCCTTTTAACATCCAAGATAATTTTTTTTATGCAAGTTTGAAATTAATGGACTCCATGATTCTAGCAGTTTTACTCTATGCGGCTCCAATCTGAGCACATGAACAGGTTTTAATATTAAATAGAATTCAGGATACTTTTCTTAGGAGACATTTAAACCTATCAAGCTATATACTCCGGGTTATATTCTTAGTACAGAAACAGGAAGAAATTCTCTCTATGTCATGGTGAAGAAATTGATTTTAAACACAAGGTAATAAGACCAAATCCAAATAAATAGTGTGTGACATTTCCGTAATAGCATTGTTACCATCTTCAGACAAAAGTACTGAATCACCCTTCACCGACCCCCAAATAAGACCTAATCCAAATAAATTATAATGTGTGATGTTTCAATAACAGCATTGTTACCATCATCAGACAAATACAATGTTTTATTTTATTCATTCAGTACTTTTGTCTGAAGATAATAACAACACTGTTACCGAAACATCACACACTATTTACTTATTTGGTCTTATTACCTTGTGTTTATAATCTATAATCCAAATTGTGCTTTATCAGACTTTGAAATTCTAGATTAGAAAACTGGAAATGGACCCCAGCAGGCCACCTTCAATTTGTCTGGCACACTTATGGAATATATCAACTTCTGTAAAACAGAATATCGGTTTGATAAAAAGCTTGACAGAGATATTGAATAACACGGGCTTCTCGTGGCTTGTTTTATGTACAGATCCCAATACTTTACAAATAAACATTTGTTTAGTTATTAGAACTACCATAGACCAGTCAGTTGGACTATGCAAAGAAATTCTGTACTTTATTCTCACTATAAGTATTTCCATACATCAACTACTATGGAGTCTTACATCAATGGAGATATTCTCTTCTTCTTTCTTATCTCCACTCAATCATATTAGGGTATCAAGTTGTGACTCTTGATGGTGTCTGTTTGACAACCATCATGACTGGGTGAAGTATAATGTGTCTGCCTTTGTCATTAAGACTGGGAGCATACTCAGTGGAACAGACGCCATGTGCAGCCTAACATGGAGTACAAACGCTGCTCATCCTGTATCCCTGGATTAGGAGACCTTACAGGGTAATATCAGCCAGGCCAGCTGAGCCCAGGTTTTTTAGTGAGCTTGTTACTGCTCCCCCTCCTCCTTTTTCATCCGGGCTTGGGACCGGCAAAGGCAAAGTTGTGATATTCTAATGAATGCAAAGAGATGCATTGCTCAAGTAAGAATTATTTATTCACTATATTTGAACATAATCATGTTTGTCCAACCCCACCAGTGAGTGCAAGTAACCAAACGGGGCTCTGACACATTTGTAAGTGTAAAGTCGAACTGCTTTTCACATGTGTAGACATACTTACAGTGAAAGCAGTCGCCTACTTCTACCCACCATGATTATCATGGCCTGTACCACGTGTACTAGGGATAAGCAAAAAAAAATAATAATAATGTTTTATTACTGAAATCTAAGAACTTAAAATGCACTTTGTGAATAGTGAATTTAGCCATGACTTTCCACACTACACATTTTATTGTCCGGCACTGAAGGAGAGAGAAATTATCCGTCAAAAGATTGGTTATGAAAACAATTCTCCATATGTTCTGATGGCAAAAAGCAAACCTAATAAATTAGCTTTTCACAAATTCTGGAAAACAGCACGAACAAAACACAGACTAAATGAGACAAGAAATCACAGCATGTTGTTAAATAGTGCTGTCACAAGTGTGTAAACAAGATAGCAGATAAGAAGAAAATAGTTTTCTTAGAAAACCTAAAATAGTTTTACATTTTTCCCCCACTTATAATTTTAAGAATAATATTTTAGGTTTTTTCTTAGAAAACTGTTTTCTTCTTATATTGTTTACACACTTGTAACAGTATTATTTAAAAACATGCTGTGATATTTTTTCACAGTTAGTCTTTTGTCTGATGATAGTAACAACGCTGTTACCGAAACATCACACATTATATATTTCAAAATAACATGAAAACTTCTCCGTTGATTGTAAATACTAGAAATAAAACGTAAGGAGAAAAGATTTTTTAATAATCAATTAAACGTGCGACAAGCTTTCGGGCAGTCACGCCCTTCGACAGGTAATGAAACATGATAGCAAAAGGCTTTATATAGGATTCCGTTTTTGAGATATATTTACATATGAGAAGAATATAGGACGGCTAAAATATTATTTGGGTTAAAAATATTTTGCAAATCTAAACTATTGTATATGATATTTACGTAACTATGCTAATCCTGTAATGCCAAAAGACAAACAAATGGTAAATTTGCAGATGGCTATATTATGAAACTATCAAATGAGACCGGACATCGACTGTTCAACCCGCCATCAGCGGCCACATTGGAACTATAGAGGGGGGGGGGGGGGGGGGGAAGGGTGGGGGGGGGTTTAAAGGTTATTTAAGTTATTACATATATCCCCCCCCTGATATTGTGTAGGTAAATCTATATGTCGGTTAATGCTGTTTTTAGATATGGATAAAATGGCCTCTATGATCAGTCTTTGGTGTTTATTGGGGATGTTATTGTATAAGGTGGTGGGAGAAGTTAAATTGAATGAGTGGCCTGTATCAAGAGTATGGTTGTAAATGAGGGATTTGCTGTCTTTACTATTGATACACCTGCCATGCTCAACCATCCTGATGGCCACGGACCTACCAGTCTCACCTATATAGGTTGCACCACAATCGTTGCATGAGACTGAGTAGACCGAGCCACCCGATGATTGAACACTGGCAGGTCTCTGTAATCGGGTAATAGGATGTCTAAGGATGGTGGCCAGGCTTTTATTGTTTTTAAAAAAGGTATTGATGCCGTAAGATTTAAGAAGGTGGGATATGGCAGCGGATTGTGTTGAGTAAGGTAAGATGCAGGTATTTCTATGGGGTAACATGGGTTTCATGGGCGTGACTGCCCGAAAGCTTGTCGCACGTTTGATTGATTATTAAAAAATCTTTTCTCCTTACGTTTTATTTCTAGTATTTACATTATATATTTATTTGGATTAGGTGATAAGGCACAATTTGGATTATAGATTAAAAATACAAGGTTTTTTTTTTTTGCTTATCCCTAGTTCACGTGGTACAGGCGCCATGATAATCATGGTGGGTAGAAGTTGGCGACTGCTTTTTCTCTAAGTGCACCACATGTGAAAAACAGTTCAACTTTGCACTTACAAATGTGCCAGAGCCTCATTTTGGTTACTTGCACTTGCTGGTGGGGTTGGACTTTTGCAAGAATCGGAGGCCATTGGAGCATTTTTTTTTTATTAGAAAAAAGTGCCCAATGCGGGAATCGAACCTGGGTCGTAGCGGTCAAAAACCAAAGGTTTAGACCATCCTTCCACCAACCCCCTATAAAATACAAGGTAATTAGACCAAATCCAAATAAATAAACAGCGTTGTTATTGAAACATCACACACTATGTATTTATTTGGATTTGGTCTTATTACCTTGTATTTGGATTAGGTCTTATTTTCTTGTATTTCTAATCTATAATCCAAATTGTGCCTTATCAATACTTCCTCTCTTATTCAAGCTAAAATGTTCTAAACAGGATCTCTGGGAGAGGCCGCTGCTTATCTTAAAACAGCTCTAGAAGCATGAACTCATGGAATTCGAGTAATCTTTACACAAAGGGATAAGAAACAACAACAAAATGTTCTAAAAGAAAGTAGCCAAACCATGACTATATCGAGCCAAAATTTCTATCTCATTATAGTTCAATATATTGAAGATTTCTTGTATAGGTTTTATAGTGATAAGAGTAGAACAACCTCCATGAGAGGATACCTCTCTACAAAGGACAGTTGCCAAATTTACATTGCCAAAATTACCATTTTTTACTAATAAGCAAAACTGATGCATCTGTACTCATGTTAGAGTCGGCAGCAAAGGCTTCCATGTTAGGAACGGCCTCAAATTACAGGCAAAGTCAAACTTTCATCAAAGTGTGCCTGGATCATGGTGTCATGATCAACGAAAGCTGCATCCCTACACCCCATTCCATGAGATCATGAACTCATGGAATTCGTGCAATCTTTACACAAGGGGATAAGAAACAACAACACGTGGTACAGGCCATGATAATAATGGTGGGTAGAAGTAGGCAACGAGTAGCAAAACACTGGACACCTCTTCCTAAAGGACACTGGCTCTGCAACTATGTGTTGTCCTTTACTCAGGTTTTACTGTATATAGCATGAATATTTCTAAGAAGATATAAAAGCTACGAGTTTCTTTATGGAAAAGGTATAAACTTGGCAAGATTTCAGACATTAATATCACAAGGTAATAAGACCAAATCCAAATAAAAAAAAACTGTGTGAAGTTTCGGAATTGTGCCTTATCAAGACAATAATATCCTTCAACAGGCTGAGTAACCAATTCAAGATACAGGACCTTTGGGAGAGGCTCATCATAAAACAGCTTGAGGAGCATGAACTCATGGAATTCGTGTAATCTTTACACAAGGGGATAAGAAACAACAACAAATTCAAGATTGTATTACAGCCTGTTGATGGATGTTATTATCTGAAAGCTCGCCAAGTTTATACCTTTCCATAGAGAAACTGTTGGAGAGTAACTTCGCACATCAGCCATTGCCTAGCAACGCCACCTTCCTACCAGATATCACCTGACAGACATCACGTGACCTGGCGCCACCCCGACCATCTGTACCTGTAGTGTTTTAGTTTAACTTTGGTTGTCTGCACCTACGCTTGCTTTTTGTTTTGCCTCTTTTGTTTTCTGTCATCTTAATTTAATGTTTTGTTAATTAAACAATAATCTCTGAGATCCAGCCTCTGATTCTCTTACAGAAACTCTTTGCTGTTAGCTTTTATATCTTCTTAGATATTCCTCCTAATATAACTTGTATATATTAAAATGTAAAAGAATTTCTCTCTAAGTGACAGCACCTAGTGTCCTTTTACCAGAGAGTTAACAATTAGTAAATAAAAGGTAATTTTAGCCATGAAAACTGTCCTTTGAAGAGAGGTGTCTTCACATGGAGTTTCTACTGTAACATATACAAATATGAAATGGGCCCTTTTTTTTTCCACCGACCTTGTATACTTTTTATCATTACCTTAAGGCTTGCATATATAGTTTTTT
This sequence comes from Cordylochernes scorpioides, assembly GCA_030710605.1. Taxonomy (NCBI): domain Eukaryota; kingdom Metazoa; phylum Arthropoda; class Arachnida; order Pseudoscorpiones; family Chernetidae; genus Cordylochernes; species Cordylochernes scorpioides. Next base: position 24,265,498 of record CP092880.1, read on the forward strand.
TTTAGAAAAGTAGCATTAAAACTTTCCATACTGATATATTGTAGCCAATAAAAGTGTTGATTACAAATGCTATGTATGGTGGAAGAAAAGTGATGAACATTTATTTACATATCGATAGGAGAGACTTCAGTAGGCCAATCTCTTCATCAGCAGGTAGATGTGGCTGTCCACCTTGAAGTTGTGTAAGTTGTTGGGGTCTCCTTGGATCCTCATCAGTAGACCTCCGTAGGACACGTAGGCCGCTCTACACACACCCCATAGTCTCTTTACATACACTTTACGTACACATACTACACGATCGTATCAAGTCTTGTTCTGGTAGACTTGATGCTGTAACCAGGAGGGACACTCCATCTTTAAAAATCCTGAGTTCAACTGACTCAGTTGATTGACCTCAGCAATGGTCCCACTCTAGGGATACGGAGGAACTGTGTCTGTACTCATGTTAGAGTTGGCAGCAAAGGCTTCCATGTTAGGAATGGCCTTTATCTACAGGCAAAGTCAGACTTTCACCAAAGTGTGCCTGGATCATGGTGCCATGATCAACGAAAGCTGCACCCCTATACCCCATTCCATGAGATCCTCATGGAATTCGTGTAATCTTTGCACAAGGGGATAAGAAACAACAACAACAACATACACAGGGAGATATGTTGTTGTGTACACACATAGATAATGTTTTACATGGGGGGGGGGGGGGGGGGGGGTCAGTGGGAAGGGTAGTCTAAACACTGTTTTTCAACCGCTATGACCCAGGATTGAATCCCGCATTGGGCACTTTTTTTCTGATAAAAAAAAAAAAAAAGTTTCAATGGCCCCCGATTTTTGCAGAAGTCCAACCCCACCAGCAAGTGCAAGTAACCAAACGGAACTCTGGCTCACTTGTAAGTGCAATAGTCGATTGGCTTTTCACATGTATAGACATGTAGTGCACTCACAGTAGAAAGCAGTCACCAACTTCTACCCACCATGATTATCATAGCCTGTACTACATGTACTAGGGATAATAATAATAATAAAAAAGTTTTATACATAGAAACACCAAGGAAATATCTTTATTTACGGGGCTGCTAACCAAAATGGATGATTTTTGAGCCCCAATGGCCGCATAAAGCGGAATATATACAAAGCACTATGTACATTGCACTGTTGGAGAGGATAGAAACACCAAGCCTGATGGATCGCCTTTCGACTCAAACCAAATCTGATGTAACTTTAAAATGGTGTCTGGTAAAGCACCTCCAGAAAGACACAGCACCCAGTAAGGTCCAGTGGTCAGTGACATGTCCAAGCTTCAGGAAGGATATAAACATATCGGCTTGCCAGTCCTTGATTGGAGAAGGACACCAAAAAAGTTCGGCCCTCTCTGATATCACCATTAGGTCACCATGCTGCCATATTGACCAGAGTCCCAGGACTCCCATAGTCCACTCTCACCTTCCCAGGTGCCACCCCCCTAAACAGAGGTAACCATGATTCAATGCGTGTGGTCTTCATTTGTCTTCAGGCTAGTGCGCCTCCACTCTGGCCCATGACTGCATGTTAGATAAGGAGCCTACTGCAATGATGTTGGCTCCCCACATTACATATATGTATTTAAATAAATTGGATATATTTTATATTATATCCAATATATTGGATCGAAATATCATTTATTTTACCAATATTTCAGTTGACTGAACGCCAACCTTTATTAAGGTATTATAACATTTTAAAGTGTGTCAACAATGAACTCAGCGCCACATAACATCAATAGAATTCTATATATATATATAATAAAATAGATTCTATTAACGTTATGTGGCGCTGAGTTTGTTGTTGACACACTTTAAATGTTATAATACCTTGATAAAGGTTGGCGTTCAACCAACTGAAATATTGGTAAAATAAATCAGATTTTTATCCAATACTAGCGGACGTACCCGGCTTCGCCCGGGTTTTACCCGAGTAAAGGTTTGTCTAACGAATCTCTCGATAAAGTGAACATTTTTTCCCGGTCCCTTGAAAAATACTCGATAAGTTGAATAAAATCAATATTAATTGGTTCCCTCGGTAATTGGAAGTTAAAGGAATAGTATCTTGCCTTGGAATTGTATCATTATTCTTGTATGGACGTACCCGGCTTCGCCTGGGTTTTACCCGAGTAAAGGTTTGTCTAACGAATCTCTCAATAAAGTGAACATTTTTTCCCGGTCCCTTGAAAAATACTCGATAAGTTGAATAAAATCAATATTAATTGGTTCCCTCGGTAATTGGAAGTTAAAGGAATAGTATCTTGCCTTGGAATTGTATCATTATTCTTGTCTCAAATAAATTGCCGTGTCATCCTGAATTTTGTCTTTCCTAATTTTCTACATTACAAAATCATCGTATCATCATGATAATATTTAGAGCAGATTGTTTAATTATAACAGATAAATTAGAATATTTATCTTGATTATTTTAAAGTGAAAAGTTATTTCAAAAATTTTATTTGCTAGAAACCTTCCCAGTACTATACTAAATAACTTCCCAAAGTTTCATGGCGTTCCAATGAGTGGTTTGGTCAGGCATAAAGGACAAACAGACACACATACATTCATTTTTATATATATAGATATGCCTTTTTAATTAAAGATTTATTTATGGATTTCTCTATTTTCAAAACATATATGTATTAGCCTTACAAAGCTACCTTTGGTGACCTTTGGGAGAGGCTGCTGCTTATCATCAAACAGCTCAAAGAGCATGGACTCATAGAATCTTTACACAAGGGGATAAGAAACTACAACAACTTTACAAAGCTTTAGCACTCAAATATATATTTGTATTATTCATTACTAACCAATTGACCCACTTTGCCCAGGTTCTGCCCGAGTGGTCATTTGCCCTACAAATATTGTTTTAACATATTTTACTTATTATGATAAAGCACAATTTAGATTATAGATTATAAAAAAAAAAAGAAAAGACCTAATCCAAATAATTTATTAGTGTGTGACGTTTCGGCAACAACATTGTCACCATTATCAGACAAATGAATAAAAATGATTGATTCTTATTCATTTGTCTGATGATGGTGACAATGTTGTTGCCGAAACGTCACACACTAATAAATTATTTGGATTAGGTCTTTTTTTTTTTTTTTATTATTTACTTATTATGATTATATTTTAGGGTAAATATTCTAATTTCTTTTTAATATATATCTTCTATATATATAAAAATCAATGTTTGTATGTTTGTTTGTTTGTTTGTATGTCCGGTATACAAATTCGCAGTAGTTCACTAATTCAAACCAAAATTTCCATACATAGGTAAAAAAATATGGGGAAGACGATAGGCTATTTAAAAAAATATATAAATCAATTATTAAAACTATATATTCAAATTATTCTACTTAGCTCACGAACAGCGCCCTCTATCAAAGATTAGATTAAATTATGCTGATGCAAACAAATAGATAATGCTAATAACAAACAATTATTTAAAAAATCTTATCTAAATATATATCACTCGGGTAGATATGCACACGGGTCAATCCCGGGGCGAAGCCCGGGTCACCCGTCTAGTTAGATATAATTACTAGACGAATGACTTAGTTTCGACAAAGTTTTTCCTGTGATCATATATGGAATAAACAATTTATTCTACCCACCATGATTATCATGGCCTGTACCCCGTGTACTAGGGATAAGCAAAAAAAAAAAAAATCAAATTTCAAATAGGTTAATTGTGAATTTTGAGTTCTAAATTAACAAATTATCATATTCAGTGCAGTAAGAGTTCTCACCACACATAAACAACCAATAAACATTTCATACACATTTATACAGTAGAATCTCCCTGTAAAAGACACCTAATTACAGAGCCAAAGTGTCCTATAGGGAGAGGTATCCTCTTACTGGAGAATTACTAAATTGTAAAAATGGTAATTTTGCAAATGAAAACTGTTCTTTTTGGAGAGGTGTCGGCTAGCGGGGTTTCCGCTAAAGTGAGGTTCTAATGAAAAAAAAATTAAAATAAAAAGGTCAGGCATTGTTGATATCAAAGATAAAAAAGGGCATAGCCTGAGTCCTCAGATGAGCATTTTAGATGGCAAAGCATAATCTAGGGGAACAAAAATCAACAAAACGCTGATTTAAGCTTGTTCCATAATATTTAGCTAACCCATTTTTTTTAATAAATCAAGAATGGCCCATGATGAATGTGTTTCCTGCTGTTGGCTTTCATCAGTGTTGTGTAGGCAGGTTTACCTCAACACAAAAATTTGGTTCAAGAGAAATCAAGAACTGGGTTTTGAAAGTCAAATTTGTGTGAATACCCCCATGTGAGTGATCAGAATATGCCTTTTTATTCAATTTTTAATAGTTTTAAAATAAAAAAGGCATGTCCTAACCACACTCACATGAACATTTCAGATGGCAGAGCGCCATTTATAGTGGAACAAAAATAAACAAAACGTTTATTTAACTTGATAAGGCACAATTTGGATTAATGATTATAAACACAAGGTAATAAGACCAAATCCAAATAAATAAATAGTGTGTGACGTTTCGGTAACAGCGTTGTTACCATCTTCAGACAAAAGTGTTGGTCTTGGTCTTATTACCTTGTGTTTATAATATTTAATCCAAATTGTGCCTTATTAAACGTTTAGTTTATTTTTGTTCCACTAGATAACGCTCTGCCATTAAAAATAATCATGTAAGCATGGTTAGGATATGTCTTTTTTGATTTTAATATCAACACCTGACCTTTTCCTATTTTTAAATCATTTTTCACATAGTTATATATTAATTAAACAATAGATTTCTGGAGATGAGTTTCTTTTCATTTTATTAACGTAGTCTCAAGCTTTCTGACATCTCTGCCTTTATACAGGAGAACATATATAAACGAATAAAACGCCGCCTGATGCTAAACTATTACAAAATCTATATATACAAATAGATATTAAAAACAAAGTAGACATATCCTGACCAGGAGCACATATGCTTTTTAGATGGCAGAGCGCAATCTAGTGGAACAGAAATCAACTATTCATTGATTTAACCTGTTCCCTAATATTTGGCCAACCCAATTTCTTGATAAATCAAGAAAAGCTCTCCACGAACGTGTTTCGCGCTCGTCAGCGTCAAGTTACAAATATAAATACATTTGGATATTTTGCATATAGTTATTCAGTGCAGCATATATAAGCAGAATGATCCAATACAGTATTAGAGCTCTAAAGAGGTGGTCTGGTAGATTAAATTGGTGAAACCGCTGGGAGGGTTCACCACTGATAAGCCAAGCCCTACCAATATTTTTCATTGCAGTAAGGATAGTAGAAGTTTGATTTATTTGTAAAAGAAACATTCGCGTCTTAATGTCTTCATTCATTGTATATAGATGGCGCGTTATTGGTTTGTATCAAGTTATATATGTATTTGCAATAAAGGAGAAGGAGGTCAGGCATTTAAAATTATGAAAAAGACATTTCTAACTTCTCAGATGGGAATTTAAAAGAGTAAGGTCAAACTTGTTTCCGCGTTTAAATTGCCTGACTTTCATCCCCACACAAATTTGGCCTTAAAACACCTTTTTCTTGTTTCATAAAGAAACATTTGCAATCTCCTTGGTAGGTATAAATGTACAGCCAGGGTTGGCTTTTCTGGGATATGAAGAAATAATATTTGATCAACACTCAGATATAGATAAAGAATTCTTCCCGATTTGAAATTAAACGAAAAAACATGGTGAAGGAAGATGAGTTTCTTTTATTGATGCATAGGTGCAAGCTTTCGGGTAAAAACCCTTCAACAGACGATAAATGAAGCGCGACTTATAAGGACTATGGTACAAATGGTAGGAAGGAATAAATATAAAAAAAGAAAGTTTTTAAACTATTTATATATACAGTATAACCTCGTTAATTCGACACACCCCAATTCGACACTCGGCGATAATTCGACCATGTTCCGATGTCCCGACCTCCGGCCTATCAAATAACAAACCTTAATTCGACAGTATCGATAATACGACAGTTCCGATAGTTCGACCATTTTAAAATTCGAATTTAGACAGTTGAATGTTATTTTACATGCAACTTTACCGCTAAACGGTATTACGGCGGAGACGATCGGCATCGGCGGGCGCCGATACGATCGCGCCTGCGCACTTTTGGTTTCTGGTTAGTTTAAGTTTCACTTTGCAGTGCCGTTGCGCAATTTCGCGGATGTTATTGTTGTTTTTTTTACGCTGGAATTTCGGCATCATGCGCTAACTAATAATAATTTTTATTTTTTTATTTTTAACATTGAAATATTTTAGCTATTTTTAAATTTATAAATAATTTCTTTTTAAATAAATAAATCTTTATAAAATGATCCAACAAAGATTATGATAACATTTTAATTCAATATTCCATTTCTGTGCTATTATAAAAGATTTAAACACAAAATCAATAACACCTGCAGCAGCAGTGGATGCCTTTAATACATTAAAATTTATTTATTAAAAGACATTTCAGAGGAAGAAAGGCAAGCATGTTTTTTCAAAATGCCATCTGGAATACATCCTGAATAGGATTTCAGTGCAAAAACAGATATCTATAAAGGAATTTTTTAAAAGATCTTCATGATTATTTTAAAATAATATTTTAAAATTTTCTTTTTATATTTACCATATTTATTTCCTTTCTACTGCTATATTTTTCAATTAGAATAAAATATTATTTAATATATTTAATGTCTGTAGAGTTAATATTTGATTATATTATTGAAAAGAAACACATTGCCAATAAATTTATTTGTTACAATTATTTATGTTTCTAAAATATGTATTAATGCCATTTTGTCACTGATACTAAAAGTTAATCATGAAAATAAAATAAAAACACACAATGGTTTCAATTAATATCATTAATTTATATTACAAGGCTATTTTTAAAAAATATTATTTTAGCGAGTTAGATGATTACCTAATCATATAACCTTAATTCAACACTTCCTTTAATTCAACCGAAAGCTCTGATCCCTTGGGGTGTTGAATTAAAGAGGTTCGACTGTATGTTAATATTAACAGAAGACCGATTTTTGAGAAAAGTAAATATTAAATCTAATTAAATTAATATCTAAGATTTAATATTTACTTTTTTCAAAAATCGGTCTTCTATATATATTAACATATATAAATAGTTTAAAAACTTTCTTTTTTTTTATATATTTATTCCTTCCTACCATTTGTACCATAGTCCTTATAAGTCGCGCTTCATTTCTCGCCTGTTGAAGGGTTTTTACCTGAAAGCTTGCACCTATGCATCAATAAAAGAAACTAGTCTTCCTTCACCATATTTTTTCGTTTAACTCAGATATAGGAACAAATCAATGTTTAATTGATATTTACTTTGATAGATGGTGTTCTGTCATCATCAGTACTTCTGTTTACCAAATTATTTTTAACTAGGCCATTGTCTGCTCTATGCCTGGATAAAAAAGGACGGGGAACAGTTAAGAAGTTTGATAAGGCACACTTTGGATTATAGATTATAAACACAAGGTAATAAGACCAAATCCAAATAAATAGTGTGTGACGTTTCGGTAACAGCGTTGTTATTCAGTACTTTTGTCTGAAGATGGTAACAATGCTGTTACCGAAACGTCACACACTTTTTATTTGGATTTGGTGTTATTACCTTGTGTTTAGTTAAGAAGCTTGTTAAACCACTAGAGTTCAGCTGTAGCCCCCTGTATCCAGGATAACTTGAGGCGGTACTTTGTATTGAATGCAGCTGAGGCCTATTGTTGTCAGAGATGGCTATTTAGCAAAAGAGCTACATCAGACAACCACAATCTACAGTAGATCAACAGCAGACCCAACTCTTTAGGGTAAAAAGACTAAATCGTTCATTGATCAATAACTTTTTCTTCATTGATCAATATACCTTATTCTAAATTAAATTTGAGAACACGCTAAGTAAGCTGGGCCAAATACATTTACTAATGGCCAATGTAACCAGAAAAAAATGGATTATAGATTATAAACACAAGGTAATAAGACCAAATCCAAATAAATAAATAGTGTGTGATGCTTCAGTAACAGCGTTGTTACCATCTTCAGACAAAATTTCTCATTCAGTACTTTTGTCTCTCTGAAGATGGTAACAATACTGTTACCGAAATGTCACACACTATTTATTTATTTGGATTTGGTCTTATTACCTTGTGTTTATTCTAAATTAGTTAAATTTGCGAACACGCTGAGTATATAAGCTGAGCCAAATACATTCTACTAATGGACAATCTAACAAGAGAAAAACAAAAAGGAGAGGGAAGGAGGAAGAGTTTTCTTACAATTTGCTGGGTTCTCCAACAGTGGAATCATCTCCTTCAATGCGGTAGATCTTTCCGTACATGACGTATTCATAGGCATCTGCACGGGAAGGGCCTTGGTCGGCTGGGTTCCACTCGGCATCTTCCAACACTCCGTCCTCTCGAAGTGTTGTAGCCAGCACCAGGCGGAACTTGTCGCCAAGCTCCACAGGGTAGCACTGGATGTTGACATCTAGGATCAGGTCCATCTTGAAGGACTCACTCTCACAATGGATCCTGCTCACTTGACCCACAGCATTCCTGTTAGTCCCACGGCAGTGTTAGTTACAGTACAGCCAGGGAACAAAGACTGGATGATAATTCACATCCTTGGAAACCACAGGCCTATGTAAATGATCCCTTTCATGATGCTAAAACTGGGTAAACCAGTCCCATCATGAAAGTTTGACACCCAAGATATCAGAGCTTTTGGTTGAATTTTAAAGTAAGTGTTGAATTAAAGTTGGTTAGTCACTCAACATTCTCAACCTGCAACCCCAAACAACATCATTGACTGTATTGACTCATCCAGTGATGAACTCTACTCATCCCTGGCAGACACCATCTCAAGCTCTACAAGCTTGATACCCTGATATGATTGAGTGGAGATAAGAAAGAAGAAGATCACAACATTCACACTTTTGCTCTGCAACTAGGTGTTAACAACCTTTACAGGGAGGTTTTACTGTATCAATTAACATTCAGATTTACTAGCAATGGGTATTTCTTTTTAAAATTAATAATTAAATTTATCAAATTAATTTAATAAATAATTAAGAATTAACTCTATTGTTGTATGTGAAAATTGATTTGAAAAACGATAGAATTGACGTCTGTCATTTGTTAGGCTGCAGGTCGGGACATGAAAACATGGTTGAATTATTGCAAGCGTCAAATTAACGAGATCACATACTGTGCAAATCCGCTTCAACTTAAAAAGCATTCTCTGTCACCCTAAAACTGAACAAATGCAACCACCAAGACAAGAAACCCAAACCAATCTTGTATATTGTATCCCATCTTGTACCTCTTTGATATTCCTTTAGTGGCATGTTGGTTCATGAAGAATTGAATCATTCCCTTTCGCCAACAATTAGATAAGCACATATACCATACAGAAATGGCATTTAAACCTATTTCTAACATTCAAATTTAGATATACAGCTGAGGATTCCCATAATAAGAAACAACAACGATGATAAATCACAATTTGGATTATAGCTACAAGAAAATAAGACCTAATCCAAATAAATTAATTGTGTGGATGTTTGGGTACAAGTGTTATTACTATATCCTTTATATCTATAAAAATGAAATGCGAAATCGATGTTTGTTATCGCATCACGCAAAATCTACTGACTCAATCATTATGGAATTTCGCATGTAGGTAGCTGAAGATTTCGTTTAACATATAGGCTATTCAAAAAACGAAAAGGTTTAATGTGCTATTTTTAAAAAATGTTAAACCAAAATTCCTTAGTTCAAGCCTTTTACCGCTTGGCGGCGCACTGGTCGCGACGATAAATGAATTTGATTGGTTAATAATTTTACACGTTGTTGTTTTGTAATTTTACCCGATTAATGTGTTTTTAAAAGGTAAGATTATTTTTATATATCTATTATTTTTATATATATATCTTTGAAAATAATTTTAATCGATCATTATCAAATAAATACGCCCCCGGAACCTGGGTTAATTAAAACTGTATTGTGAAATTTCGCACGTAGGGAGTTGAGGTTTTGGTTTAACATTTAGGCTAAAAGCACAAAAATTGCATTTCGAAAAACTTTCTTTTCCTTTTTAGAAGGTAGATTTTATTTAATCATTTAGTAATATTTTTTCAATTTAAATTAATTGGATTTATTATTTATTTCGCAGCTTATTCATATATTTTGCTTCGTTTAATTTTAATTAGTGTAAATATAACGATCTACATTTTTAAAGATAAGTGTAGTATTTTATCTCATAAGGTATATTATTTTTGGAACAGTATTCTATTTTTTTTCTTTCTTATATTTAGAGTGCGTATAAATTTTATTAAAGTTGTAAAAAGTATATTTATTGAAAAAAGTATAAACATTTTTTTTCTGTCATTGGTTATATTATATACCATATATATTTATATGGTACAACCATATTTTTATATGTATATGTATATATTTGTTTCTACACTAAATTTATTCAAATCAAGATAGCTTTTTTTATGCTTTTAAAAGTACGTATAATATATTTAACGTTTCATAATACTTTTCAACTTAAAGTCTTTGGAAACAATATTGCTTTTTTCCTATCCTGCAGGTCAACAGTACACTGCAACATGCTATCATAACTCTGGCTTTTGGCATTGATATTTATTTATTGTGAAAGTACTGTTTGCTACCTTAAGCTCTGGAGAAATTATAATGTAGATCCATCCTGTGGAAATCACACCATAGTAAAAAAAGAACGCATGTAGCTGGTAGCAAATTTTGTGCCCTGTGTGAAGCTAGCGTTCAAATTTAATTTTTTTGAAAGATATTTCTATTGTTGACCTTATTTTCACTTGTCCTGACCCATATAGGGTTAATTAATAGCTCATTTGACATTTTACCTTTATTGATGGTCTTGGCAATATATATGTAAAGCTTTTTAGGTAAAAAAGAATTGAGGTATATTTTGAAATATAGATAAAAATCACAAGGAAGCAAGACCAGATCCAAATAAATAAATTATGTGTGGTTTCAGAAACAGCATTGTTACCATCTTCAGACAAAAGTACTGAATACATTCAGTAATTTTGTCTTTATAAGGTAACAATGCTGTTATTGAAACATCACACATAATTCGTTTATTTTTTATTTGGTCTTGCTTTTTTGGTATTTTTAACATTGCCCTTGACTATTAGAAAATGATGCAAATTTCCTAATTATTTTATGCCATTTTAAAAAGTACATTCTTTTGTAATAATATCTAATTTCCCACATTTTTCTAAAGCTGCCAACAATGACCTAATACAAAAAATAATCCAAGTCTGGGTATTTCAGTATTGCAGATATATTACATTTTTAAAAGTTGTTTAACTATAGATGTACATGCCGGATTAGGTGCCCTTAAAAATGTTTAATCTGGCTGTTTCTTCTTGAACTGCCGAGCGTGAAGTGGAGAAAGTAAAATTTTCAGGTTGCGAGGCCCATTTCCCTTAATTCACACTAATCATTTGATTTTTTTTTTTCATTTTTTAGATACCAAAGCCCAGTTTGGTTACTTGCACTCACTAGAGGGGTTTGCCTTTTTCAAGACTCAGGGGCCATTGGGGCAATTTTTTTTTTTTTCAGAACAAAGTGTCTAAATCTGCATTCAATGATCCCGGGTCGTGGTTTTTAAAAATCAACAGTTTAGACCACTCCTCCAAAAATGCACTCTATTCATTAGATGTGTTTGTGAAATTGATCTTATATTTCAGATTATTTTTACCAGAATTTTTAATTTTGATATTTGCAGTTTATCTCCATTGTGCTGAAAGAAAATTCTTTACTTTAAGTTTTAAAAACAGTTGGGGGCTCTATTCATTCAAGAGTAAACCCCACTCGAACAATACCCGGGCGAAGCCGGGTCCATATATCTATATAGGCTCAATTTATTGGGCAGTTTTTTCAACCAAATTAGACTTTTTTTTAGGCCTTCTTCCATTGTCTTTTTTTTGTTTTGCTGTCATTTGTTTAGGTAGTATTTAGATCAGTGATTCTCAACCTTTTTTTTTTGTTGCGGCATTATTTTAAAGATTTGAAAATTTGGCGGCACACTTTTAGAATTTCGCGGCACACTTTTGCTAACTTTAATGCAAGAAAATTCAAATTATGTATCGATATTTCTATGCAAAATATAAGTAATATACATCTCTAACATTCAATTTGCTAATTTCGTTATTTTAAAAAGTAAAAAAATGTAAAAAGAAAAAAAGAAAAACCAATACAAACGTGAACATAATCATATTACTAAAATTCGGCGGCACATTTTTAGAATTTCGCGGCACACAAAATTACCGCGGCACATTGGTTGAGAATCACTGATTTAGATTTATCTGCTTCATAATATGTAGCTGCTCATATATATCTATGTATGTTCTACTCATATTTATTGTACATATTTTTTCAGCTAATTATACTTTTTTTTTTACGTCTTCTTCCATTTGATTTTTTTTAATCAGTTGTTTTACGTTTTCACTGAGTTTTATGCATTTTTCCCCTCCTTTCAGATTATTTCTATGCTTTTTTTTATTTTGGCCTTAGTCATGAGTCGCGCTTATTTTAATACACTATTTTTGAATTTTTTTCTTCAATCTCAGTCCTTTATGTTTTACACTTTTCCGTTATCCTTATTTTTATTTTTACTAATGCTTTGTGTTTGTAGGTATGCCAAGCCATAGGAGAAGCAATCTTTCTCAGCGTTCCAATAGCTCTAGGGTTCAGCATGCTTCAGGGTCAAACATTGCAAGTAGTTGGTGTGCATCTTGAGTCTCCCTGTTTCTCGCATGGGCAACTCTATGTAGCATGCTCCCGTGTTTCCAGCCCTAAAAATTTGTTTGTCTTTAGTTCTACTTTTAGCAAGACACGCAATATTGTTTATCAGGGGGCTTTGATATAGATTTTGACAATTTTGAAAGAGATTTCTTCGAATAATGATTTTGGGAAGCTTGACTTTTGTAACTACATAATTTGTGAATAATTTGTTATCATTATTGTTCTACTGTAGTTTCATCAATAAAGCTTTTTTTACTTTATTTTATTTTAATTTTTTCACATTTAATTCATTTACATAACTCTATTCTTGAAAATTGTTTTTTATTTTTTTTATGGTATCAACATTTCTGGTTCAATTAAGGTTTTTGTTAGCCTGCAACACACCTTATCATAGCTCATTGCATTTATCAGGATAACTTTGCTGTTTTGATTTTTACACCATTGGTATTTTCATGCCTCTATAATATTATATTTGTTTGCAGAATTTTATAGACAATTTGGTTTGGGTTATATACATTAAGAATTTGTAAAAATATAAAGGTCAAAGTTTTACAACAAAAAATAATTTTGGAACACCATTTCTCTCCCATTTAATTTAATGATGCTTCATTTATGATTTTAAGAATTGCATTATTTTTATGCATATTATTTTTAAAATTTGTGTTAGCAAGACATGGAATATTGTTAAGTTAATGTATTATTAACATAAACTTTACCAACCCGTGAAGCGTCAGCTCCAGTCTTTTACCGCTGGGGGCAGCACTGTTAGAGCTAATAAATGCTTTCGATTGGTGCTTACTTTTACATGCTGTTTGTTTTTAGACTAAATTAATACACATCAAGTTAGCATTTTTTCATTCTTCAAAAGTTAAGATTATAGTTTTAACGTTTCATAATACTTTTAAAATTAAAGCCGGAAATAATATTGCTTTTTCCCATCCTGCAGGTCTACATTACACTGCAACAGCTATCATAACTCTGGCTTTTGGCATTGATATTTATATAATGTGAAAGTACTGTTTGCTACCTTAAGCTCTGGAGAGATTATAATGTGTCTACAGATCCATCATGTGGAAATCACACCATAGTGAAAATGCATTTAGCTGGTAGCAATGTATCACATTTGTAGACATGTGGTGCGCTTACAGTAAAAGCAGTCGCTACCTACCCACCATGGTTATCATGGCCTGTACCACGCGTACTATGGATAATTAAAAAAAAAAAGGAAGCAAGACCGAATACAAATAATTACATTATGTGTGGTTTCAGTTACATTTTGGCTATCTTCAGACAAAGGTACTGAATACATTCAGTAATTTTGTCTTTATATGGCAACAATGCTGTTACTGAAACATCACACATATATATATATATTTTTATTTGGTCTTGCTTTTTTGGTATTTTTAAAATTGCCCTTGACTATTAGAAAATTATGCAAATTAACTATTTAGATATGTAAATGCCGGATTAGGTGCCCATTAAAATGTTTGCTCTGGCTGTTTCTTCTTGGACAGCCGAGAGTGAAGTGGACAAAGTGAAATTTTCAGGTTGTGCCGACCATTTTCCTTTATTCAAACTAATCATTAGATTTTTTTTAAATTTTTAAGAATAAAAGCCCAGTTTGGTTACTTGCACTCACTGGAGGGGTTGGACTTTTTCAAGAATCAGGAGCCATTGGGGCAATTTTTTATTTTCAGAACAAAGTGTCTAAATCTGCATTCAATGATCCCGGGTCATGGTTTTTAAAAATTAACAGTTTAGACCACTCCTCCAAACAGCACTCTATTCATTAGATGTGTTTGTGAAATGGATCCTATATTTCAGATTTTTTCACAAGCATTTTCGATATTGCTGTTTGCAATTTATCTCCATTTTGCTGAAAGAAAATTCATTACATTGAGTTTATAAACAGTTGGGGCCTCTATTCATTCATGAGTAAACCTCGCTCGAACACTACACAGGCGAAGCCGGGTCCAGTCGGGTAAAACCCGGGCGTTGCCCGGGCCACTCGGCTAGTATATATATATATATATATATATATCTTCAGACAAAATAATAAATGATCGTCACACACTATTATTTGGATTAGGTCTTATTTTCTTGTAAAGAAACAACAACATGGATACATCAGAAGCTATATACTCCATACAATGTAATAAATGCAATAGCATCATACCGATGGGGAAACTGGACATATCATTTGAACAATATTAGAGGAATATAAAAGGAATATCATATATATAAAAGAGTCAATGTATGTATGTATGTTTGTTTGTCGGCTATACACGTCCACAATACGTAACTAATCTGGCTTAAATTTTAACAATATATAGAGTTGAATCTGGAAAAACTTGTAGACAAATTTTCAGGCTTCTATCTTGAATATCCTTGGAGTTATTAACAAATTTCCCTATTTAAATTGCAACCAGCGCCTCACTGTGGCAACTAAGAGAAGTAAAGTTGGGGAAGATGGGTGGAATCCAGCTGCGAGAGGATGGCCCATGTGCCCCCCCCCATAGCACAACGGGGATTGGTGTGTGGGGGAGGTGAAGCAGGATATTTCACAAGAGTGACATAAGACGTAATGACGGCGTAGGGGCAAGAAATGTTCTTGGGTAAAATCCGGGCAATGCTCCCACGACGCGACGGGAATTGGCGTGTGAGGGAGGTGAAGCAGAAAGTTTCACAAGAGTGACAAGAGACGTAATGACGCCGTAGGGGCAAGAAATTCTCTTAGGTAAAACCTGGGAGTTGCCCAGATAATTCAGCTAGTTAATAATACAGATTTGAAATCATTCATAGTTGAACATATGCAAGAAACAGCCAATAGCTCAATCTTGATGAACCAAAATTAGAAAAAAAAAGTTATTTTGAACTGGAACTCACATTGAGGTATATAGCTTTGCCTTGAGGAACCAATATCACTAGAAAGAAATAACAACATGGTATCCTACAACAGCTTTAACAAAAAGATTTACCTGATCTATATAGAAATATAATTTGAAAATAGAGCAATCCATATATAGATATTTAATTAAAATGGCATATATTGGATCAAAAATATTGTAATACCTGAAAAAGGTTGGTGTTCAGCCAACTGAAATATTGGTAAATAAAATATATTTTGGTCCAATATATGTCTTTTTAATTATAAGAATATATATATGAATCATTGTAAATAAAGAGCAAAAGATTTTTTTTTTTTTTAGAAAAATGGTTATTCAATTTTGGGTTTTAAACAGATTTTTGCATGCAAGTAAGAATTACCTAATTTAAATTTCATTAAAAAATGTCCATTTTTCATTTTTGAGTTTTGAAAAATTCTAAATGTTTTAATAAAGATGAAAATTATTAATATTATAAACTCTTTGGTAAAAGTATAAATAAAAGATAATTTTACTGAGGTTTGCCATGATAAAAAGGAAACTCTTCCCAGCGAATTGTCTTTATTTATAAATGTTTTCCTTAAATGTTGTTTTATTTAATTTATAATTTTATTTAGGACAGTGAGGAAAAGTCTGTCTTCAAAACTTTTAGTTTTATCATAAAGAAACTTATCTGCTATATAACTTTGTTGTTTTGTATTTAAATTTGGTTTGTTTAGGTTTTAAGAATGAAACTATTTTTGTTTATCGCTAATAGAACAATCGCCGATGTTTTCACATATGTATCTCATGGTAAAAATTACTGCTTTCAAACAATTAATCTATAAAAAAAAAAAAAACTTTCAAATACTTGCTAAATTAGTTATTAGATGGTTATGCAATATAGAGTATTTGAAATTGATCATGTTTGTTACTTTGTTATTTTTATTTGGAGTATAAATAGATTATGAATATATACAGTAATTTTAAAAAATAATATGGAAATTTAATGTTTACAAATTGTTATCATTTTGATTGTGTGTACCTCTATCAAATTTCCTCCCTTCTGGATCGATATCCTTTACATCGACAATATCTTCAAATAAAATTCCAGCCATTTGATTATTATTAGGTTTTGAAAACAAATGCAACACTTATTAAAACACGAGAAATTTCAAAACACACAATTAAGGATGATGATTTTTAAAGTGAATTCATAATTATCAAATATTCTGTTGAATATATTTTCTAATATAAAAAAAAAAAAATGTTGATATAATAAATAAATAACATTAAAAAGCTTTATTAAAATGCACTGAAAATGAAAATCAATATTTTTAATTTTGACATTATTTATACCTGAAAGTTTTGCGTTACAAGAAAAATACAACTGATGAAAAAAGTATTTTATTTAAAAATAAGCACGTATATACTAAATGAACTCGGGATACAATTTTTTTTCCACTCATCCACTTTGTTGTGTTGTTTATCTTTTATAAACTACAACTTATATATTTATTATTTAATTATAATTATTTATTTATCACACATTTAAATTTAGTAAAGATTAATTATATATTTACAAAACACAGTCAGTCTATTGTTCTTCATTCCATTTTCTTAAATTCACATCACTTATATATTTCACACTATTCTACATATTCCTCCCTTGTTTAGTTAGTATCTAATCATGTCCTTAAATCTAGAAGGAACATGTATTTGTCTTCCACTTCTAGTGATGACAGTCTTGTTTTCATTCTCATTAGGTGATTCATTTGGGTATAAACAGTCCATATCAGATATAGCAATCTGCTCTTCTGGTACAATATCTTCTAAGGTTGCTTCTTGTTCTGGTAGATACCTTGAAGTACTAGGAAGTTCCATTCTAATTTCTGGAGTCTTAATCAAAGTGGTATTCAAATCAATTCCTTTGTTAAAATCTTGTAAGACATTGGCATGTCTTAAATGCTTTGCATTCCTAATGATAAAGCTACCTGTCTCAGTATTGACTAACTTGAATGAATTTGGAGATATAGTCTCTAGAAGGATAAATCTTTGGTTGTCATAATTTGGTGTCAACTTGCTTTTCATTTCAGTGTTTGCGACATAAACAATATTACCTTTCTTGAAGTCATGAGGCAAGGCCTTATTCTTGCTATCAGCATATTTCTTCATTCTTTCTTTATAGGCTTGATTATGCTCCATCACTTCTTTCAGATCAACACATAGTCTGATTTCTTCAGTACCCTTTTTTTGGAACTGCCACAATGTTTGAGATCCATTCAGAAGCTTCATGGACTTCCTCAATAATGCCATCTTCTATCATTTTGTCTAGCTCTTGATTGATGGCTTCTACCATTTTATATGGAAAATGTCTGCATCTCTGAGCTACAGGAATAACATTTTCTTTTAGAATTATTTTTTGACTATAACCCTTCACATTTCTTTGACCTTGAAAAAGGTTCATGTTTTCTTGTATCAAATTATATATATCCTTCGGAATAACTTCCTGTTGAATATTCCTTATTTTTGTTCCACGCTTTATAATTTCTAATTCGAAACGTGCTTTCTTTCTGTTGTATATAGTTATAATCTGTGCTACAAAAGATCTGGCAACACAGTATGTAAACAACGCCGCATAATAAATATATAATTGTTCTAGCACGGCGGTATATTAATTGTCTATATACATAAAGGCTGTAACTATATTAAATATATATAAAGCTAAAGGTAAATGAACCCGTATAAAAGATACAACATGGTGGCAGCGGTGGGATGTTGAAAGATAAGTAAAATTTCAAATATCAATTAAGCCTAACACGTTGAAAAATGGCCTCGAGTACCGGAAATAGTTTGCAGCCATTTGTGCCGGGAACAAACCCATCAGAAGCATGGGGTAAATGGAAAAAGAGATTCCAAATGTTTTATATAGCCACAGAAATAGATAAAAAATCTATTCCAAGACAAAGGGCTATTCTACTCTATAATATTGGTGAGTTAGCCCTAGATATATACTCTACATTTAAAATACAAGAAACTGATGCCTCTCCGACTGTTCCGGATATACTTGAACTGTTTGATGGACACTTTAAACCATATAAAAACACAACCTATAAGAGGTACCAGTTTTTTACAACGGAACAAGGGGAGAATCAGAATTTTGATGACTATGTAACTGAATTGAAAAATAAAAGCATGGACTGCGAATTTGGAGAGCTTGCAGATTCCTTGGTCAGAGATAGAATTATAATTGGAATTAAAGACAAAGCTTTAAAAGAAAGGATGCTACAAGATCCTGATCTTTCTTTAGCTAAAGCCATAGACTTGGGAAGAGCTACTGAAACTTCTAGACAACAAGTAAAAAATATAACTAGAGAAGATGTTGATTTACATTCTATAAAATATAAAAAGCAATATAAAAAGAATTTCAAATATCCAGTTGGTAGAAAACCTAATGTATCTGAGGAACATCCTAATGCAAAGGTTTGCCAAAATTGTGGTTCCAGACATCCATATGGTAAATGTTTTGCATATGGTAAAATATGCAATTCATGTAAAAAACCAAACCATTTTGCTAAAATGTGTAGGAACAGAGTGCATATGTTGGAGGAAAGAGCTGAAGAGGAAGAAGAAATGTGTCTTCAATACCTATCCCTAGATAGCATTACTGGTCTAGAGTGGACTAAAATAATCTTGGTAGAGAATAATTCAGTTAATTTTAAATTAGACACAGGAGCACAGGTGAACATCCTGCCATTGGATACCATTAAAAATTGGCAAAATAAACCCTGCATATATCCAACTGGGATTGCGGTTTATTCATATACAGGAGAAAAAGTACCAATAAGGGGCAAATGCAAGGCTTCATGTACCTCTGGGAAAAAATCTGAAATCCTTGAATTTCTAGTCGTGGATTTGCCAGCTCCACCAATTTTGGGATTGGCAGCGTGTAAAAAATTAGAGCTGATATTAAAAGTAGAGTCGTTGGAACAGGACCATACTAGGACAAAGATGGATGCTTCACCTACAAAGATAATAGAGTCCTACAGAGATGTCTTTGATGAGATCGGAACACTCCCTGGAGAGCATTCTGTGATCCTGAGAGAAAATGCACATCCAAGAATTCAGTTAGCTCGCCGAATTCCGTTTGCACTGAAAAAACCAGTTGAGATGGAGCTAAAATCGATGGAGGAACAAAAGATCATCTCAAAGGTAGACCAACCAGCAGAGTGGGCACACCCGATGGTAATCATTAAGAAACCAAATGGAAAGGTTCGTATCTGTATGGACCCTAGAGAGCTAAATCCATGGATTAAAATGGAATATCGTCAACTTCCTGCCCCTGAAGGCATCATTGCTGATATCACAAAATCACCCATCTATACAGTACTTGATGCTAAGTCAGCCTTTTGGCAAATCAAGTTAGACGAAAAGTCATCTAGCCTTTTAACAATGGCTACACCTTATGGGTATTACAGATTCCATCGGTTACCTTTTGGTATTTGCAGCGCTCCAGAAGTTTTCTATAAAAAAATGCAAAGTATGTTTACAGGAATTGAAGGAGTAAAAGTATACATGGATGATATAATAATATACGGAAACTCCCTCACGGAGCACAATAGTAGACTGATTACGGTTTTGGAAATTGCTAGAAAAAATAATTTAAAGTTTGAATTCAATAAAATGCAACTGGCCCAAGAAAAAGTTAAGTTCATTGGACATGAGATATCCAAGAATGGCATCTCTGCAGATCCATCTAAATTAGAAGCAATACAAAAAATAAAAAGACCAATGGACAAGACATCTCTTCAAAGATTTTTGGGAACTGTGAACTATCTAGCTAAATTCATGCATAATCTGGCAGATAAAACTGTCTTGTTAAGACAACTCCTAAAAAAGAATACCCTGTGGACATGGAATGAGGCTATAGAAAAAGAATTCATTGAGCTGAAAAATTTGGTATCAAATCCTCCAGTTCTTGGCCTCTTTGACCCCCATCGGAAGGTAACACTTTCAGTGGACGCTAGTCAACATGGGCTTGGGGCTGTCTTGATGCAAGAGGGAAGACCCATCGCTTTTGCATCCGCATCCTTGAATGACACTCAGAAAAAATATGCCCAGATTGAAAAGGAGCTCTTAGCTCTCTGGTATGGATGCCAAAGATTTAACTATCATTTGTATGGAAGAAAGTTCACAGCCCAGACGGATCATAAACCCTTGTTGGCTATACTAAAAAAGCCACTAGAGGAATTATCTCCAAGACTTGAAAGACTGGTCTTGAAATTGATGCGATATGATTTTAATTTAGAATATGTACCAGGAAAATTGATTCACACCGCAGACACTCTATCTAGAGATTCAATTTCAGAGGAAACCATCGACACCTCAGATCTGGATCTCCAGAACACCATTATGACTCTAAATCTGAAGGTGACCACTAAAAGATACCAGGAAATTCTCAGAGATATGGAGTCAGATGAAGAAATGATAAAATTAAGGGATCATATACTGAATGGGTGGCCTATTCATAAGAAAAGTGTGGACTATGCTGTTAAGCCCTACTGGCATTGTAAAGAAGAACTATATATATGGAAAGACCTGATTTGTAGAGGACAAAGACTTGTCATCCCTAAAGTCCAAAGGGAAAGCATCTTGCAAACACTACACATGTCTCATCAAGGGATCTCTGCTTGTAAAAACAGAGCACATGAAGCTATTTATTGGCCTGGACTGGATAGAGAAATAGAAGAGATGGTTTATAAGTGTAGAATTTGTCAAGAATCACAACCTTCGCAAAGGAAAGAACCACTTATACCTCACGAAATAGCAGACTACCCTTGGCAAAAAGTAGCTATTGATTTCTTCTATCTAGACCAATCTGTATTCATAATAATAGTAGACTACTACAGCAGCTTTCCTGAAGTCATCAAGGTAGCATCAACTTCAGCAAAAGAGATTCTACCAGTTTTGAAATCTACCTTCGCAAGACATGGGATTCCAGAGATCATCATCACTGATAATGGACCACCATTTACATCACAAGACTTTACTAATTTTACAAATGAATGGGACATAGAACATAAAACCTCTAGCCCAGGATACCCAAAATCAAACGGATTAGTGGAGAGGATGGTGCAAACAGTAAAGCAGCAACTTAAGAAATGCCGTCAAGACAACACTGATCCTTATATGTGTTTAATAGCCCTGAGAACAACTCCGTCAAATAATCTACCGTCCCCAGCTCAGATGCTAATGGGAAGAAACTTGAGAACCTTGATCCCAATGAAAACCACAAAGCTAAAACCTGCTTTCATTAGCACGGAAAACATTCTACAGCAGAAGAGGGAAAATCAATATAAGATGAAAAAATATTATGACCGAAATGCCAAAATACTTCCTAAAATGAGTTCTGGTGAACAGGTAAATGCCAAAACTAGCAATGCCTGGAGACCAGCTACCATCATTGGAGAAGCCAACCAGCCTCGATCATACATCATTCAGAACAACGAGGGCCGAATGTTAAAACGGAACAGAGTTCACCTACGGCCCAGAAGTTATCCTGTTGGACAGAGAAGGAGCAGCCAGTCATCGCCCCAATTGGATCCAGCCCCCTCGACATCATCGGAGTCCAGTGGTCAAAGGGAACCAGGAGAATTTCCCCGCCTGAACCTCAGTCCTGAAGAGTTGGCCCCATCCACTTCAACTCCCATAGGAAACTACAATGAAGGAGGCACTGCCTACACCACTAGAAGTGGACGTGTGGTAAAGCCTCCGAAAAGATTCGACCCCGGACTTTAATTAAAAGGGGAACATGTTGTATATAGTTATAATCTGTGCTACAAAAGATCTGGCAACACAGTATGTAAACAACGCCGCATAATAAATATATAATTGTTCTAGCACGGCGGTATATTAATTGTCTATATACATAAAGGCTGTAACTATATTAAATATATATAAAGCTAAAGGTAAATGAACCCGTATAAAAGATACAACACTTTCCTAAAAGAGGTTCTGCTTTACCTTCAATCACAAAAATCTGTTCCTTTATAGACCTTTCACCCCATTAAACATCTGCAAAGAAATATCCACAACATGGAAGAGGTGAAGTTTGTCCATAGGCATAAAATTTCCTTTCTGTACCATTTAAAGTTGGCATTTGAGACTTAGGAAAAATATTTTTCAAATTTTCAAGTCCTATGAATGTTGTATCACTACCTGTATCAATAGTCATTGTTATTTCCTTTCCATCTATATAGATACTTTCTTTGTTATCAGAGCCTAAAAAGAAAGTGTATTCATCTGAGTCTTCATTATTTTCTGAAATATTTTGAATATTTCTTTTCTTTCCTTCAATATTTTTATATTTATTTTTATTTCTACAAACTCTATTAAGATGACCCATCTTGTTACAAAATGTGCATTTCATATTTCTAGCTCCACATTTATATGGAGGATGTGTAGTTAAGCCACATCTATAGCATTCTTCCTAATTAGGTGCACTTACCTTGGAGGTGCTTCCTTTTTGATGGTACACATTATGAGCTTTTTGTCCTTTAACAGTTGATTCATTAGCTGCTTGGAAATTATTTTTATAGTTTACTCTATTTATTGAGGTCATATCTTCATTTGTCAATACTCTAAATTCTTCTTTGGCTGTTTCAAACATTCTTGATATCTCAATTGTTCTTTGAAGATTCAAATTATCTTGTTGCAACAACTTTTCTTTTAATTGCCTATTATAGCATTTTTCTATTATCTGATCTCTGATCATGTCTTCTTCTAAATTTCCAAATTCACAGGAATCGACTAATTCTCTTAGGGCAATGACATATGAATCAATATTTTCATCTGTATTTTGTTTTCTTTGCCTAAATTTAAATCGTTCTGATACAATATTTTTTTGTGGTGTGAAATATTTAGTTAAAGCTTCTTTTGCTTTTTCATACGTATCTTTTTCTTCTGGCAAATTAAAGAAAATTCTTTGGACTTGTGGTCCAAGGCAATGCAAAAGTGTTGCCCTTTTAACGTCATCTTTCTTTGTTGAAACACCGCTTGCTAATTCATAAATTAAATATGAATTCATCCAATGTTTGTACTCGGAATACAAATCTGTAGCATTAAGGTTCAACGGTAATGGAGATGTCAAATTATTTGCCATCTTCTGTTACGCTTATTTAATTATTATTATTATTATTTTTTTTTAATCCTCGTCGCCAAATATGTTGTGTTGTTTATCTTTTATAAACTACAACTTATATATTTATTATTTAATTTTAATTATTTATTTATCACACACATTTAAATTTAGTAAAGATTAATTATATATTTACAAAACACAGTCAGTCTATTGTTCTTCATTCCATTTTCTTAAATTCACATCACTTATATATTTCACACTATTCTACACACTTCAAGTACCCCTAGGTAGCAATCCATGTCAGCATCAGGACTTGTAAATTTGAAAATTCAAGAAAACTTTCATTAACTTTTACAAACAACAACAACAAAAAAGTCACAGGGAGCAAGATCAGGGTTGTATGAGGTGTGCAAGCAACTGAATCCGATTTTATTTTTGAGATTGCGGCTTCAACGGGCAGGTGGCAGTACAAATGGTGGAGCCTCGCCGCCAGTTCCAGCGATTTGGCCGCTCTCACTCACCCAACTATAGAGAAGCCTCGGAGAGCCCATCTGAAGATCGCCCTCTCCAGTATGCTTAGCAGGGGATTTTTCTGGACCAAGCTTTAATAGCCTGATGTGATTTCGCAGCCCAGAAGCATGATGGAAGTTGCGAACAATAAAATGTCCAGTAAAGAGTCCATGGTTTCTTAGGGCGCTCACCATATTCCATTACTTTTAGGGAAAATTCACGCTTACTCCTGAGACACGCCAGAATTCGTCAAATTAGATTTTGGATTTTTCGGAAGAGAGTATTCTTCACGGATCAGCAGGAGAATATCATCGGCGTACGCTAGGACGTTCCCTCTTCCATGAACTCTCTCGAGTTGGCGCAGGAGGAGACCATTGAAGATGGAGAAAAGGGCTGCACTGCAGGCACAACCCCGTCGAAGCCTTCTGCGCATTCTGAATTTGCAGATGAAGTTTCTGTCGACCTTGATTGTAGCTTTGGACTCCGCCTAGGGCAGGTAGAGTCATTCCACGAAGGGCAGAACCAGGCTGCTGGAGCGCAGCTGGGACGCCAAGAAATCTGGGTCCACCTTGTCAAAAGCTTGAAGGCCAGAGCCACCTCGCCAGACTCGCACGCGATGTTCCAGGAAGGACATCTTCCCGGAACAGCATAGCATACGTCTGTCATTGTAGCACGATAACTATTAGAAGAACGCGGTTGAAGATTCCGCCGTCGGAAAAAATATAGGCCCGAACCTCTATGCGCTTTGGGGACAAGAAAGATAATGTTTTTTTTTCGAGGATTCCAGCAGAGTCCCATGAAGCTTAGATTCAGTGATGAATCAATGAATGATCCTCGAAGCCCTTTACGAGCTCGCAGGCGACGCTATTCCAACCAAGTTCTCTTCCTAAAGGCAGATGGCTGATGATAGTTTACAATACACTCCACGAGATATCTTCTTGATGAAACGGGTCATTGGCCACCAGAATGATGATCTCCGTATCTCCCTACATGAACCCAGTGGTCTCTGGGTTGCAGGTACATAGAGCTGTCGAAGCGCTCTATGAAGGAGTTGAAGATGATATTCCTCATGCTCTCAGGCCCAA
Source organism: Cordylochernes scorpioides (assembly GCA_030710605.1). Taxonomy (NCBI): domain Eukaryota; kingdom Metazoa; phylum Arthropoda; class Arachnida; order Pseudoscorpiones; family Chernetidae; genus Cordylochernes; species Cordylochernes scorpioides. The sequence continues at coordinate 24,290,930 of CP092880.1, forward strand.
GCTCAGGCAAACCGGCTTGTTCTGGCAACGTAGCATTCATTTCCCGCTCCGGGAAGGAAGAAACACTTTATGTATTTTACCTGGTCCCAGTCCAATCCCTTCCATTTTCTCCATAGATCGCCAAGAGGGATGACTTCGTTCTTAAGCAAAGCTTAGTCAAAAAACGCCTCAGCTCTCTTTATAACAGGCGCTGATCGAAGAATCTCTGAGATGGATAGCGCAGATGATGAATAGGGATCTCCCATTTGGCGAAGGATGGCACGGTGGTCGGTCCAACGGTACTTGAGGTCCAGTAAAGGATAACGCTTCCAGAGAACCTTGAAAGAATTAGAGCTCGATCCAGACAGGCGGCGTATACTAAGCTCCGTAACGGGAAACCCTGGTAAGCAGGTACATGGCATCGAAGATGTTGGCGATGTCGACAAGGGAGGCCCAATCCAGGAGTTCCGCGATGGCTTCCACGGCTCGAGGCCCGATGTCGCTCGAAGACTCCTTGGTGATGTTGAAGTCTCCGAGGGCTCATGCATCCCTAATGGCTCCTTTGCGATGAACTGTAGTAGGAGATTCTGTTCAGGATGGCAGTTGATTATGAGAGTCGCAATATCCCCAGATATTAATGTTGGCGATGGCCATCTTGCCTGGCCACAAAACGCGGTGCCAGAGAATTATGACTCTCGGTGCCACGATGACCGCTAGGCAAGATACCCTAGGTGTCCATGATGGCGCGTAGACAGCGCTATATCAAAGACAAAGGTGCAGGACATTGTTCAGGGCTAGCATATTCGTCTCCTGTACGAATTCTACACATCAACTGCGTGCTACTTCATTTTTCTTAAACAGAACTGCCGCGCACACTGAGGAACACTATCCAGAAGCTCATAATGAGATCCTATTTGCAGCAGCTTGGATGGTGGTTGGATTCTTATATAGAGCGCAGGTCTTATCCTCTATTCCTTGAAATTCTGAAGATTTTAAGAAGAACGGTCTTTGAGTAGGTAAAGGGTGAGGCTCGTCATCGGGAACTTTCTCAACGCGTTCAAGGAAGAAGACATTGTTACAACCCTGCGACCATACCGCTGGGATGTCTCCCTGGCCTTCGAGGTGATGAATTGCGACGGCCATTCCTGCACTACAGGCAAGAGAGAGACCTTTGTCTTCATGAATGAAAGCATGAAACTTCTCTAAATCTCTGGGAAACTAGACATTAAGTTCAAGGAGAAACAATACCTGCCACTCACGGCATGAAATACATCGCCAAGGACATCGGCAAGACAGCTGCCCCAAAAGAGACAGATCCACCCCGCATTCCACCTCCTGAAAGGTTCTAATGCTTCTCCTTTCACCCACCCAGGCACCATAGTTCTCAAAACCTGCCGAAGTTTCATCAGCAGCGCGGAGCTTGGTCAAATCAGAGGAGACATTTGCGAACAAAGTTGCAGCCTAAACGCCGTCTCTAGCCCCCATCCTCCACCGATATTCTGCCCAACCTCTGTCAAGAAGATCCTACCCGGGGTTACTACTCCTAACCTGAGCTAATCACCTCAATGCCTCCAGATAAACCCTCTTTAGGAGAAGGATAAATCTCTTTTCCTCTAAAGAGGAGCCTAAGGCTCTCCAACAACTGGACGAAGTCCTTAATCGAGCCCCTGAAAAATCTTTTCAAGGACATTAAAGAAGCAGGAATAAAGCGGGAGATTATTGGTCAGGCCATCATCTCCCGTTAACAGGAAGAGCAAGATGGACGGCCTTTCGGCTGGACAAAAATTGATTTTGAGACTGCTCTTCAGAAAAATCATCCCTCTGTCAGAGGATAAGACTTAAACATTATACAAACACCTCACTGTAATCCGTGCTGCAACAAAAATGATCACGCTAAGAGCATCCGCATAGCATGCTTTAATGAGCGTGGCATTGTCGTTAGCTAAAGGAATGCGGAGTTGTGCTTCTTCAAGAACTCCGGGGGAACCCCGTCGAGATGAGAGCCTGAGGTGCACCGTCTTCAAATCCTTCAGAGGGTGCTTCGACATATTTACCCACAGCCTGGAGGGGTTCCTGTGTTCCTGGAGGGAGCTATGGAGAGCATTACTCTGGAGGACAGTGATTCGCTTTATCGATTAGATATCTCTTTGAGCGAGGCGGAAGTTTTCATCAGCCGTCTAGCGCACTAGGTCGGTGACAAAACGACAACACCAGCTTTGGCAAACTGAGAAGCGTTCACCTAGAGACCATGGTTTCGGGCTAATAGCCCTCGTTAGTCTAAGGCAGACTTTATTCCACGTGATCCACAAGGGATCAAATGAAATATTCACAATCTGCCAAAGAGTAGTAGAGTGGCTAGGCCAAATTTATGGTAAAAATATAGATGGAAATTTTGCCGGGGCAGGATATTGATACATAAAAATAAGGGTTGTCTCTCCGGGAAAAATAGACTCCAACTATTGACCGTCTCCACAAACTAGCGGACTCAGGTCGATGACAAGGCTACGACACCAGCTTTGGCAAACTGAGAAGCATCTACCTAAAGATCATGGTTTCGGGTTAATGGCCCTCGTCAGTCTAGGGCGAACTTTATTTCATGATATACAGACTGCCAATAACAGACTCTCAAATATGCAATCATTTAAAATTCCCGGAAGAAAAAAAAAAAAAGAAGGAAACTATTTACATATGAAACAAGTCACAAGTAAAACATGTACAATTAAAGGGTCTTAACAAGAATTTACAAATAATATAATGCATTACCGCGACATCTGTTTTAAGACATCGGTACTGTCTTAGAATGGTGTGATTATCTTTTAAATTAAACAATTTTTACTTCTCATACTGCAATAAATAAAAATGGTAATCTATATATATAAAAATGAATGTATGTGTGTGTGTGTGTGTGTCTGTCCTTTATGCCTGACCAAACCACTCATTGGAACGCCATGAAACTTTGGGAAGTTATTTAGTATAGTACTGGGAAGGTTTCTAGCAAATAAAATTTTTGAAATAACTTTTCGCCTAAAAATAATCAAGATAAATATTCTAATTTATCTGTTATAATTCAACAATCTGCTCTGAATATTATCATGATGATACGATGATTTTGTAATGTAGAAAATTAGGAAAGACAAAATTCAGGATGACACGGCAATTTATTTGAGACAAGAATAATGATACAATTCATAGGCAAGATACTATTCCTTTAACTTCCAATTACCGAGGGAACCAATTAATATTGATTTTATTCAACTTATCGAGTACTTTTAAAGGGACCGGGAAAAAATGTTCACTTTATTGAGAGATTCGTTAGACAAACCTTTACTCGGGTATAACCCGGGCGAAGCCGGGTACATCCATACAAGAATAATGATACAATTCCAAGGCAAGATACTATTCCTTTAACTTCCAATTACCGAGGGAACCAATTAATATTGATTTTATTCAACTTATCGAGTATTTTTCAAGGGACCGGGAAAAAATGTTCACTTTATCGAGAGATTCGTTAGACAAACCTTTACTCGGGTAAAACCCGGGCGAAGCCGGGTACGTCCGCTAGTATATTAATAAATTGTACAAAGGATTAAAAAATATGGCATTTGAAAAATAAAAGTTAAAAATGTGACATATTATTATCATCGGCTACCTACATACGCAAATTCTTGTTTGAATCGTTGATTTTGGCGGAGAAGTGTAATAAAGATTCCTTTCCATTCTATATATGTAAAAGGATTTAAGGTTTTACATCAAGTTCTTCAAAAAAATAATTCAACTAAGAGTTGTGTTGGCATTTTACTTTTTATAACTTACAATGAATGTGTTTTAAAAGGATCCTGTGTTTTGAACAGGACTCTATGCTATTCGGCTATTTGTCTTTGTTACCTGAATGACTTCTTAAGATCCAAGCCCTACTATAAATTTATTTGTTGATATAGTAAACACTAAACAAAACATCACACAGCAAAATACAAACACACAGCACAAAACAACACAAAAACACTCAAATACACAAATACAACAACAAACACAACACAGAAACACAAACAAAACACAACATATGGCACTGCATGCCCTTCCCCACCTGGACCAACCAGCATCTGCCGGTCGGTCCTGCCCTGCCTGCGGGTCCGCCGACGGCTCCTTGGGTCACCGATACTGGGGATGCGGCAAGATCAGGTCCATTGTCGCGAAGCCTTCAACATCATCGGGAGACCGCCTGACCTACAGGCTTGGTACTTCGGGGCCAGCCTCGAGGACGACGAACTGACCATCCTCGCATCGGGAAGTCAAGAATCTATCGGTACTTCGTCCAGGTTGGACTGGGTGAGGTCATCGAGTCATCGCCTGGAGGCGGACACTATCGCGGTGGGGACATCGCTGACTGTAAATAATTATTTTATCGATGTAATTTTTATTCTGTAAATATTGACTAAGAAGTCGATAAAGATGTTATAATTGTCAATTGTCACAACAAACAACACAATAACATACACAAAAACAACACACACCAAAACATACAACAACACAAAGCTTAATATAATATATATAACAAATGAAAACATTTACACGCTAATGTTTCTTTCACACATATATCAAACTTATACTGTCCTAAAAACTTATATCCATAGTTTGCTTAAATACCATTTCTGAGATTCCACCCTTCAGTGTAACATATATTAGAAGAATGATCCAATATAGCATTAGAGCTCTAAAGAATTGGAGAAACCGTAGTAAGGACAGTAGAAATTTGATATATGTATGAAAGAAACATTCGTGTCTAAATGTTTTCATTTTCTATATATAGATGGCGCTTCATTGTTTTGTATAATATATAAATATAAAACTTAATAAATAACTAAAAAAAATAGGCAAATCTAAGTAGAAGTTACGTAAGTGCCATCAGAAAAAATATATTTGCCCATTTCTTTCTTTTCTATAAAGTTTTCCCGAGATGAATTATTAAAGTTGCATACGCAAACCTTTTGCATATTTGATCATCGCCATTTTTCTAGAACTAAATATTCTCTAGAGCTTTCTCAACGCGCGTGTAAATATTTTATAACATTTGTGTGAGTAACGGCCACTATAAGTGTGTTTGGTGAATATAATGAATTTTTCACTTTGCTAACTTTTACTGAGTCAACATCGATTTGCCTCGATCCAAGTAGTGAAATAATTAATCGAGATAAATGTTTTGTAGGGGGAGAGGGATGTATGGAAAAAGAAATAAATCTTCTAGAGATAAAATAAATATCAATGTAGAGTATATAGAATATATCGTAAAATGGATGACAAGATATACGAAAGCCCAAGATTCCAGAGTGAAGTTGGGGAAAGAGGGGTGGACTCTAACCGCCATATGTGAGGCGTAAGAAACAGCATTCCAGAGAGTGGGGGGATGACAACTGACAGTCTGGTGACATCTGTGGCAAGTAGAAGACGTGGCGACTTGCCTCCGAGCGTGTGGATGATCCTGCAAGGCGGTGCCAGGAGAGCCTGACATCGGAGCGACCTACAAGGCGGTGTAGTCCAGACTGTACAGTGTGGATCGGAACGTTTGACAAGAGTGACATCCACGGCGCCAAGGATCATTCTGACGGGGAAGTTGAAGGCAAGTCCCACTTATTGTATTCCTTCTGTTTAGTGCGACGTATAATAAAGCGCTAACTTTTGCTGCATCCTTGCAAACTTACGGGTGCATCTTTGTTCCATCCTGATTAGACAAAGAAAACGAACAGCGGCCGGGTACAAGGTATCAATATGTATTTCTTTATTTCTCAGGAAGCCTCTGAGAACAAATATTTGGTCGTGGAGGTAGTCTGCATCACGCTGACGAGGGCCAACAGCTTGAAACGCATATGTGATTGAATTTTCATGATTTATCAAGAAATTGGGTTGGGCAAATATCTTTGAAACAAGCTAAATTAAGGTTTAGTTGGTTTTTGTTCAATTAGATGGCGCTCTGCAATCTAGAAATATCATGTGAGCAGTCAGGAAATGCCTATTTTATTTTTAATATATGTATGTGTTGTAGTAAAGTGTACGAGGAAAGAATGTCAGTGTGAATATTGGCCTGAAAAAGAAAAAAAAAACGCGATGAGGGAAAGTATCATTATTTATTTGTTTTGAGGATCCATGAGTATTTTGGTATAGTTATGCCGTCGTAGAAAGAATAATAAAAACAATTTAAATCAAAATTTGCTTTAATTGATATGATAACATAATTAAGGATGAAATAATACTTGACTTTAGGCGTAAATCTATATTAATAAAATGGAAATTTCATAAGTGGACATCACTAAAAACTTTCGTTACAATGCATCAATTTCAACCAAATTTTCAACATTTATGTAAAACGAGATGGAGCAGGTTTTGCTTAACATCAAAATATATTTCCTAACATTAACATGCGTAACTTCGCTGTTATCGACTAAATACAAAAAAAAAAAAATCAACAGAGTTAATTTTATTTATATATAAATACAAAATTAAATTTCAACAGAGTTAATTTTTTTACATACTAGCTAATAATCTCAATCTAAAAAATACTCAATACAAGCAATTTTAAGATAATTATCATGTTTCTAATTTCGCCTAACAAATATACAAATTTATAGTGACCAACATATGCAAATTTTATCTTTGTTTTTATTTAACTTGATATCGTAAACATATACATCCATTGTAAGCATTTTTCTGTTCACCTTCCGTGGTTTCTCTTTTCTCTGATAGTTTTTAGGTGTAGTATATTTTCTTATTACTAGACTACAAACATTCCCCCGAGAAAAACCTGGGCGAAGCCGGGTACATCCGCTAGTAATAAATAAAATGAAAGATTACTTATTTACATATTTACAGAAAGATTTGAGCCGGCCAACGGGAAAGAGAGAATATGATTTTACGGGCTACTAACCAAACTGTATGATATTTGAGCCCAAAAAGAGATGTAGCAAGCAGACAAACCGCAATGCACTATTGCAAAGTACCAAAGTGCTGCATGCCACCAAGGTTGTTCAAACAAGGTTAGATTCCCCAGGCCAGGGAATATGGAGGTTATGTACATAAGGCACTTGAATAAGGCACAGATATATATAAATAAATATATGACCAAAGGAAACAGCAACAATGGGTTAATATAGTATAAAGCCGCGACATCTGATAGTCGACTTTACAGAGTAGTTTGATCTAGGAAATATAATTTGAAATTAAATCATTTTTCAATATATATATATATATAACATACTAGACGAATGACCCGGCTTCGCCCGAGAATTCCCCCGAGTGCAATTTCTTCATACTGAAAGTAAATCAATAATAAATAGTAGAAGTGCCATAGAATAGCAAATCAGAAGTAACATATAAACCACAGGCAAAAAGTGTGTGTGATGGCAAAATATTTATTATATTAGTGTTTAGGTATTTGATTTAATTTTTTTTTCAATCCATTTAGTTGTTTCAAAATCAATATAGTTTAAATAGATGAAGATAGTATATATACGTTCTTTATTATAAAAATGCATATAAAATTAATTAGATTATTACAAAATAATTTACCATAATACACCATTGGAGCATAATTATAGGCTGACCGAGTAAACTAGATTTTTCTGTGATGTATTTTTGGTGCACAAAATCTATTGTGTGTATTCGAATACAAAAGAAGTCAATATTTGTCAACATTGATTTAAAATAAAATCTAACATCTTGTTGTGGTGGTGCTGTAGTTTTTCTTTCTAAAATAAGTTTAGCGAGATTAGATATGCAAATACGTTTTGTTCTGGTCGTCGGTGACAAAAAAATGTTCAACGACAGGTTTCTCTCGATAGAATTTCTTCCATATTTAATCTGATAACGTATGGAAATCTGTTTGACAGTTGATATGAGATTGAAACTTGGTTTGACTGTCTAAAGGTGAGATAACATATGCTAATATGGTTAGTATGCATGCGTCACTTGCCAGAGGCAACTAAATTTCTTCTTTGCTTAGCGCAAACAAGATGCATGGGAAGGTTTTGTGAATAATATAATAAATTTGCATATTTGCATGTCGTTGTCCAATTGGATGAGAAAAGCGAAGACTAAAACGCGGCTGATTACATACTCGCATTTTCAGTGATACGCTAACACGGTGGATTCTGTGGCAATGGACATGTGTCGGACCTGAAGGCTGTTGGGTTTTGTGGGCTGCCTGGAGTATATGAGTTCCATCTATGTTTCCTTCGTCGTCTACGAGAAGCCTTACTACGGGAACGAGTACGGCAGCGAGTACAACAGTTACAACAACTACAATAACTGCAACAGCTACAATGGCTACAACGGAGAATACTGAGGGACGACAGCCTGCCCTCTCTGTACATATCAGTATCACCTGTACACTTGTGCCCTAGGATCAATAGACAGATTGTATATTTGCACCCACATCTATGTTTCCTTCATGCGGTGAATTAGTATAAGACCTGTGGTCTTAATAAAGCTGTATGTGTGAGTACATTTATTCATGTTTTAATGAACTATTTCTATGTGTTGACAATTAGGCGGAATCGATGCTTGAATCTAAATGCTGTGTATGGTTAAAACGTAGGAATGTAGTTTGGCTTCATGGAAGAATGTACAAGCATCAATTTTGTGGAAAAGGTTTTTGTATTTTTGAGTATTAATTATTATAATGGTCAATGTTGTAAAGATATTTAACAGTCCTATTATTAACGCATAATATAAGAAACTTGCACAGCGTTTTCAAGATTTACTTTCTATTTATTCTTAGAGTTTTTTTTTTGTTTTACACTCATGGAAAAAACTTAAGAAGTTTGTATCTTTTAGCATGTATATCAGGATTCAGACAATAATTCTGAAAGATATTTGATATATAGTGACTTTTATTGAAGACACGCGAGATAACCAAGTGTGAACAAAATTGCCTCTGTCTCCTTAAAAGAGTCAAACAGATAACCGGCGATATCAAATACTGTCCAATTCTTTAAGTTTTGTCCATGAGTATATGTTTGCTTCGCGCATACAAATTGTGTTATTTAGAATCCATCAGTCAATATTATTGCACCGTCCTGGGAGGTTGGCTTCATGTCAGTATTCGATTGGTCCCTATCAAGATTATAAGTGAGACCAGAACAAGTAATCATAACACAAATTTATTTCAACAAGGAAAGTATTTACACATTTTGCTAATATAAAAAAACAACAAAATATTTACAAATAAAAATCTGTCTTAGCGTCAGGTAAAATGATGATGATGATAAACCAAGTAGGCTACCACAGATTATTCTGCGACCTTATATGTGTGAGCTTTATCATATAATTAACACAGGGGATCGGGTAGAATTGATTTTCGACCGCTACGACCCGGGATCGAATCCAGCATTGGACACTTTTTCTAATTTAAAAAAATGAAATACTCCAATGGCCCCCGAATCTTGCAAAAGTTCAACCTCGATAGCGAGTGCCTGTAACCAAACAAGGTACTGGCACATTTGTAAGTGCAAAGTCGAATTGCTTTTCACATGTGGTGCACTAACAGTAAAAACAGTCGCTAACTACCCACCATGATTATCATGGCCTGTACCACGTGTACGAGGAAATATAAAAGAAAAAAAGAAAGTTAACACACGGAACCTATTATATATAACAGAAAGTATAGAAGTAAAGAGGGCAAAAATAATCTATTATTATAACGTTTAAAACACACTCTATTTATATAAATTCTTTGTAATAATAATAATAAAAAAACTTTTTCCCTATATCTTATGTTTTCTGTTACAAAATCCTTTTTTTAATAGGCCATTTGTTGTTGAAAGGTTTTTGGAAAATATATAGTTACATCAACCATTTTGTTATTTAGATTTCGACGTTTCATTTACTCGCTGTCACGGAAACATCTGGAACTAAATTTAAAAAAATGATTATGTGTGAGAGAGAGAGATATCCATATATTAAAAAAAAAAAAAACAATGGTTGCCTGTAAAGTCGGTTTTACGGGCGAAGATTTTACGTGACAACGGTAGAATATTTATTGATATGTGAATATAATTAAATTGCACAATAGGAACAAGGAATTGAATGAAAATAAGAATTGCACAAATTTTAACTATAGAAATATATTTTGTTTACTAAAACATTGTACATGTAAACTTAAACTTAACTAATTCCTATTTGAGTGATTTTGTTGAGGATAGGACGATGATAGGAGAAATATGAAATGAAAGGAAGTGTTTCTGCTGTAATGTGTCTTGCGAAAGTCAAGTCGATAGTTGTTCCTTTTAACGTAGTTGACTTAGAAACGTTTGATACGCAATCAAGATTATACGTATTTTTCATGAATTTAAGAAACGAGTTGTCAGGCTTTACGTTTTTGTTAAAATCACCACACAGAAGAATCGGTATACTAGAATCAACTTGCACGAACGGTGGCACGTACTGGCTGTTGTGAATGTACGGACCGAGTCCTTGCCATAGTAACATTCCAATATCCTGCATACTAGCTCCTGGATGAATATATACAGCACCGAGTATAAACTTGAAGCTAGTATTAGCGGCGAAGCAAGTAACTTCAGTCATGCACATGTCACCCTTGGTTTTAATGACACGAGAGACGTCTGTAATCGCAACTTGGAACACTTCCGCCGTAGATGTCAATGATAATTTACGATAGATCGCCACTCCACCAGCCGCGTTGGTATTTGAAAATCAAAACACTTATTCAGATCGAAGGTTCAAATTTTTGCTAAATAAATTTGAAATTAAATAAAATTTGTAATTGTAAATGATGAAGTTGAAAATTAAAGCATTTACTTAAATTAGATGTTAAAATTCTTGCTCAACACAGTTTAAATAAAGTTTTCTTATATCTGCCACTTTTTCTTAATATTTGTAATTTTAAAGAATCAATTCGAAAATCAAAACATTTATTCAGATCGAAGGTTCAAATTTTTGCTAAATAAATTTGAAACTATTTAAAATTTGTAAAATAATAATTAATTAATTAATTAATTTTAAACTAATAATTTACTTAACACTATCAACATTTATCAATAGTATGACATAACCTATAAACTCAGTTTCTCAACTTTTGTGTCAATCTAACAATTAATCAATCAATCATAGTTTACGATAATGAAATATCAGTGTACAATTATTTACCTTTATTGTTGTAGTTGTTGTAAATGACGAATCTAAGCACTCCACATTTTCACTACAGACACAGCTGACGATACTTTAACCACACGTGTGAACTTGTATTATGACGCTTTCTTGTTTTTCCAACGCCAAGAACGTTCGAGAAAGACAAAGACAGAGACAAGCATGCGCCGATTCAATGCGCCTAATTCTCTAGCGCTGCGCGCGCAGCTGCGCGCGCAGCACTCTCGTTCGATGACTCATCGTAACGTTACCGGGCGTTACGCTTTTTCATAAGTGACTCCCAGCCGCAACCTAATTTAAGACGTTGTCACGTCAAAACAACTTTATTAAGGACTGTAGCTCTGTTAAGACTGAATGAGAAAATCCATTCAGTGTTTTCCTGAACATTACAACAAAAATATTTCCCCTTTCATAACAATAAAAGCTAAAATAAGAAAGAAAAATCTTTCAATGGACCCAGCTAATGTGTAGAAGCCTTCCTTCCTCTCTAACATTTTATAAAGTTTCGATACATTCGAAAACGACAGAAAGAGGAGGAAGATATATTGTTTGAGGAAGAGCATTGATCGATGCAAATATTTATATGTAATTCTTATTTATAAATAATTATCTGTAAAATTCTAACTACGCCTTTTCCGGTCCCAAACCCGGATGAAAATGGAGGAGAGGGAGCAGTAACAAGCTCACTAAAAAACCTGGGTTCAGCTGTCCTGGCTGATAGCACCCTGTAAGGGCTCCTAATCCAGGGATACAGGATGAGCAGCGTTTGTACTCCATGTTAGGAGCGGCTGCACATGGCGTCTGTTCCTCATGTCAGAGGCGGCCATTTCTTTTGGAGCTAAGTCGGCCTGCCACTGAGTAGTGATCCCAGTCTTAATGACAAAGGCAGACCTATTCTACTTCACCCAGTCATGATGGTTGCCAAACAGACACCATCAAGGATCACAAATTGACACCCTAATATGATTGAGTGGAGATAAGAAAGAAGAGAAGAAGTTATGTAATTATACTGTCCTAAAAGCTTATGTCCATAGTTTGCTTGAATACCAAATACTGAGATTCCTCCCTCCGGTGCTGCGTATATGGCAGAATCGTCAAATACAGTATTAGAACTCTAAGAAGCGGTCTGGTGGATTAAATTTGCGAAACCGCTTGGAGGGTTCACCACTGATGAGCCAAGCCCTCCCAATATATTTTTCATCGCAGTAAGGACAGTAGAATTTGTATTGTGTATAAAAAAAACATTCGTGCTTAAATCCTTTCATGTGTAAAAATGGCGCGTTATTTCTTAGTGTTAATATGTATATACATGTAATTTCTCATTACCTATCTAAATATATATAAAAAGTTTATCAAAGATCTATAGTTTTAATTGCATTACTATTATTTTATTAGTATGTCTGGGTCTTTTTTTCCCCAGTGCGACCAGTGTGTATTGGATTGTTTTAAACAAGCTCTGAAATTTATATGAAGTACTTGTGTATTTAGTGCTCCTGAATACAAATTCTCAAAATGAATATTCAGTAGCTGGTTAATTTTCGCATAAATGAGAAAATTTGAATTTCTATTGATGTTAGAGAAATTTTTGAATAAGGCAAGCTAAATGTTAAGAAAGGATAAGAATATGAAATGAGTGGCAGAATGATGCACTCCGTTATATTTTCTAAATGTTGAACGTCCTTGTTGATGTTCTAAGGCTGGTTTCCTTATCATTTTAATCCATAGGTCAATCATCTATAAAAACATCGCATCAAATTATAAATATAATAAAAGTAATTTCATAAGAATTTCCGATATTATATTAATATTTATCAAGTTAGTTTCTTGAATGTATGTAATCCACAAGTTGAATTTATTTTTATATTTGAAAATATTTTATTTATAAAATATTAATTAGGTTTCCTGGGTCACACTCCGCTCCAACAATGGGCACTTTAGAAAATAATAATTTTACTCTAGGTAGGATGTCTAGGAGCCTGGCAGGGCTGATTTAATCGGACTCGGCCGAGTAATGCCTAAAATTGGCGAAGGCTGATTCGAGCGACCCGATGTTGGAGCTCTGTTAGAAGAGTGGTATAGGCCTACTGGGGAACCCGCCACTATAAACAAAGGGTAACGCGCCAACGGCCGTACCTCCTGGGTGGTGTGGAAATTAGGCCAAATAATAAAAAAAATAAGAAGAAAGCTAATACACATACACAAATAAATAAACCTTAATAAAATTGACACAAATAAGAGGTTCATGACAATTTATTGAAATATAGTATACCACATCTATACAGGGATTAATACGTGCAATTAATCCCTTTAAATAAACATACGATGATAGAAGGCAACCCCTTTCCACACTACTCGTCAGGTTTCCAAGATATTGAAAAAGAATTCTTTGATTTTGAAAATGATTATACTAATCAAGAAAGTTATTCCTATGAAAGCTACAAGAAATTCCTCTACAGTTCATAATGGTTGATTGATAAATACATATAATCTTGAGTAAGATCTCAATGAGATCTTCGTTTCTTACAACGAAAGACTTATTATGTGAGACTGAAGATTCGCTCTATCTTCTTTCTGTAATGGTACGTCTTCAGATGGATATTACTGATAGTGAGTTCCTCCTCAATTAGGCCTTCTGTCTTCTCCACGATGGAAGGTTCGACCTTTATTTGACAATACATTTTCAGGTCTGACTCGTCAGTGGTGAACCTTATCATCTGTTACGCCAGTTTAATATATCAAATGGTATATCTATAATAATATTGCTACACGGAGAAAATTAGGAAATACAAACTTCAGGATGACACAGCAATTTATTTAAGGCAATAACAAACTATAATTGATTAAAAAACAAGATAAACAATGAAGGAAGTTTACAGAGTAGCAAAATATGAATATCAAAATTGATATCTGTTAATAAAATAATATATTGTAACATAGTATTTATTAATTTTATTTATGTAACATAGTATTTCTTTTTTTTTTTTTATTTAACAGAGTGGTCATTTTTGTTTTATATCTTGCCACTCTGTAAATTTCCCTCGTGGCTTATCTTTTGTTTACCTTTGATAGTTTGTCCTTCCCTGAAATAAATTTTGTTTCCTCCTGAAGTTTTTGTCTTCCCTAATTTTCCACGTGGCATTTTGGTGGAGATGCTGGGTAAGTTAGGGAAGACAAACTGAAGATCGCCGAGAAGACCTTGAAGCCATGGGTGCTGTGATCTTCATTTTCGGAGACTGACTCCAGGATTCCACCGCCGTGCTAAAGCCAAGACTTCCCTCGAAGATTACGATGTCCCTATAGACGATACGACGACAAAGCCGCTCTTCACGCCGCAAGAAAAAGGACGCAAAGGTACTAGGGACAAAGTTCCAAGACTTCGATGGAATCCTTGGCAGAAGCACGTCAAATCCACGTCAGTATCTACAATAATTGCTAGCTGTGGGTCACAGCTCCCATAGGGAAGAAGCTATGTCACATAGTATTTATTAATTTTATTTATGTAACATAGTATTTCTTAATTTTTTTTTATTTAACAGAGTGGTCATTTTTGTTTTATATCTTGCCACTCTGTAAATTTCCCTCGTGGCTTATCTTTTGTTTACCTTTGATAGTTTGTCCTTCCCTGAAATAAATTTTGTTTCCTCCTGAAGTTTTTGTCTTCCCTAATTTTCCACGTGGCAATATACTTTGCCCTGCATGCAGCCTACATTTCTGCTTGGAGAATCTGTATAAGACTAAAAGGTCTTGATGAAACTTTTTGTTGTTGTTGTATGAATACATTGTTACATATATATAGAAAAATGGTAGACTAAACTAGCGAAACCGCTTGGAGTGTTATAACTGATGAGCCAAGCCCTCCCATTATTTTATTATGGAATTAAGGGCAATAGAAAGTTTTTTTTTTTCAAAAACGAAAAATACCCCTGTGTTCTGCTTGAGTGAATGTTTACCGAATAAAGCATGATACAGAAATATTATTACTATTTTCTGACTAAAATATAAGTAAATTAGTCTAATACTTGGTTGATTTAAATTCTCTATGGTTGAAAATGTGACAAAACTTCTTCCAGATTGAATTCTATAGTCTGTTGAAATTTCAGCTTGATTGGTCAGATATTGAGGCAATGTACATAAGGCACAAATATATAAATTAAAATACGTCTAGACTTATTTTTATTATAAAAATTTCGAGGTGAGAGAAAGTATCATTATTTATTTGTTTTGAGGATACATAAGTATTTCGGTATTGTTATGCCGTCGTGGAAAGAATAATAAAACAGTTTTAATCAAAATTTGCTTTAATCGAAGTGATAACATAATTGAGGATGAAATAATACTTGACTTAAGGCGTTAGGAATAAATAAAATGAAAGAATACTTATTTACAAATCTACAGAAAGATTTGAGAAAGAGATTTGGAAAGAGAGAATATGGTTTTACGGTCTACTAACCAAAGTATATGATTTTTAAGCCCAAAAATGAATGTAGCAAACAGACAAACCGCAATGCACTATGGCAAAGTACCAAGGTACTGCATGCCACCAAGATTGTTCAAACAAGGTTAGATTCCTCAGGCCAGGGAATATGGAGGTTATGTTCATAAGGCACTTGTATAAGGCACAAATATATAAATAAATATATGGCCAAAGGAAACAGCAACAATGGGTTAATATAGTATAAAGCCACGACATCAGGTCGAGTAGTTCGATCTAGGAAATATAATTTTAAATTAAATAATTTTTTTATATAACATACTAGACAAATGATCCGGCTTCGCCCGAGAATTCTCCCGATTGCAATTTCCTTCATACTGAAAGTACATCAATAATAAATAGTAGAAGTGTCATAGAATAGCAATACAGGAGTAACACATAAACCACAGGCAAAAAGTGTGTGCGATGGCAAAATTTGTATTGGTGTTTAGGTATTTGATTTAATTATTTTTTTTTTGCAATCCATTTAGTTGTTTCAAAATCAATATAATATGAATAGATGAAGATATGTATATACGTTCTTTATTTTAAAAAATGCATTTAAAATTTAAATTAATTAGATTATTACAAAATAATTTTCCATAATACATCATTGGAGCATAATTATAGGCTGGCCGAGTTAACTAGATTTTTCTGTGATGTATTTTTGAAGCACAAAATCTATTGTGTGTATTCGAATACAAAAGAAGTCAATATTTGTCAACATTGATTTAAAAATAAATCTAACATCTTGTCGTGGTGGTTCTGTAGTTTTTCATTCTAAAATAAGTTTAGCGAGATCAGATATGCAAATACGTTTTGTTCTGGTCGTCGGTGACAAAAAATTGTTCAACGACAGCTTTCTCTCGATAGAATTTCTTCCATATTTAATCTGATAACGTATGGAAATATTTTTGACAGTTGATATGAAATTGAAACTTGGTTTGACTGTCTAAAAGTGAGATTACATATGCTAATATGGTTAGTATGAATGCGTCACTTGCCAGGGACAACTAAATTTCTTCTTTGCTTAGCGCAAACAAGATGCATGGGAAGGTTTTGTGAATAATATAATATATTTGCATATTTGCATGTCGTTGTCCAATTGGATGAGGAAAGCGAAGACTAAAATGCGGCTGATTCCACACTCGTCTGTGGCCACTGGACATGTGTCGGACCTGGAGGCTATTGGGTTCTGGGCTACCTGGAGTATAGGAGTTCTATCTATGCTTCCTTCCTATGGTAAATCTGTGTAGAGCTGTATGTGTGTGCATATTTGCATTTGTTCATGTTTTAATGATCTAATTTATATGTGGGTCTATTAGGCCGAGTCGATGCTTGAGTCTAAATGCTGTATATGGTAAAAACGTAGGAATGTAGTTTGGCCTTCTGGAAGGATGTACAAGCATAAATATTGTGTTAAAGGTTTTGTATTTTTGAGTATTAATTATTATAATGGTCTATGTTGTAAAAATATATTTAACAGTCCTATTATTAACGTGTAATATAAGAAACTCTCACAGCGTTTTCAAGATTTAGTTTCTACTTATTCTTAGAGTTTTTTTTTTGTTTTACACTCATGGACAAAACTTAAGGAAGTTGTATCTTTTAGCATGTATATCGGGATTCAGACAACAATTCTGAAAGATATTTGATATATAGTGACTTTTATTGAAGACACACGAGGTAGCCAAGTGTGAACAATATTGCCTCTGTCTCCTTAAAATAATAAAACAGATAACCGGCGATATCAAATACTGTCCAATTCTTTAAGTTTTGTCCACGAGTGTATGTTTGTTTCGCGCGCACAAATTGTGTTATTTAGAATCCATTAGAAATATTGTTGCACCGTCCTGGGAGGTTGGCTTGTTGTCAATATTCGATTGGTCCATATCAAGATTATAAGTCAGATAAAAATGAGTATAATCATAAAAACAAATTTATTTTAACAAGGAAAGTATTTAAACATTTTGCCAATATCAAAAAACAAATAAAACGCTGTCTTAGCGTCAGGTAAATGATGATGATGATAAACCGAGTAGACCACCACAGATTATTCTGCTACAATATGTGCGTGAGCTTTATCATAGAGTTAACACAGGGGGTCGGGTGGAATTGATTTTCGACCGCTACGACCCAGGATCGAATCCAGCATTGGCCTTTTTCTAATAAAAAATGCTCCAATGGCCCCCGAATCTTGCAAAGGTCCAACCCCACCAGCGAGTGCAAGTAACCAAACAAGGTACTGGCTAGGGCCTCCAATCCCGGTACATATTTTCAATCCCGGGATTCGGGATTGCTTTTTTCTCAATCCCGGGATCCCGGGATTGAAAAACATTTTCGTCTTTCTACACCAAGAGGTATATCGTTTCGTTCGTTATATTTTTAATTTATATATATATATATATATATATAGTGCCAATGACGTGGCACTTAATTCGATGAAAACAACCTGAAAGCCATATATTTTGCGCCTGCTTATGAACTGAATTATTGCTTTTGGGTTACAGTTTGAAATTATCTGACAATTACTGTATACACATCTGGAAAAAAATTACTGTACTTGGAACTCTTGACCACATCTCTCAACACAGTGTTGGGCAGTAATCCATTCAAAGTAATACATTACCTTGTAATTACGATTACGTACCCATCATTGCGCACCCATCAGTTGTAACACACACAATATCAGTTTCGAAGTCGATTCCAAACTCCAAGAGCTTAGCACCAATGACATATTTGCATTGTTCAGAGGAAAATACTCAAGATATTCGAGTCAAGCCAAGATTCCATACCTTGGTACGGCTATGAATATTAATGTTCAGGTAACGCTTGCTTCTGATTGACGTCCATTCATCCAGCGTAAGGCTGAAAAGTTGCCCCTTTTCTTTCTCCATCTGAAGTTCTCGAACGACCATCTCACGAAATGTGTCCGCATAACGACACACTTTAATCTTAATGGTCTCTGCGGAGAGAGGAATTTCATATCCAAGAGCATTGAGGCACTTGCGTAGATCCTTAGATGTGACAAAAAAGGAGAATGGCAATCCGTCGAGAGCTATCATTCTAGCCAGCACAGCATCAGTCGATCGATCGATGGAAACAGACGAAAAATGTTCGAGAATTGATTAATCAGTGTATCAACTTCGTCTTTAACTTTTCTCTTCGAAGTTTCGATTCCGTGGACCGCCTTCTGGTGTACATGCACCCCTTTTGTTGACCCACCGACGCATTTCAAAATCCTTTTGCACGCTATACATTGTGCATTTTGGCCAGATCCGTCTCGTAGGTAATAGCATCAGATTTCTTCTGATTTAAAAGGAATAAACTTCGCCTACACAATCAAGAAGTGATAAGCTTACCAAAAATGTCCGACGCGTTTTCTATTGAGAAATAACAAGGTCCGATAATATTGTTTTAGAGACTTTGTTTTATGTTCGTATAAGTTGAAAACTACTTTAGGCTGATGCTTGATAGTGACGAAGCATTTAATGAAATGAAATTAAATAAATTTAATTTAAATTCAAAAAATGACAAAAAAGCTAGCGAGGGTTTCACAAAATGAACAGCAGAGCAGTGCGTTCATGATGACCCATGCATACAGAGTACAGGATGGAGAGTATAAACATAGATTTAAAAAAATATATAAAACAATTTGGAGCCCAGATAAGAGGTTAGTGGCGGGTCCATGTTACACGCAGGTCCGCCACAAAAATAAAGAGATGCCGCTACTATCTAAGAAGCCACTATTTGCATGTCAACAAAAACTCCATGTATACTGCTGCATACTCTCATTCTAGAGGCTGCCATTTTGGAAAGATCTTGCAGAATAACCCTTCGTTATTAGTGCATGAAAATAATTTCAAATCTCTCAGAAAAAAAAAAGACCCGAAATGCAGCTGTATAAACAAAACGTCAAAAGTGTGCTATCTCATCATCTGTTTGATTACCAAAATGCTAGATAAGAAAATATATTTTTGCGCTGGTTTTCATGCACAAACCAGTAATCCCGGGATTTTTCGAGCAGAATCCCGGGATTTCGGGATCATTATTTGCCTCCGGGATCCCGGGATTGGAGGCCCTAGTACTGGCACATTTGTAAGTGCAAAGTCGAATTGCTTTTCACATGTGGTGCACTTACAGTAAAAGCAGTCGCTAACTACCCACCATGATTATCATGGCCTGTACCACGTGTACAAGGGAAAATAAAAGAAAAAATAGAGTTAACACACGGAACCTATTATATATAACGGAAAGTATAGAAGTGAAGAGGAGAAAATACTCTATTATCAAAACGTTTAAAACACGCTCTATTTATATAAACCCGTTGTAATATTAATAAAAAATAACTTTTTTCCTTCTATCTTATGTTTTACGTTACAAAATCCTTTTTTTAAAAGACGATTTGTTGTTGGAAGTTTGTTTAGAGAATATATAGCTACATCAACCATTTTGTTATGTAGTTCCCGATGTTTCAGTTACTCGCTGTAACGGAAACATCTGGAACTAAATTAAAAAATGATTATGTGTGAGAGAGATAGCCATATATTTTCGAGAAAAAAAAACTTTATTTAGGAATGTAGCCCTGTTGAGACTGAATGAGAAAACCCATACAGAGTTCTTCCGAACATAACAAAAATATTTCCCCTTTTATAACAATGAAAGATGAAATAAGAAAGAAATATATTTCAATGGACCCAGCTAATATGTAGAAACCTTCCTTCCTCTCTAACATTTTATGAAGTTTCGATACATTCGAAGACGACAGGGAGAGGGGGAAGATATATTGTTTGCGGAAGAGCATTGATCGATGCAAATATTTATATCTAATTCTTATAGATAAATAATTATCTGTAATTCAAACTCCGCCTTTGCCGGTCCCAAGCCCGGATGAAAAAGGAGGAGGGGGAGCAGTAACAAGCTCACTAAAAAACCTGGGTTCAACTGGCCCGGCTGATAGCACCCTGTAAGGGCTCCTAATCCAGGGATACAGGATGAGCAGCGTTTGTACTCCATTTTATGAGCAGCTGCACATGGCGTCTGTTCCTCATGTCAGAGGCGGCCATTTCTTTTGGAGCTAAGTCGGCCTGCCACTGTGTAGTGCTCCCAGTCTTAATGACATAGGCAGACGCATTTTACTTCACCCATATATGATGTTTGCCAAACAGACACCATCAAGGGTCACAACTTGACACCCTAATATGATTGAGTGGAGATAAGAAAGAAGAGAAGAAGATATGTAATTCTATTGTCTTATAAGCTTATGTCCATAGTTTTCTTGAATACCATTTCTGAGATTCCTCCCTCCAGTGCTGCGTATATAAGCAGAATCGTTCAATACAGTATTAGAGCTCTAAGAAGCAGTTTTAAGATTTTATTTTTTTTATTGTTATGCCGTTGTGGAAAGAATAATAAAAACAGTTTTAATCAAAATTTGCTTTAATCGAAGTGATAACATAATTGAGGATGAAATAATACTTGACTTTAGGCGTAAATAATAAATAAAATGAAAAATTACTTATTTACATATCTACAGAAAGATTTGAGCCGACCAACTGGAAAGAGAGAATATGATTTTACGGGCTACTAACCAAACTGTATGATTTTTGAGCCCAAAAAGAGATGTAGCAAGCAGACAAACCGCAATGCACTATTGCAAAGTACCAAAGTGCTGCATGCCACCAAGGTTGTTCAAACAAGGTTAGATTCCCCAGGCCAGGGAATATGGAGGTTATGTAAATAAGGCAACAAATATATATGAATAAATATATGGCCAAAGGAAACAGCAACAATGGGTTAATATAGTATAAAGCCGCGACATCTGGTGATCGACCTTACCGAGTAGTTTGATCTAGGAAATATAATTTGAAATTAAATAATATTTTTATATAACATACTAGACGAAAGACCCGGCTTCGCCCGAGAATTCCCCCGAGTGCAATTCCTTCATTCTGAAAGTACATCAATAATAAATAGTAGAAGTGCCATAGAATAGCAAATCAGAAGTAACATATAAACCACAGGCAAAAAGTGTGTGTGATGGCAAAATATTTATTATATTAGTGTTTAGGTATTTGATTTTAGTTGTTTCAAAATCAATATAGTTCAAATAGATAAAGATAATGTATATATGTTTTTTATTAAAAATGTATTTAAAGATTAAATTAATTAGATTATTACAAAATAATTTATCCATAATAAACCATTGAAGCATAATTATAGACTGGCCGAGTTAACTAGATTTTTATGTGATGTATTTTTGATGCACAAAATCTATTGTGTGTATTCGAATACAAAAGAAGTCAATATTTGTCAACATTGATTTAAAATAAAATCTAACATCTTGCTGTGGTGATGCTGTAGTTTTTTCTTCCTAAAATAAGTTTAGCGAGATTAGATATGCAAATACGTTTTGTTCTAGTCGTCGGTGACAAAAAAATGTTCAACGACAGGTTTCTCTCGATAGAATTTCTTCCATATTTAATCTGATAACGTATGGAAATCTGTTTGACAATTGATATGAGATTGAAACTTGGTTTGACTGTCTGAAGGTGAGATAACATATGCTAATATGGTTAGTATGCATGCGTCACTTGCCAGGGACAACTAAATTCCTTCTTTGCTTAGCGCAAACAATATGCATGATAAGGTTTTGTAAATAATATAATATATTTGCATGTCGTTGTCCATTTGAATGAGGAAAGCGAAGACTAAAATGCGGCTGATTCCACACTCGTATTTTCAGTGATACGCTAACTTATGCACGGTGGATTCTGTAGCCACTGGACATGTGTCGGACCTGAAGGCTGATGAGTTCTGTGCTGCTTGGAGTATACGAGCTCCATCTATGCTTCCTTCCTTTGGCGAATCTGTGTAGAGCTGTATGTGTGTGCATATTTGCATTTGTTCATGTTTTAATGACCTAATTTCTATGTGTTGTCAATTAGGCGGAGTCGATGCTTGAGTCTAAATGCTGTATATGGTAAAAACGTAGGAATGTAGTTTGGCTTCCTGGAAGGATGTACAAGCATCAATTTTGTGGTAAGGTTTTTGTATTTTTGAGTATTAATTATTATAATGGTCTATGTTGTAAAGATATTTAACGGTCCTATTATTAACGCATAATATAAGAAACTTGCACAGCGTTTTCAAGATTTACTTTTTATTTATTCTTAGAGTTTTTTTTTGTTTTACACTCATGGAAAAAACTTAAGAAGGTTGTATCTTTTAGCATGTATATCGGGATTCAGACAACAATTCTGAAATATATTTGATATATAGTGACTTTTATTGAAGACACGTGAGATAATCAAGTGTGAACAATATTGCCTCTGCCTCCTTGAAAAAAAAAAAAAAAAACAGATAACCGGCGATATCAAATACTATCCAATTATTTAAGTTTTGTCCACGAGTGTATGTTTGTTTCGCGCGCACAAATTGTGCTATTTAAAATCCATCAGTCAATATTGTTGCACCCTCCTGGGAGGTTGGCTTCATGACAGTATTCGATTGGTCCATAATATTATAAGTCAGATCAAAATGAGTAATCATAACACAAATTTATTTTAACAAGGAAAGTATTTGCACATTTTGTCAATATCAAAAGCAACAAAATATTTACAAATAAAACGCTGACTTAGCGTCAGGTAAATGATGATGATAAACCAAGTAGGCTACCACAGATTATTCTGCGACAATATATGTGTGAGCTTAATCATAGATCTAACACAGGGGATCGGGTGGAATTGATTTTTGACCGCTACGACCCGGGATTGAATCCAGCATTGGGCACTGTTTTCTAATAAAGAAATGCTCCAATGACCCCGAATTTTGCAAAAGTTCAACCTCGATAGCGAGTGCCTGTAACCAAACGGGGCTCTGTAACATTTGTAAGTGCAAAGTTGAACTGCTTTTCACATGTGGGTCATTTACAGTAAAAGCAGTCACTAACTACCCACCATGATTATCAAGGCCTGTATCACGTGTAAGAGGTATATTCAAAGAAAAAAATAGAGTTAACACACGGAACCTATTATATATAACGGAAAGTATAGAAGTGAAGAGGAGAAAAGTCTTTATTATCAAAACGTTTAAAACACACTCTATTTATATAAACCCGTTGTAATAATAATAATAAAAAAACTTTTTCCCTATATCTTATATTTTCCGTTACAAAATCCTTTTTTTAAAAGACGATTTGTTGTTGGAAGTTTGTTTAGAGAATATATAGCTACATCAACCATTTTGTTATTTAGTTCCCGATGTTTCAGTTACTCGCTGTAACGGAAACATCTGGAACTAAATTAAAAAATGATTATGTGTGAGAGAGATAGCCATATATTTTCGAGAAAAAAAAACTTTATTTAGGAATGTAGCCCTGTTAAGACTGAATGAGAAAACCCATACAGAGTTCTTCCGAACATAACAACAAAAATATTTCTCCTTTAATAACAATAAAAGATGAAATAAGAAATAAAAAGCTTTCAAAGGACCCAGCTAATGTGTAGAAACCTTCCTTCCTCTCTAACATTTTATGAAGTTTTGATACATTCGAAGACGACAGAAAGAGGGGGAAGATGTATTGTTTGAGGAAGAGCATTGATCGATGCAAATATTTATATGTAATTCTTATATTTGAAAAATTATCTATAATTCTAACTACGCCTTTGCCGGTCCCAAGCCCGGATGAAAAAGGAGGAGAGGGAGCAGTAACAAGCTCACTAAAAAACCAGGGTTCAGCTGGCCCGTATGATAGTACCCTGTAAGGGCTCCTAATCCAGGGATACAGCATGAGCAGCGTTTGTACTCCATTTTAGGAGCAGCTGCACATGGCGTCTGTTCCTCATGACAGAGGCGGCCATTTCTTTTGGAGCTAAGTCGGCCTGCTACTGTGTAGTGCTCCCAGTCTTAATGACAAAGGCAGACGCATTTGACTTCACCTAGTCATGATGGTTGCCAAACAGACACCATCAAGGGTCACAACTTGACACCCTAATATGATTGAGTGGAGATAAGAAAGAAGAAAAGAAGATATGTAATTCTACTGTCGTATTAACTTATGTCCATAGTTTGCTTGAATACCATTTTTGAGATTCCTCCCTCCAGTGCTGCGTATATAAGCAGAATCGTCCAATACAATATTATAACTCTAAGAAGCAGTCTGGTGGATTAAATTGGCGAAACCGCTTGGAGGGTTTTACCACTGATGAGCCAAGCCCTCCCAATATATTTTTCATCGCAGTGAGGAAAGTAGAATTTGTATTGTGTATAAAAAAACATTGGTGCTTAAATCCTTTCATGTGTAAAAATGGCGCGTTATTTCTTAGTGAAAATATATATATATATGTAGCGACCGCACTTTGCTTCAGCGAACTGGGACAAAGCTTCAAAACACATACGGGCAGAAGCTTGGCGAGCACGTGTTGGGAGAACACTTCACTACGCATGCGCGAGCGTCATCCAGAATTTTCTAGCGGCTGGCTTCTTCCGACACACTTGATCTGGCGACTCAGCGGTAAACAACAAGGCTAAAGCCGGCGGCCGTTATTTCAACCGTTGTTTCTTTTCTCTCTATAATTCCTTGCTTTAAATAAATTAATTTTAATTTTATCAGCAGCCTTTCCACAAGCCAACCCATCACTTCACGCAACAACCATCCTACAAAATTGGTGAGCCGGACGACTCGAATGAAGAATTAACGGCCAACGTCAAGGGCAAATCTTGGAAGCTCAAACATTCACGATGGAACTCACCCCATCTCAAATATCAAAATTGATTTTTCGAGCTCCACCCTTCTTGCCCAAAGACATTCCATTGTGGCTCAACCAACTGGAAGCTGCCTTTAATTTTGCAAACATCGCCAGCGACGACGATTTCAAGTATAACACAATAATCGTTAATTTGGATAGACTGGCTCTCATCTGCGTCTTCGACATTGTAGAGAACCCACCAGTTTCGGGAAAATATGCGGCGCTAAAAGAACGACTTCTCCTGCGATTTGGCCGGTCACGCCAGGTAAGAACAGCTCAAGTCTCAGAAACTAAGCCCATTGCTGATCAGAGACCCTCGATTATCCTGGTTGATTTGCCCAAGCCACCTCCATCTCAGCACTGTGATCCCTTTACTCCCTCCTCCAATAGCCTCCAACACCTGGAGCAGACGGCTTTTCCCCGTGACATGAATGTCACAACAACTGCCCCGGTGACTACAGTCCAGAACGTTGAAGACACCAACTCAAGCTCCGCCTTGCTTTCTCTCTCCAGCTCTCTGAGTGATTCTTCATCCCTGGACTCCTCATCGATCTGCTCCAACCCTCCTTCAAACACCATCTCGTGTCCCCCTGAAACTGTTTTCTCCACCCCAGTGCACAGTGACAATACCTTGCCCCAACAGCCGCCGTCTCATGAAGAGCCCTTGCCCCAGCAGCCGCCGTCTCACGAAGAGCCCTTGCCCCAGCAGCCGCCGTCTCATGAAGAGCCCCTGCCCCAGCAGCCGCCGTCTCACGAAGAGCCCTTGCCTCCATCCTGCGAGCAGAAACATCCACTCTTCCTAAAAGAAACCAATAACGCTGCTGCAACGACTCCTCTCCACTTGCAGCCCGCCCAAACTTCGGTAACACAACCTCTCCAACCTCAAAACTCACTCCAACAGTCATCACCTCCCATTGAATCAAGAGTCACTACTTCCCCAATACCAATAGCTCCACCGGTACTCGCGGCGACTACACCCATCGCTGAGCAACCCATCGTGTCCCTGCAAGCTAACAAGATGGTCGCCACCCATTACATCCGGACAACATTTGAAAAGGACAGGTGCCTCCCTCAAGCCCCCAAGACCAGATCCCAACCCAACAAGGCACCCTACCAAGAGTTCCCTCTACGACTACATAGGATCTTTAAAGATCCTACTGGAGGGGGAGTAGTGTGGCGACCGCACTTTGCTTCAGCGAACTGGGACAAAGCTTCAAAACACATACGAGCAGAAGCTTGGCGAGCACGTGTTGGGAGAACACTTCACTACGCATGCGCGGGCGTCATCCAGAATTTTCTAGCGGCTGGCTTCTTCCGACACACTTGATCTGGCGACTCAGCGGTAAACAACAAGGCTAAAGCCGGCGGCCGTTATTTCAACCGTTGTTTCTTTTCTCTCTATAATTCCTTGCTTTACATAAATTAATTTTAATTTTATCAGCAGCCTTTCCACAAGCCACACTATCACTTCACGCAACAACCATCCTACATATACATGTAATTTCTCATTACCTCTCAAAATATGTATAAAAAGTTCATCAAAGATCTATAGTTTTAATTGCATTACTATTATTTTATTAGTATGTCTGGGTCAATTTTTTTCCCAGCGCGACCAGTGTGTATTGGATTGTTTTAAACAAGCTCTGAAATTTATATACGGTACTTGTGTATTTAGTGCTCCTGAATATATATTCTCAAAATGAATATTCAGTAGCTGGTTAACCTTCGCGTAAATGTGCAAATTTGAATTTCTATTGATTTTAGAAAACCTTTTGAATAATGCGTAGGATAAATGTTAAGAAAGGATAAGATTATGGAACGAGTGGTAAAACGATGCACGCCGTTATATTTCCTATATGTTGAACGTCCTTTTTGATGTTCTAAGGCCGGTTTTCTTATCTTTTTAATTCACATGTCAATCATCAATTAAGAACATCGCATCAAATTAGGAATATAATAAGAGTAATTTCATTAGAATTTCCAATATTATATTAATATGTCTCAAGTTAGTTTTTTTTAATGAATGTATTCCACAATTTGAATTTATTTTTACATTGAAAAACTTTTATTTATAAAATATAAATTAGGTTTCCTGGGTCACCCCGCTCCAACAATGGGCGCTTTATAAAATAATATTTTTACTCTAGGTAGGATGTCTAGGAGCCTGGCAGGGCTGATTTAATCGGACTCGGCCGAGTAATGCCTGAAAAGGGCGGAGGCTGATTCGAGCGACCCGATGTTGGAGCTCTGTTAGAAGAGTGGTATAGGCCTCCTGGGGAACCCGCCACTATAAACAAAGGGTAACGCGCCAACGGCCGTACCTCCTGGGTGGTGTGGAAATTAGGCCAAATAAAAAAAAAATAATAATAAGAAGAAAGCTAATACACATACACAAATAAATAAACCTTAATAAAATTGACACAAATAAGAGGTTCATGACAATTTATTGAAATATAGTATTCCACATCTATACAGGGATTAATACGTGCAATTAATCCCTTTAAATAAACATACGATGATAGAAGGCAACCCCTTTCCACACTACTCGTCAGGTTTCCAAGATAATGAAAAAGAATTCTTTGATTTTGTAAATGATTATACTAATCAAGAAAGTTATTCCTATGAAAGCTACAAGAAATTCCTCTACAGTTCATAATGGTTGATTGATAAATATATTCTTGAGTAAGATCTCAATGAGATCTTCGTTTCGTACAACGAAAGACTTATTATGTGAGACTGAAGATTCGCTCTATCTTCTTTCTGTAATGGTACGTCTTCAGATGGATATTACTGATAGTGAGTTCCTCCTCAATTAGGCCCTCGGTCTTCTCCACAATAGAAAGGTCGACCTTTATTTGGCCAGACATCTTCAGGCCTGACTCATCAGTGGTGAACCTCATCATCTGTTACGCCAGTTTAATCTATCAAATGGTATATCTATAATAATATTGCTACACGGAGAAAATTAGGAAATACAAACTTCAGGATGACACAGCAATTTATTTAAGGCAATAACAAACTATAATTGATTAAAAAACAAGATAAACAATGAAGGAAGTTTACAGAGTAGCAAAATATGAATATCAAAATTGATATCTGTTAATAAAATAATATATTGTAACATAGTATTTATTAATTTTATTTATGTAACATAGTATTTCTTTTTTTTTTTTTATTTAACAGAGTG
Organism: Cordylochernes scorpioides; assembly: GCA_030710605.1. NCBI lineage: Eukaryota > Metazoa > Arthropoda > Arachnida > Pseudoscorpiones > Chernetidae > Cordylochernes > Cordylochernes scorpioides. Next base: position 24,319,470 of record CP092880.1, read on the forward strand.
GTCATTTTTGTTTTATATCTTGCCACTCTGTAAATTTCCCTCGTGGCTTATCTTTTGTTTACCTTTGATAGTTTGTCCTTCCCTGAAATAAATTTTGTTTCCTCCTGAAGTTTTTGTCTTCCCTAATTTTCCACGTGGCATTTTGATGGAGATGCTGGGTAAGTTAGGGAAGACAAACTGAAGATCGCCGAGAAGACCTTGAAGCCATGGGTGCTGTGATCTTCATTTTCGGAGACTGACTCCAGGATTCCACCGCCGTGCTAAAGCCAAGACTTCCCTCGAAGATTACGATGTCCCTATAGACGATACGACGACAAAGCCGCTCTTCACGCCGCAAGAAAAAGGACGCAAAGGTACTAGGGACAAAGTTCCAAGACTTCGATGGAATCCTTGGCAGAAGCACGTCAAATCCACGTCAGTATCTACAATAATTGCTAGCTGTGGGTCACAGCTCCCATAGGGAAGAAGCTATGTAACATAGTATTTATTAATTTTATTTATGTAACATAGTATTTCTTAATTATTTTTTTTATTTAACAGAGTGGTCATTTTTGTTTTATATCTTGCCACTCTGTAAATTTCCCTCGTGGCTTATCTTTTGTTTACCTTTGATAGTTTGTCCTTCCCTGAAATAAATTTTGTTTCCTCCTGAAGTTTTTGTCTTCCCTAATTTTCCACGTGGCAATATACTTTGCCCTGCATGCAGCCTACATTTCTGCTTGGAGAATCTGTATAAGACTAAAAGGTCTTGATGAAACTTTTTGTTGTTGTTGTATGAATACATTGTTACATATATATAGAAAAATGGTAGACTAAACTAGCGAAACCGCTTGGAGTGTTATAACTGATGAGCCAGGCCCTCCCATTATTTTATTATGGAATTAAGGGCAATAGAAAGTTTTTTTTTTTCAAAAACGAAAAATACCCCTGTGTTCTGCTTGAGTGAATGTTTACCGAATAAAGCATGATACAGAAATATTATTACTATTTTCTGACTAAAATATAAGTAAATTAGTCTAATACTTGGTTAATTTAAATTCTCTATGGTTGAAAATGTGACAAAACTTCTTCCAGATTGAATTCTATAGTCTGTTGAAATTTCAGCCTGATTGGTCAGATATTGAGGCAATGTACATAAGGCACAAATATATAAATTAAAATACGTCTAGACTTATTTTTATTATAAAAATTTCGAGGTGAGAGAAAGTATCATTATTTATTTGTTTTGAGGATACATAAGTATTTCGGTATTGTTATGCCGTCGTGGAAAGAATAATAAAACAGTTTTAATCAAAATTTGCTTTAATCGAAGTGATAACATAATTGAGGATGAAATAATACTTGACTTAAGGCGTAAATAATAAATAAAATGAAAGAATACTTATTTACAAATCTACAGAAAGATTTGAGAAAGAGATTTGGAAAGAGAGAATATGGTTTTACGGGCTACTAACCAAAGTATATGATTTTTAAGCCCAAAAATGAATGTAGCAAACAGACAAACCGCAATGCACTATGGCAAAGTACCAAGGTACTGCATGCCACCAAGATTGTTCAAACAAGGTTAGATTCCTCAGGCCAGGGAATATGGAGGTTATGTTCATAAGGCACTTGTATAAGGCACAAATATATAAATAAATATATGGCCAAAGGAAACAGCAACAATGGGTTAATATAGTATAAAGCCACGACATCAGGTCGAGTAGTTCGATCTAGGAAATATAATTTTAAATTAAATAATTTTTTTATATAACATACTAGACAAATGATCCGGCTTCGCCCGAGAATTCTCCCGATTGCAATTTCCTTCATACTGAAAGTACATCAATAATAAATAGTAGAAGTGTCATAGAATAGCAATACAGGAGTAACACATAAACCACAGGCAAAAAGTGTGTGCGATGGCAAAATTTGTATTGGTGTTTAGGTATTTGATTTAATTATTTTTTTTTTTGCAATCCATTTAGTTGTTTCAAAATCAATATAATATGAATAGATGAAGATATGTATATACGTTCTTTATTTTAAAAAATGCATTTAAAATTTAAATTAATTAGATTATTACAAAATAATTTTCCATAATACATCATTGGAGCATAATTATAGGCTGGCCGAGTTAACTAGATTTTTCTGTGATGTATTTTTGAAGCACAAAATCTATTGTGTGTATTCGAATACAAAAGAAGTCAATATTTGTCAACATTGATTTAAAAATAAATCTAACATCTTGTCGTGGTGGTTCTGTAGTTTTTCTTTCTAAAATAAGTTTAGCGAGATCAGATATGCAAATACGTTTTGTTCTGGTCGTCGGTGACAAAAAATTGTTCAACGACAGCTTTCTCTCGATAGAATTTCTTCCATATTTAATCTGATAACGTATGGAAATATTTTTGACAGTTGATATGAAATTGAAACTTGGTTTGACTGTCTAAAAGTGAGATTACATATGCATATATGGTTAGTATGAATGCGTCACTTGCCAGGGACAATTAAATTTCTTCTTTGCTTAGCGCAAACAAGATGCATGGGAAGGTTTTGTGAATAATATAATATATTTGCATATTTGCATGTCGTTGTCCAATTGGATGAGGAAAGCGAAGACTAAAATGCGGCTGATTCCACACTCGTCTGTGGCCACTGGACATGTGTCGGACCTGGAGGCTATTGGGTTCTGGGCTACCTGGAGTATAGGAGTTCTATCTATGCTTCCTTCCTATGGTAAATCTGTGTAGAGCTGTATGTGTGTGCATATTTGCATTTGTTCATGTTTTAATGATCTAATTTATATGTGGGTCTATTAGGCCGAGTCGATGCTTGAGTCTAAATGCTGTATATGGTAAAAACGTAGGAATGTAGTTTGGCCTTCTGGAATGATGTACAAGCATAAATATTGTGTTAAAGGTTTTGTATTTTTGAGTATTAATTATTATAATGGTCTATGTTGTAAAAATATATTTAACAGTCCTATTATTAACGTGTAATATAAGAAACTCTCACAGCGTTTTCAAGATTTAGTTTCTACTTATTCTTAGAGTTTTTTTTTTGTTTTACACTCATGGACAAAACTTAAGGAAGTTGTATCTTTTAGCATGTATATCGGGATTCAGACAACAATTCTGAAAGATATTTGATATATAGTGACTTTTATTGAAGACACACGAGGTAGCCAAGTGTGAACAATATTGCCTCTGTCTCCTTAAAATAATAAAACAGATAACCGGCGATATCAAATACTGTCCAATTCTTTAAGTTTTGTCCACGAGTGTATGTTTGTTTCGCGCGCACAAATTGTGTTATTTAGAATCCATTAGAAATATTGTTGCACCGTCCTGGGAGGTTGGCTTGTTGTCAATATTCGATTGGTCCATATCAAGATTATAAGTCAGATAAAAATGAGTATATAATCATAAAAACAAATTTATTTTAACAAGGAAAGTATTTAAACATTTTGCCAATATCAAAAAACAAATAAAACGCTGTCTTAGCGTCAGGTAAATGATGATGATGATAAACCGAGTAGACCACCACAGATTATTCTGCTACAATATGTGCGTGAGCTTTATCATAGAGTTAACACAGGGGGTCGGGTGGAATTGATTTTCGACCGCTACGACCCAGGATCGAATCCAGCATTGGCCTTTTTCTAATAAAAAATGCTCCAATGGCCCCCGAATCTTGCAAAGGTCCAACCCCACCAGCGAGTGCAAGTAACCAAACAAGGTACTGGCTAGGGCCTCCAATCCCGGTACATATTTTCAATCCCGGGATTCGGGATTGCTTTTTTCTCAATCCCGGGATCCCGGGATTGAAAAACATTTTCGTCTTTCTACACCAAGAGGTATATCGTTTCGTTCGTTATATTTTTAATTTATATATATATATATATATATATATATATATATATATATATATATATATATATATATATATATATATATATATAGTGCCAATGACGTGGCACTTAATTCGATGAAAACAACCTGAAAGCCATATATTTTGCGCCTGCTTATGAACTGAATTATTGCTTTTGGGTTACAGTTTGAAATTATCTGACAATTACTGTATACACATCTGGAAAAAAATTACTGTACTTGGAACTCTTGACCACATCTCTTAACACAGTGTTGGGCAGTAATCCATTCAAAGTAATACATTACCTTGTAATTACGATTACGTACCCATCATTGCGCACCCATCAGTTGTAACACACACAATATCAGTTTCGAAGTCGATTCCAAACTCCAAGAGCTTAGCACCAATGACATATTTGCATTGTTCAGAGGAAAATACTCCAGATATTCGAGTCAAGCCAAGATTCCATACCTTGGTACGGCTATGAATATTAATGTTCAGGTAACGCTTGCTTCTGATTGACGTCCATTCATCCAGCGTAAGGCTGAAAAGTTGCCCCTTTTCTTTCTCCATCTGAAGCTCTCGAACGACCATCTCACGAAATGTGTCCGCATAACGACACACTTTAATCTTAATGGTCTCTGCGGAGAGAGGAATTTCATATCCAAGAGCATTGAGGCACTTGCGTAGATCCTTAGATGTGACAAAAAAGGAGAATGGCAATCCGTCGAGAGCTATCATTCTAGCCAGCACAACATCAGTCGATCGATCGATGGAAACAGACGAAAAATGTTCGAGAATTGATTAATCTGTGTATCAACTTCGTCTTTAACTTTTCTCTTCGAAGTTTCGATTCCGTGGACCGCCTTCTGGTGTACATGCACCCCTTTTGTTGACCCACCGACGCATTTCAAAATCCTTTTGCACGCTATACATTGTGCATTTTGGCCAGATCCGTCTCGTAGGTAATAGCATCAGATTTCTTCTGATTTAAAAGGAATAAACTTCGCCTACACAATCAAGAAGTGATAAGCTTACCAAAAATGTCCGACGCGTTTTCTATTGAGAAATAACAAGGTCCGATAATATTGTTTTAGAGACTTTGTTTTATGTTCGTATAAGTTGAAAACTACTTTAGGCTGATGCTTGATAGTGACGAAGCATTTAATGAAATGAAATTAAATAAATTTAATTTAAATTCAAAAAATGACAAAAAAGCTAGCGAGGGTTTCACAAAATGAACAGCAGAGCAGTGCGTTCATGATGACCCATGCATACAGAGTACAGGATGGAGAGTATAAACATAGATTTAAAAATATATATAAAACAATTTGGAGCCCAGATAAGAGGTTAGTGGCGGGTCCATGTTACACGCAGGTCCGCCACAAAAATAAAGAGATGCCGCTACTATCTAAGAAGCCACTATTTGCATGTCAACAAAAACTCCATGTATACTGCTGCATACTCTCATTCTAGAGGCTGCCATTTTGGAAAGATCTTGCAGAATAACCCTTCGTTATTAATGCATGAAAATAATTTCAAATCTCTCAGAAAAAAAAAGACCCGAAATGCAGCTGTATAAACAAAACGTCAAAAGTGTGCTATCTCATCATCTGTTTGATTACCAAAATGCTAGATAAGAAAATATATTTTTGCGCTGGTTTTCATGCACAAACCAGTAATCCCGGGATTTTTCGAGCAGAATCCCGGGATTTCGGGATCATTATTTGCCTCCGGGATCCCGGGATTGGAGGCCCTAGTACTGGCACATTTGTAAGTGCAAAGTCGAATTGCTTTTCACATGTGGTGCACTTACAGTAAAAGCAGTCGCTAACTACCCACCATGATTATCATGGCCTGTACCACGTGTACAAGGGAAAATAAAAGAAAAAATAGAGTTAAGACACGGAACCTATTATATATAACGGAAAGTATAGAAGTGAAGAGGAGAAAATACTCTATTATTATAACGTTTAAAACACACTCTATTTATATAAACCCGTTGTAATAAAAAAAAAAAATAAACATTTTTCCTTCTATCTTTTGTTTTCCGTTACAAAATACTTTTTTTTAAAAGACCATTTGTTGTTGGAAGTTTTTTTAGAAAATATATAGTTACATCATTTTGTTATTTATTTCGACGTTTCAGTTACTCGCTGTCACGGACACATCGGGACCTAAATTTAAAAAATGATTATGTGTGTGTGTGAAAAAAAGAGATAGCAATATATTTAAAAAAAAACTTTATTTAGGACTGTAGCCCTGTTAAGACTGAATGAGAGAATCCATTCAGTGTTTTCCTGAACATTACAACAAAAATATTTCCCTTTTATAACATTAAAAACTGAAATAAGAAAGAAAAAGCTTTCAATGAACCCAGCTAATGTGTAGAAACCTTCCTTCCTCTCAAACATTTTATGAAGTTTCGATACATTCGAAGACGACAGAGAGAGGGGGCAGATATATTGTTTACGGAAGAGCATTGCTCGATGCAAATATTTATATATGTAATTCTTATAGATAAATAATTATCTGTAATTCTAACTCCGCCTTTGCCGGTCCCAAGCCTGGATGAAAATGGAGGAGGAGGAGCAGTAACAAGCTCGCTAATAAAACCTGGTCTCAGCTGGCCTGGCTGATAGTACCCTGTAAGGGCTCCTAATCCAGGGTTACAGGATGAGCAGCGTTTGTACTCCATGTTAGAAGCAGCTGCACATGGCGTCTGTTCCTCATGTCAGAGGCGGCCATTTCTTTTGGAGCTAAGTCGGCCTGCCACTGTGTAGTGCAACAGTCTTAATGACAAAGGCAGACGCATTCTACTTCACCCAGTCATGATGGTTGCCAAACAGACAGCATCAAGGGTCACAACCTGACACCTTAATATGATTGAGTGAAGATATGAAAGAAGAGAAGAAGATATGTAATTCTACTGTCCTATAAGCTTATGTCCATAATTTGCTTGAATACCATTTTTGAGATTCCACCCTTCAGTGCTGCGTATATAAGCAGAATAATCGATACAGTATTAAAGCTCTAAGAAGCGGTCTGGTGGATTAAATTGGCAAAACTGCTTGGAGGGTTCACCACTAATGAACCAAGCCTTCCCAATATATTTTTTCATCTCAGTAAGGACAGTAGAATTTGTATAGTGAATAAAAAAAAAAACATTCATGCTTTAATCCTTTCATTTAATATGTAAAAATGGCGCATTATTTCTTAGTGTTAATATGTATATACAGTGGACCCTCGGTTTGCGAGCATAATCCGTTCCAGAGCCATGCTCGTACTCCAAAACGCTCGTAGTGCGAAACTAATTTCTTATTTTTAATAATTGAAACTCGGGCAATTCTTCTTGCTACGAACAATTGCACAGTTCCCACATTTTACATATTTCCCGAATCTGATCTGAAAGGAGGGATCCCAGTGAATTTTCATCCATCACGATTACGGGCAACCATCACGAGTTGCTCGTAATGCGAAATTTCACTCGTAATCCGAGGTAAAAATTTTCAAAAAATTTTGCTCGTACTGCGAAAAGCTCGTACTCCAAGGTGCTCGTAAACCGAGGGTCCACTGTACATGTAATTTCTCATTACCTATCTTAATTTATATATAAAAAGTTTATCAAAGATCTATAGTTTTAATTTCATGATTATTTTTCATTAGTATGTCTGGGTCAATTTTAACCAGTGCGACCAGTAGGCATTGGAGTGCTTTAAATAAGCTTTGAAATTTATATAAAGTACTTGTGTATTTAATGCTCCTGAATATAAATTCTCAAAATGAATATTCAGTAGCTGGTTAATTTTCGCATAAATGAGAAAATTTGAATTTCTATTGATGTTAGAGAAACTTTTGAATAAGGCAAGCTAAATTTTAAGAAAGGATAAGGATATGAAATGAGTGGCAGAATGATGCACTCCGTTATATTTTCTTAATGTTGAACGTCCTTGTTGATGTTCTAAGGCTGGTTTTCTTATCTTTTTTTTTTAATCCACATGTCAATCACCAATTAAAAACATCGCATCAAATTATAAATATAATAAGAGTAATTTCATAAGAATTTCCGATATTATATTAATAGTTCTCAAGTTAGTTTTTTTAATGAATGTATTCCACAATTTGAATTTATTTTTAAATTGAAAAACTTTTATTTATAAAATATAAATTAGGTTTCCTGGGTCACCCCGCTCCAACAATGGGCGCTTTATAAAATAATATTTTTACTCTAGGTAGGATGTCTAGGAGCCTGGCAGGGCTGATTTAATCGGACTCGGCCGAGTAATGCCTGAAAAGGGCGGAGGCTGACTCGAGCGACCCGATGTTGGAGCTCTGTTAGAAGAGTGGTATAGGCCTACTGGGGAACCCGCCACTATAAACAAAGGGTAACGCGCCAACGGCCGTACCTCCTGGGTGGTGTGGAAATTAGGCCAAATAAAAAAAAAATAATAATAAGAAGAAAGCTAATACACATACACAAATAAATAAACCTTAATAAAATTGACAAATAAGAGGTTCATGACAATTTATTGGAATATAGTATACCACATCTATTCAATTAAGATTTTAGAGCGACACCAGAGATGACTATCATGGAGTCAAACTTTTCAGATGCCAGTAGTCCATTGACCACCACTTCTGGTATACCATTTGGTATCAAAACTCCTCTCGTTACAATCCAATTTTCTAACGTTGTGGCTATTCTCTCATAAAAAGAAGGCTCTAAAGATTTCACCAGTTTTGTTATCCCCTGGACAGAGAGTAAATACAATGATGGATGAGGTGCCACACAAAACTCGATTCTAGAGATAAGCTTTTGCGAAATAAAACAGTTGAGTTCTTAGTTTGTAATAGTTTTAAATGATTACAAATAAAATAATGTCATATCAATGAAAGAGACGCATCTATGATCTATATGAAATTATTTCAATATTTCAGGGTGAGCTTGCCTTTCTCTAGACAAACGATACTATATGGTAGAAAGGTTGTTAGGAATATTTACATACTGTTGTGGTGAATATTTCCAACTACCTCATTGACACTATAGAAATTTTGGTATTACTGTATGGACCACCTCTTGGAATGTATAGGAACCTCAAGACAGAACCTATATTCCACTCTACCATGATGGTAAATTTGATCTAAGAATTCAGTTTCTGTGAACTTGTATAACTATACAATGGGATAATAAAAAATGAGATGAGTGGTAGATGCTTACAAACTGATATCATAATAAAAGCATACTCAGAAAGTTCGTTGAAAACTATTGCATATCTTTCAACAATTTGCTGTATGGCAAAAAAATTAAGAAATATATTTATAAATTGGGTATAATAACATTAACTCTCAATAAGTTAAAGGACATTCAGGAATTACAGGAAATGAACTCGCTGATATGTTTGCTAAGGAAGCAGGAACTATGCAAAAGGTGGACTACGCAGAGACTCCAATTAGCCACATCAAACAAGAACTTAGAATAAAAACAATTGAAGATTGGAACGAATTAAGGATTACATCTAGAAACGGATCACAGATTAGAGCCTTTAAAAAAATAAACGAAGAAAGAAGAAGAAAGAAATTAATAATTTTACCATACTTCACAATATTTTCTGGACAAGGTTCCTTCAATATTTAATATATAAAATAGGAAAAAATGAAAATGATCAATGTGAATGTGGTTAAGGAGCAGTAATAGCAGAACATATAATATTCGAGTTGTCTCAAATATTACAATCAAAGAGCTTCACTTTATTCTGTTGCTAAATTAAAAAGAATGAAATGACCATTTAAGTTAGAGAATTTTATGAAGGATAGCCAGCTATTCATCGAACTACAGAGATTTATTAGAAATATAAAACTCTAAAAACTATGAAATTATAAAATTATTATATATTAATTGTATATATCTTCAATGTAAATACAGAGAAAAACACAGCCAGATCAACCAATAGTTTATAGAATCTGTGTTTTTCTCTGAATCAACTTCCAACTAAAAGAGGATATAGAATGTAAATAGTGTAAATAGAAATATTATTGTTCAAAAGAGAGAGAGATTGAGATTGAAACTGATATATTATAACGTCCATACAAGATTATATAAGGTTAAATACATAAAATGAATAAATAAGATTAATAATGATAGATATATGAATAAATAGATATAAATAGATAAAATAATTGATAAATATACATATATATATATATATATATATATATATATATATATATATATATATATATATACAAGGTCTTCATTGGTGGCGCCCACCGCGAGAAAGACTCCGCCACCGATGGACTGCGAGAGTTCTACCTACAGAGTGGGCAGGTCTATGTGTTGGCTGGCATTACCCAACTCAAGATTAAGATGGTACTTGTAGATGGTAGCCTTCGCCACACTTGTTAACTTCACTGCCTCGGGATGGAGGCCAACGCCGAAGAGCCAGGCCTGCGGATCCAGGGGCAAGTCGCAGGAAGCAAAGAGAGAGAGAGTTATACTATTTTTTTCAATATCTTAATGTTAACTTGACTTTAAACACGCTGACGAGCGCCAACAGCGCGAAACGCTTTCGTAGGATGGCTTTTCTTGATTTATCAAGAAATTAGGTTAGCCAAATATCACGGAGCAAGTTAAATAAACGTTTAGTTTATTTTTGCTCCACTAGATGGCGCTCTGACATCTAAAAAGCACATGTGCTTTTGGTCAGGCAAATGCCTTCTTTATTTTTAATATCAACACCTGACCCACTTATTTTTCTATTGTTTTTCATATATACCTATATACAATATATGAGATTTGTGCAGTACTTCAGTGGAGAAAAAATATTTTAAATATTCTAATTGCCGTTGATTCAAATTCAATATTCCAGGGATCAGCACGCTTGCCTTTCTCAACACAAAACGAATCTATAGTGGCACGATGTTGAAGATAAGCTGTATATAATAACTGAATGTAATTGTATCTAGCAACCTTCCAAGAGAATAGATTGTCTTGAGAAAGGCGAATGTATATTTTGTTTAAATATTGAAATAAAGATCATTTTGTACAGTTGTATGTGTTCCAAGATAACACAACTTCAATTGAAAGTTAGCTCTCAATGAATTGAGATATTTTAGAAACAAAAGTAATGCCTATCCAGCTGTGTTCTTTCAGACTCACACACACACGTGCTCATTCATAAACCTTCCATATTTCAATAGGATCATAAGCGGGAGAGAGAGAGAAAGAAATGAACTCTCTTTTATATAATTTAAATTATTTATTTGGTAGAAACAGGATAAAATGATTGATTATCTGAGAAAACTGGTTGAAAATGAACCAAAAAATTAATAGGTGGTAAATAAATTGATTAAGTATATTTGATAATGAACAAAATCTTGTCAAAAGGTCGTAAGAAGTACCATATATGAAGAAAAAAGAAGGATCCAGAGCCAACTTGTCAGATGGACAAAGACATGCCCTGAGTAATGCTGGAATGGAAGTTAACACGACCCTGGAGTTGGAAACAAATACCATGTAAACCATTAGGGACTATGTTTTCGTCACAATTGGAATGCGATGAATGTCAGAGAAATAGACTTTATAGGTAAGGACCTTTACCAACTGGTTGGGATTTATCATTGAACACTCAACATTTTCGCCTTAAGGACGTCGAACACAACCAGCCAGAGCAGCCTTTCAGTACCGAGAGAGGACCCAATGAGCAAAGAAATCAACATAAAATATTCCTGGCAGAGGACCACCCTGGCCATTAGTGCGTGACTGGCGAGTTTATATCTGCTGGACACCCTAGAAGCAGATGGCCACCCAGACCTTTCGGTCCACAGGCCGGCATGCGAAGCATGCCCTTTGCTGCTATCCTGTTCAACTCATAAGCCAAGTAACGGTATCCAAGCTATTTCTTGGACATTGTACCTGGAAAAACCACCTCCCAGATGACGAGTCTGGAAGGATTTCTATATCGGTGGCCTTTAGTTACAGCAAAATAGAAAACTATCTACTGTGTCCAGTAGGAACCGCGGGGAGGCGGCCACCGGTCGACCCTGTTCACTCACAGCTGAGGAAAAGCTCAGCTTCCACCTCGTGAGCTTTCTCAAGAAGCTTGCTGTGATTTCTCAGCAGCTCACTCTCGATCGCACCCCTCGCCCTCCTTCTCTCTTCCTGCACACCCACTACCCTTGGGCAATCCAAGACGTAGTGGCGTGCATCCACATCCCTTTCTCCACAGACGCAATCAGGATTGCTCTTAATTTTAAATCTGTGGAGACTTCTGGGGAAGGGCCCATGTCCCGAACTACCCTAATGAGTTTGTGGGACATTAATTTACAGAGGTATTTGGGTGTCGTTACCCAATTGAATACCTCATTCCCCTTCACACTGTTCCTCCATCTGTCCAACCATAAGTCCTGTACGTGCACCCTGATCCTCCTATAAACTTCTTTATTGGTCACTGGGGTCCTCACTGATCTACCTCTAAAGCATCCTGCCTTAGCGAGCCTGTCTGCGAACTCATTACCTTCAATGAGGCTGTGTCCCCTAACGCAATGGAGCTCCGGAGCCCGCGTCATCATCTCCAGCTCCTGGATTATTTGATGCGCGAGCTGCCCATTCTCCAGATTGATGGCGACGAGGGCCGACCTACAATCTGAATAGAGGCGGTCCGGGCTGAAGTTCTTCTCGGCACACACTCTGAGGGCTTCCCTGATCGCAACCAGCTCGGCTGAAAATATCTGCTGGACAGTAACAATCTCTAAGGCGGAGAACAAGAAATTACCACCTGTTTGGAACAGGCAGTCTACAGCCCCACCATTGATATAGGAACAGGCAAACTCAAAATACTCACAAGGTGAGAATAAATATTAAGGCACGTTATAGATGGTAGCGAGACTTGGCGCCATCCTTGGAAATCCTAGATCAGCTAGCGATTCTGGAGAGATTCAATGACACTGATGGAGCATGGGGACTTTGTCGTGCTGGTCACCCCATGGAGGTTACCAATATTAAAGATGATGTATACATTGATTAGATTGACAACGAGTAACTCCCTCTGTTTTCTTGGTTCTGAACCAACCTCCAATGGGCCCTACAAATATCTAGGTTTCCAAGGCCCTTAACAGATTGAAGAGGCCAATCAAGTAATCTCAAGATGAAGAATGGATTCCTCTAAGGAGTACGTGCGATCCATGCCCTCAACTGCAAGGCGGCTTGTGACGCATCACATTGATAAAAGAAGGTGATGTGCTTCTGGGGGACAAAGGGTTCTCGTGAAAATTGAAGCATTCAGAGGCTGGAGACTGTTGAGTGATGAATAGATCTGGGGAAAGGCAGTTAACTACTTTGTGTTTATGATGCATTAGCGCGCCATCTGTTATCAAAATTAGAAGCTATTATAGACGCGTATGATACTTTGTGTTTCTTCAAATTAAAGATACTTCCCCCAGTAGTAGCTTTAATTTTAGGAACTATGAATGCCGGCCAGGCAGCCTTACGATAATTAAGACCAATTTTAGTCCTGAGGTATTCAAGATGGCAAGGCAACTAGAGAAGACTATGATCAAGTATGAAGACAATTAATTTTTTTTTTCTGGCCGAAGTATCTTCAATTTGAAGAACTATGAATGCCGTCCATGCAGCCTCTATCTTTACCGTACTTTGTGTTGTCGTTAATATTTCTGTGTTGAGACTCTTAAATACGCAGCTTAGTGCAAGAGTTTGTTGTCTCAAAGTGATTTGTATTTGTAGAGAAAAGCCTTTTCAAAAACAATAGCTTTGTTCCTAGTGTAGATTATTTCAACTTTTTATTGCAAACACAATAATCTGAAGAATAATTTGCGCAATTATTGTAAAACAAAGCCAAATTTCAATAATAAAATAAAAAATAAAAAACCAATTAAAACTGATCATTTAAACATACATATTCTTGCCACTGTTTTATACAGATTTAATTTTTTTAAATTCTGGTCGCACATAATAATGAATTGAAAATATGCTTTAAAAGGCAAGAAAAATAAAAAGGAATAAAAATGTTAATGATATTAATATTTGCTCGATGAAAATAAAATTACGAAATATCACCAGATAACGATTTTCAAATCTGATTTGAAAACTAACGGAAAATTAAAATATGTGATCATGTTTCAAAGTCTATTGTGCGTGTAAAGAAGCAGCCTAAAATAATAAAAAAATACAAATGCAATTAGGAAAATCTGAAAATTTATATTTTCAAAAATTTTAAAGAATCAAATTCAAGAAACCCCAAAATAAAATAAAAATCTGCAAAAAAAAAAAAAAAAAGAATGCGACATAAAATATAAAATTCTTAGAATACCAAATCAATGTTGAGAAAGAGATACAGAAGGACAAATACAAAAGATTAAAACCTCTACATATAAAAAAAAGCAAACGAGAAAATCGAAAGTCGCAAAAGATCATTAGTGGTACAGAAAAGTAATCCGGGTCTCTAAGAATGCAGCAGTGGAAGAATGCTGAAGTCAGGTCGTCGCCATGTTGGTTCTGACGTCAGCGAGAATGGAAGGAGGCATGAATGGGGTCAGCTCGAGCTATGACCCACTTCCAGGCCGATCAATGGAGAACCTGAATGGCGCCGCTCCACAGGTGGCTCTTTCTCCCTTGGAAACACTTTCTGTTTCCATGGCAACAACCCCATTGTCACCACCTCATAGAAAGTTTGAGTCCAAGAATCGTCCTACCATCATCTCGTAATACCATGTTTGTGCCAGTGATATCTCTGCTGGCGCGTTCTGAACCCAGAATGTTAGGCTGTGAGCTAAACTGTGAGCAGATGTTGCCGGTTTTGCCGATTCTGCAAGAATCCTTTTGAACTGTTCTTTTAACGTTGAATTAATAGCGAAGGAAGTCTGGGATTTAAAGGATAAGATACCATAGATAGCGGTGCGAATTTTTCAGTCAAATATTTTCACCAAATTGCAAAACGGTGCATTTTTTATATAGAAAGAACATTAGGTTTTAGCTATCTCTTAATAAGATAAAATAAGGGGGTTGGTGGAAGGATGGTCTAAACCATTGGTTTTCGATCGCTACGACCCGGGATCGAATCCCGCATTGGGCACTTTTTTCTAAATAAATAAATTAAAAAAAATGCTTCAATGGTCCCCAGATTCTTGAAAAAGTCCAACCCCACAAGCGAGTGCAAGGCTCTGGCACATTTGTAAGTGCAAAGTCGAATTCCCTTTTACCTGTGCAGACATGTGGTGCATTTACAGTGCAAAGCAGTCGTTAACTATCCACCATGATTATTATGGCCTGTACCACGTTGTACTAGGGATAATAATAATAAAAGGATAAAATAATTGAAATTATAAGCAAATACGAGTATATATATAATAATGAAAATATGTAAAATTTGCGATGAGTTTTAAATAATCAGGCTCAGAATCAATAGGTATCTCTTGGAGAGAGCGACTGCATGGGCTATTTGAGAGATCATCCTCCATATGGCTGGAATTGGTGCTTGCTTGGTGCAGCTAAAGCACTGCATGGGTAGATTTTAGAGCTTAAGTGGTGAAGCTTCACATCATATATTGCATAGCATAATATATGTTGAAATTAGTGGTTTGCTTTCTGCGGAGAGGCTGGAAATAATTGGATATTTGTCTACACACTTTAAAAAGATTGAATATTTTGCATTCAAGGCTTGTATCGTGGAATTCAATACTATACATGCTAAATTCACAAAATACCACGTAATTATATTCTGCTTCATTTTATTTATTTATTTATTTTTTGCTTATTCCTAGTACACGTGATACAGGCCATGATAATCATGGTGGGTAGAAGTTGGCGACTGTGTTTTACTGTAAGTGCATCACATGCCTACACATGTTAAAACCAGTTCGACTTTGCACTTACAAATGTGCCAGAGTTCCGCATTCTGTTTTATAACGAGCCTAAGCATTCTTATATGTTTGTTTTCTTGTCATTCAAGCTGTAGAGATGCGTACTTGAAGCTAAAATAGGTGTTCATCATTTTTACAGTTAAACACTAAAACTTTCACCCAAATGTCCCAAGAATAAATTTCCAATTATATATAGGGGGGGGGGCTATATCAATAGAATTAATCTTCATGTACATATTATATATGATCAGAATGAAAACAATACAATAGTTATATGAAAAATAGACACTTCGACCAGTTAGAGTTTTTAAAAAAACTCTAACTGGCTGAAGTGTCTATTTTTCATTGAAATAGGAATGCCGGCCAAGCAGCCTCTATCTTTACGATAATCAAATTGAACAAACAGCTGGGAAGGCTCATAGCTAAAGAAATTAACCAAGCCTTCCGAATATTAAAAAATATATATTTATAAATAATTTTGAGCATATTTAAAATACCTTGAATTAAAATTTATTGAATTTAATATTTTTAATATTTCAGTTAAAGTCATTGAACTATTGAATTTTAAAGAGTAAAAATAAAAAAGGCACCGAGATACGATAATAATATATTGAATGAAAGTGAAAAACTCTTCATCATCTAACTGGTAATTTGAGGTCTTATATCTTTCGCCCTTAGACTACCACGAGATGGGGACAAGAGAGTGAATCTCTAAGGCCAACATGTGGTCGTTCCTCACCCCTCCCACTAATCCGAACGTAGACGCTAACATATCAGCACTTGATTTAGAATTCAAACAACTCAAAATTAAAGAATCAATGAAAATAGTTAACAAAATATTCAATTAAAATACTCTAGAAAGGAGAACTTTGTGAAATCGGTCGAGTCGCTCTTCATCTGGGGACAGTTGGAGGAATTCTTGTCTTCTCAGCTGGAGATTCTATAATTATAGGACATTACTGAAAAATCTCTTTTTGGTGAGCACCCATTCACATACTTCTCTTTTATACATTAATTTATTTTTATTTAATCAATAAGGAGTAAAGGGTTTTGTTTCTTTTCTTATTTCTTTGATTTCTAAAGCTTTCGGGCCAACATGCCCATCAATACGGAGATCTCCCTGTTGAAAAAAAAAATTGCGACATAAAATATAAAACTCTAAGAATACCAAATGTTGAGAAAGAGATACAGAAGGACTAATACAAAAGATTAAAACCTTTACATATAAAAAAACCAAACGAGAAAATCGAAAGTCGCAAAAGATCATTAGTCGTACAGAAAAGTAATCAGGGTCTCCAAGAATCTTCTTGGACTCAAACTTTCTATGAGGTAGTGACAATGGGGTTATTAGCCCGAAAGCTTGAGAAATGGAAGAAATAAGAAAAGAAACAAAACCCTTGAATCCTTATATATTAAATCAGAGTATAAAAGCAAGGAAGAATCGATATTTTAATCTATTTTGTATTTAAAAACATATTTTGTATTTTTGCCTGTGTGTGTGTTTTTGGAATATATTGTCCTTTATTGTAATGGTGGTGGTGTTTTGTCCATACTTTTTTTCATGGAAAGAAGGGAGCCATTGCCCAGTTAGTCAGCCATTTCAGAGTTCCCTGTTCACAGTTACCGTAGCGGCTCGGGACTCACGACACCGTATTTCACCCTACAGGGCAGTCCCTTACTTGTGCTGCTTCTCTCACCCGAAAGATAAGAGTATTATATATTACTCTTCACAATTCATCCTTTAATACCTCATCACTAAGGTTGGAAATAATCGTTATTTCTCCTTGAAAAAAAAAAATTAGATTTTTCGTTGAAAAGAAACACATGCGGGATAGTATTTCAAATGTCGTTTTAGAATCACAAGCCGCATTATATTATAATGTAAGAGTATTATATATTTCTAATGAATTTAATCTTTTTTGACTAGTATTATTATTTTTTAAATACAACAATTTTCTATTGCCCTTAATGCAATGATATATTAATGGGAGGCCCTAACTCATACGTGGTGACTATTTTTCTATTTAGTGAGTTAAGATCCTTATTTTAATATTACTTTCGTTATAAAAAATTAAATTGTATGCAAATTTTGAATATATAGGCAAACAAGCTAAAAATAGAATTTAAAAAAAATCAAACTTAAAGTTTTATAGATATAGCGCCTCACCTATCTTTTGTTGTCTTTTTCCTTTTCTTGTTTTGAACACCAAAGTCATCCCTAAACAAAATAAAAACTTTAGATCCAAGTTTTAAAAATATAATTGTGGGGATAGTTTGGGATTTTTCTTTTTCTCTTTCCGAGTTTTTTACAACTTTTTATAAGATTAGTGAAGAGAATAAATATATAAATTCGGTATAATCGACTTAGAGCGCTATGTCCCACTAGGGACACTTGCACTTTAAGCATAAACAAAAATTTTGAAATAAAAAAAAAAGAAAGATATTTAAATATGTACAGAATTAGTATGCAAGTTAGTTAGAAGAAAAGATAAAAAAATATATATTTCAACACAATTGATATATGTACAAAGGGTTGGTATGTAAATTTAGTTAAATGAAATCAAATTGTAAAGTATTGTGTGTATTTTTTCGAGAGAAGCAATTTACAGATTAAAAAAAAAGTTTTAAGGAATATTTTTGAATGAAAATATGATAGACTAGACGAATGGCCCGGGCAACGCCCGGGTTTTACCCGAGTGCGTATATATTTTAAAAACGTTTTAATTCAAATATATTCGTTACAATTATAAATTGGCGCCATGGATGTCACTCTTGTGAAACGTCCCGTTCCAAACTGTGTGTTTTTAAAATGTTTTAATTAAAATACTATTCGTTACAATTATAAATTGGCGCCGTGGATGTCTCTCTTGTGAAACGCCCCGCCCCAAACTGTGTGTGTCTTGAAGATATAAAAATAAAAATGTGAACGGAAAAATATGTCCAGGGTAGCCTAGTGGTCATGGCATCTGCCCGGTAAGCGGAAGGTCGTGGGTTCGATTCCCATCCCTTGACACTTTTTTTATTTTATCCATTCTGACCAAAATCTATCCGTGAACTTCACAAAGTGAACTTCACACAGACAGAATAAGGCAATTATATTATACGAATGACCCGGGCAACGCCCGGGTTTTACCCGATTAAATGCTTTTATTCAAATACTATTCGTTACAATTATAAATTGGCGCCGTGGATGTCATTCTTGTATAATATATAAATGAATTTTAAAAATTGTAAAAAAAAAAAAAAAAAATGCATCAGCCGGGAATCGAACCCGGGCCGCCCGCGTGGCAGGCGAGCATTCTACCACTGAACCACCGATGGTTATGAAAATTCCCATCCGTGAGCTTCAGACAAACAAACAGACAAACAAACAGACAGAATAAGGCAAATATATAAGTAGATATTAGAGAATTATTCAATTAAAACAATACTAAAAATAATTAATTACTAAATAAAAGCGTTCCAATAGAATTTAGTAGTTTTTTTTATAAAATTCAAAATAAATCTGCAAAATGAGTTGAATTTTATATATTTGTCTTTTGTTGAAATCGATAAAAATTAATAAAAAATACTTATGCCAACACCATGTCTGAGAAATTTCTTAAATATATAAATATAAAAAACACTGTAATATTCAAAAGTTTTAACGCAAGCGGTAAGCCATATAAAAAGGTACATGGTACAATACTCCCTACTGCGTATTTTCTATTTAGTCTATTTGAATTTACCAAAATACACTCGGGGTTTATGTTAAGAATGGAATATGGACGAATATCACTGGAAGTTATCATCATTAAACAGATTTTGAGATTTTGGATGAGAATAATGAAAATGGAAGAGAAAATGTTGCCTCGCGTAACTCGCTTTTTCAATGATACGCTAAACTTGACCTATGTACGGTGTGGTCACTGCGTCGGACCTGGAGGCTGTTGTTGGGTTCTGTGCTGCCTGGAGTATAGGAGCTCCATATATGCTTCCTTCCTGTGGTGAATAAAACTGTAATAAAATTTAATAAAACTGTATGTGTGTGTATTTTATATTTACTATATTAAATTATTAGTTTAACATTTGAAGATGTCTTTCAGACTGCAACTTGGTAACTACAGGTAAAAATTGATAGATATTTATTATTATTATTTTTAATTATCCCTAGTACACGTTGTACAGGCCATGATAATCATGTTGGTTAGTTAGCGACTGCTTTTACTGTAAGCGCACCACATATCTACACATGTGAAAAGCAGTTCGACTTTGCACTTACAAATGTGCCAGAGCCCCGTTTGGTTACTTGCACTCGCTGGTGGGGTTGGACTTTTGCAAGAATCGGGGGCCATTGGAGCATTTTTTTAACCAGAAAAAAGTGTCCAATGCGGGAATCGAACCCGGGTCGTAGTGGTCGAAAACCAAACGGTTTAACCAGCCTTCCACCGACCCCCCTATTGATAGTTATAAAAATGCTAAACGCATAGACATTTTGATTAGGAAATATAATTTTCGTTCTTCCGAGAACCAAATCCAGATTCGAATTAATCTACAAAGCGTTTAACGCAATTATGCATGTTAATAATTGCGTAGGCGTCTTAGTCACACGTCTTAAACTTATTGATAACTCTGCGTGCACGATTGATTGGCTCACGCGATGGCTCCTTGCACGGCACTTGCACGAATTCCTGGACACTCTCTAGATGGTCTTCAAATTCAACACTAGGGCACTTCAATATCTGTCTTAAACGATCATACAGTAAAACTTCATTATAAACATTGAAGATAATTTGTTGGTTGTAAATTTGTTGAGACATCTCCAGAAGAGAAGGACAAGGTCGCCCTAGAATCACAACCTCATCAGAAGAACGTTATCTGAAGTTATCGGCCAAACGTCACAAAAAAAAAAAAAAAAGCCAGCCAGACAGCTAACAATTTATTTCTCTTCGGCCACAGGAACCATGATATCAAGGCAAATAGTTCACAGAAGACTCAATGCGAGAGGGATGTATGTAAGGTGGCCGAAGGTTTGTATCCCTCTCACTGCCATCTAAAAAAAAAGGGCTCGTCTAAATTAGTGCAGAAAACATCAGTCTTGGACTCAAAATCAGTGGGCTCCTGTTCTTTTCAGTTATAAGTCGAGGCTTAGTCTTAACACGGATTCTAGACGTTTACTGATCTGGAGAGAAACAGGGACTCGAAACCATCCCTCAAACATCAGAGAAAGGGACCGTTACGGTAGCCAAGGTGTCATGGTCTGAGGTGGCATCATGTTAGACGCACGCACGCCACTACATGTGTTTGATGGCGGCACCCTGACTTCTCAGTGGTACAGAACGAGATACTGGAGCCCTATGTAAGGTTTTTTAGGGGTAGGGTCGGACCCTTGTTCATCTTTATGGATGATAATGCTCGTCCTTATAGAGACCTGATGGTAGACGAATATCTTGAAAGTGAGGGTATTCAAAGGATGGAGTGGCCTGCCAGATCACCAGACCTCCATCCTATAGAACATGTTTGGGAAGCCTTGGGGAGACAAATTGGATCTCGTTCACCCTACCCAGGCCCACCCAAGAACTGAAACCTGATTTGATTGAAGAGTGGGATTTATTGCTTCAAGAGCTCTTTAATTGGCTAATAAACAGCATGAAATATCGTTGTGACAGCTGTCTAGCTGTTAGAGACGACCACACATCCTAATAAGTCATCAAATATTGGTCAACATCTACCTGACCTTTGTGCTAATCAACATAAACTTGCATAACTCTGTAAAAAATATTTCAACCATAAATTTATTTTGTCAACTCTCTTTGTTATAGTTTAGTCTATCCACCTACAAAATTTCGTTCAAAACAATTCTATATTCTTTGAGAAAACTAACATTAAGTGTTTGTTGCCTTAATTATGGACACCAATGTATAAGAAAAACACATTAATAAAAAACAATAATAATTGCAAATTTAATCGATGAATGGTAATGAAATTTATAATCCTTATTAAACCTCGTCATAGTAATATTTTTTTCAATGGAATCGAATTTGTGGATAATTTTAGGTTCGTTATAAGGAAGGATTATCTATATCTTCGGTGATAATTTTACAGCGAGGTTAAATATTCTATGAACGTTCCCCTCCATCCGGTGTGTCACTCTTACGTATTTATAAAACCCGTTTAATGATGAAATAATAGAGAAGTACCTAGGTCCAGTAATAGCTTGGTTTCCACATTTCCTGCAACTCCTGAGTCAAGCTTTGACAATGACTGTCCACACCTAGGTCCATTCAATCTCCAGATTCTTCACCATAATGGGCGGTTTAGCTGAAAGCTGTTAGGTACTCGGACCTTTCACCACTATTGGTACAAATGGTCACCAGCCTGGAACTGACCTCTGCTCTTCCAACAGACAGACATCTCTCTTTCGCCAGTTCCAGCTATTATGCGGAGTACGAGGCGGAGACCATCGTCCTGCGGGGATCGGCGACCCCCATTACATGCCTCACCAGTCAGAGGGCGCGCCGGGCATTGGATTCGGCACTTCTCCAGGAGCATCCTGTTGCCGAGCTAGCTGCGCGGTGGATCTCTACCGTGGATGTGCCCCACTCCATTCCCTGGGCTGACTTGCGTCGCAACTGCCTTTCGGGGCACGACGCAGATGTCGCCCAACGGCTGGCCCTACACGCTCTACCACATCCTGACCATCCTGCCTCGAGGCGTTCCAACTGTGCCGCCTGTGGGTCCAGCGACGGGTCGCTGGCCCACAGATATTGGAGTTGCCGAGCCGTGCGACCCCTGCTCCGGGAGGTGTTCGCCTCCTGCGAAATGCCCCTGGATTTGCAGGCCTGGCTCTTCGGCGTCGGCCTCCATCCCGAGGCTATGAAGTTGACCAGTGTAGCGAAGGCTACCATCTACTAGTACCATCTTGGTCTTGAGGTGGGTAACACCAGCCAACACCTAGACCTGCCCACTCTGTGGGGGAGAACTCTCGCAGTCCATCGGTGGTGGAGTCTTTCCCGCGGTGGGCACCATCAATGAAGACCTTGTATATATTTATATAGATGTATATTTATCAATTATTTATATCTATTTATTCATATATTTATCATTATCTAATCCTATTTATTGGTATTTATTCAATTCTGTATTTAACCTTATATAATCTTATATGAACGTTGTAATAAATCAGTTTCAATCTCTCTATTTTCCTACATATCCAATGTATATATTAACACAAAGCAATAACGCGCCATCTATACATATAAAATGAAAGGATTTAAAAGCACGAATGTTTCTTTTATACATAATACAAACTTCTACTGTCCTTACTGCGACGAAAAAATATATTGGGAGGGCTTGGCTCATCAGTGGTGAACCCTCCCAGCGGTTTCGCCAATTTAATCCACCGGACCGCTTCTCAAAGCTCTAAAACTGTATTGGACGATTCTGCTTATATACGCGGTCTGGTGGATTAAATTGGCGAAACCGCTTGGAGGGTTCACCACTGATGAGCCAAGCCCTCCCAATGTATATATGTTTAATAATATATTTATACATATAGATAGGAAGGAAATTGATCTATAAAGCATAGGGCGCCTCTCCCGTAGAAATAAACGTCAAAACTAGACGCCATAGATTTGGCCCAGACACTAGGCCAGCTAAACCCCTCTTTAGCGGATTGTGACGATTCCATTATATTCCGTGCGGAATAAAGTCCGCTCTAGGCTGACGAAGGCCACTGACCCGAAACCATGGTCTCTAGATGGACGCTTCTCAGTTTGCCAAAGTTGGTGTTGTGGCTTTGTCATCGACCCGAGGCCGCTAATTAGTGGCGACGGTCAATAGATGGCGTCTAGTTTTGACGTTTATTTTGAAGGGAGAGGCGCCTTATGCTTTTATTTATACATATAAACATGCGATACTTTGGGATGCAGTCGATTTGGCGTAATGGAAGTGTAGGAACACAGAAGAATGCAAGAACTAAGATTGGAAAAGAGCGCTACCGTGAATGAAGAGAAAGAGGGAGAGCTGTTTGTCTATTCGAGGAGCAGAGATCAGGTACTAGCTGGTGGCGATAGTGACGGCTCAGTGAAGGGCTCTACAGCCTGAAAACGCCATCTAAATTTCCTATTTTTCTCAGAATAAAAAAAAAAAGGGTATTTGTTTTTTACTCACATGATAATGATATGAGTAGAAAGTGCATATGCAATTGAGTAGAAAATATAGTGTTTGAGTTATTATTATTTAGTCTGTTTATATGATGCACTAGCGCGCCATCTGTTATCAAAATTCGAAATTATTTTAAAGGCGTGTAAGATATAACAGCGGTATGGTAGATTAAACTGGCGAAACCGCTGGGAGGATTCACCACTGATGAGCCAGGCCCTCCCATTAATTTTTCCATTGCAGTAAGGGCAGTAGAAATGGTTTATTTTCAAAAAGAATCTTACGCCTTTAAAATAATTTCGAATTTTGAATATGTTTATATATTTTTATATATATTTGCCAAAAATATCTGTTCACGTGTATAAATTGACTGTATATGTTTTGTGATTATAAACTAAAGTGTGTGTAAAACCAGTTGGCTAGAGGGTGATTGTTTAGATCCTGGAATATTCGCTGCATATATAGGGAAAACTCACGCGCCAACTATAGCTAAAGAAAATTTAAAGAATAATTTACATAGAACCATCGCGAAATCTAAATAACACACAGGATAATTTCAAATTGTAGAGACAAACTTCAATGATAGGGTGTTTAAAATTTAATTTCCTTTGTAAATATATTTTGGATTTCATTAAGAAAAATGGTCTTTGATGTAACGATCTCAAGGAAATATTGGACATATCTTGTGGTTGTAAACAATATATAGGTGTATGCGTGTATATGTGTGTATATATGTATATATTTTTAAATTTAATGATGTAACTGTAAATAAAATTCAAAGAATATCTCTATATGTAAATAATATTTATGAATCTTTCTAAGTCGCTTTCTGTGTATCTTTCCATGTTGAATATTTTCTTTGTTATATTTGTATGTACATTTAGCGCAAGTGTCCCTAGGGGGACATAGCGTTTTGAATTGAAATAAATAAATAAAATAAAGAGGGTATTTATAGATATAAGTAAACACTCATTATGTACATATAGGAAAAGAAAACATTAAAACATGCAAGTTTATTTTAAACATATCCACACTTACAATGTCCTTACTGCGATGAAAAATATATTGGAAGGGCTTGACTAGGTATTAGAACTCTAAAAAGCGGTTCGTTAGATTAAATTGGCGAAACCCCTGGGAGGATTCACCACTGATAAGCCAAGTCCTCCCAATATATTTTTCATCGCAGTAAGGACAGTAGAAGTTTGTTTTATGTTTAAAAGAAACTTGCGTGCTTAAATGTTTACCTTTTTTATATATAGATGGCGCGTTATTAACATATAACTTCTTATGTATATTGGGGCGAGAAATTAAATATAAAGGTATCATTGATGTATGTATGATTTATTTATAAATAAAATCATCTTTTCTCGTTACGTTGTATTTATCATCGGCTAGCCGGTGCTATGACTTTTCTGGGAATAACGCCGATCTTTCAATCAAACTGGATCCCCATTCAGCACATCCGGCCTCAGCTAGGGAGTCCTGCATCGCCTGTGGGTCCGGAGACCTGTCACTGGCCCACCGCTACTGGTCCTGTAGGCGGATCAGGCCAGTCATCGTAGAGGCCTTCATCAACATCCAGCGGCCCCCTGACCTGCAGAGCTGGATCTTCGGGCATGACCTGGAGGATGACACCTTGGCCATCATGGCATCTGCCAAGACCCGCATCTACAACTACTTCCTGGGACTGGAGATACGGGGAGTCCAAGAAACGTCTGGAGGAGGATCTTATCAAGGTGGTGGAGCCTCCCTAGCTCCTGAAATAATTGTACATTCTCATCATTTATTCATTTATATTATCATTATTGTTTTGTAAAAATTGACTGATTATTTATTTATTTCAATTCAAAACGCTATGTCCCTCTAGGGACACTTGCGCTAAATGTACATACAAATATAACAAAGAAAATATTCAACAAGGAAAGATACACAGAAAGCGACTTAGACGCTATGTCCCTCTAGGGACACTTGCGCTAAATGTACATACAAATATAACAAAGAAAATATTCAACATTAAAGATACACAGAAAGCGACTTAGAAAGATTCATAAATATTATTTGCATAAAGAGATATTCTTTGAATTTTATTTACAGTTACATCATTAAATTTAAAAATATATACATATATACACACATATACACGCATACGCGTACACCTATATGTTTATTGAATCCACTTTGTCTGAGGTCTTTTAACTCAATATTGGAAAGGTGTCTCCTCTTTAACCTCGGGAGACGACCTTAGTGCCTCTCTTGTCCAGTCCAGCTACTTATATCCAAGAGGAAGGCCTGAAGAACAAAAACCACGACGCGCACACAATCTCTTGATTTCAGAACTACATACTTTATTAAAAACTCGGTCAATTTATACACTAAAAATTTACATAGTAATCTATACAGCAAAGAAAATAACAATTTGTACAACAAAAGAGATTTACATACTTTCTTATCAAAGTTTCAAATTAAACATATTTGCATAACTAAAGACGACCAATTTAGTGGTCGTAACATACTCCCCCCGCTGTTGAACAGGAGTTCAACAGAAGAAAAGAGGGAAAAAATACGCACATTTTCACAATCTTCTTGATTGGAAAAATTTTCCTCTTGAATATTGAGGTACGGGGTACACCATCAAAATCATTAATACAATTATTTTCCCCCGTCCCCCTTTACTATTTGGTTATTTATTTGTCATCGTGGCCCAGACTTGAAGAAGCTTTGCCTAAATTCTGAACTCCACAAGCCTCCATGTCCGAAGAATGTATCTCGAGAGGGTAAAGCCGTTGTATAGGTCGCACAATCTCTCCTGATTTTATTCTGACCTTGGCCACTCGACAGTTTCCATCTTCACCCGGGTAGACTTTCTTTACCAGGCCTAAAGGCCAATTTATCCGTTTCTGAGAATCATTTCCCACATAAACCACTTCCCCAGCAGTAATAGCTCTAGTATCGCTATCTTCCTTCTTCTGAACAAGTTCGCCTAAATATTCTTTATAAAATCTCTTCTTTAGCTCTCCCTTTAACGTTTGTAAATTTTTATATTTTCCTACAAGATTCTTTCTACATAAATGGTCAAGTTCCGGGAAGGTGTTGTCATCATTAACCTGTAAGAACAGTGCGGGAGTCAGGGGTCGGAAATCATCAGAGTCTTCTGACATATAAGTCAAGGGTCTTTCGTTGACTATTGCTTCGATATGGCATATCTGAGTCTCTAATTGTACAAATTTCAACTTTTTGTTGCCTAAAATTCTTTTTATTATACCTTTGATAATTCTAATTAACCTTTCCCAAAAACCTCCCCACCATGGAGATACAGGGGGGTTAAACTTCCATATTATTTTTTGAGCCGAAGAATAATTTGACATTTGATCCCAATCAATGTGACTCAATAACTTATTAGTTTTTGCGAAGTTTGTTCCATTATCGGAGTAAATCACCAGGGGCCGTCCTCTTCTTGAGATAAATCGTCTCAAAGCCATCAAGAAACTTGGGGTATCTAGACCCTGTATCACCTCCATATGAACAGCTCGGTAGACTCCACAGGTGAATAGGGCAACCCACGTCTTCGTATTATTCCTTAATAATAAGGGTCCAAATAAGTCAATGCCTGTGACCTGAAAGGGCTTGCCCAGGTGTATTCTATTGGTCGGTAAAGGAGCTGCTTCGACACTACCCGGCTTAGCTGAGTACCTTCGACAGATGACACACTGTCGTAAAATTCTGGAGACTGTTTTTCTACCTCTCAAAATCCAATATTTTTCTCTCAATTTCGATAGGGTAACCAAAACGCCTGCATGACCTAATTTTTTATGAACTTGTCTAACCAGTTGTTCACTCAAAAAATGACTACTGGGCAGCAACACAGGGTATTTAAAATTTTCAGGGAAATCACCCAGAATTAGTTTCGTCTCGACAGAACATAGCTCCCCTGCATTCCTCACGATCTTTAGATTATTGAATTTCAGACTTCCTAAATCAAAAACTTCTCTCTGAATCAATTGGATCAACTTTCTCTCACTGTACTCAATTTCTTCTATCGTCAATTCGCCTTTCTGATTAGACGCCTTCCTACATTTGTTAATATATCTTGTCATCCAGGCTAACAGCCTGACATTCGATTGGAACTCAGAAAACTTCTTGAACATCCCATGGGTGATAGGTTTTATCACAATTTCCACCAGAGTTGTCTTCCTTTGTTCCTTAAGCACTTCAGTTTCATCTATGATAGGTTCTTCTGAAGGCCAGAATTCCCTAGAAAGACGCAGCCAATCAGGACCTTCCCACCATTTGCTCCGCAGAAATTGTCCGATTTTTGAACCTCTCGATGGGAGGTCTGCGGGGTTCTTAAATCCAGGAACAAATCTCCAGTTGGATACTTTGGTTGTTTTTTGTATTTCGTCGACCCTATTCTTTACAAATATGTTCCAATTACAATTCTTACGAATCCAGGACAAGGCGGTGGATGAGTCGGTCCAGAGATAAAGTTGACATCTCACAGTGAGAGATTCCAAAATACACCCTGCCAATCTGGCTCCTATTAAGCAGGCCATCAATTCCAGTCTGGGAATTGATATCTTCCCCAGGGGGGCGACTCGAGCTTTGGACCATATGAAGGATAATTTCACTCCTTCTTTCATTTGGCTTCTCATGTACGCCACCGTAGCAAATGCTTCCTTGCTCGCATCACAGAAAACGTGAAGTTCCAAGGACTCCGCCCAACCCACGCAAATATATCGAGGGATCCTTGAGTCCTTTAAATGACTTAACTGTTCATACCAATCTTTAAATTCTTGACTTATATCTTCTTCTAGGGGATTATCCCATCCACCTGCGCTTTTCCATGTTTTTTGCAGCAAAATTTTAGGCGTTATCATCACTGGTGAATAGAACCCGGGGATCAAACAATTTTTGTACCAAGGACAAAATGACTCTCCTCGTTATCAGTGAAGGCAAAATTTCAGGGTTTATCATGCAATTCAGAGTATCAGTTTTTCGATTCCACAAGAGTCCCAAAACCTTCGCATCCTGTCCCTCTCGAGGATTGAACGTCTCAGCTGTCTCCCACTGACGAAGTTCCATCCCAGCTCTATTCATTATCTCAGAAGCCTTTTCCTTGAAATGAACAATGTCAGATTCTTTGTTCAGCGATGTGAGGCAGTTGTCAACGTAGAAGGATCTCAATAGACGTTGAGCTAAATAAAAATTTTCATCGGTGACTGATTTAAGATGATGCTCAATGACCGCTCCTAATATAAAGGGGCTACTGGTCAAGCCAAAAACCACGCGAGTATGTTGGAATGTCACACTGCCGCTAATATTCCTCCAAATAAATTTCAAGTATTTTCTGTCTTCGGGATTCACTTCGATCATCTGGAAAGCTTTACGGATATCCGCAGAAATTCCAATTTTGTTCTCGCGAAATCTGATCAGAATATTTGGAATACGTTCCAGTAAGTTTGGTCCCGTCTCCAAACAATCGTTCAACGACATTCCCTTGATAGAGCGGCATGACGCATCATATACTGGTCTAATTGGGGTAGTTTCATTGGTTTCTTTAAACACTGGTCTATGGGGCAAATAATGGCCTACGGTTTTGTTATCATCATGGATTCTTTCAATTATATTCTCCTGTTCCCATTCCGTGAATATCTTAGAATAATCTTCTAATCTTCCTTGTGTTGTTAATTTGTTAACACACCTTTCCAATCGCTTCTGTGCAACATGGAAGTTAGAAGGAATGTCTTCACAGCCTTCCTTCCAGGGGAGAGAGACGGAATAATGCCCATCATCTCGCTTAATAATTTTTTCGATGAAATGCGATTTGATATCCCTGTTCTTTTCCCTCTGTGAAATATTTTCTACAGGGTCTCGTACACCCAACATTTCCAAGTCCCAAAGATCTTTTATTTTATGACTCATGGTCAAGAAAACAGGAGATGCATACTCCGAAGCCAAACTCTCCCTCAAAGGAATCTCCCCAAATATTGACCAACCAATCTTCGTTTTGATGGCCGTTAATCCATCCTCCAAGCAAACCACCTGATCTGTCCAGATTTTGCCCAAATTGTCAGCGCCCAACAGAAGGTCGACTTCTGATGTCTCGACATTTTTCTTTCTAATAATGGTGACACCCCTTTTGTCGAGATCCCGCATCCAAGTTCCTGCTGTCAAAGTAGGAACTCTGTCACAGATCATCCGTTGGCCCATCGCCCTGACCTGTATGGCTTCTTCCTTTAAAAGGTTTGTGATGAAAAGGGAATAAAGGCTGTGTTTCTCTTCTCTTGTTTGTCGACCTCCAAAAAGACATTTCGTCAATTTCCGCTCTCCCAATTTCTCCAATCCTAATTCCTTTGCCAAAGATTCCTTAATGAACGAATATTGACTCCCTGAATCCAACAAAACATTTATAACTTTTGATGTTTCAGAGCTACAGATTTTTGCTCTCACTGTCATCAAAAGTATCTCGGATGCACAGGACTGTGCGAGCAGAACGGTGGACTGTTGGTTTTGCACAGAAGAATTGTTTTTTATCTCTCTACTACTATCTCCATCTTCCGCGATTGAGTCCCTTCTTGAGGTGTTTCCCCGGCAGAAAATCAAATAGTGAGGTCCTCCGCAATTCTGGCAAATAATTTTTGTCCTACAGTCTCTTCTTAGATGATTTCCTTTTAAACACTTGAAGCAGACTCCTGCGTCAGACATCTTCTTAAGTTGTTCTTCCCGAGTCATTCTTCCAATTTTGAAACATTTCCAATTTTCATGGCTCATACCATCACAGAAGATGCACTTGGGTTTTTTTCTCGAAGTTCGTGGTCGAAAATGATCCTTTTGGATATTTGTACTCTTTATTTTTCGAAACATACAGCTGTGATGCTGTTGATTTGTTGCTCTTATTAAAATGTAAAGGTCTCGAAGGAAAACTGTACTTGGGGTTATTCTCACCCACTCCAAGCCTTGAAAAATTCATTCTTTGTTGAGCCTTTATCTCGGCCCGTAAAAAGCCCATCAAGGCCTTCAGCCGGTCCCCTTTTCCTTGCTCCAGTTCCTGCTCGTCATCCCGGCCATAACCGGCCTCGGGTGTTCTTTGCCACACCTGCATTATCTCGGTGGGCAGGCAAGACTCCACCAGTGGGAAAAGGAAAACCTCCAGGTATTCCGAAGGAATACTCAATGATTCTAGAGATTGGAGGTAGGCCGAAATCTCGTCATAAAGACGGTCCAAATTTGCACTCTGTCTACGTGCATTAAGCACAACTAAATTGATCAACTTTCTCAAGTACAATTCAATCAATAATTTCCTGTCTCCAAACCTGCCTTTTAGAGCTCCTATGGCACTCTCATAGTTTTTTCCGGTGTGGGTGTAAGCCCCCAATAGGCGATGTGCTCGGGAGCCCGGGACCATGGCTTGGACGAGATAGTGCATTTTCTCGTCGTCGTCCAATTCTCTATCCTCATGGATCCTTTTAAATCTGGACCACCATGATATCCATCCTTCCAGGTCACCATCAAAACATGGCAATTCCATTTTTGGCAGTCTCAGAAGAGCTCTTCTTGAGCCTTCACCTCCGGCTTCCGACATTGCCCTTTTTTCTTCAGTCTTAGCCTCTAGGACCTTATTGATTTCCACCAGTACGTCAATGTACATCTCTTCGTAATGAGTGCTGGACTCCAGTTCTTTCAATACAGCCTTTTCGTCATGTTCCTCTGTCCTAATTATTTCTATCTCAATTTTTCTATTATATTCTTTAATTTGTTGGTAATGTTGAACGATGAACTCTTTCTTTTTCATCAATAGGTCCTCATCAGGTGAGACTCTCCTCAATTCTTCCAGAACTTCGTTTATTTTCTTAGTAAAGATGATTCTCCTTGGAGTTCTTAATTCCTTCAACGTTTTCAAATTCTCAAAGTTCCCTTGAGTCTCCATCCTGGAATCCTAGGATCTTCTGAAATATTTTTATCCTGGTATCTTACAATCCTGGCAGGCTCGCCACTAATATTGAATCCACTTTGTCTGAGGTCTTTTAACTCAATATTGGAAAGGTGTCTCCTCTTTAACCTCGGGAGACGACCTTAGTGCCTCTCTTGTCCAGTCCAGCTACTTATATCCAAGAGGAAGGCCTGAAGAACAAAAACCACGACGCGCACACAATCTCTTGATTTCAGAACTACATACTTTATTAAAAACTCGGTCAATTTATACACTAAAATTTTACATAGTAATCTATACAGCAAAGAAAATAACAATTTGTACAACAAAAGAGATTTACATACTTTCTTATCAAAGTTTCAAATTAAACATATTTGCATAACTAAGGACGACCAATTTAGTGGTCGTAACAATGTTGTTTACAACATCGTCTGATCGTCAATAAAATCATTTCAAATTTCAATCAGACTGGAACTTCACGATTTGCCTCATCCAGCACATCGGCGTCGACTCAACCGTCCTACATCGTCTGTGGGTCTAGTGAGCTATCGTTGGCTCTTAAGTACTGGTTGTGCTTCTGTGTCAGGCTGCTTATCCTGGAGATCTTCACTATCATATAACGGCAGAGCTCCTGACTTATTAGGGTTTGCTTTTCGGACGAGGCTTGGGTGACGACGCCATTCTTAGGTCTGCCAAGATGAGCATATTTAAATTCTTTTTGATCTTAAAGGGAAAGGAAGTTAGTCAAGAACCCCCCTTTCATTGTCTGTAGGTATGTGAATCTCCCAAGGTAAGTATGTAAATATTTAATAATTAATAAATAAAAATGGCATATCCTGACAAGGATCACATGTGCTTTACAGAAGGTAGAGCGCCATCTGGTGGAACAGAAATCAACTAAACATTGATTTAGCCTGTTCCCTGATATTTGGCCAACCCAATTTCTTGATAAATCAAGAAAAGCCATCCACCTTTTTTTTATTTCAACCCCTGACCTTTTTATCTTTTATTTTTTTCTTCCGTTTTTTTTTCATTTAATAATTAATATATAAAAATACATTTGAAAAAAAAAGCTTTTATTTAAATTCACTAAAAGGGAAAAATACAATAATGTATCTTCTGTCATTGAGCAATCAGATGTATCTGAGTGAAAATAAAAGCGGCGGGGGACGATCATCATGAATTTCGAACCTAATGTGATTTAATATGTATATAATAAAATATATTAAATTTTTATAAGTGTTTGCTATATTTTCACCTCTTCTCTAAATATAATCGTCCTCCGCCGCTTTTGTGTTCAGTCAGATACATCTAATTGCTCAATGACAGAAGATACAATATTTTATTTTTTTACTTTTTTTAAATGATTTTTTTTAAATTAATTTTTTAGAGTTAGATTTAGACATGATATTTCAACATTTTAAAAAGAGAGGAACATGGTTATCTGGATTTTTAATTCGATTGGGGTCTTGAACAATCGCTGAAAAAATCAATTCGTCATTCCCAACAGTTTCTGACTTCGACTTCGTTCAACACATACGACTTTAAAATATAGAAATTTGTTCATTCCTGGCCACTCTGACCACCCAGAAGTCTGTAAATTTGTACACTTGCATTGTTCATTGAACTGACTGAGTGTTAAAAGTTTCATACTTACATGTGATCTAAAAAAAAAAAAAAACATATAAAAATTGAATTTAAAATTTTGAAAGGCAATAAGGAAATTTGTCCGTTCCTGGCCATTCTGACAACTGATAAGTATGAAAATGATTCTGGAGGACAGTGAGACCAGAGATATATAAAAACTCCGCAGTAGATGTAGGCCGGGTGAGCAGAGAGAGATATCAAAAATATTTCTACAAATAGACTCGACGATAGATGTAGGCCAGGAGAACAGAGAGATATCAAAATATATCTACAAATAGACGCGCTGATAGATGTAGGCCAGGAGAACAGAGAGATATCAAAATATATCTACAAATAGACGCGCTGATAGATGTAGGCCAGGAGAACAGAGAGATATCAAAATATATCTACAAATAGACGCGCTGATAGATGTAGGCCAGGAGAACAGAGAGATATCAAAATATATCTACAAATAGACGCGCTGATAGATGTAGGCCAGGAGAACAGAGAGATATCAAAATATATCTACAAATAGACGCGCTGATAGATGTAGGCCAGGAGAACAGAGAGATATCAAAATATATCTACAAATAGACGCGCTGATAGATGTAGGCCAGGAGAACAGAGAGATATCAAAATATATCTACAAATAGACGCGCTGATAGATGTAGGCCAGGAGAACAGAGAGATATCAAAATATATCTACAAATAGACGCGCTGATAGATGTAGGCCAGGAGAACAGAGAGATATCAAAATATATCTACAAATAGACGCGCTGATAGATGTAGGCCGGGAGAACAGAGAGATATCAAAATATATCTACAAATAGACGCGCTGATAGATGTAGGCCAGGAGAACAGAGAGATATCAAAATATATCTACAAATAGACGCGCTGATAGATGTAGGCCAGGAGAACAGAGAGATATCAAAATATATCTACAAATAGACGCGCTGATAGATGTAGGCCAGGAGAACAGAGAGATATCAAAATATATCTACAAATAGACGCGCTGATAGATGTAGGCCAGGAGAACAGAGAGATATCAAAATATATCTACAAATAGACGCGCTGATAGATGTAGGCCAGGAGAACAGAGAGATATCAAAATATATCTACAAATAGACGCGCTGATAGATGTAGGCCAGGAGAACAGAGAGATATCAAAATATATCTACAAATAGACGCGCTGATAGATGTAGGCCAGGAGAACAGAGAGATATCAAAATATATCTACAAATAGACGCGCTGATAGATGTAGGCCAGGAGAACAGAGAGATATCAAAATATATCTACAAATAGACGCGCTGATAGATGTAGGCCAGGAGAACAGAGAGATATCAAAATATATCTACAAATAGACGCGCTGATAGATGTAGGCCAGGAGAACAGAGAGATATCAAAATATATCTACAAATAGACGCGCTGATAGATGTAGGCCAGGAGAACAGAGAGATATCAAAATATATCTACAAATAGACGCGCTGATAGATGTAGGCCAGGAGAACAGAGAGATATCAAAATATATCTACAAATAGACGCGCTGATAGATGTAGGCCAGGAGAACAGAGAGATATCAAAATATATCTACAAATAGACGCGCTGATAGATGTAGGCCAGGAGAACAGAGAGATAACAAAATATATCTACAAATAGACACGACGATAGTTGTAGGCCGGGAGAACAGAGAAACATCAAAGAAGTCCGTACAAATGGACGCGGCGGTGAAAGTAGGGCAGGAGGAAGCGAGTCCAGACTCCAGCTGACTGAATCGATGAGTCCCTCCCCCGTCCTCCCACCCACGGCGTAGGCGTCCGTCCGTCTGTCTGCGCGGCTGTTTACCGCCTGCCGCGGTGGGCGTCCCTGCGTCTGTCCCATACGCAGAACAACAGAACTACGTGGGTGTAAAGGACGACTCATAATCATCAAGGACAAACATACGCTAAGATATACTCCTCTCACTTTGCGACATATATTCTAACACCTTTTGAATCGTCTTCAATGCTTCTTATCCATTTAATTTCTATCAGAAAAAAAAGTAAAGACGTTTAGAGATCCAATTTACAATGATAGAATGAATTCAAAAGAGCAAATTCAAATCGTTAAATAATTCTTTACAAGGAGAAATTTCTCTTATGAACTAATACAACTTTACCGTGTTAGCACTCTCCTTTATAAGGAGATTGTTGTCTTGGAAGATTTTTTTTGTGTGCATCGTTACCATTGATCTTCATTGTGCTATTTTACATAAATAATTCCTACCCAGAAGTCCTCCTCTACGTGGCGGGCGGGAGAAGCAGCATAAGTAAGGGACTGCCCTGTAGGGCGAAATACATGAGCCCCAAGCCGCTACAGTAACCGTGAAGGCCTACAGGGGACTCTGAAATGTGGCTGACTAACGGGGCAATGGCATCCTCCCTTTCCATGGAGCAACAATGACAAGACACCCCCACCTCATAAATATTTACTAATTTTGATATCCTACATTTATCGATTTGACAAAAAGAGAAGAAACTATACGTACTTTATATTGATTTCTCTAAGATAGTCTTTCGATACTGTCCAACACTCTTTCCTATGAAGTAGAATAGCCGGTATGACATCATTTATTCAATCATGGTCAAATTTACCTAAAGAAAATGACAGTTCAAGGATGGCTTACAGTATCTATCAAGCTATATGACAATATCGTACTTATTTATCTTTTAAAAATGACTTCGTCTCTTTTTCTGATAATGCTGAATTACCAGAGAGAGAAAGATATTAATATTTGAGATTGAAAATACTTTATTACAATGTTCATATAAGAAATTATATATGGTTAAATACAAAATTGAATGAATAAGACCATAAATAAGGATAAATATAAATAAATGTGAATATATAAAATTGATAAATATGAATATATATAGTCTACATTGGTGGCACCCACCGCGGGAAAGATTTCACCACCGATGAACTGCGAAAGTTCTTTCCTACAGAGTGGGCAGGTTTGTGATGGCTGGCAGAAAGAGAAACATTGACATTTGAACACTTTTATTGAAATCTTGCCAATTAGGCTTAAAAAAAAATAATGAAAAATAATAAGAATATTTGCAATGAATTATGAGTGAGGGAGACTCCACCATCTTGATAGGGCCCTCCTCCAGACCAGGAGGGGATCTTCTTGGACCCCCCGTAACTCCAGGGTCAGGAAGTACCTATATATCCGCGCCTTTGCAGACCCGATGAGAGAGAGAGAGAGATTCACATTTATCTGTAGTAATTCTGAGAGGCAAAGTCTGACTGTCATGTAGTTCCCCCTGGATAGCAACAGCAGCTCTTTTTACCTATCATAGCGACTTATGGAGAAAATATTATAATTCTTAGAGAATCCAAGATTAATATGCAGAAAATAAAATTGATTTAATTAGAATAAACTTTGAGAAGAGACAACTGACAGACACTGAATCAAAACAAGTCTAAAGGAATAGTGTTCTAGACATAAATATTAAAAGATATAAATATGGGTGGAGGGGTTGTGTGAAAAGTGAAAAAGAAAATATCATGTTTGCCAAAGCTTGCGTTTTGACTTTGTTACTAACCAAAGGCCGCTAGTTTGCGGGGACGGTCAATAGTTAGCGCCTAGTTTGATGTTTGATTTAACGGGAGAGGAGCCCTATTGTTTTTTAGATCAATTTCCTCCCGGCAAATTTTCCATCTATAATGATGAATATTGTTTTTCAATCTATCTCCTTATATATAAAATAGTTGACAGCTCCCACAAAATATGTCCAATTGTCATTATAGACAAACTCTAGGCGATGGTATTTGCGGAAAAATGAATTTCTCGCTTGAATGAATGTTTGTCTTTTCAAAGAGGTTATAAGTTCTGAATGTACAGCTCTGAAAACAGAACTTGTGTAAGAAGAACAATCCGCATATTTTTTTAACTTTTTTTTTTGTGTCAGCGGATTATCTAAATAACTACTACCACTTCAAACACCTTTGATTTGTGGAATGGATACTCCCCTCCTCACTGTATGACAAGATATCGGAGAGGCAGGGATCCTAGGGTGAAGTTGTGGAAAGGTGGATGGATTCCAACTACGGGAGGATGGCCCACGTGTGTGTGCGGGATACAGGCGCCACGGCGGCAGGCGCTGAAAACAGCATTATCGTGTGGGGGACAAGAGAAGTCTGGTCACATCTGCGGCGAGCAGAATACGTGGGAGGTTGCCTCCGGGACGTGTGGATGATCCTGCAAGACGGTGCCAAGAGAGACTGACATCGGAGCGGCCTACAAGGTGGTGTAGTCCAGGCTGCATGTGTACAGTGTGGAGCGGAACGTTTCACAAGAGTGACATCCACGGCGACAAGAATCCTTCTGATGGGGAGGTTGAAGGCAAGTCCCACTGATTGTATTCCTTCTGTTTAGTGCCACGTATAATAAAGCGCTAACTTTGCTGCATCCCTACAAACTCACATGTGTATCTTTGCGGCATCCTGAGTAGACAAAGAACACGAACAGCGTCTAGGTACGACGTAACCGTATCTTTGACGCTATCGGGTGGTATGGACGCCATTTCAGTCTCTATTGGACGAGCAAAATATTTTTTGCAGGTCAGACATTCATTTATAAATCTTTTAGATTATACGACGACCTTGAAAAATCTAAATATTTCTCTCAATTTGCCCATCATAATGCCTATACTACCATAACAGTTGTTCCTATCAACTTCTTGAATCATCTTGTCAACCAAAGAATGGTCTCTTGGAAAAATATATCGTTGCTTGAAGTCAATCAGATCTTCTCGTATGATTATATTCGTTTTGACTCAAAAATCTATCATGATCACGAATAATGGGATCTTTCTCAGATTCCGGAGAGGCTTCTTGATGAATTGTGTATAATTGGTTAGAAGTGGTACCTCTAGGTCTCTAGGTCTAGGTGTTGAAGGACATATTGACCGGAAAGTTAGAGAAATAAAGAGTGGTTAAAAACACCTAGCCCTGGATTGATAATAGATTTTGTTAAATTGTAAAGTCAGGGATGTGAATATAAATACTATACATATCGACTCTCTCATAAAACATAATAGTCTTAAAACATAATAGTCTTTTACCCATGGTTTTATCTTTTAAAATAAGTTGACCCTATATTGATTTTCAAATTTGTAAATTATCCTCAAATTTCTATAAATGAAATATAAACATTTAATTAATTAACCTATAATTGCATAATTATGACAAGGCAGTAATTAAAAGGTTCCATTTAATGAAGGGTTACCAGAAAAGATGTAAACCTCAGACATCGATCTTGGAGAATTATAACCAGACGATACTTCGATCTTCCAAAAAGATTGAAAACCTATGCAGACAATAGACCAATTGAAATTTACTTTGTGAAAGATTACAAGACATTTTTGAACGTAAATAACAAATTAACTCACCGTTATATTTTACTGAATAGTTATTATAAGAAATTTAAACTATTTTTTGACGCGTGAATGATTCTTTTTAATTCTTTTAAAATCACAAAAAAATTCCTCACAAAGAGTTTCATTTTCTTTATACCGTTGAAGAGTGATTATCTCTTGAAATCTAGCAATTTAAAATAAAAAGAAATTCATTGTAAGGAAATATTTTGTAATTTTAAATGATTCTTTTAAAAATAAATCAATATTCTACTGATTTCACTGCAATGATAAAATAATGGGAGGGCCAGGCTTATCAGTGGTGAACCCTTTCAGTGGTTTTGTCAGTTTAATCTACCATACCGCTGTTATATTGTATTTTTCTCGGTGTCCTTTTATACTGATAATGATGCTAGACTCTTGGAAAGGGTATTTTAAACACTGAGAGAATTCACCACTGATGAGCAAGTCTCTCCCATTATTTTATCATTGCAGTAAGGGTAGTAGAAAATTGATTTATTTTAAAAAGAATCATACGCGCCTAAACTAGTTCAAATTTCTTATAATGGCGCGCTAACCCACCATATTAATAATTATTGTAAATACTCTGTAGTTGTTAGTTTATAAACTAAAATATTTGGCTATGTGTCACTACTCTTTACCATTCTTGTAGACTATCATTTGTAAAATTATTATCACCTTTTGCATTCCATATAGATTTTAGTAATGAATTATTTTTAACATAAACTTTTAGAAACGACATTTGAAAATTATCCCGCATGTGTTTCTTTTGAACGAAAAATCAAAATTTATTTCATGGAGAAATAACGACCATTTCTAACTTTAGGAATGAAGTATGAAAGAATGAATTGTGAAGAGTAATGATAAACGGGAAATAAAAGTGTCCAGGGATGAGAATCGAACCCACAGTGTTACGCTTACCGGGCAGATGCCATGTCCACTAGGCTACCCTAGTTTTCAAATGTCGTTTTAAATCATAATCCGCATTATATTATATTGTATAAACTTTTAGAATATATATAATTGTATTCTCTGCAGTAGCAATATAAATATAAGCTAAATGGCCCGGATTAGCTCGAACTCTGTTAGAATGGATGATTGTCCAACCTACATTGGTTTAGCAAATGTGAAATCTTTAGCGCGAAACCGTATGATCATCAAAAAGCGACTTCAGCGGAATTTGAGGGTGTCCATGAGAAATATCGCCCTTGAGACCGGCGGCATAAGCAAGTCGTCGGTACATGGAATGGCAAAAAAAGGAAACTCAACCTCAAGGCGTACAAGCTTCAAAAGTTCAGCTCCTCACGGATGAGAACAAGCGCGTACGGCTGGAGAGATGTCACCAACTCAAGCATCAAGCTACTGGTCAGCGATGGGAGCGCATCCTTTTCACATACGAGAATCTGCTCACCCTCGAGCAGGCGCACAGCCACCAAAACGACAGGAGCTGGTCCGCTGAGGCACGTCGGCCATCATCGAACACTGCCAAAATCCGCAGTCGGTTATGGTATGGACCTGGATTTGCGTTAGTGCCAAAACCCCCCTTCGTTTCCGTGGATCAGGGGTCAAAATCAACCAAGAAGTGTATCGCAGAGACATTCTCAAGGCCGTCGTACTCCCGTGGGTTCAACAGCACTTCGGGGATGTGAATCGGACGTTCCAGCAGGACTCCGCGCCGGCTCACAAGGCGAAATTGACTCAGGACTGGTGTAGGACCCATTTTCTGGACTTCGGTACGTCGACGGAATGGCCGCCCTACTCACCCGATATCAACCTTGCTTGATAGATTACAGCGTGTGGTCCATTTTGCAGGCCAGGACCTGTGCTACACGTCAGAAAAGTTTGAAGTCGCTGAAGCGATCGCTGCGCCGAGAATGGGACCGATTGTGGCTGGAGGATCTGCGTTCTTTAGCCGAAAATTTTAAGTTACGTTTGGATCTGAATATCGCCTCCAAGAAAGGCCATTTTGTACCGGCTGAAAAAAATTGTTAACTACTATCCATACTATTGTTATGCATTGCTAATTTGGATTTGAGGCGTTTTCATATAATGGTGGAAATAAATATGATTTTGAGATATAAAAAGAATTTTATTATAAGATGTACTTTTCGCGATAAAGATAGAATTAAAAAAAAAACATAAATAGGTTTAAAATTTTACAGTATGATGGGAATAAATAAGATTAAGAACTTTTAAAAGTTGTAACTTTACATAATGCAATTATAAAAATTTTAGGCAAAACACATGTAAGTTTAGTAAATTTTTAAAATGTGTGAGATTGACGAATAATTTTTAAAGTTAAATTAAAATGCAATGAATTAAAATAGATAAATTGGATTTTTGAAATAATGAAAAATTGAGATAAAAGAGTTTGGAATAAAAATTAAATTAAAAATAAAAAGGTAAAATTGAATTAAAATTTAATTTGAGAGAATAAAAACAAAAGGTAGGAATTTACAAATGAAGGTGGATCAAGTTATGAGCTCAAGGAGAAAATAAAGGAAAGTTTTTTTTTTAAAACTCACAGTTTTTTGATGAAAGCTTAGTCAGATGACTTAAGCAGTTTTCCTGGGTACATGGATGGGCTTGATGTAGGACGTCTTGATAGCTTGTAATTTTAGGTAGGATTGACTGAGACGTCGATTGGAAGGTTGTTTTGTCGGAGTCAAGAGTTTAAAAACTTCCCACAAGATTTGCGCCCCTCCTTACGTTGGTTTCATGTCTTGTTGGGTTGTCTTCGGCAGATCATCTTGTCGACTTCACTGTTGTAAAATTTGAGGTCGATACAGTCACAGTAGCTCCTCATGGGCCAGAGTAGGAGTGCACTAGCATAAAATGATGAACCAAGCCCTACCAATATTTTTTTATTAATAGTAAGGACAGTATAAGTTTGATTGATGCATAAAAAGAAACATTCGCGTCTTAATGTCTTCATTTGTTATATTTAGATGACACGTTATTGCTTATATAAAAGAAGAACATACGCTTGAAGCATGGTTACTGCGGTTTAGGGACACACGTCTTGAAAGCTTGTAATTTCAGGTAAGATTGACTGAGACATGTCAATCGGAAGGTTGTCTTATCGTGGGTCAAGTTTAGAAACTTCTTACCATGAATAAAATAAAGCATCAAGGGCTGCGTATCTTTATTAATATAATAAAGATACGCAGCCCTTGATGCTTTATTTTATTCATTTATAAATCGTCCAGGGCTTTTTCAATTGACTTCTTACCATATTTGCGCCACTCCTCACTTTTTCATGTCTTGTTGGGTTGTCTTCGGCAGGTCATCTTGTCGACTCCACTATTGTAAAATTTGAGGTCGATATCGTCACAGTAGGTTCCTCATCCAACTCGCAGTCGCGATGCGGCGGGAGAGTGGTACGACGCCAGCATTTAAAAACTGGTTTCCAGGATGCAAAAATCTTATTGATAGTTAAGGCGAATATATATTGAAAAATAGCCAAATGTTCAACCTTTCCAACAATGTACGCAAAAGTGCAAATAAATTATATTTTCCATGGGCCAGAGTGCTAGCGTATTAGCATAAAATGATGAGTCAAGCCCTCCTAATACTTTTTAATCGCAGTAAGGACAGCATAAGTTTGATTGATGCCTGAAAAGAAACATTGGCATCTTAATGTATCCATTTGCTATATACAGATGACGCGTTATTGCTTTATATAAAAGAATAAAATACGCCTGAAAGATTTTTACTGCGGTTTAGGGGGGTGGCACCCAGTAAGGTTAGAAGGGGCAATTGGAGAAAGGATTTCTCCCTTCCCTTAGGATCGACTGACCCATGTTCAACTGTTGTTCACATGGAACCCTTCTCCACTCCAGTCCTCAAGATTCTCACTAGAGTATTTGCTACTACCACCAAGATAATTGGAGAGTCCTAGGATTACTGGACAATCGGGCAGCATGGCGACTTAATACTACTGCTTGTTCTGCTTCTGCTGGGTACTATGCATGTGAGCTCCGAAGAAAACCAGCTCATATGCTTATATTTTGACAAAATCAAGAAGGAATCTCGGGCTATGTTTCTGTTCTATCTCTATCTATCTCTACCTTCCTTATGTATGTAAAATCAGGGAAGAATCTTTATTAAAATACAACATAATGCGGTTTATGATTGTAAAACGACATTTGAAAATTATCCCGCATGTGTTTCTTTTGAACGAAAAATCTAAATTTATTTTAAGAAGATATAACGACTATTTCCAAACTTAGGGATGAAGTATGAAAGGATGAATTGTAAAAAGTAATGATAAACGGAAAAATAAAGTGTCCAGGGATGGGAATCGAACCCACAGTGTTCCGCTTACCGGGCAGATGTCATGTCCACTAGGCTACCCTGGACATATTTTTCCGTTCTTAAATATTATTTAAAGTAATAAAGAAATTCTTTATTGATTTTTTTTATATGCATATGGCGACATCAGAGAGCGATGACTTTCTTGGGCGTCTGTGTCCAATCAAGGACTGGAATGAGCAATGTTTTTACATCTTGTCTTAACTTCTTGGAAAATGTTATCGACCTATCTACGATCTATCTGAGTGTCGTTCTTACTTTTCCGAGTGTCATTTTATTAAGGCCATTCAAAAGTTACAACAGGCTTGGTTTGAATCATAAGGTTCTTTGGCCATCAGGCTTGATGTTTATTAGTGTTTTTATTTCCTGAAAATAAAGATACTTCGGCTAGTAAATCTTTTTATTACCTCGACGTTTTGACAAATATCTTTTGTCCTCGTCAGGATAATGACTTTTAACGCCTTGCTAAATGTTTAAATTTTGTTTGCTCCTGACGAGGACAAAAGATTTTTGTTGAACGTCGAGGTAATAAAAAGATTTACTGGCCGAAGTATCTTTATTTTCAAGAAATATGAATGCCGGCCAGTCAGCCTCTAACTTTACCATAGTGTTTTTATGTACAACATTGTGTATGTATGACATAAATTACGACCATATATATATAGACTTATAATAGGGTGAATTATTGGTTTTTGTTTGGTACAAGAACTTTTGATTTTAGTTTTAATTGATATTTCTTTGTAATATTTAATTTTGAAAAAATTAGCCACATCAAACAATGATTTATTTAACCCTCGAAGTGTAAGTGACAGCAGGTCATTCTCCTCAAGGGAATTTCCTCTAATATTGTATTGGACGATTCTGCTTATA
Organism: Cordylochernes scorpioides; assembly: GCA_030710605.1. Classification (NCBI taxonomy): domain Eukaryota; kingdom Metazoa; phylum Arthropoda; class Arachnida; order Pseudoscorpiones; family Chernetidae; genus Cordylochernes; species Cordylochernes scorpioides. Next base: position 24,363,492 of record CP092880.1, read on the forward strand.
TATGCTACACTTATACATATATAGGGTGGAATCTTAGAAAAAATGGTATTCAAACAAACTATAGACATAATCTTGAATACAATTTCTAAGATTTCACCCTTCAGTGGACATAGTTTACCTGAATACCATTTCTATAATTTTATTTTTCAATGGCATAGTTTTCTTGAATACCATTTCTAGAATTTCACTTCTCAATGGCATAGTTTGCTTGAATACCATTTCTAGAATTTCACTTTTCAATGGCATAGTTTGCTTGAATACCAATTATAGATTTCACTTTTCAATGGCATAGTTTGCTTGAATACCATTTCTAGAATTTCATTTTTCAATGGCATAGTTTGCTTGAATACCAATTATAGATTTCACTTTTCAATGGCATAGTTTGCTTGAATACCATTTCTAGAATTTCACTTTTCAATGGCATAGTTTGCTTGAATACCATTTCTAGAATTTCACTTTTCAATGGCATAGTTTGCTTGAATACCAATTATAGATTTCACTTTTCAATGGCATAGTTTGCTTGAATACCATTTCTAGAATTTCATTTTTCAATGGCATAGTTTGCTTGAATACCATTTCTAGAATTTCACTTTTCAATGGCATAGTTTGCTTGAATACCATTTCTAGAATTTCACTTTTCAATGGCATAGTTTGCTTGAATACCATTTCTAGAATTTCACTTTTCAATGGCATAGTTTGCTTGAATACCATTTCTAGAATTTCACTTTTCAATGGCATAGTTTGCTTGAATACCATTTCTAGAATTTCACTTTTCAATGGCATAGTTTGCTTGAATACCATTTCTAGAATTTCACTTTTCAATGGCATAGTTTGCTTGAATACCATTTCTAGAATTTCACTTTTCAATGGCATAGTTTGCTTGAATACCATTTCTAGAATTTCACTTTTCAATGGCATAGTTTGCTTGAATACCATTTCTAAGATCCCACCATTCAATGTAGCATATACACAATAAGTATAAGCAGAATCGTAAAAAAAAACATTATTAGAGCTTTAAGAAGCGCGGTCTGGTAGATTAAATTGGCGAAACTACTGGGAGGGTTCACTAATGATGAGCCAAGTTCTCCCAAAATATTTAATCGTAGTAAAAATAGTAGAAGTTTTTTTTTATGTGTAAAAGAAACATTCATCCTTCACTGCTTTAATTTCCTATACCCAACTCTGTCTTTGCCGGTCCCAAGCCAGGATTAAAAAGGAGGAGAGGGAGCAGTAACAAGTTTGCTAGAAAACCTGAGCTCAGCTGGCCCGGCTGATGGTACCCTGTAAGGGCTCCTGATCCAGGGATACAGGATAAGTCTGTACTCCATGTTAGAAACGGCTGTACATGGAGTATTTTCCTCATTTCAAAGGCGGCCATTTCATATTGGAGCTAAGTTGTCCTGCCACTGAGTAGTACTACCAGTCTTAATGACAAAGGCAGACGCATTCTACTTCACTCAGTCATGATGGTTGTCAAAACTACATTATTGACTGTATTGGCTTATCCATTGATAATCTCTACTCATCCCCAGCAGACACCATATCAAGCTCTACAACCTTGATACCAAAATATGATTGAGTGAAGATAAGAAAGAAGAAGATGGGTGGACCATGCTCCGGTCCATCCAGTGAATCCTGGGGTTGGTGACTAAGCCATAAGACGTTCGTCGCGCGCAGACGACTCTATCGATCTGTATTTCAAGGAGGTTTTTAAATCCCGGGAAGAAAATGTTGAAATTGCGCGCGTCGTTAAAATCAATAGCAATCCATAACTTTCATCACATCGAGCATTTCGCTATTTTCTGAAGGATTGCGTCATCTTCGTTATTTGCTGCTCTAAAATCACTTTATTAGGTACCACTCAAAAAGAGCAACCTAGCTTATGATATTTACAACAATGAATAATATGTGAAGGTTATTCATATATTAAAACAAAGCGTTGAGTAAAATTAATCATTCCTCCAGGGAAAAGTATCTTTTCAAAACATTTTCATTATTCTCTAGCTTTCAGGCACGTACGCCCTTCTACAGGAGAAAACTTGGTATGATGATTCGCCAATAGAACACGAGTTAAATATAATCGGATACTATTTTACATAATTTTATGAAATTCTATAGATATAAAAATATTTTTATACAAATTGAGACAAAATATTTTAAAATGTGTTCTATTGGCGTATCATTATACCAGGTTTTCTCCTGTAGAAGGACGTCCGTGCCAGAAAGCTAGAGAATAAAAATGTTTTGAAAAGATGTTTTTCCTTGGAGGAATGATTAACTTTACTCAATATTGATGCTAGGGATTATTTTTATAGAAAAACAAAGTTTTCAACGCGGGATTCGATCACGGTTCATGGCTGTCGGGAATTGAGGGTTTTAACCACTCATCCACCGGCTCTTTTGTCGCCATCTTTGTTATCCCTAACATATCGTTCGGAGAAAATTCTGAAGTTAGATTCGACGGTATATCTGGCAGAAACCTGAAGATTTCTTATTTTTACTGTTTTTATTTTTTATTTTAATATTATCAACAGGCAAACCAGAGTTAAGTTTATTGCACCATTTTTATTTCTCTAGCATTCAGGCTAACATGTATTTCAACAGGAGAACCTAGAAGTATGACTTCCAGCTAACTATGAACGCCAAAATAAAATATCTAAATATATATATGTCATAATATATGCTCTTCCAGGAATAATAAAGTAAATCTACAGTCGACCAGAGAGAGAGAGAGAGACGTAGTCGATAGAAGGCAACTAAGTTACGGCCATTTTGAACCACTGGCAACATGCCGGAGGGGGCTTTTCTTGGAACCTCAGGTCTATTTTTGGACAGTCGGGGGGTGGTGGACACAAACGGTCGTTCCGCAGTGACAGCCCTCGCGCTACCTCTCTCTCGCTGGTTACCTGGGTTATTCCTCTACCAACTCGTCGTGTGATTATTTCTCTTTCCCCACCACATTATTATCACTATATTGTCACATATATATATCCTAAAATTTATTTTACATATTTTAAAATCATTTGATTGAAATTTTCTTATTTATGGTTTACGAAAAAAAAAATATGATGAGAAGTTTTCAACTAAATATAAAATCATCAGATCATGTGAAAATAGCAGAATGGTCAGTAGGAAATTTATTTGCCTTTTTAGAATGTTTAAACTCTCACTTATAAAATTATTTTCTTATTTCTTTTAATAATAATTATGAATGAACTATTTTTCTGTAAATATTTGATGACAATGTTTCCTTTTTTTTAACCTTCTTTCTCCGTTGTTAATATCTTAAGACTATTCTTTTTGGCCTAAAATTCTTGTAACTATGTATAGACAACTATAGGAATACATGTATGTCAGGGCAAGTGTCCCTAGGGGGACATAGCGCTTTATATTGACACAAAATATTGTCAGTTGGAAGTTATATAATTTATGTAAAAAGTAAATTCACACTAAATAGTTCAAACTTTTATACACAGATGGCGCGCTATTTTCCTCTATTGAAAAAATGTACTAATTATGTTTTAAAACAAGCGATAAACTTTCTGCATCTCCATCAAATGAAATTATTTAGTACGTTATTAACAGACAAAATTTGAAGCTGGGGTTATGCTAGTTAAGTATCAGGGGTAGAAAGGAGATTTATGTTATAGAGGTATCGCTTAGAAATATAATTTTATATTTACCTTTCTGTGTGGCGAAGGCTACCATCTACAAGTACCATCTTGGTCTTGAGTTGGGTAACACCAGCCATTACATGCCCCCGGGGGACGCCACCAATGACGACATTATATATATTTTATGTATATGTGTATTTATTAATTATTTCATAAATTTATTCATATATTTATCATTTTTTATCTTAAAAAAATAAAAAGGCATATACTGACCAGGAGCATATGTGCTTTTCAGAAGGCAGAGCGCCACCTGAAAAGTGAATTTGATCCTGGTCAGGAATGCCTTTTTTTAATTTTGATATCAACAACTGACCTTTTTATTTTTTTTTTGTTTTTCCATTCTTAACCTTATTTATTCATATCTATGTTTATTTTTTTATATTTAACCTCACTTAAAACCTTATGTGAACGATGTAAAAAATAAGTTTCAATCTCTCTCTCTATCTACGGAGAATATTATTAATAACGTATCGCGATTATAAATAAAACATGAACCAAAGCTAGCTAGTTTGTGCATGTCATCAGAATTTCACAAGATAATTCCAATTTCTACCAATGTTTTAATGATATCTTTAAAATGAAGAAATGCTATAGAACGGCCTTTTGAGATTTTGAAGGATGTCGAAGCCACGAAGACCTCAGGAGCCTGGCGGTAATGTCCTGTGATGAAAAGGTAGTTGAAGTCAGGTCAGGCTACAGGGACGTCTTGTCCCCTCAAACAGAGTCCCTGTATCCTCTCACAAATCCATGGTGTGGTGTTACGTGACGTTGTCCTCCTCATTTCAACGTCACCAAGATGGTAGGTCGAGTGAAGTAGTTGTAGTCCATATCAGTGCAGATTCCATCCTTGGCATCGGCTGGCTTGACTTAGTAGCTGCCCTCCAATGTCTGAGCAGCTAGAAGATCATCAATGCTTGTCGTTAAAAATTCTCACAGAAGAGCTCCCCTCTCAGGATCCCAAGAATTTTGAAGAGAATGGAAAAGCGAGCTGAACGTGCAATACCTAGCTTAACGTTCAACCAAGAGCATGTGCACGAGAGATGAGCTCAGCGAAAGAAACTTTAAAGAATTTAAAACATTTTACGAATTGTGAAAAAATAGTACAAATGTGACATTGTACTGGGATAAGATGCATAAATTATGAAAAAGGCATCTCCTTATCGTGCAACTGAAAGTTTCTGATGGCTTACGCCATCTATCGGAATAAATATCAACTATTCTCGTTGATTTTGGAATAATTCTGGAATAATTAAAAATCAACGAGAATAGTCGATATTTATTCCGATAGATGGCGCAAGCCATCAGCAACTTTCAGTTGCACGATAAGGAGATGCCTTTTTCATAATTTTACAAATTGTTATTTTTAAAACACAAATATTGTTCTATTCATTTCATAGAATATGGTATAAGTCTAAGTATAGCCTTTTTTAATATAAGAGTTTCTGCATGTCTACATTGTATCGTGTTTTCTACTGTAAAAGGGCGTTCGTGTCCGAAAACTATAGTTTAAAGATTTTGAAAAGAAGCTTCTCCCTGGAGAAGCCTGATATTTTTACTTAAAAGTATAAATACAATAGCAGCTGATGTTCTCACATCAACGAATTCCAAACATACTAAGTGTGAAGATAACTCATTCCACGAGTCTAGCATCAGTATCGCTATAAAAGGAAAACCGAAAAATGCAATATAACAGCGGTATGGTATATTAATAAACTGGCAAAACTGCTGAGAGGGTTCACCACTGATGAGCAAGGCCCTCCCATTAATTTTTTCATTGCAGTAAGGGCAGTAGAAATTGTTTAATTATCAAAAGAATCATACGTTTCTATAATAGTTTCGAATTTACATACTAGGTATGAAGACAATAGCGCCTATTACCTATCAACATTATTTCTTTAATTGTATTTAGGTCTTGAAACAGAATCTTTGAGGCAATCTTAGGGAATCACCATAGATACAATATAATATAATGCGGCTTGTGATTGTAAAACGACATTTGAAAATTATCCCGCATGAGTTTATTTTCAATGAAAAATCAAAATTTATTTTAAAGAGAAATGACGATTATTTCTAACCTTAAAGGATGAGGTATGAAAGGATAAATTGTGAAGAGTAATGATAAACGGAAAAATAAAAGTGTCCAGGGATGGGAATCGAACCCACAGTGTTCCGCTTACCAGGCAGATGCCATGACCACTAGGCTACCCTGGACTTATTTTTCCGCATTCTCATTGCGGGATAATTTTCAAATGTCGTTTTACAAACACCATATATATATTATTGGAATTACTGCAATTACTGGAATTATTGCATTTACTCCCATAATTCGTCTAAATAAAATATTAATTATATTTCTAGAAAACACCTTCTATCTCCTTATTATAAATAGAATTTTCCATTACGTATTGTATAGAATGAAGGTTGGGATGTATGTGTGACCATTTGTAGGAAGAACAGAGAGAGAGAAAGGGGGGTCAGTGGAAGGATGGTCTAAACAGTTGCTTTTCAACCGCTACGACCCGGGGTCAAATCCCGCATTGGGAACTTTATTCTGATAAAAAAATGCGCCAATATCCCCGATTCTTGCAAAAGTCCAACCCCACCAGCGAGTACAAATAACCAAACGGTTTTGGCACATTTTTAAGTGCAAAATTCGAACTGCTTTTTCACATGTGTAGACATGTGGTGCACTTACAGTAAAAGCAGTCGCCAATTTCTACCCACCATGATTATCATGGCCTGTACCACGTGTACTAGGGATAAGCAAAAAGAGAGAGAAGTTGTAGAATAAAATAAATATCTATAAAGAGATTTGTAGAACGATAAATATCTGAAAGTTTTGCAAGCCTGATATTAATCCAAGTTGAAAATGGTATGTTGACATCTGAAAGAGAATTATTGCTATATTACAGCTTTAAAAAGCAATAATGGCCTTTACTATATAGTCATAGATAAAATAAAATAATTGAACTAATAAGTCAATCTTCTATATAGATAATTGAATAGCGGCAACATATGCATACATTATATGTTATCAAATTACGAAACTATTTTAGACGCGTAATATTCTTTTTAAAATAAAACAATTTCTACTTTTTTTTAAAAATAATATTACGCGTCTAAAATAGCTTCGTAATTTGATAACAGATGGCGCGCTAGTGCATCGTAATATAATTGTTCGAATAAAAGACACAAATTGATATTTGCGAAAGAGCGATTGATCGAAGCATATTATATATTTATAATTATATGTAATTCTGCTGTCCTAAAAGCTTATGTCCATAGTTCATCTAAAATACCCATTCGAAGAGTCAAGCATCAGTATCACTATAAAAGGAAGTTCCAAAAATGCAATATAGTTCCAACGGGAGCTCGAAAGATAAAAGCCAGACTCCTGATCTCTGATGATCCCCTATTTTTGAAGCCTAGGGAGCTTTAGTCGTACTTGGTGCTGCCTTGGTTCCCTCGCAAGCGGCGCGCTGTTACCAGATGCAGCGGGCTGTTTCCATGTGTCGTCCAGTCAATTTTGTCCGAAAAAGTCCCCCAGGGACTTACAGCGGACGGGGATAATTTCTCTCCAAAAATGCAATATCTGAAAGCATGTAGAAGGCTGATTAATTGTCATCCAAAAATGCAATATAACAGCGGTATGGTAGATTAAACTGGCGAAACCGCTGGGAGGGTTCACCACTGATGAGCCAGGCCCTCCCATTGATTTTTCCATTGCAGTAAGGGCAGTAGAAATTGTTTTATTTTAAAAAGAATATTACGCGTCTAAAATAGTTTCGTAATTTGATAACAGATGGCGCGCTAGTGCATCGTAATACATTATATGTCGGAATAATATTCGTTGTGGTTGCTGTGTCCAATAAAGAACTTCAGATATCTCCATGCATCTCTATAAGTATCAACATTGAACTGAGAGATCCTGACTGTCTGGAGGAGGACAAGGTGGGGAAGCCTCCCTTCCTGAGAACAGCTTTTATATATTTTTATCACCAAATTGTAAATAATATTGTCACGTTTGTGAATTTTATAATTAATTATTTCTTTTTTTATCTCAATGAATTTTGTATATTAATTTAAAATGTCATTTTTGTTATCATCATCACATAAAATATAATTTTAGATAAACAAACGATAATGAATAACAACAACAATGTAATTTGCATTTTCATTATTAAAAAACAACAAAAAATTGATTTAACAATATAAAAATATATTTTAACATTACAACATTTTCACATTTAACACAAAAACGGTACAATATCATTTATCTTTGTTTAATTTATCTTTGATTTTTATAACAATTAACTAAGAGAGTGTCAATATAATATATTGTCTAATTGTTCAGGCATCTCTATCACAGCATTACTCTGGACGCGTTAACATTGTTAGAAATATCGTTTTTGTTCTTCATTGGAAAATAGGTGCCATTACCACGTTAGTCACTTTGGACCAGAATTTAATCAAATATTCCAAGGGCCCAAGAAGGACTGGTATGGTCAGACTTCACTCCCATGTATTTGATTAAAAAAACATTACCATCGAGACAAATTTGTGCTTTATAGTAATATAAAATTTTCCAAAAACTTAAAAAAAAAATATTTATAATAAATGAAATGTATTTTATTACCAGTTGCAAATAAGACACGCTATATCCGATCTGGATAATTGCACGTGAAACTATTTGCAATAATTCATATTGTAGTAGAGTAGATAACAGAATTATCAAAAAGAAAATAAACAATTAAGAAAAAAGAACATTGAATAAACATATACATTAAACAAATAAGCAACAACATAAGCAGATAGAAGAAATCGCAAGGTAGTTATTCACAATATGTTAAGCAATGAAATGGAATAAAATAATTAACAAGGTTATAGCCACCAGCAAAGGAAAACGATCAAAGCGATAGCAACAGGTATGTTAATAGGAGGCCAAAACCAAATCGCAAGAGTACCATGGCCTCAAAAGCAAAATTAGAATTAAATCAAAAGAACAAGCAATTGAAAGCATAGAATATATGATATCATATGAAAACGAAATTAAATGTTGGACAAAGAGGCAGTACTAACGATCCTACAAGAAACACTATAAATATGGCGCCTGCACTGATTAGTTCACAAAATTATTATGCAAATCAATTTTTAAAACCCAACGAAAAGAAGTAGAATATGAATGAAACGTATACTATTTGCATAATCATTCACAAAGTGCCGTAAAGAATAAGAAGATAAAAAAAGACAATCGTCAAAAAACACTATAGGATAAGAAAAACACTAGGTATAGAATATTATGCAAATAAAAAATCTGGAAAAAAACACGTTTATCAACAATATTAGGATAAGATATCGGTAGAGTGAGAGAAATCTTATTTGCATACACATCTAAATAATATAATGAAGCAATATTTACGAAAAAGAAAAAAACTTGTGTAATAGAGAGTTGCCATCAACAAGTCTTATGCAAATTTAATTGTGTGGAAAAAAAAACATGTTTATCAACAATTATATAATAAGATATCGGGAAAGTGAGAGAAATACTATTTGCATACACATCTAAAGAATATAGTGAAACAATATTCAAAAAAGAAAATAAACTTATAGAAATAATAGAGAGCTAGCATCAACAAGTCTTATGCAAATTTAATTGTGGAACAAAACATGTTTATCAACAATATTATAATAAGATATCGGGAAAGTGAGAGAAATACTATTTGCATACACATCTAAAGAATATAGTGAAACAATATTCAAAAAAGAAAATTAACTTATAGAAATAATAGAGAGCTAGCATCAACAAGTCTTATGCAAATTTAATTGTGGAACAAAACATGTTTATCAACAATATTATAATAAGATATCGGGAAAGTGAGATAAATACTATTTGCATACACATCTAAAGAATATAGTGAAACAATACTCACAAAAGAAAATAAACTTGTGGAAATAATAGAGAGCTAGCATCAACAAGTCTTATGCAAATTTAATTGTGGAGCAAAACATGTTTATCTCCAATATTAGAATAAGATATCGGAAGAATGAGATAAATACTATTTGCATACACATGAATCAATATTCACGAAAGAAAAAAAAACTTGTGTAAAATAGAGAGCTAGCAAGTCTTATGCAAATTGAATTGTGGAAGAAGGAGCTGGGTGTGAGGGAGTGCTGGTGATCTATGGTATAAGTCAGCCATTGCAGCTGGGGAGACAATTTCAAGGCTAGAGGTGGTGCGATCAATACCCACGCGCATGTGCTACAGTAGCTAGCTCAGGTGGATGGGATGCAGCACTACCCAAGGTAGGCACCATATGTCCAGTTCCTGTATACAACTAGAAATAGATTTTATTATTACAGAAGTACGAAGTCTATCAGACTATTGTGATATATTAGAATTATTTACATATATATCTTTTATTATTTACACGATGAATTAGTAGTGATTTATAAATCTGTGTACAAATATCTCTAAACTTACTAAAGTTTTCATAAGAATGAGTGTATACAGAAAGATGGCATTATGTCAAAGTAAGCAAGTACAATTTGGTTAGTCAGAGGGCAAGCCGACAAAAGATGCTCTGGTGTTTCAACATCTAGACAGCATTCACATGTTGGATCATTTATAACTCTCAAGTCAAAGAGAAAACTTAAAAAGGTTCCTTTGCCTGTGAAGAACAAAGTAGTGTATTTATCAGGAGTAATGAAGCTTGGTACATCTCTCAGAAAAAAAATTTTTGAACGTTGGATTAGTTTGAGAAAGATAAAATTTAAATTTTGTATTGATATATATAATTTATTCAACTCATTTGAAAGGGTTTATTTAGTGTTTTGGTCTGTCAGAGAATTCTTCATATTGACTAGAGATAGATAGATATATTACTTTGTCCATATATCAATCTGATAGAAACTCAACATAGTTCGCTTACTTCATACAACCAACCTGATACTCCAAACTATTGGTTGTTAGAATGTTTTTTACTTAGTCTATACAATTTATCGTAAAGATAGAGGCTGTCTGGCCGGTATTCATGCTTATTCAAATTAAAGATACTTTGACCAGTAAATCTTTTTTATTGTCTCAACGTTCCTGACGAGGACAAAAGATGTTTGTCAAAACGTCGAGACAATAAAAAAGATTTACTGGTCGAAGTGTCTTTAATTTGAAGAAATATACAATTATTATTACTATTGTTTAAACTCAACTGAAAATTGACAATCTCGTAGAATACATCTTCAGTATAAAGCAAAAAAAAAATTGTTCTTCATTATTTTCCAAAATTTGCTCAAACTGATGTGTATTGTTTTCAACCTTGTTTATACCTTAGTTTACGCTATGTTTGAATTTATCCAGAAGTTTTAGAGAAAATAATTTCCTTAGAGAGATTGAGATTGATATTAATTTATTATATTGCGTTCATATAAGATTATATATGGTTAAATTTCTACTACACTTTGATCTTAGCCAAAAGGCCGAGTATGGGGCAAGTCCCTAATAAAGGCTTTGTGCGTGTGTGTGTGTATATATATGGTTAAATATAAAATTGAATAAATAGGAATGATTAAGAATATATAAGGATATATAGATAAATGAATTTAAAATATAAAATAGATAAATATGCATATATAGTAGAGGGAGAGAGAGATGCACATGAAATATAAAGAATAATCACGCAATATGTATATGCAAATAGAAACTACGTATATTTATGGATTGCTCTATTTTCAAAATATATTCATTTATATAAATATTATACCATTTTGGAATTCTGAAGTACAATGAGAATGACAATGAAAACGTCTTTATTGACATCTTAGTCAATAGTACACTCCGGAGAGTTAAGAAAGACTATTTACAAATTCCTCAGAGAGAGTCAGGATGACAAGGCGCCCTGAGCCCGGATATTTTCTCGCAAAGAGAAGGATCCAGGTCCAGGGCGCGCTCTAAGAGAGCGCCAAGTTGTTGGGCCAGATTGGTTCTCTCCGTGGGCAGGAGTCGCGGGACGAAGTTCACCCTGTCCTTTAGATCTAGGGTCGCATCCACCAGATCGAGGTGGTCGATCCCTAAATGGGACACAGGCTTCAGGTCGTGTTCCTCCTTGAAGTTTCCTTGGAATTCTGAAGTAACTTCTGGATCACTGGATCACACAAAACCATTTCTAAGATTCCATCCTTCAGTGTAGCATATAAAAGCAGAATGATCCAATGCAATATTAGAGCTCTGAGAAGCGGTCTGGTGGATTAAATTGGCGAAACCGCTGGGAGGGTTCACCACTGATGAGCCAAGCCCTCCCAATATATTTTTCATCGCAGTAAGGACAGTAGAAGTTCGTTTTATGTATAGGGGAAACATTCGCGCTTTTAAATCCTTTTGTTTTATATAGATCACTTTGTATTTAATGGCCGAATATTTTTGAGAGAATATATTAAAACTAAGATAATTCAGTCAGTATACACAAAAGAGTAAAATATTTAGTACTAATTTATCTTTTTTTCAACTAAAATCACTTTATAATGTAATGGAACACATTATCAGGGAACATAATACATTGAAAATATACATTAGGAAATTGTCTTATTTTTAAAACAACAAGAAATTGCTACAATTTCCTAATGTATATTTTCAATGTAATATGTTCCCTGATAATGCGTTCCATTACATATTCAGTAAAAAGTGATTTTAGTTGAGAAAAAAGATAAACCCGTACCAAATATTTTACTCTTTTGTGTATACTGACTGAATTATCCTAGTGTTGATATATTCTCTATAATACAATATAATGCGGCTTATAATTTTAGAACGATATTTGAAAATTTATCCCGCATGTGTTTCTTTTTAACGAATCGTAAAGTAATCGTTAAAAATAAACCCATGCGGGATAAATTTTCAAATGTCGTTCTACAATATATTCTCTATAAACAACTTTCGGCAAATAAATACAAAGTACTCCAGAAGTTACTTTAGAATTTAAAATGGTATAATATTTATATAAATGAATATATTTTGAGAAAATAGAGCAATCCATAAATAGATCTTTAATTAAAAAGGCATATATTGGATTAAAATATAATTTATTCACCAATATTTCAGTTAGCTGAACGCCAACCTTTTCCAAAGTATAACAACATATTTTTTGTCAATAACAAAGTTTGTTGTTTAGTTTGTTTTTGAAAAAAATATGTTATAAATAAAACAATTCACTGAAGAAAGAGTTTCTTTTATATATAATGGCAATACCAGCTTTCTGGCTCAACAGCCCTTCGACAGGTATAATATTGACGAGGTATCAATGAGTTTATGTACATTCCAAGTTGCTAGCATCTTTTTAGAGTTTAAGTCTAAGTGAAAGTCGGGTGAGCCGATCTATTGTACTATTTTGTTGACACCGTGCGTCAGAATGGAATCTTGCAGGGGAACATTTTGTAAAAATATATTTGACGGCTTATCAATGAGTTTATCTACATTCCAAGTAGCATCTTCTTAGAGTGAAAGTTGGATGAGCCGATCTATTGTACCATTTTTTTTGACACCGTGTATCAGAATGTGATATTGTAGGGAACATTTAAAAACATATTTTTGACTGCGTATCAATGTTCTTATGTACATTCCAAGTTGCTAGCATCTTCGTAGAGTGGAAGTTTAAGTGAAATTCGCATGAGCCGATCTGTTGTACCATTTTGTTGACACCGTGAGTCAGAATGATTTCTTGCTGGGAAACATTTTGTAAGAATATTTTTGACGGCGTATCAATGAGTTTTTATACATTCCAAGTTGCATCTTCACGGAGTTGAAGTCTCTGATACCTTTTCAATAGTTAGTCTCATACGTTCAATAGTTCCATGGGTTTGAATTGTCCGATGTCTACCATTTCGTAAACGATCAAAACCAGTACCCGTTTGTGCAAAACGATGAAAGAATCCAGAATAGGATGTTCGGATGGTAGCTTTTCTACATGATAATATTTTCTAAATTATTTCTGTGTAATATTAATTAAAGTGTTTCTAAAGATAAATTCAAAATGACACACCTACATACAGAATGATTAAGATCACCGGGCGATTTCAAGATTACGAGAAGAACATCTTAGAATGCTCAAATTTAATGGAAAAATCAAAACATTCCCGAAATGCCCCAAATACGATTCCAAACCAGCCAGTCCTGAACATCTATTGAATTGTATAAAATCCTCCAAAAAAGACCTCTGGGAAAACAACAGGACTATAATAGAAAAGCTGAGACAATGGAACCTAATGGAGATCGTTTAAACGACTTGAAGAATAAGCAACAACAACAAGACCACCGGTCTTATACAGATTCACCACAGGAAGGAAGCATAGATGAAGCTCCTATACTCCAGGTAGCACCGAATTCAACAGCCTCCAGGTCCGACGCATATCCAGTTGCCATAGAATCCAGCGTGTATAGGTTAGAGTATCACTGAAAAGGCATAAATTCAAAATAAAGTAAATCGGGTTTTTTGGCGAAACGTATCTTTTAGTTTTGGGAGAAATTTCCAGCTTTCGCGACGCTCTTCTACTGGCTATAGAAGGATAGGGATTATAAGACATACAGTTAAACCTGTCTATAGCGCCCCCTCTTGGGACTAACCAAAATAGGATGCTATAGAGAGGGGTTGCTATAGACAGGTCACTTTTAATGTAAATCGCATCGTACTACGTATTTAAAATCAGGCGCTATAGAGAGGGAGGCGCTATAGACAGGTTTAACTGTATATAAAACACATTGATTAGCAATAATTTTGATAATCAAGTAGAGATTACCTCTTTAATAACGTATTATATAAACCACTGTCTTGTTAACATCTAGATAGTCTGCAGAACGCTCGAAAACTTGCAATTCATCTAACAATAAAAGATACGTGAAAATGGTATAAAAGTAAACTTGTACTGGGATCAGGTGGGGATAACTTAAGAAAAACGTATCTTCTCATTGTGTATTGAATTGAATATGTAATTAATATTCTAGTAAGTAGCATAGTAATATTTGAAATTTTCCAATTTGCAGTAATTTCATGCACTTTTAGAAGTTCTTGTTGAATTTTTCGAAGAATTAGAAGTATTCGAAAATATTTCAGGTCTTGATTGTTATTATTTGAATTCCTTTTTCGATGAAAATATCAAACAAAAGACAATCTGATCTTCTCATTGTGTAGCTAAAGGTTGCTGATGACTTTCGGCATCTATCGGAAAAAATATAAACTAATCTTTGATTTTTCATTCTTACAGAATTGACCAAATACCAAATTGACCAAAAATGTATCCTTATATTCCAATTTTGGAATAAACATAAATCAACGATTAGTTGATCTTTAATCCGACAAATGGCGCAAGCTATTCGAAAATTTTAGCTGCACGATCAAAATATGTATTTTTCTTAATAAAATAAACGCTTCGAAAAACAATCAAATATATTGATGGAAGCAATAAGGAGAAAAATAGTAATGTTCTATTCATCTTTCTATTCCTACTAGATGGTCTATCTCTAGCTTATATATTGGTATACCATCACCGTCAAAGAAGTCTATCAGAGCTTCCAGGATAGACAACAGTTCTTTAGATATTAAAGTCTTTTTAAAGTGTCTATACAATACAGTGTAATTACCATTGGTTGATATTTAATTCCTTCTTAGCGGCGAAGCATATGATCTTAGTTTCCTTGTAGATCGAGAGCTACGTGGTGTCACTAGAGACCCGCTGGCGATTTTCTATCAAAATCTACAACGGTGAAAGAGACGCCATGTAGATATTCATTGTACATACACATTACCACATTAATTGGTTGATGTGATATTTCCTCTTCGGCAGAGAAGCATGCGATCTACGTTTTCCTTGTAGATCAAGAGCTACGTGGTGTCACTGGAGATACACTAGCGATCTTCCATTAAAATCTACAACATTGGCAGAGACGCCATGTATTTATTCATTTAACATAGACATTACTACATCAATTGGTTGATGTGGTATTCACTCCTTATCGGCGAAACATGCGATCTACGTTTTCCTTGTAGATAGAGCTATGTGGTGTCACTAGAGACCCACTGGCGATCTTCCATCAAAATCTACAACGGTGGAAGAGGCGCCATGTATATATTCATTGTACATAGACATTACAACATCAATCGGTTGATGTGGTATTCACTCCTTAGCAGCGAAACATTGCTATGTCATCCTGAGGTTTGTTTCTCCTCTAATTTCCTACGGGACAATATCCATTGTACACATAGATATTATTTTCATTCATATTATATTCATGTTTTGAATCCTAGTTCTAAGGATTCAAAATAAGCATTCCCTTGAGGAGATTGAAAGCAAATCACTGAAACTTAGGGAGTTAAATAAATCATTGGTTGATGGAGCTGTGTTGTTTCTGAATTTTATTTATATATTATTGTTGTACTAATGCTATAAGATTATCCCAAAAGTTCGTGTTTTTCTTAAAGTGTTTTTTTTTTTACTTGGCGTATAATATTATCACGGGGCGAAAATACATCTCTAAACCGTTGGTTTTCAACCGCTACTACCCGGGCTCGATTCCTGCATTGGAGACTTTTTTTCTGATAAAAAAAAGCTCTAATGACTCCCGATTCTTGCAAAAGTCCAACCCCACCAGCGAGTGCAAGTAATCAAACGGGGCTCTGGCACATTTGTAAGTCCAAAGTCGAACTGCTTTTCACATGTGTAGACATGTGGTGCACTTACAGTAAAAGCAGTCGCCTACTTCTACCCACCATGATTATTATGGCCTGTACCACGTGTACTAAGGATAAGCAAAAAAAAAAAAACGGCGAATACATAATACAATTACTTTATACATAATACAAAGACATTAAACATAACGGCGAATATACATAATAATACATAATAGAATTACTTTAAACATAATACAAAGACATTATACATAACGGCGAATAATATTATGGCGAATAATATTGGTATTTCAATTTTTTGGAAGTGTTTACGACCTTTTGGGACAACCTTATTTTTAAAATTTTATTTCAATTTAAAGCGCTATGTCCCCCTAGGGACACTTGCGCTGTCATACATGTATGCCTTTACATTTGTCTATACATATATATACAGTAATTTTAGGCCGTTTATAGAATAGTCATATGATATTAACAAGGAGAAAGAGAGAAAAAAAAAACGAGAAAAAATAACTGTGTACAAAAGAAACGAAAATAAAACAATGATAAGTAAATAATTAAATCCCCACATCATTCCCCTGGCTGCCCATGAACATGTAACTGTATTATAACTGTAATGTACCCTTCCAATTTATACTTTCATGACCTTTCTTTAACTATCTGCTCACTACAGAATCTATAACCTGTACATATCCGGGACTCACCTCTTGACTAGCTATCCTTACCAGACCCACCACTGAACCTTCTTAAGATGAGTCCGGAAAAGTCCCTAGATGGACTTGAGCGGGCGATGTAAGTGTAACCCGTCCACATTTTGGGGCGGAAGTTGTTATTGTGTACAAAAGAAAGAAGTGTCTGGCAATATGTACAATCAACATAATATAAATTATCAGTTTTTTAAAAGATATTTGTTGCTATATAATTTAAAATATATATACAGTAGGTATTGAATTTAATATACATTAAATTTAATGTACAGCCTTGTAAAATGGACAGATACAAACGTCTAGTAATGGAATAAATGACGGATAAATATTGTTGCACCAGGCTGCGGTTTGGCAGATTCTTCAGTCTTGATTCTCTCCTCAGACACGTCTTGCATCTTTCCAGAACGTGTCTCAACCATCCTACAAGGTTAAACCAGTCAATAATAAGACAACTATATTTTTAGGTAACACCTAGAAAGTCTCTTCATTTATCACATCAAAGTTTAAAGCAGATTGGGTATTCAGTGTATCAAAATACAAATTATTTTATAGTACATAATAATTCATAGTAATAATCTGTTTTATAAAAATAAATAAATATAAAATTTTAATTTGAAATATATGGAAAATAATATTATAAATTATTTTAAAATAGGTGCATTAATCATGATGCAACAATTGATAGCTATATTTTTCTAAATTATATATATTATTGTTGTACCAATTCTATAAGATTGTCCCAAAAGTTAGTGTTTTTCTTAAAACGTTGTTTTCTTATTACTTGGTGACAAATATTATTATATATATATTATATTTAAAAAATAAAGATAAGATTTTTGTTGTTTTGGATCATCTTGATGATTATGCTATGGTGGTGCAGTCATGGCTAAAATCTTGTGAAAGTATAATAACAAAAATGGTTTTGATCAGTAATTGCTTTAATTGAGCTAAGGAATATATAGAAACATAATTTGATAAAATTACTGCCTGGCTTAAGGCGTAAGAATAAAAAAAATGAAAAGCGTATTTACATAATGTACAAATGTTTTGGGTCGGCCAACGGGGAAGAACAACAATGTGATTTTATATGGGAAGCATGACCTCTGGCGGTCGATTAAAACAGAGTATTTATATCTATGAAATTATAACTTTAAATAAAATATTTTAATATAACATATATACATAATAATACATAATACAAAGACATAATACATAACGGCAAATAATATTGATATTTCAATTTTTTGCAAGTGTTTACAAACATTTGGGACAATCTTGTAAAATTGACAGATTAAAACGTCTAGTGATGGAATACATGATAGAGAAATAATATATTTTTAAATTCAATGGAACAAAGATATCACACACACACCATTAAGCTAAATGAAGATTAATTCAGAAGACCGTCACGATATTTTTTTTCCAGTACTTAGCGAGCTCAATCCACCCACGCAAAGGTGAAATGTGAACCCAGAGTTAGGATTTCTTGTGAGCGTGATCTCTTGGAACACGAAAGATAAAAAACATAAAGAATCTATTTCAGTATTCCTTGTTAGTGCTTTTTAATATTTTATAAGAATGTGTCTTCTCCTGATAACACAGTCATCAATTGAAAATATGCATCAATTGATAGAAAAATATTCATTAATAGAATATTTTGATAGACCAAACCGATATATACAAGGATCACTCCAAATGTTTTTGCACTCACTTATTTTTATTAAAGCTGCTACTTTCAAATTTTCAGAGTTTCTCCATGTATTCACCCTTAGCACCTATGCAAGATTTCATCCGTCAAAACCAATTATAGAAGCACTTACACCAGTCATTTTCGGGGATGGAATTTACGGCATTGATAAAGGCTTGCAGTGCTTCATTATCAGTGTCAAATTGTATCCCTTTCAACAATAACTTAGGCCGGGAGGCGGAACACTGTGAGTTTGATTCCCATCTCTGGACACTTTTTTTCCCGTTCATCATTACTCTTCACAATTCATCCTTTCATACTTCATGAGTGAGATTTAGATACTCATCAAATGAAACCCACAAAAAATTAAGCAAGGGATGTCCACAGGGTGGGCCTATATCCACTACAATATGGAATATTATTCTAAACGATTTATTGAATAACTATTCAGAATCAAACAGTGAAATCATTGCTTATGCGGATGATTTAACTGTGATATGTTGGGGAAACAACTTGACAGAACTTCGGAATACAACAGGAAAGGTCATGGGGAGAATATTAGAATGGTGTGGGAACAATAAGTTGACCGTATCTGAAGAGAAAACAAAAATCTTATACTTGTTTAATAGCAAAATAGCTGCAAAAATTCCTAACACTATCACTGCCAATCAGGTAGAAAAACTGAAGATTATGGGAATAACTTTTAAAAATCATAGAAATAAAAACAAATTGGATTTTGTGCCCCATATTGATGAGATTATTACTAAGACAAATAGAGCTAGTGGATACCTAATTGGATTAACCGGGAAAGCATGGGGACTGGACAGTAAAAGAAGAATAGAACTCTATAAGACACTGTTTCGAAGTTCACTAACTTATGGTTCCACAATCTGGTACAACTTTATACCCAAAAAAGACAAAGATAAATTAAACTCTCTGCAGTACAAAATTTTGAAGCACAGTACAAAGGTTTATAATTCAACATCTTCAAACTGTACTCATATTGTTGCTAGAACACCAAAGCTCACGGATTTTATTGAAACAAATATACTAAAAATAAATATTGGATACAAAAAATCAGATCCAACTAAAAGAAAAATGATATCTAATTTTATAAACCAGAAATTTGAGGAATACTATGGAGGTGCCAATGATAATTTCAAGGGATTCTTTGATACTTCAAGAATTCCTAACTATGTTCAACCCAACTTCTATAACGTTCATTTTTTTACTGGACATGGTGACTTCAACACATATTTGTTTAGAATTGGCAAAATTGGTTCACCTGCATGCACTTGTGGAAACGAACAACAAACCCCTGAACACCTTCTGATAAACTGTCCATTAACTTCTGATCTAAGGGAAGAAAACCAACTTTACCTGACTAATACAAAACAAGCTGCTTGCAATAAAGACCAATACATCAAGTTTAATAGATTCTGCAGGATGTATATTTTGAGGCGAAAGTGTTGACTGTACATATTTCAAGCTACTACTTATAATTGCTATATGTAAAATTTGACATCGAACGTTTAATTTTAATGATTTCCAATGTTCAATTGTATTAACTGTATATAATTTAAAATATACACGCAATTATCCAAATTGTGGATATGGCGTGTCTCTCCCAACTGTTAAATAAAAAAAAAATACTTCATCCTTAAGGATAGGAATGGTCGTTATTTCTCTTTAAAATAATTAAAATTACGATTTTTTGTTCTGTAAAAATAAGAATTTGCGGTAAATCTTGTCAAACGTCATTCTTCATCATAAGGTTGTTCCAAAAGTTCGTGTTTTTCTTAAAACGTAGTTTTTTTATTACTTGGCGAATAATATTATTACGGCGAATACATAATAATACCACCACACATATAATAGTTCCACCAGATGGCGCTCTGCCTTCTGAAAAGCACATGTGCTCCTGTTCGGGATATGCCTTTTTATTTTTTTAACATAATATAATACATAATACAATTACTTTATACATAATACCAATACATTATACATAACGGCGAATAATATTATTACGGCGAATACATAATAATATATAATACAATTACTTTATACATTGACCGTGCGGCCACGCGTCGCGCGAGCTCCGCGTATTTCGCCTCTGGCGAGCGGTGAAATGCATCTTAGCATGCCGAGTTCAGCATCGCCAGGGACCTCGGGATCTGCTGGACAAGAGCCTGGAAGGCCCAGCATCCCATCTCCAACTGGTGGAAAGAAATTACAGAAAGACGAGATTCAGAAGACAATCTTAAGAGAAAATTCTGAAAATCGTGATAATGCAAATCCGCCGGCAGGCGTTAAAGATGTAAATCTGGCCGCCGCGCGTGACGTCACGCTCAGCTTGCCGGCCGGTACGTCATTCAATGGCGCTGCCCCTGTCCTGGGAAACTGGGCGGACTGCATTGAAGATTTGGGCCCTGAAGCGGACGACGCTTTTACCGTCGTCAAGGGTAAGAAGAGGCGTCGCGAATCGACGAATTCGCCTACAGCGGCTGCACCATCCTCCAACATCGGAGGTGCTAGGACTAGTCGCCGACCACAATCTTCGGCAGGATCTGTGCCGCGGGCACAGGAGATAAGAACAACCAGGGCCCACATCACAGAGGCCCGGGCGCGGCAGGCATCCTTTTCTGAAGAGCACTGCATCTACCTGGAGCACGGCCCCGAGCTACAGCCCTTCCACTACCTGAGGGCACTAGACAGGATGCTCGGGGGAACCGCCGGAGTTATCCAAGTCTCCAAGGTGAACGGCCACCAACTCCTGGGACTGGCGAACAGAGGCCTGGCCGAGCGCCTCATAAACGAGGGCCTCGAGGTTGAGGGCACACTCCTCAGGGCCTTTCCTTTCCGCAAAAGAGCGGAAAGGATAACAGTGGGCAACCTCCCCTTCTTCGTGGAGGACTCCGCCATCATCAGCGCCCTAAAACCTTATGGGCGCGTAACATCAATTGCGCCCAAACTGATGAAGGCCGGCCCATACACCTACAACGACGGCCGCCGCGAGGCATTCATTGTCCTCCGCGAGGGAATGACAACTGAGAGGCTCCCCGCCCGCCTTGAGATCCCTATTAAAGGCGAGGCCTGGCCCGCTTATTTGTCCTCGGGCATCAAGTGCTCCAGGTGCCACGGCCAAGGACATCGCAGGGCCAACTGCCCCCTGCTTGCAGGGCGAATCAACGCTCCTAGACCGGCCACACCTACCTCTCCCACCAGCGTCCCACCAGTGACCGCGCCTGGGCTGCCTCAGCAGCCATCTGCCCATCCTCCACCTCCGGCGTCCCCCAGTCCAGCCATGGAGACCCCCAGCGCTTCTCCTGCGGCCCGGGCTGTGACCCCATCTGCAGCACCTCGGCCATCCACACCAGTGGCCCCAGCTGTACCTATGGAGATGGCGCCTCCTGCCCCTCCACCTGTGACCCCTGCTCCGTCCTTGCGGGCTCCTGGGGGTTCCGTGAGCCCCCAATCAACGAAGTCGGGACCCCCCGCTCAGGACATTGAAATGACCGCTATCGAGGAGTCCTCCGCTTCCTCTACAACATCGAGCAGAACATCCATGAGAGATGACCTCGTGGCGTTCATCCGGAAAAGCCCCACCGTGTCCTTTACTGGGACGGACGCTCTTGGTCTTGGGCGGGAGGAGGTCTTGGACCTCCTCTCCTCGAGGACCAAGGCCCAAAGAAGACGCTGGCTCCTGACACCTCCGCAGACCGATGCTCTTGCCGGTCTGATTAAACAAATCCTTGGCCTGAAGCCCGCAGGCAATACCAATGTGTATAAGATCTTACACCAGGTCAAATCCGAATTGAAAAAAGGACCGGCGGCAGTGCCTCCAACACCTCCACTGCCTGCGCCTCGGCCTGCCGGGCCAACACCACCCGTTCCCCACGGAGTAGAGACTAAACCGGCCATGGCGACACCTCCGCCTCCACTGCCTATCCCGATGGAGGAGGAACATGTAAACCACGAGGACTTGATGGAGGACCTATTTGAAGAGTTGAATTCTGACACTGAATTAAAGCCTTTACTCGACTCAGGGTTCAGCACATACGACCTCGTCTATGCAATCCTACACAGAAACGAGAGGGCGCTTCTCATTGCGCAACTCTCGCCTAGCCAAAAGACCATCTTTGCTGGTTTCATTAACATCGCCATCGAGCGCACCCAGCACTGCGATTTCTTTATCCGCCAAAGATTAGCCAACTTCTGGAAGGCCCTAAACTCCTGACGAGATCCTGGTGTCCCCTCGGTGTGAGCTCCACCTACTAATGTAAATAGTAACTTTCCTCTTAACTCTTCGGAGTGAAATATTGACAGATTGTCAATAAAGTGGTTTTAATTGTCAATACAAAGACATTATACATAACAGCGAATAATATTATTACGGCGAATACATAATAATAATACATAATACAATTACTTTATACATAATACAAAGACATTATACATAACGGCGAATAATATTATTACGGCGAATACATAATAATACATAATACAATTACTATATACATAATACAAAGACCGTGCGGCCACGCGTCGCACGAGCTCCGCGTATTTCGCCTCGGGCGGATGTATGAGTTCCGGCATTACGCCGAGTTTGGCACGGGCTGAAAGCCCTTCAAAAGCCGAGGAAAAGCCTGTAAGGCTCGGCTCAAAAGCACAGCCCAGTGCGGAATTACCAGCGATAAACGCTTTGAAGTTCAATTCTTCAATGAAATCGACGAAGAATCAAAGATATGCAAATCCGGCTACCGGCGGCAAGGATGCAAATCCGGCCGCGCCGACCGACTTTGCCGCTGCTTCTTCCTCTGAGGCTGCTACTCAAGCCCATAGAAACTGGGCAGAATTAACGGAGGATAGCAACTCCGAATATGAGGGCAACTTCACCATTGTCCAGAAAAGAAAGAGACGTCGCGGCTCGGCGAATTCGTCTCCAGCGGCCGCACCTTCCTCCAATTTAGGAGGTGCCAGAACTAACCGCCGTCCGCAATCTTCGGCAGGATGGGCGCCGCGCGCTCAGGAAGTCAGGACTACCCGAGCGCATATCGTGGAGGCCAGAGCGCGGCAGGCGTCCTCAACAGAAGACCACTGCGTCTATGTAGAGCGCAGCCCTGAACTGGAGCCCTACCATTACATGAGGGCCATGGATCGAATGTTTGGGAGCACCAGGGAGGTCTTCCAAGTGACCAAGATGAACGGCCACTTCCTGGTGGGACTGGCAAACAGAGGCATGGCCGAGCGCCTCGTCAACGAGGGCCTCGAGGTGGAGGGAACACTCCACAGGGCCTTCCCGTTCCGCAAGAGGGCGGAGCGAATAACGGTGGGCAACCTCCCCTTCTTCGTGGGGGATTCAGCCGTCATCAGCGCCCTGGCACCGTTTGGGAAAGTAACATCAATCGCCCCCAAACTGATGAAGGCTGGCCCTTACACCTACAACGACGGCCGCCGCGAGGCGTTTATTGTCCTCCACGAATGAATGGCAATAGAGAGGCTTCCCACCCGCCTAAACATCACTTTCAAAGGCGAGGCCTGGCCCGCATACCTATCCTCCGGGATTAGGTGCTCCAGGTGCCGAGGCCAAGGACATCGCCGGGCCAACTGCCCCCTGCTTGCAGGGCGAACCAACGCTCCTGGACCGGCCGCACCTACCTCTCCCACCAGCGTCCCTTCAGCGACTGCGCCTGGCCTGCCTCAGCAGCCATTCGCCCAGCCTCCACCTTCGGCGTCTCCCAGTCCAACCATGGAGCTCTCCGACGTGTCTCCCGCGAGCCGTGCCGCGCTGCTTCCACCTGCTGCACCCCGGCCACCACCACCAGCGCCTTTGGCCTTACCTGTGGAGGACACGTCTCCTGCCCCTCCTCCTGTGATACCAGCTCCGTCCTTGCGGGCTCCTGGGGGTTCCGTGAGCCCCCAATCAACGAAGTCGGGACCCCCCGCTCAGGACATTGAAATGACCGCCATCGAGGAGTCCTCCGCTTCCTCTACATCATCGAGCAGGACATCCATGAGAGATGACCTCGTGGCGTTCATCCGGAGAAGCCCCACCGTGTCCTTTACTGGGACGGACGCTCTTGGTCTTGGGCGGGAGGAGGTCTTGGACCTCCTCTCCTCGAGGACCAAGGCCCAAAGAAAACGCTGGCTCCTGACACCTCCGCAGACCGATGCTCTTGCCGGTCTGATTAAACAAATCCTTGGCCTGAAGCCCACAGGCAATACTAATGTATATAAAATCTTACACCAGGTCAAATCCGAATTGAAAAAAGGACCGGCGGCAGTGCCTCCAACACCCCCACTGCCTGCGCCTTGGCCTGCCGAGCCAGCACCAACCGCTCCCCAAGAGAGGGAGTCGACGCCGGCCATGGCCATACCTCCGCCTCCCCCGTCTGCCCAAATGGAGGCTGACCTAATCGATAAACGTTGCGATGAAATGCAACTTTTGGCCATTCATTTGATGAAGGAACTCAACCTGAGGCCCCAATTGAACTCTTTATACCTTGACCTCGTGGAAGCGGTACTATACCCTGAGGATAGGAAAGGCTTTCTCGGGAGACTTTCGCCGGGGGACAAGAAAGTTATCGCCCAATTCCTGGACAGGCTTTCCGAACACACTCAGGACTTGCACTCCCTTACTCTCAGGGACCTATCTGAGCTTAGGGCCGCCTTGCCGTCCGACCTCCTGTTGAATTAATTGTAAAATAATTGTAAATTTTTGAGCTTTTCTCTCCGGAGTGTACTAATTGACTGTGCGGTCAATAAAATCTGTTTAATTGGTGGTACATAATACAAAAAGACATTATACATAACGGCGAATAATATTATTACGGCGAATACATAATATAATACATAATACAATTACTTTATACATAATACAAAGACATTATACATAACACCGAATAATATCGGTATTTCAATTTTTTGCAAGTGTTTACGAACTTTTGGTAAACCTTGTAGCTGAAGAGTGAATGATCTATTTGCATATAACAGATCCGTTATCCACAAGAAGAAGTACATAAGAAGACAAAGAGAAAGTACACGAAGAGAGACAAATTGCTCTAGGAATCCATTGATAACCATGGCACTTAATCAACCATGTTAATTATATCACGAACCAACCAGCTCTTGAGTCTCTAGGGACTCTATAAGCGAGCTGGCCCATGATTTCATAATTTTATTATGATAAAACATGTATGATACCATATATAATTAATAGTTACAATAAAACATAAAACTCAGCAAAACACCTTTTTCTATTTATTTGATTAAAGGAATCTTTCAGGCATACGTTTTAAGTTAGATAAAGAAGGACTTGTCTGAAAGATTCCTTTAATAATGTACAAAGTTGTCCCAAAAGTTCGTAAAAACTTGGAAAAAAATTGAAATAATAATATTATTCGCCGTTATATATAATATCTTATTTTTTTCAGAGAACACCATCTGATTTTAATGAGGGGTGAAGACTTGAAATGTACTTTCTGTGGATCAGGAATAACAATGGATATTTTGCACTACTTATTTAATTGTGTTGCTCTTTCTGAGGAAAGACGAAAACTAAATGATAAAACGGGGCAACTTTGTCCTTCATTTCCGGCACTAATTAATGAAATATCAAAGAATAGGTATATAGCGGTGGCGATATTTGGATTCCACAGGATTATATCCCGGAAAAAAGCCACACAGTGTTCTCCCCATCCCTTGTGAACTTGGCGAATTCTGTATAGGGCGAGAGGCCCTAAATAAAGGCTTTGTTTGTTTTGTTTTGTATATATAATATCTTTGTATTATATATAAAGTAATTGTATTATGTATTATTATGTATCCTCCGTAATAATATTATTCACCAAGTAATAAGAAAGACAAAGTTTTAAGAAAAACACGAATTTTTGAGATAACCTTATAAATGAAGAAAAGAGTCGTGGCGTGTTATGACTTTTTATAATTTATCGTATAGATAGAGGCTGCCTGGCCGGCATTCATATTTCTTGGAAATAAAGATACTTCTGCCAGTAAATCTTTTTATTACCTCGACGTTTCGACAAAAATCTTTTGTCCTCGTCAGGAGCAAACAATATTTTAATTTTTGTTTGCTCCTGACGAGGACAAAAGATTTTTTGTCGAAACGTCGAGGTAATAAAAAATATTTACTGGGCAAAGTATCTTTATTTACAAGATATTTTTATAATTTGTTTAAATCGGCAATCCTGTAATAAAGAATAATTGATAATCTTCACGATGAAGAAACAAATAATAACAAGGAATCAGGTAAAAGATGTGTCCATGTCTCTACACATATATTTTTTCCAAAAATTCTATCTAGAGGGCCTCCAGGCATTTTATTCACTTGATATATCCCCATGTGGATTCTTTTTATTCCCTTATAAATTCTAAAATAGAATTTTAAAAAGATATTAATGATTTATAACAAACATTGATAACAGAACTCTAAACATGGTCCCAGAAAATATATTTTAATGACCGCTTCATTGAATATCAGAAAGGATAGAGTAGAGATAGATTAGTATACAGACTCATAGACAAATCTCAAGGAAGTGAAAACTCTTTGCCGAAATACCTTAGATCTTTTCGGATTGAAAAATGGTCTTTCTCTCTTCTCATAATATCTTTAGGGACGACATCATGTGCGCGGTTCTATATCGCCCTGAGAGGAAGGATGTCCTCGAGATACTCTCGTCTGAACACAAGAAAATTCTGTGCGAATTCCTCAACATTGCCATTGAGCATTTTGGGAACAAAAAATAACACAATAAGCAAAGTTCACACTCAGGGCAGCTTGTAGCTCCTGATCCCGATGTCCCTTCAGAGAATTCTGGTGTAAATAGTTTATCACAATACTGTATTTTAATTCTACTTGATTATTTTGCTATTGTCTAGGAGTCAATAAAGTTGTTAATTGTCAAATGTCTTCCTTATAATTTTCGAAAACCACTCATAGACAAAACTTATGGAAGTGGAAACTCTCTGATATCGCCAGTTGTCTGTTTTTTGAAGGAGACAGAAGGCAATTTTGTTTATACTTGGTTATCTCATGTATCATTATGAAAGGCTACTATGTATCAAATATCTTTCCGAGTTATTGTATGATTCTCGATAAGTACAACTTATTTCAAGTTTTAACCATGAATATATTGTTGCACCAAGTTGCAGCTTTGCAGGGTCGTCGACCTTGGTTTCTTCCTTTTTGGTGTTATACACGTTTCCTGAGCGGGTTTCCATATTCAAAGCAAATAAATAAAAGTAAATAAATAAAAATAAATCACATTTTAAAGTTATTGTGTTTATTTATTCGTCGTCTTCCTCGTAGGCCGTGATCCGCAGTCTTCGTCTAGGTCCTCTCTCGCTCCAATAACCAATCAAGATATATGTACAATAAAATATTACAAAAGGAATGAAACTATAAAAAGGAATGATAATCTAAATAATCTGTTTTATATAAATATTAAATATCATAGAACATTTTGAATAAATGTTAGGCGCATTAAAATTGATGCAACAATATAGAGTCATAGACAAATCTTAAGGAAGTGGAAACTCTTTGCCGAAATATCTTAGATCTTTTCGGATTGAAAAATGGTCTTTCTCTTTCCTTATAATTCTTTAAAAACAAACTCATAGACAAAACTTATGGAAGTGGAAAATCTTTGATATCGCCGGTTGTCTGTGTTTTGAAGGAGACAGAAGGCAATTTTGTTTATACTTGGTTATCTCATGTATCATTATGAAAGGCTACAATGTATCAAATATCTTTCAGAGTTATTGTATGATTCTCGATATAAGTACGACTTCTTTCATGTTTTAACCATGAATATATATTGGGATTTTTAAAAAAGGAATTGAAATTAATTTCCATTTTGTTTTTATTAAAAATTATCTCGATATTTTTAGAAATAAGTTTATTGTGATGATAAAACATTTCTTTAATTTCATTACACAAAACTGCAGTTGTACATTGAGGTGGATAAGCTCTAGTCCGAAAGTTTCTTTTTGTGTAATAAAGATGAGGTGTTTATTGATATCTTATTATATCTATAGATTAAAATTTTAAAAAAGGCATATCCTGACGATGTTCAGATGAACTTTTATATAGCAGAGCGCCATCTAGTGGAACAGAAATCAACTAAACGTTAATTTAGCCTGTTCTTTGATATTTGGCCAACCCATTTTCTTTTTAAATCAAGAAAAATCAACCACGAACGCGTTTAGGGCTGTTGGCCCTCGTCAGCGTGGTGCAGACTGTACCTCTACGACCAAAGCTTTTTGAGAAACAAGAAATGGGTATTTAATTTGGGTTGGCCAAATATTAGGGAACAGGCTAAATCAACATTTAGTTTCTTTCTTTTCCACTAGATGACGCTCTGCCATCTAAAAAGTTAATGTTAACGTGGCCAGGATATGCCTCTTTTGATTCTAATTTATAAAAACTTAATATATGGCGGCAAGCTTTCGATTAAAAGGCCAACGATGAGATAAAAACAAAATGGTATAGTTTCTAGCCTAGGTAAATTAAAAATCTGTTTTAATATTTTGAGATTCGTATTTATATATGGATCAGAGTGAATATATTGATATATACGCTATGTGTGTCTTAAGGTACTAAGCCAGGGGTCGGGAAACTGCGGCTCGCGAGTCACATGCGGCTATTTAGATGTGAAGCTCTTTATATAGTTCCATACGTAAATATTATTTATGTCAGTACCATTTATTATTGGCAAGAAAAAATGTTGTGTCTCTTTAAATACTTTTAAATTTTTTAAATTCCAATTTTTGACTTTTCCTACTCAAAAAGTTGCCGAAACCCTGCACTAAGCAAAATTTACAAATGTATTGGACAGTATAAACTCTTATTAAATACAGTCATAATGTAATCCTTTTAAAATCCGAGCTTAATCGTAATATTTACCAGAAATTTCACCAATAAATGTGATGATACCTTCTAAAAATCAGTTTTCTATAAGTTGATGATTCTACTTCACTTTTATATTCCTGCTTTTCACATGTATAGACATGTGGTACACTTACAGTAAAATCAGTCGCCTACTTCTTCCCACCATGAATATCAAGGCCTGTACCACGTAAACTAGGGATAAGCAAAAAAATTGTTCTTCAAATAAGCATATTTCTATATTCAAACTATAAAACTACTCTATTCATAAGTTCCTTCACTATAAATATACCTTTTTAAAAATGAGCAATTTGATAACTAGCAATAATTCAGTAAAACAGACTTTCATAATATATAAAAGGAATTTTCTAAATTAAATTGCCATCTATCGTTAAAATTTATACAAATAAATTAATCTCTATAGAGATTAATTTGGCGAAACCGCTGAGAGGGTTCACTACTGATGAGTATAAAAGTCGGTGGACGAGTGGGTAACACCCTCGATTCCCGACAGTCATGAACCGGGATTTAATCCCGCGTTAACCTTTTGTTTAATATCTGAATAACTTTCATATATTATTCATTGTTTCAATTATCATAAACCAGGTTGCTTTTGTTGAGCGGTACCTAATAAAGTGATTTTGGAACTACTGACGAGCCAAGCCCTCTCATTCAATAACTCATATCATTACAGTAAGGTCTGTAGAGATAATATTTGATGATATTTAAAAGAAACGCATTGCCAGTAAATTTATTTGTGTAAAGTTTTAACCAAAGGAATTATCGTAAATATAGAAGCTGCCTGGCCGACATTCATAGTTCTTGAAATATAAAGATACTTCAGCCAGTAAATCTTTTTATTATATCGACGTTTCGACAAAAATCTTTTTTCCTCGTCATGAGAAACCAAAAATTAAAATATTCGGCAAGGCGTTAAAAATTATTCTAAGGTTCACGTGAGAACGCCCTTGGAACATTAGAATAATTTTAACGCCTTTCCAAATATTTTAAATTTTGTTTGCTCATGACGAGGACAAACGATTTTTGTCGAAACGTCGAGGTAATAAAAAGATTTACTGGCCGAAGTATCTTTAATTTCAAGAAACAAAAGGAATTCACACACTGTAAATATTTTTAAATTATATTTATAGGTCGTTTAAACTTTTTTCATTTTTTATTATACTGTTATCATAGCTTTAAATCTTTGGGAATTCTTTTCAATGAAGAGGAATAATTGTGCCTATTTTAAATTATATTGTCAAGTAGCTATACAACTCCGGTCACAGGAAGCTCCATGGAACACCTGTCAATCATCACTGGACCCCGGGGGGACGACCACAGGTGTGAGGGGTTCTCGGAATCTTATCGGAAAATAAGGAAAACCGGACGGTGGCTGACCACTCTCATTATTATTATCTTTACCTTGGGATAAGTTGTTATATTATTTTACTCTCTCTCCCTTTTGTATATAATTTTATTGGAGAACTAAAAGGTAAATACCCTTTATAATAAATTAATTATTCTCAAATTTACCCTTGCTTTATTTATCTCCGCGACAATATATATTATGATAAAATAATCGGCTTACTGTTATAATAAATATTTTGATGAGATATATAGGAATTAATTTTCTTTTCATATTTCATGAGTATTTTATGATATTATTATGCAGTCGTAGAAAATACAATAGAACATTTTAAATAATCACAATTTGTTTTAATTATGCTGATTAAAATAACTTAAGGAAGTCTTATTTGACTTAAGGCGTTAAGAATAAATAAAGTTGAATATTACGTATTTACCTATCTACCGAGGAAAACAACAATATGTCTAAAGTCGCGATATCTGGCGGTCGACTTGACAGATCGACTTGTGAAAGAAACGACGATAAATTGCTCAAATCGTTGAAAATTCTGATTTCTCTTTGAGATGATTTCTATTTGGAGGTTGGTATAGGTTAGGTCAAATCTGTTTTGTTTCTACAAAGGCGACTGCTCATCAAACGGGTCACTATTGAAGGTTCTACTATGGAATACATACAGATGTACGGCTATGGGTAGAATACACACGGGACATCCTCCCTGACTACACGTCTTAAAAGCTAACAGAGGAGGCTGCTCATCAAACGGGTCACTCATTGAAGGTTCTACTATGGAGTAGATACAAATGTACGGCTATGGATAGAATACACACGGGACATCCTCCCTGACACCACGCCTTGAAAGATAACAGAGAAGGCCTCTATTCAAATGGGTCACTCAATGAAGGTTCTGCTCTATACTATGGAGTAGATACAAATGTACGGCAAAGGGTAGAATACACACGGAACATCCTCCCTGACTACACGTCTTAAAAGCTAACAGAGGAGACTGCTCATCAAACGGGTCACTCAATGAAGGTTCTACTCTATACTATGGAGTAGATACAAATGTACGGCTATGGATAGAATACACACGGGACATCCTCCCTGACTACGCGCCTTGAAAGCTAACAGAGGAGACCGCTCATCAAACGGGTCACTCAATGAAGGTTCTACTCTATACTATGAAGTAGATACAAATGTACGGCTATGGATAGAATACACACGGGACATCCATCCTGACTACACGCCTTGAAAGCTAACAGAGAAGGCCGCTAATGATAAAATCAATGATGTTTACCTTACTGGCGGAATGACAACTTGCTACCATCATCGATATTCTATTTGTCAAGATGTCGCTGATTGTGGCTGCTATTTGTACAGTTCATACCTTCGTAAAATATGTGATTATTGATCCGTCTTCTACGTTAAATTGTGTCATCGATACGATTTTAAAACACAACAATTACTCACAGAACCTACAGAACAATGAGTGGTGAACCATCTTAGTGATTTCTCCGGTTCAATCTATTGAATTCTTGTCCCTACAGCATTATTTGGGGCTCGAATAGGAATGCTACAATATTGAACATCACCTTTTTTACAAGAGAAGAAATCGCCTGACATCATCTTGAAGAAGGAACAAAAGTTAACGGTGACGAGTTTATTTTATAAGGTTGAAGTTTAGATGACATTTCTATTTGGCCAGTTGGAGGAAATTTTTGCGTATATATTTCTTGTATCGTTCTAGATGTAGAAGATTTGGATTCAAATTACCAAAGAAGGAATCGCCTGACATCATATTGAAGAAGGAATAAAAGTTAAAAAAAAAAAACTCGCCTCCGTTAACTTTTGTTCCTTCTTCAAGATCACCTTTTTTGTTGGAACTATCTTGAGTTGAGGAGGATGATACTAATAAAGACTAGTACGTTGATTGCTTCTTTGATTTTGGATGAACTTCGTTAATGATGCTCAGAGATTATGATGATAATATGGTGATTCCGAAGATCATTTGTTGGTTGGAAGTTTTGATTGATTGTAGCTATATTGTTTCAATAAGAAAACTATTTTTGATTTCCTCACACAACAGTGTGAACCATCTCAGTGATTTCACCACACAATTTAATCTCTTGAATTATTATTACTACAGCATTATTTGGGGCTCGAATGCTGCAATATTGAACATCACCTTTTTTGTTGGAACTATATTGAGTTGTGGGGCATGATACTAATAAGGTATAGTACGTTGATTGATTTCTTTGCTTTTGGATGAACTTCGTTAATGATGCTCAGAGATTATGATGATAATATGGTGATTCCGAAGATCATTTGTTGGTTAGAAGTTGATATAGCCATATCAACCGAAGATTCATTTTTAATCATTCCCCTGAATGAGTGACAGCAGGTTACTGAAACGTATGGAGTTAAATAAATCATTGATTGATGTGACTGTGTTGTTTCTGAATATGGTTAATGTTATCCATTATAAAGTAAATAAAGCTTCCAGGGTTAAGTTTCTTGTTCAAATTTTTATTTTCAAGCTTTCGGACTTGTCAGTCCTTCTACAGGAGTATCACGTCTCTTGGAGCGCGCTCTGGACTTGGATCCTTTTCTTCGCGGGAGGATTTCTGAGCTCAGGGCCTCCTTGCCTTCCTAACCCAGACCCTCTTTGAGGGCACCCCCTGTTGATTTGTTGTTGTAAATACTTTTTATAGCTTAACTCTCCGGAGTGTTTTTTAATTGACTAAGCAGTCAATAAAGTAATTTTAATTGTCATACAGGAGTATCACGATAATAAATTGATGATATATATACTATTTTATATACAAATTAATTTTTATATATTTTAATTATTAATGATATTGAAAGGGGAAGAAAATATATATTACATTCTTTGTGTGTTATAAACATTTTTTTGAAAATATACGTGCATGGGTGGAAGATAATGGATAACTGACGAACATCGAATCAATTGCTCTTTAACAAGGCTGGAATTTCTTCAATTCTACTGCTAGGCCCTTTGAAAAGCTTTTTCTAGCACGGGGAAATGTTAGATTTTTATACTGTTCAATTAAAAAACATCTCTGAAAATATCTTTATATGTTTTACTATAGTTTAGAGATTTGTGAATATCTACTATTGCATCTGGGGGATGTTTGGTTTCTATATGTTGTAATCATAATATCGAATAAAGTATTCAGATGAACTATGGACATGGGGCGGTCGGCGGAAGGATGGTCTAAACCGTTGGTTTTCGACCGCTACGACCCGGGTTTGATTCCCGCATTGGACACTTTTTTTCTGATTAAAAATGCTTCAATGGCTCTGGCGTTCAACAAATGGGGCTCTGTCACATTTGTTAGTGCAAAGTCGAACTGCCTTTCACATGTGTAAACATGTGGTGCACTTACTGTAAAAGCAGTCACCTACTTCTACCCACCATGCTTATATATGGACATGTGTTAGCTCTTCTAAGGATGTCTCGAGCTTTACAAGCTTGACACCCTAATGTGATTGAGTGGAGATAAGAAAGAAGAAGGATGTACAGTTATAAGTAAAATATCTAATGAACTATTTTAAAAGGCCAACCTGATCAGCCTACAATGAGATTCCTTCATTGGGAGTATCTATGTTTCTTTCAGATGATCTCTCCCATAGCGGAGTTACTGGCTTCACAAATGAATGCATCGAGTAGTGAGTGACCTTTTCACCAAAATAAACCATTAAGTGTAAAAATTAAATATAATACACCAGAATTGAAGAGTTCAAATATTTAAATATCAATTAAAATAAAAATTGTTACAGATATAACTTGATTGATCTATATGCGATAATTATGATGAAAATTCTAATAAAGTCGCCAAAACCTTTTTGCAAAACGTTTCTTCATTATTACTTTATATCGGCATTCGTTCGTTCTTTAATTGTCAAATTATATTGAGACAAACATAAGCAGAGAGTTTTACGCTTCTCAGTATTTAGCGGGAAGAATGTTGTTAAAGTTTGTTTGTTAAGTGAACCGATTTCTCACGTCTTTTCATTGGACTAATGTGGCCATGTTTGTATATAAGAGAGGGCTAAGGAAATGCGAGAGAGGCCAGTGAGAATTATTGTGCGGAGACGCTTAAATTGTTCTCTGCGTGATTTATCCGTGTCTGGCGATCTCCTCGCATACTTGTGTAACCCCGGTCCCATCTCTACCAACGCTACAATAAATGATAAGTACTGTTTTTTTATACATAACAAATTGTGGGTTTTTATTTGACTCTTTTATTGTTGTTGTTGTATTCTTGAGTGTACGCTTTTCTGTGTGTTAAGTTACTTTTACTTCAGGCCTTAGTAAATTTCACTTTGTATAATAACCCGTAAAAGTTATCTTTTGTCATAACGAGTCAAAATATCGATTGAAATTGAATCAATAGTTGATTAAATGGTTCCACAAGGTGTATACAAAGAGAAAGGTTTATATTACGAAAGGTACTGATCTCTCTTTCGCTACAATAAAAGTATTGTTTTTTTATTTTTAACAAATTGTAAGATTTTTATTTACCTTCTGTTTGTTGTACTCTTGAGTATACGCTTTGATGTGTGTTAGTTACTTTAGGCCTTAGCAAATTTCACTTTGTATATTAACCCGTAAAAGTTATCTTTTATCATAACGAGTCAAAATATCGATTGAAATTGAATCAATATCTGATTAACTGGTTCGCCGGGGTATATATTTATATAAAGAGAAACGTATATATTACAAAAGGTTCTCTCTTTCAAAAGTTAAAGAGAAAGAATGTTGACTTTCTGTGACCTGTCATGGTTGAGTGATTACAATGTTAATTCACCTTTGTTGCAAGTCGTAATGTCTCCGTGTCATCTAATTTGTCACCGTGGAGTGTTATAATTGGTTGCCTTTGTTCGGAAACTCCTCCAATAGACAGACGGCATCATCTCTACGTCAGTGTATGTGTTGGAAAAAAAGAAGAATAGTAAATCAATGATCTTGAAATACTTTTAGACTAACAACACAGTAATATAAAAACGAGAACAAAGGAGTGTTTTGTTTTGTTTTACAAAATTAGTAATTGTAATGTAAATTGTTAAATGTTCTTTTCTCTCTCTCTTTGAAAATAATAAATTTAAAATACTTTCTTAAAAGGTAAAATCGCCTAATTCTTTAAAACCACTTCAGCTGTAAGTAAACCTGTTATTTGTTGTTTTATTGTCTGAACCATAAGAGATTCCCAACAGTATGAACAGCCACTGATGAACATGGGACCTACGGAGAGCATCATAGAATTCTGTATGCTTTGTTTACCGCTATGAGTATACACGTTCAAACTTTGATTTTATTCTTTTTTGTAACAACACAGTTCCACTAAGGATAAGTGTCTTACTTTATTTCAATGATCTCTCAAGCTTTCAGGTATCACAAATCCGTCTACAGGAGTATACAACGAAATGAATCTTTAAACTACTATTTATATCTTGTATATTACAAGGTTATCCCAAAAGTTCGTAATCACTTGCAAAAAATTGAAATCCCAATATTATTCGCCGTTATGTATAATGTCTTTGTATTATGTATAAAGTAATTGTATTATTTGAAAAAGTAAAAATCAATATCAGGTAAAAAGTTTCTTTTTAATTTAAATTTCCAAGCTTTCGAGTAAATATACTGCCCTTCAACGGGCTGATATTCTATGTACAAACTCTAAATAATATATATACAGAATAATTGAAAACTTTTGTTATTAGCATGTGCTCTCGCGGGCGTGAATTAGACTGTTACCAGCTAAAGTAATATATATTATACTGGTATTAAATATATATTATTAATTCGCCATATAATATTACTAGCCGAATGACCCGGGCAACGCCCAGGGTTTACCCGATTAAATGCTTTTATTCAAATACTATTCGTTACAATTATAAATTGGCGCCGTGGATGTCATTCTTGTATAATATATAAATGAGTTTTAAAAATTGTAAAAAAAAAAAAAAATGCATCGGCCGGGAATCGAACCCGGCGTGGCAGGCGAGCACTCTACCACTGAACCACCGATGGTAATGAGAAATGGCCATATTTGGGTATTTATTCTATTCACTAAAGCAAACGGTGACAGACTTGATTAAGAAAGAATTGATTATGACGCTGATAACTGTATATATTAATATTCAAACCGGCTAAATCATTTTTGTTATTTTGATATTGTAATAAAAATAAGTTTTATATATAAAGGTTATTCTGATATATTGAGCTAATAATTATAAAAATGAGACTGAATACCAATAAATGAGTAATTAAAAGTTTAATTTGGTTTGGTATGGTGGAGGAAACTGGCTAAACTACTGAGAAGTTTCACTACTCATGAGTCAAGCCTTTCCCAATATATTATATCATTGCTGTAAGGACCGTAGCCAATTGTTTTCTACGAATAAGGAAACGCTAGCACTAAATTATTCATATTTTAAAATCTGGATAGCGCGCTTTGTCTTATAATTAAATTCATGTTGGGTTATTGTATATAACTATCAAGGTAAGTTATTAATGATGGTTACAACACACATACAGATTTATCAAGACCATCGGTCTTATACAGAGTCACCACAACTGGAATATTGGCAAATAAACATTGATTTATTTACACTATATTTAAGGTATACATACCTGTAACACCAAAACACATTATTGACTGTATTAACTAATCTATTGATGAACTCTACTCATTCCTAGCAGACACCATCAAAAGTCTCAAGCTCTACAAGCATAATACCCTTCTTCTCTTCTTATTTCTTATCTCCACTCAATCATATTAGGGGTATCAATTTTGTTTGACAACCATCATGACTGTGTGAAGTAGAATACGTCTGCCTTTGTCATTAAGACTGGGAGCACTACTCAGTGGCAGGCCGACTTATCTCCGAAAGAAATGGCTATCTCTGACATGAGGAACAGACGCCATGTGAAGCCGCTCCTAACATGGAGTACAAACGCTGCTCATCCTGTATTCCTGGATTAGGAGCCCTTACAGGGTACTATCAGCCGAGCCAGCTGAGCCCAGGGTTTTTAGCGAGCTTGTTACTGCTCCCCCTCCTCCATTTTCATCCGGGCTTGGGACCGGCAAAGGCGGAGTTGCTTGATACCCTGATATGATTGAGTGGAGATAAGAATAAGAAGAAGTATACATGGTTCATTTAATCATATTTGCTTCCATTTACTTTTAAATTCATCCAAACAAAGGAATCATTTTTGTTCATCTATAAAAGCAAACTAACGGCACGGCGGTGGATAAACGGCAAGTGTCCCTCCAGGAAAACACCACTTCTCACAGCCATTAATGCCTTATACATACAGCTTCATTAAGACCACCAATCTTATACAGATTTACTACAGAAAGAAAGCATAGATGGAGCTCCTATACTCCAGATAGCACAGAACTCAACAGGTTTGTCGCATGTCCAATAGCCACAGAATCCATTGTGCATAGTCTAACGTATCAATCATATCTTAAAGATAGAGGCTGCCTGGCCGGCATTCATATTTCTATGCAAAAATAGACACTTCGGCCAGTTAGAGTTGAGTCTATTTTTCATAAAAGTATCACTGATAGTTATAAGAAACAAGAAGTTAAAAAAGAAGATGGAATCAATATCCATATAACCATCAAATTCCCCTCAAGAAGTTCCAACAGCCTATTTCGAAGCTAAATAATAAATTGGCAGTTGTTGGGTTATAAAACTGTTGTCGTCCCAACTTTTTGTTTTATTAACCTAACAAAGGATTATCGCCCAAATTTAATTTTACAACTTTTTACAAAGTTCCTGATGTTATAAGAATTTAATTTTGTGCGATTTATTTTTGTTGAGAAGTTAGCTTGGCTTTGAGAAATTATTTTCGTAAGTTTTCTCTCTATTTATAATGTGTTGTGTGAATTAAATATAAGAAATTAATACATTCGATTTAAGACCTAACGGAATTTAAATATATATTATATATACAATATAATATAATGCGGCTTGTGATTGTAAAACGAGATTTGAAAATTATCCCGCAAGTGTGTTTCTTTTGAACGAAAAATCAAAATTTATTCCAAGGAGAAATAACGATTATTTCTAATCTTAGGGATGAGGTATGAAAGGATGAATTGTAAAGAGTAATGATAAACGGAAAAATAAAAGTGTCCATATAAAAATGAAAAATTTAAGACGCGAATGTTTATATCACAAATAAAACAAACTTCTACTGTCATTACTGCGATGAAAAAATATTGGGAGCGCTTGACTAATCAGTGGTGAATCCTCCCAGTGGTTTCGCCAATTTAATCTAACAGACCTCAGCCTGCCACTGAGTAGTGCTCCCAGTCTTAATGACAAAGGCAGATGCATTCTATTTCACCCAGTCATGATACCCTAATATGATTGAGTGGAGATAAGAAAGAAGAAGAACATCTAACAGACCGCTTCTTTAGAGCTCTAATACTGTATTAGATGATTCTACTTTTATATGTTACACTTAGGTTGGAATCTCAGAAATGGTTTATTCAAACAAACTATGAAATTTTCGAATTAAAAACTGAATCGAATTTTAAACACTAAAATTTCAAATTTTCTAATTCAATTTGAAATATTCAAAAATATTTATTTAACATTGCTTGTCTATTTGTGTACTTAACACAAAAAGATATTAAAATCGGATTTAAATTCTTAGAATAATCAAAAGAAATACCTAGCAATAATTTGTTTTAGCGACATCAT
This sequence comes from Cordylochernes scorpioides, assembly GCA_030710605.1. NCBI lineage: Eukaryota > Metazoa > Arthropoda > Arachnida > Pseudoscorpiones > Chernetidae > Cordylochernes > Cordylochernes scorpioides. The sequence goes on from CP092880.1 coordinate 24,403,242, forward strand.
TGCAAAGACAACAAAATATTAATCGATCAAACGTTCACTTCCTAGTTGGGAAATTGAAGAGAATCTCCTGGACCGAAAGAAAAAAATGCATCTTAAAAGATAATCCGTATGATAGGCAAATTTTCCTCAACCTGATTACTGGTCTATGGAAATTTAACAAATTCTATCGTGAAATCTGAGTTAAGGTATATGGCAATATCACACACATCATTTCGTCACTTAGATCTTGTCGGGAGATCATCAAAATGGACGGCGACTTATTGCAATTTTTAAATCGTTCATAACATTTTTATAATTAAAAATTTTATATTTATACACTCATGGACAAAACATAAGAAATTTAACAAAATTCGAAACTATTATAGACGCGTATGATTCTTTTTAAAAATAAACAATATCTACTATCCTTACAGCAATCGAAAAATTAATGGGAGGACCTGTCTCAGACCTAGGCCTTCCTATTAATTTTTTCATTGCAGTAAGGACAGTAGAAATTGTTCATTTTTAAAAAGAATCATACGCGTCTATAATAGTTTCGAATTTTGATAATAGATGACGCGCTAATACATCATTATAAGAAAGTTGTACCTTTCAGTATGTATATCGGGATTCAGACAATAACTCTGAAAGATATTTGATACACAGTGATCTTTATTGAAGATATACGAGATAATCAAGTGTGAACACAACTATCTCTATCTTCTTGAAATAAATAAAAATAGACAACAGGCGACATCAAAAACTCCACTTCCATAAGTTTTGTTCATGAGTGTATATCCATTCAGACTTAACATTGCTGGTCTCATTACTTGGGATTAATTGAGATTCGGCTCCATAAAAATTATTCACAATACAAATATATTAGAAACTATTTTAAACGCGTAAAATTCTTTTTGAAATTAAACAATTTCTACTGCCCTTACTGCAATGGAAAAATTGAAGGGGGGCCTGGCTCATCAGTGGTGAACCCTCCCAGCCGTTTCGCTAGTTTAATCTACCATATCGCTGTTATATAGCATTTTTGGAACTATCTTTTATGGTGATACTGTTGCTAGACTCTTGGAATGGATATTTTAGAAGAACTATGGACATAAGCTTTGTGGACAGTAGAATTACATACAATTATAAATATATACTTTTTCCATTTCAGTAAGGGCAGTAGAAATTGTTTAATTTCAAAAAGAATTTTACGCGTTTAAAATAGTTTCGAATTTTGATAATAGATGGCGCGCTAGTTTATCATAATACAAAATATATTACATTGTACAATATATATTATTATACTAACTAGAGAGTTAATTGAATTCAGTTTTCTAAACTATTCACACGCAAGTAAAATCTACCAAAGCCAAACTTATTCATCACTAGAATCAAACTTATCATTATTATCATTAGATATAAAGCAATAATGCATAATCTATACTTAAGAAATATCAAACAAATGCAACAGTTCTCTGGAGATGAGTTTCTTCTATCTTTTTTAAACGTGATGTTGAGATTATAGGCATCTTTGTCCTTCTACAGGAGTACATAAAGACATAAACGTCGTTAAGATGCTAATATGAAGAATATAATTATAATGCACAAGAATGGTTCTTTTCAAAACAAAATCCTATTATTTTATAAGTGATGAACATTTTTTTCAATAACAAAGAAAAATAAATATGGATACCTGAAAGATCAACGCTATTTGCAGAGATTTTAGGGAGAGCTTATGGATCCTGGAATAACTCGATTGAGAATATAATGAATAACATGGTCAAGCAAGATCAAAATTGCAATGTTAAAAACTGGTATGTAAATTGAGACAAAAACGGATAACCCAATGTCGAACCGTTAGTTTGATAATGATTGTTACATAGCGAAAAAGACCATGAAAGAAACTCTGGCAAAATATACTGAATCGAACAACGATTTAAACCGTTTGAATATGTTAAAACACAAGGAATAAATATACGTCGATTATCAATATTAAAAAGTAAAAATATGCTAACCTATGTACGGTGGATTCTGTGGCTACTGAAAGTGTGTCGAACCTGGATGTTGTTGTGCTCTGCGCTGCCTGGAGTATAGGAGTTCCATCATTTTCAGCGTCGACATCTATCTAAATTAATTTACCACTTCCCCCCATTCCAAAGAACTTCTCTAAATAGAAAATTCAGCCAATTCGTTAGAGTGCTTTTACCCTTACCAAGAATTACTCGCTTAAAATATGGTATAGGATATATATAATTGTGTATCTTGATTGCCTGACTAGGGGGTCAACAGATTGTCAATAATGGAGTCTAAGAAAGCTAATGTATGTTGCCATGGATTTTTAATAATGATTCCAAGAAAGTTAATGCATGTTGCTATGGATTGTTAACAAAGATTCCAAGAAAGGTAATGCATGTTGCTATGAATTGTCAACAATGGATTACAAGAAAGTTAATGCATGTTGCCATGGATTGTCAACAATGGATTCCAAGAAAGTTAATGCATGTTGCCATGGATTGTCAACAATAGATTCCAAGAAAGGAAATGCATGTTGCTATGGATTGTAAACAATAGATTACAAGAAAGTTAATGTATGTTGATATGCATTGTCAACAATAGATTCCAAGAAAGGAAATGTATGTTGATATGGATTGCCAACAATGTATTCCAAGAAAGCTAATGCATGTTGCTATGGATTGCCAATAATGGATTCCAAGAAAGCTAATGCATGTTGCTATGGATTGTCAACAATAGATTACAAGACAGTTAATGCATGTTGATATGGATTGCCAACAATGTATTCCAAGAAAGCTAATGCATGTTGATATGGATTGCCAACAATGGATTCCAAGAAAGCTAATGCATGTTGATATGGATTGTCAACAATAGATTACAAGACAGTTAATGCATGTTGCTATGGATTGTTAACAAAGATTCCAAGAAAGGTAATGCATGTTGCTATGGATTGTTAACAAATATTCCAAGAAAGGTAATGCATGTTGCTATGGATTGTTAACAAAGATTCCAAGAAAGCTAATGCATGTTGATATGGATTGCCAACAATGGATTCCAAGAAAGCTAATGCATGTTGCTATGGATTGTTAACAAAGATTCCAAGAAAGGTAATGCATGTTGCTATGGATTGTAAACAATAGATTACAAGAAAGTTAATGTATGTTGATATGGATTGTCAACAATAGATTCCAAGAAAGGAATGTATGTTGATATGGATTGTCAACAATAGATTACAAGAAAGGAAATGTATGTTGATATGGATCGCCAACAATGGATTCCAAGAAAGCTAATGCATGTTGATATGGATTGTCAACAATAGATTCCAAGAAAGGAAATGTATGTTGATATGGATTGCCAACAATGGATTCCAAGAAAGCTAATGCATGTTGATATGGATTGTCAACAATAGATTCCAAGAAATGAAATGTATGTTGATATGGATTGCTAACAATGGATTCCAAGAAAGCTAATGCATGTTGATATGGATTGTCAACAATAGATTCCAAGAAAGGAAATGTATGTTGATATGGATTGCCAACAATGTATTCCAAGAAAGCTAATGCATGTTGATATGGATTGTCAACAATAGATTCCAAGAAAGGAAATGTATGTTGATATGGATTGCCAACAATGGATTCCAAGAAAGCTAATGCATGTTGCTATGGATTGTCAACAATAGATTACAAGACAGTTAATGCATGTTGATATGGATTGCCAACAATGTATTCCAAGAAAGTTAATGCATGTTGCTATGGATTGCCAACAATGTATTCCAAAAAGGTTAATGCATGTTGCTATGGATTGCCAACAATGGATTCCAAGAAGGTTAATGCATGTTGCTATGGATTGCCAACAATGTATTCCAAGAAAGTTAATGCATGTTGCTATGGATTGTAAACAATAGATTACAAGAAAGTTAATGTATGTTGATATGGATTGTCAACAATAGATTCCAAGAAAGGAAATGCATGTTGCTATGGATTGCCAACAATGGAGTACAAGAAAGTTAATGCATATTGCTATGGGTTGTGGACAATGAATTCCAAGAAAGGTAATGCATGTTGCTATGGATTGCCAACAATGTATTCCAAGAAAGCTAATGCATGTTGCTATGGATTGCCAACAATGGATTCCAAGAAAGTTAATACATGTTGCTATGGATTGCCAACAATGTATTCCAAGAAAGTTGATGCATGTTGCTATGGATTGTAAACAATAGATTACAAGAAAGTTAATGTATGTTGGTATGCATTGTCAACAATAGATTCCAAGAAAGGAAATGCATGTTGCCATGGATTGCCAACAATGGAGTACAAGAAAGTTAATGCATGTTGCTATGGGTTGTGGACAATGAATTCCAAGAAAGTTAATGTATGTTGATATGGATTGCAAACAATGTATTCCAAGAAAGGTAATGCATGTTGCTATGGATTGTCAACAATGGATTACAAGAAAGTTAAAGCATGTTGCCATGGATTGCCAACAATGGAGTACAAGAAAGTTAATGCATTATTTTATGAATTGCTGACACAAAGGATTCTAAAAAAAGGTAATATAGGTTTCTATGGTTTGACAACAATGGATTCAAAGAAAGTTAATGCCTGATGCTATGGATTGTCAACAATGGAGTACAAGAAAGTTAATGCATTATTTTATGAATTGCCGACAATGGATTATAAAAGAGTTAGTGTATGTTTCTATGGATTGTCATCAGTGGATTTCAAGAAAATTAATGCAGGTTGCCGTGAATTATCAACAATGGATTGAAAAGAAAACCTGTGTTTGATGCTATAAAAAATGAAACAAACAAAGAAATTTAAGAGAGTTCATATATTTTATCTTGCCATTTAAGATCAACAATTAAGAGTCATTATATGTCACGATCAATATTTGTAAAGATATATCAGCCTTTTAAAAGTGCGCAACAATGTTTTTTAAAATAAATGACAAATTGAAACTAGAAATATATTCAAAAAGTAAACTGTTACAAAGATATAAAACATCTACCCGTTTATTACAAATGAAGACCCAAGCCACGTTTTCAAAATTATATTTGTCACTTTCTCTCTGAAATAAACACTTTTCTCTTGAAAACAATGGCGCAACAGAATATTTCAATGCGGGGAGGGAAATAACCACTGGAAATTCGCAGTTACAGAACAAAATATCTCAAAATGGACTAAATTACATTTGCGACGCTATTGGAATTGTTTTTATTGCTGCATGTGCGACACAATTCTTGACTCTGTTTGAAGAGTAAAATTAAAGCATAATTTTATCTCTAAAGGTAATTCTGGTTATCAAGTGAGAAATTTGTAATTATAATTTCTGTCTGTGTTTTTGTCATAGTAAAGCCTGTAGAAGGACGTCTGAAAACTTGCGAATAAAGTTCTTATAAGACACTCCTCTTCAATCGTCGTTATATTTTACTATAATTTCTGTTCATAGAAATACTGTCAGAATCTGCTAGATTGGTTAAAGCACTGATAAACTGAGAAAGATGGCGTCTAGTTTTGAAGTTTATTTTGACAGGAGCCCTATTGTCTTTTAGATCAATTTCCTCTTTACAAAAATTCCATCTATATATACATACAGTTAAACCTGTCTAAAGCGCCCCCTCTAAATAGCGCCTTCCTCTCTATAGCGCCCGATTTTAAACATTAAAATGTAAACATTTTACATTAAAAGTGACCTGTCTATAGCACCCTATTTTGGTGAGTCCCAAGAGTGGGGTGATATAAACAGGTTTAACTGTATATATTTAATTTATTCTGATTTTAATTTCTATAATAATTTTTTCATGCACAAATTCCCCCACCTCCTTTGTATTTTTAAAAAATTATTCAAACAGTGATATTATAACACTATGCGGTTATGAGTTTGTTTATAAAATAAATGCAATGTCTTGATAAAGGTTGGCGTTTAGCCAATCGAAATATTGTCTGTTAAATATTTCATTCAATCCATTAGATTGGTTGAAGCCGCAGATAAACTGACCAAGATGGCGTCTAATTTTGACGTTTATTTTGATGGGAGAAGAATCCTATTGTTTTTAGATCAATTTCCTCTTGACAAAATTTCCATATATATATATATACATATGTACTAAATAAGGCACCTCTTCCTTCAATTATATATCCGAACGATGCACTGTATATCACCTTAGTAAAGTTTTTTTGGATAAAGAATAAGCTACAAAACCAGTTTTGGTAAATTCATAAAAAACCTCAACCTGTCTATCTGTGTTGTGGCCCATTCAAATTTACAAGTCGGTGATTGAGAGGGTAACACGCTCGATTCACGACAGTCATGAACCGGGATTGAATCCCGCGTTAAAAATTGTTTAATATGTGAATGGCCTTCACATATTATTCATTGTTCAATTAACATGAACTAGGTTGCTCTTGCTGAGCGGTACCTATCAATGTGATTTGAACCAGGGTGTGGCCCATTCTTCATCACCACTTGTAAGGTTTTTTTACCAGGATGATGCACAATGCATCGTTCTGATGTATAATTAAAGGGAGGTGCCTTTATTTTGGTACGTAAATATTATCCTCGTGAAATTTTATGTTATTTATCGTTCAGTTGAAGTTTGTTCCGAAAGATGGGGTAAAAATCATCTGCAAAAGAGGTTTATTTGCCGAATCAGGAAATACCTTTTTATATTGAAGTATATGAGAAAATTATAGAACAAAATAATAAAAAGGTCAATTGTTGATATTATTAATAAAGAAGGCATATCCTGACCAGTAGCACATATGTTTTTTAGAAGGCAGAGCGTCATCTAGTGGAACAGAAATCAACTAAACATTGATTTAACCTATTCCCTGATATTTGGCTAACCCAATTTCTTGATAAATCAAAATGGGTTGGCCCATTAATGTTGGGTTGATTTTTGTTCCACTAGATGGCGCTCTGCAATCTAAAAAGCACATGTGCTACTGGTCAGGATATGCCTTCTTTATTTTTAATATTTCAGTATGTGTGTGTTAGATTCCCTCACAAGAGTGTACTGTGTGGTCCAGGTGACGGACGCTTGCTTCGCCGATGAATTCGGTGTGCTTTGTGTGTGAGCTTCCGATCCAGGCTCACCAGTCGTGGGGGGCATGGCCAGCCTCCAGCCACTCTCTTGAGGACCTGCCAGAAGAGGCCCCCGATGAGGGTCCCGCAGTGTTCCACGAAGACTGCCTCGTGTGTGAGACATGCGGATTCCGGCTAGCAGGGTCCAACTTCCAGCGTGCGCGGCGTTACAATGACAAGATATACTGCGCGCTCCACTACGCTGATGTATCTGGCCAAAGTGCAGGGGACGAGTTCATGCATAAGCTGCGGGAGTTCAAGAGACAGAGTCTGGGTTGCGCGGAACAACGACGGAAAAGCTCGACGACGTTACAGTTCCCGACGCCCGTTCAGGCCTGTCCAGGCTCTGAAGCCTGTCCTCGAGCCCCTCACTTTATCCGACAGACCCCTGGGTACTGGATCGAGTGCAGCGGTGAGAGTGGAATCAACCGCAGCTTGAAACCGGATGAGGAGGGCTACCTGCCGGCCTTGGACAGAGAGCCTCACGTGGAGCTGGAGCTGATGGCCGTGGAGGAGGACGCCTACGACAACAACTTCTACGGCTCGGAGCACTGGAACTACTTCACCAACGACGAGGCCCTGGGCCCAGTCATCCTCAGCCTCAAACAGCAGAACGTCAGCGGCAGGGACCAGTTCAGGTAAGTCCTTTCCTAGCATCACATCAATCTCAACACTCTACAACAAGTTAACCGATGATCTATCTAATCCTCTCAGAGCTTCACTTCCTTGAAGAGTCTCTTTATAACATCGTAAGCTCTTCTTCTGAATTTGTCCATAAATTTCATTCTCGGCATTCTTATTCCAAGTCTTTCTTCCACAAATCCCTCCAGTAAATCACGCCTAGTGTCAGACAAGATGTCCAAGCATTCAGTTTCTTATCCTCTCAAACATCTCCATTAGGCCATATCTCACCTTGACCATTTTTAGAACATATCCGTTGGTTTTCTATTTTATATATAAATCACAAATACAATCAAATCCTTTTATGGATGAACTGCATGATGATCGATCAAATTTGTGTCATCAAAGCTAACCATCTCCGCCCACAAATGGTCGGCGTCTCATGTGAGTTTCTATTGTACTCCTGCCCGCCCAGAAGTCCTCCTCTACGTGGTGGGCGGGAGAAGCAGCACAAGTAAGAGACTGCCCTGTAGTACGGTGTCGTGAGCTCTGAGCCGCTACAGTAACCGTGAACAGGGAACTCTGAAATGTGACTGAATAACGGGGCAATGGCACCCTCCCTTACCATGGAGCATGGACAAGACACCACCACCACTGTACTCCTGGTTCCTTTTGAAGGTGGTCTCTTATTGGAAGTTGGCTCAAATCTGATCAAGTTAGGCTCAATTCTAAAGGTGGTCACTCATCAGATGGTCGTTACAGTACAACGGCATGTTTTCCGGCAATTATATGATCTTATGTGAAGTCTTTTCAAACATGTCGTGTCACGCTGAGCTACGAAACAACTCTATAATTTTTGAACAATAATTATTCATTACCAAGCCAAAACTACAATAGACATCTAAGTAACAAGACATTTCGACTCCTAATTCTTAACTGGACTTCTCAATTTCATCCATACGTCCTATTTATAGCCCAAATAAGTTAAATTATGTAAATTGTGATTAAAAAAAACAAATATGCAAAGATTATATATGCAAAGACACAACTAAGATAGCGTGACCTTTAATCTTAAAACCCATTTCTGGAATTAAACAGATGTGATGAAGATAATCTTTATCGGTCTTCAATGCACAGCCACGATGATCAGAGACAACAGTTCGAACAGTTGGTTGGGGTTTTCTTTATAACTCAAGAAAGGGACATTTCTCTGTAGAAAATATTAATTAATATTATTTTACATGATCAAGAAGGGCGTTCCTATTGTATAATATTGCCACGTGGAAAATTAGGGAAGACAAACTTCAGGATGAGACGGCAATTTATTTCAGGCAAGAACAAACTATGAGTGATAAACATAAGATAAGGAATGAGGGAAGTTATCAGAGTAGAAAAATATAAACATAAAAAAATGATATTCTGTTAATACTAGTGTAAAATAATAAATGCTTGTAAAAAATAATAAATACTTCGCTACAATATATTTGAAGCACTAAATTTCTATGTTTTTTTTCCACTCAATGATTGAAGTTTCGAGCAATTTTTATTACAATGTTTTAAAAATCCTAAAGAACAATCTTTTGTTACGTAGAGATTTTACTTCCAATAATTCGATAATGTTTGAGCCTGAAATATTTTCTAGAGCGACTATATACATAAATATACAATGTTAGGATATATTTCAGAGTTAAAACCATTATCGTTTTACTTTTTATATCGGAGTATATTCGAGTTATAAGGACTTTAGCAGCCATTTTATTGAATTAGTCATGTATAATTTTTAAAAATGTTGTTTTTATAGATAAAATATTGATAAATATTTTATATTCTTGCATTTGAAGAATAATTATATTGTGGCAAAGAGTATTTATTAACACAAAGCAATAACGCGCCATCTATGCATATAAAATAAAAAGAATTTAAAAGCACGAATGTTTCTTTTATACATAATAAAAGGACAGTAGAAGTTTTTATTATGTATAAAAGAAACATTCGTGCTTTTAAATTCTTTTATTTTAAAGTATTTATTAGTTTATTAACAGAATATAACTTTTTTATGTTTATATTTTTCTACTCTGTAAACTTCCCTCATTGTTTATCTTTTGTTTATCATTCATAGTTTGCTCTTACCTCAAATAAATTGCTGTGTCATTCTGAAGTTTGTCTTTTCTAATTTTCCACGTGGCCTTTTGGTGGAGATGCTGGGTAAATTACGGAAGACAAATTGAAGATCGTCGAGAAGACCTAGAGGCCATGGGTGCTGTGATCTACAATTTCAGAGACTGACACCAGGATTCCACCGCCGTGTTAAAGTCAAGACTTCCTTCCAAGATGACGATGTCCCTATAGACGACGATACGACGACAAAGCTGCTCTTCACGCCGCAAGAAAAAAGACGCAAAGTTACTAGAAACAAAGTTCCAAGACTTCGATGGAATCCTTGTCAGAAGCACGTCAGATCCATGTCAGTAACTACAATAATATAGTTAATCCATAGGGAAGGAGCTATGTATAAAAGTTTTTATTAACAGAGTATCATTTTTTGTTTATATTTTGCTCTTCTGTAAACTTCCCTCAATGCTTATCTTTTGTTTATCATTCATAGTTTGTTCTTCCCTCTTCTTCTCAAATAAATTGCTGTGCCATTCTGAGGTTTATCTTTCCTAATTTTCCACGTGGCAATATTCCTAATTTGATATATGGAAATTTCAGTTCGAAAGACCTCGATTTAAAACAATTCGAATCTTCCAAAAAACAAACCTTCTTCCAGGATTACATTTTCTTTCAGGATAGTCACTACTTCTGCGAATAGAAATCTGTTTTCGGAAATGTTTTTCCGACAATTTTTTCATAAAATTATTCTTTTTTCTATATTACATTATAACGCCCACACATTAGCAGAACTATCTTTCTAGGAAAAAAATAGATGTTTATTTTTCTCAGATTTTTATGTATATTTACTATATATTATAAAATAAATTAAGCTTCCAAGGCTAAGTTTCTTGTGCAACTTTATTTTTAATCTTTAAGACTATTTACTATTCGCTACTAAGAATTTTACCTATATGAGAAAATGGCTTCGCCAGTGGGGGCGTACATTCATCAAAACTACAAAGGTCATAAAGGTATTGTCGTCTGTTCCTGCAATGACCAAACTTAGAGAAAATGACAAAAGTGGGCGTGGGCTGCGTAAATAAGAAAGAGAATGAAAATGGCAAGTTGAACCGCCCGCCCACGTGACTCTAATTCTCCAATCAATAGCCGTATTTCGGGGATAATCTTTTGGGGCCAAAGAACATGGTCAACGGTCAAATTTATTTTTTTTCTATTCAGTGATTTTTATTTGGAATATTTATATATATTTTAAAAAATAAATAAATTTAGTACATATTTTCTAAACGTTGAAAAAGGGAAAATATTTTGAATGTACCTTTAATTCATTCTTTCATATTGATTTTTTTTAAAACGACTTTTTGCTTTAGGGTTTGAATTTATTTTTAGATTTATAAGTGTATTTCTGAAATATTTATTTTAGGATATTTTAATATTTTCTTTGACCTCAATTTTTTATTTAAACGAAACAATTCAAATATTGATACTTTAAAATATTTTCTTGCGTTTATATAAAAATGCTATAAAAATTAAATTATTTAGTACAAATGTTTCTTTTATAAAAGTAAAACAAAATTCTCTCTACTCTCTCTTTAACTAACTGTTGGGAGCTAAGACTTTCCTATTCTATCATCGAGCAGAGTAATCGCCAACACCTCTAAGAAATTAACACTTTTAATTTCCTTTCATAACTAACTGATTTACATCATTTCAAAACCAAATTAGTAGTCTGGTCATTTGGGCAAAAATATAAATATATTATTCTATGAAAACAACTTATAAAATGCTAACACTAACTTATCATAGAACTAAGATTCCATCCTTCATTGTGGAATATATAAGTATAATCATTCAATAAAGTATTGTATATCTAAAAAAACGGTCTGGTAGAGCAAATTAGCGAAATCTCTGGTTGTCCTTTTTTTTGCTTATTCCTAGTACACGTGGTACAGGCCATGGTAATCATGGTAGGTAGAAGTAAGCGACTGCTTTTACTGTAAGTACACTACATGTCTACACATGTGAAAAGCAGTTTGACTTGGCACTTACAAATGTGCTATAGCCCCGTTTGGTTACTTGCACTCGCTGGTGGGATTGAACTTTTGCAAGAATCGGGCGCCATTGGAGCATTTTTTTAATCAGAAAAAAAGTGCCAAATGCGGGAATCGAACCCGGGTCTTAGCGGTCGAAAACCAACGGTTTAGACCATCCTTCCACCGACCCCTATGGTTCACCATTGATGTACTAAACGCCCTCCAACTATTTTCACCGCAATAAGAACAATAGAAAGTTTTAATAATGTAAAATTGTATAGAAGAGATATATTCGCCTCAAGTATTGGACCTTCATTTAAATAAATTGTGTAAAACTATATTCAGAAAAGGCAAAAAAGAGAGCTAAGTGCAGATATCAAATAGGCTTACTACACTGGTGTCCAAAAATAAGAAACTTAACCAATATTGAAATTTCTCAAAAGCTAATTTATTAACAAATATAAAATTTAGTATACAAATAGTTTAAACTATGGAGAATTTGACTAGCTATATGAAAATAAATAATATATATTTGATATTATGAAATATGCAAATTATTACCAACATACCCAAAGGTAAGGTTCCAGATCTTAAAGAAATAAGATATCAATAGGGAGTATGATCACCTCTAACAGCTCTCAAGGTCTCACAGCGAACCCTCATACTGTTTACCGGGCTTTGGAGGAGGTCCAGGGGTAGTAAACCCCACTCCTCCAATAGAGAAGTTCTTAGCTCAACGAGGGTTCTGGGAGAGGGGTGACGAGCTCCAATACGCCTCCCTAGAGCATCCCACACATGCTCTATTGGATTCAGGTCCGGAGATCAGGCTGGCCAATCTATCCTACGAATATTCTCACTCTGGAGATATTCATTGACTAGCCTAGCCCTATGCGGACGAGCATTATCGTCCATAAAAATTAAATTGTGACCAATTTGATCTCTATAAGGTCTTAGATAGGGCTCAAGGATCTCGTCCCTGTACCGTTGGGCAGTTAAAGTGCCCCCAGAAAAAATGTGGAGGGGTGTGCGCCTGCTAGAACTGATGCCAGCCCAGACTAAGAGACTGCCCCCTCTAAAACTGTCTATTTCCCTGATGTTACTGGGATGATAGCGGGTTCCAGGCTCCCTCCAGATGAAAACTCGCCGAGAATCTGTGTTTAAACTAAATCTTGACTCGTCACTGAAGAGAACATTGGCCCACTGATCATGAGTCCAGGCGTGATGTTCCAAGCACCAATTCAAGCGGGCTCTCCTGTGAGCAGAGGTTAAAGGGATACAGACCATTGGTCGTCTTGCATAAAGAGCACCTTCGTGAAGCCTTTGGTAAACAGTTTGTCTTGAAATTCCCGTTCCAGTAGCACTTGTCATCTCCCTATGACGCTTGGCAGTTACGACCAGATAACGGTCTTCAGAGGTAGCTGTTTTTCTTTTTCTACCAGAACCTTCTTTTCTTTTGATGGTTCCTGTCTCAATAAAATGTTTCCATATTTTGCTGACCACAGATTTATTCACATTTAGCCATTTTGCTACTTCAACTTGTGATTGCCCTGCCTCCATTCTTCCAACAGCTCTCCATTTTAAATCATCTGCTAAAACTTTTCGTAAACTCATAATTAACTAAGGATTAAATAAAATTATAATTGGTCAATTCTTAGATGGGGTAAACGACACGCCAAATAGCACACTTATAAAGACAAGCAAAAATTTGCATATTTTCAATTTTACCGAATCGAATGGTTGCGATAAATAAATTCTACGACTTAAAATACCTAATTGAATTACTTTTTAGCTTTTAGCGTTGTATATTTTAAAACATATCATTAAAAAACAAAAGTTTCTTATTTTTTGGACACCAGTGTATTTTGGTTAAGATATATTAACATTTAACTGTTACATGTAAGATTAGGTTATGTTTTATATTACAAATATATAACTATTTAAATGACTCAATGAGAGACACATTCTGTTGTTTAAATGAAAATTCGATTAAATATAAATGCTATTGTAGCGAAAAGAAATAATTTAATAGTTTTATTTTATTATTTATTTGATAAATAAATACATAGCATAATATAACTCGGCATTTTTGAAATATTGTTTTATGTTTTATAACTTTGTAGTTCAATATTCTTTAGCTGTAAATAACTTGTTTCATGTCATAAATACCATGAAGAAAACAAAGATCGCAAAATAACGCTATCAAGTCTGTTTAACTATAGAAGTAAATTATCTACAAAACAAAAGTTTACTCTATACAGAAGTTGTATTCTCTCTATAATAACATACGTACTTCCAGTTTAGTGTAAATATATTACAACCACAGACAAAAATAGGATAAACGCATTCATGAGAATCTGCCTTTGGACAAGTATAGGAGCTCCATTCAACCTATCAAACAAGATACTGAAGGAGGACTTAAACCAACCCGATCTAGAAGATATGTACCAAATTTCCATTAGGAAATTATACCTTCAACTAAATATATCATCTAATCCAACTATACAAGATATTCTTCAAATTAAAAGGGATATTAAATCACGTTTCAGACGACCTGACACATAGTTAGGAACTCCAACAGCTACAAGGTCTGTCACATCTACTCCATCAATTCGCCATGTGTAAATAGCCAGGACAAGGTGACTCAAATATAACACCTGTAAACTGAGACGAAATAAATAGATAATTTGTTAGTTTCAATTATAGTCGCTAAGTCATACTGACGTCATAAATATTGTAACATGGATGACAAGGTCAAGATACCAGAGTAAAGTTAGGTGGACTCTAGCGGCCTCCGCTGCCATGTGGCAGGCGTCAAAAGCAGCTTTCCTGTGTGGGGGAGGACAGAGTCTGGTTACATCTGCGGCAAGGAGAAGACGTGGCGACTTGCCTCCGGGCGTGTGGATGATCCTACAAGGCGGTGCCAGGAGAGACTGACATCGGAGCGACCTACAAGGCGGTGTGGGCCAAGCTGCACGTGTATAGTGTGGAGCGGAACGCTTCACAAGAGGACGTCCACGGCGCCAAGAATTCTTCTGACGGGGAGGTTGAAGGCAAGTCCCACTGTTGTATTCCTTCTGTTAAGTGAGATACAATAGAGCTCTAACTTTAGCTGCAATCCCTTCGAGCTCACATGTGTATCCTTGTGGCATCCTGAGTAGACAAAGTACACGAATAACGTCTGGGTACGACGTAACAATATCTTCTGTTTTATCATTGTTATCTGTCCAGTCATCCATTACTACCTTGCAATATAAAGCGAAGAATACCCGTTAAGTAGTGAATTAGCAAGCGATTTTCACGTCAATATTAATGATATTCATTATCACTATCATATAATTATCCCAATTTCAGGCTTCAGGTAAACGCCATTAAATAATTAGAGATACTCTTGAAATCTCTTAAATTTGGGTTTTCGGTAGATTTTGATGATTCTATATAATTCACTCTTGATATTCTAGGAATAGTTGGCGTGCTAGTCTTCCCTATGAATATAGTGGAGCTCCCCAGGATCTAAACAACCATATTTCAGAATACTGATCTTACAAACACTTTATTTATTTCTTGTCAGTTCACAGGCGTCGAGTCACCTTGTCCTGGCTACATGGAGAGTTGGCGGAGTAGAGGCAACAGACCTTGTAGCTGTTGGAGCTCCTAACTAAGTGTCAGATCGTCGGGGATTGATATCTCATTTTTTGAAGAATATCTTATATAGTTGGATTAGAAGAATTTTGCAGTTGAAGGTATAATTTCTTAACAGAAATTTGGTACATATCTTCTAGATAGGATTGGTTCAAGTCCTCCTTCAGTATCTTGTTTGATAGGTTGAATGGAGCTCCTATACTTGTCCGAAGGCAGATTCTCATGAATGCGTTTATCTTATTTTTGTCTGTGGTTGTAATATATTTGTACCAAACTGGGAGTGCGTATGTTCACACAATTTTTCCATCACAATTTATATGCATTCCAATTATACACGTTACTAGTTATTGTTGGTCAAATTATACAAAAATATACAGATTAATTAATTAATAATAAAAGCTTCAAACATTGGAGATGATTAAGTGTTTAGACCTCCTTCGTTGAAAACGAACCAGCATTCTAATAGATTATAACGATACCCGACAAAACACTTGGATAACATTTGTTGAAATGCTATACAGTAGTGGCTCAGGACTAAACAATTAACTATTCAATAGATGATAATTTCCTGTATATGAATTAAATAAGTACTTTAACGACGTTTAATTTACGAATAACGACGTTTGACAAGTACTTTCTGCAAATGTTTCTTTTGAACGAAAGATCGTAATTTATTTTAAGAAGAAATAATCAACTATTTCTATCCTTAGGGATTAAGTATGAAAGGATGAATTGTGAAGAGTAATGATAAACGGAAAAATAAAATATTCCCATCCCTGAACACTTTTATTTTCCGTTCATCATTACTCTTCACAATTCATCCTTTCATACTTCATCCCTAAGGTTAGAAATAGCCATTATTTATCCTTAAAATAAATTACGATCTTTCGTTCAAAAGAAACATTTGCGGTATAATTGTCAGGCGTCCTTTTACAATCATAAGCCGCATTATATTGTATTATAAATTAAAAAGGTCAACAGGTTTCTGTAGATGAGTTTATTTTGATTTTATTATTGCATTTACAAACTTTCAGCCATTTCCACCCTACTACAGGAGTACAAAATGAACAATCTTCGTAAACTATAATAAATGATGATTATATACATTAAAAAAGAATTTACAAAAGAAATATTCATGTTTTATTAGTTTATCCATTATAAAGAGAGAGGACAATAAAGATACATATTCAAAAATAAGACACAAGAACATTCTTTACAAAGATCTAGAATAAAATAAGAAGTTTAATATATATTGTTAAATTTTCGAATAAAAAAAGATAAGAGGCAGATAGATATAAGAGGAGGTTTATACAGGAATAAGACATTATGTAAGGAAGAGATAAGAAACGGTCCACTGCGTTCCACGATCTGATTTGTAAGGAAGGGATAAGAAACCGAGGTTCACGATCTGATCTGTAAGGAAGGGATAAGAAACTGAGGTCCACGATCTGATCTGTAAGGAAGGGATAAGAAACGGTCCACTGAGTTCCACGATCTGATTTGTAAGGAAGGGATAAGAAACTGAGGTCCACGATCTGATCTGTAAGGAAGGGATAAAAAACTGAGATTCACGATCTGATATGTAAGGAAGGGATAAAAAAACTGAGGTCCACGATCTGATTTGTAAGGAAGGGATAAGAAACTGAGGCCCTGATCTGATCTGTAAGGAAGGGCTAAGAAACGGTCCACTGAAGTCCACCATCTGATCTGTAAGGAAGGGATAAGAAACTGAGGTCCACGATCTGATCTGTAAGGAAGGGATAAGAAACTGAGGTCCACGATCTGATCTGTAAGGAAGGGATAAAAAACTGAGATTCACGATCTGATATGTAAGGAAGGGATAAAAAAACTGAGGTCCACGATCTGATTTGTAAGGAAGGGATAAAAAACTGAGGTCCACGATCTGATCTGTAAGGAAGGGATAAAAAACTGAGATTCACGATCTGATATGTAAGGAAGGGATAAAAAAACTGAGGTCCACGATCTGATTTGTAAGGAAGGGATAAAAAAACTGAGGTCCACGATCTGATCTGTAAGGAAGGGATAAAAAACTGAGATTCACGATCTGATATGTAAGGAAGGGATAAAAAAAACTGAGGTCCACGATCTGATTTGTAAGGAAGGGATAAGAAACTGAGGCCCTGATCTGATCTGTAAGGAAGGGCTAAGAAACGGTCCACTGAAGTCCACCATCTGATCTGTAAGGAAGGGATAAGAAACTGAGGTCCACGATCTGATCTGTAAGGAAGGGATAAGAAACTGAGGTCCACGATCTGATCTCTAAGGAAGGGCTAAGAAACTGAGGTCCACGATCGGATGTTTCCAGGGCAGAGAAGTCCATTTAATAATTCCAGGCAAGTTATTCCAGGCCCGCGGGCTGTTTAAACAGATTGGACTCCGCCCAGCCACTGATCGATATGTGGATTGCGACAACCTCCTTCTTGATACTTCTGCTTCCTTGGGAACGTCAAGAAATTGACAATGTCCAACTTGAAGCTACTTTTATACTATATTTTCCATTGCAGTAAAGTCAGTATAAATTGTTTAAATTTTAAAAGAATCATAAGCGTCTATAATAGTTTCGAATTTTCATAACAGATGGCTCGCTAATGCATCATACTAGAATATATCGAATATTATTTTTTTAATTTTTATTATTATATCTAGTATACATGTGTGATACAGGCCATGACAATCATGATGGGTAGAAATTGGCGACTGCTTTTACTGTAAGTGCACCACATGTCTACACAAATCAAAGCAGTTCGAATTTTCATTTACAAATGTGTCAGAGCTCCGTTTTGGTTACTTGCACTTGCTAGTGAGGTTGGACTTTTGCAAGAATCGTGGGCCATTGGAGAATTTTTTTCAATAAGAAAAAAGTGCCCAATGCGGGATTCGATCCCGGGTCGTAGCGGTCGCAAACCAACGGTTTAAACCATCCTTCCACTGACCACCTATCTATTTTTAATTGTAAGTACATACAAATTCGTATGTGAAGAATTTCTTGTAAGGTTTCTCTATTTGGTCGAGCTTTCGAGTATTTCTAACTTCCTACAGGAGTAAGGTAGAATGTACCACGTAACACGTACCACGCTATTGTAAACATGTTGTCTTTTGTTATAAATTGCCAAAGCGGTTGCTTTGCCATACTCACTGAAATGAATCTGTATTTTCTGAGAAAAGAATGTCAAATAAAATGCATTATTTTAACGCATAATTTGAGCTATTTTATATTACCACACAAAACGCGATATCCCGGCTAGAGTTAATTGCGTCGATTTACATTTTAAACAGAAACAGTTATTTCTACTGCTTTTACTACAATGGAAAAATGAATGGGAGGGCCTGGCATTGCAGGAAAGGCAGTAGGTATTGCTTAATTTATAAAACTAATCAAAGGCGTATATAATAGCTTCGTAATTTCTTAACAGATGGTGCGATAATGCATCATAATTAATATTGTCGCGTAGAAAATAACACTGAGAAACTCGCCATGTAAAGTTTCAAGAAACTTAACTTTCCAAAAATAAACTTAGACGTTGAGTTTTAAATGACTTCCAAGGAAGATATGTTTATTCTCTCTCTGCCCGTGGCGCGATCTCCTCGAGCCAGGAGTCACAAGCTCTTCTACCCTTTTAAAATGTTGTGTTTTCTCAACTTTTTGAAAAAGTAAACTGGCGGATCAGGCGGCAAAGGCTGCAGCACATTCTAATCTGCCACTATCCTTCACCACCCTCCCAAAGAGCATCGCGCGCGGTAAAAAAGAACAGATAGCCCTCAAAATGTGGACAGACCTCTACATCCAAGATTACTCCACCAGAAATCTACGAAGATTTGCTGCTACCCCGAAACTACTCCTCCAAATGCTTCGAAACATCAAGCATGGATCTACCTCCACAACAAATTCAGACCGGCCATGGTTACATTCAGGCAGACCTTGCAACGGTATCGAAAGAAGACCCAACTTGCCCCCACTGCCAAGATGAAGACCAAACCGTAGACCACCTCCTCTTCATTTGCCCAACCTTCCAATACCAAATATTCCAGACAGCCACTCTCCTAGGTATCACCAACATATGTCCAGCATCCCTAGAAAATCTCCCAAGAAAGAAATCTGCCTGGCGACTACTCATTAATTGGACTTCCAATGGCATTGTATATAAATCCAAGAAGACTTAGGTCAGAAGGACATCCCGGGTAGTTGGCGACTTCTGTACGCTCCAGGAACCTTGGTTATTTAAATAAATAATAATAATAATAAACGCCGCAATATTTTATACAAGAAAATGAATTTAAAAAAAGAAACAATAAGATATATTAGGAACCTGATCCTTCCAGGTTAGAAAGATAAGTATAAATATATTTTAAAAGTTAGAAGTACTTTCCAGCATATGAATACTATCTTTAATTACACTCGTGAACAAAACTTAAGGAACATCTTTGATATCGTAAGCTAATAAGAAGGAGACAGAGGTAATTTTTCTCACACTCGGTTATTTCGTGTGTCTTCAATAATGATCAGTGTAATATCTTTCAGAGTTATTGGCTGAATCCCGATATACATGCTAAAAGGTTCAACTTCCTTAAGTTTTGTCCATGAGTGTATCTTTCAGAGTTATTGTCTGAATCCCGATATACATGCTAAAAGGTTCAACTTCTATTTGTCCATGAGTGTATCTTTCAGAGTTATTGTATGAATCCCGATATACATGCTAAAAGGTTCAACTTCCTTTAGTTTTTTTCATGAGTGTATCATTCAGAGTTATTGTCTCAATCCCGATATACATGCTAAAAAGTAAAACTTTCTTAAGTTTTGTTCATGAGTGTATCATTCAGAGTTATTGTCTGAATCCCGATATACATGCTAAAAGGTTCAACTTCCTTAAGTTTTGTTCATGAGTGTATCATTCAGAGTTATTGTCTCAATCCCGATATACATGCTAAAAAGTAAAACTTCCTAAAGTTTTGTCCATGAGTGTATCTTTCAGAGTTATTGTCTCAATCCCGATATACATGCTTAAAAGTAAAACTTTCTTAAGTTTTGTTCATGAGTGTATCATTCAGAGTTATTGTCTGAATCCCGATATACATGCTGAAAGGTAAATCTTTCTTAAGTTTTGTTCATGAGTGTATCATTCAGAGTTATTGTCTGAATCCCGATATACATGCTGAAAGGTAAATCTTTCTTAAGTATTGTTCTTGATTGTATCATTCAGAGTTATTGTCTGAATCCTTATATATTTGCTAAAAGGTTCAACTTCCCAAAGTTTAGTCCATGAGTTTATCTTTCAGAGTTATTGTCTGAATCCCGATATACATGCTAAAAGGTACAACTTCCTAAAGTTTTGTCCATGAGTGTATCTTTCAGGGGTGAGATATATATGTAAATTTGTCACTTAACCGAGAGAGAGAGTCTGCAAGGTTGATGAGGCATTCAATCAATAGAGGCATAGTTTTGGCGTCTATTTTGATGCAAAATGCGACGTTTATTTTTTGCTAAATCTAGTATATGGTTGAGGATCACCCAGAGTTCGAAAATGGCACTGAATTTAATGGAACCTTTCAACGTCATATAATCAAGGAAGGGCATGGTACATTAGTGGGGAATCCTCCCATCGGTTTAGCCAGTTCAAGCTCCAGACCGTTCAACTATTGTTATAGATGGATTCTATCATAGTTTGATTTTGTTGAAGAATACTGGATATATTTTGGGGCTAAGCTGATATTGTTATTTTCTTTTCTTTTTAAAGTTATAATTGTTTCTGTAACTCTATTTATGTGATTACTTGGTGTTTATTGATTTTTTCAGCAAGGATGGTTTATAGCATTTAATGTGTTGTTGTTGTTTCTTAACCCCTTGTGTATAGATTACACAAATTCCATGAGTTCATGATATCATGATCATGATACAGAGGGGTAAGCATGGGAGGCATTTAATGTAATCATTTAATATCATTCAAAGTCCATGCATCACCAGACCAGGTCATGAATATTTTCGCAAAGGGTTTCCATGCCACCCAGGAGGTACCTGCTCAGCGCGTTAGCCTTTGTTTATAGTGGCGCTTCGCCTCCGTAGAAGCCCTATTCCACTCTTCTGGCACAACCAGAGCATCCAACTCGCTCTCGGCCGAGCTGATGGTCCAGGCCCTGCCAGGAACTGGTCTGCCGATGCTATGGACTCCGTCTCAAAGATCAAAGAGTCGGGGGAGAGGAAGACAAAGCCTCAATATCTGAGGAAACAAGTAAATTCGGACAGAGTCTCAAAGCAGACCCGCCTCCACCTCAATTCCCAACCGACTGGCCTATTGTTGGACCGTTGGAAACGAAATTTTTATAGCGTCCTAAAAATTCAATATATTAATATTTATATGAAATAAAAAATAATATGTACCTTTTTAAATTATATATTATCTGTTTGAGATATATTTAAAATAATCTCCATCATTTTAAATTCAATATGAAATAGAATTTGGAACAATAAGATTATGACTAAATCTTTTACTTCAATAACCTCAAAAATAATAAAAGAAATATTATTCAAACATTTGTTATTTATATAAAATGCTTTGAAGCTTCGAATATGTATATTTTAAAATATATAAAATGATGAAATGCGGAAAAAAATTGATCAAATTCAGACGTTTGCTCTCTCATTTTGCATTATCAAATATCAGTTGTCTTTCTTACTTCACTATGAATATGCCTTATAGAGGAATACAAGTAAAATTTACTGTCTATTCTCGATTTGAGACTGAGCTATGGGACTCGAAATTTCTGTTCCTAAACACAGTTAGGTCTTATTCCAGTGATCACCATAATCCTAATATCGCTGATATACACTGGTCCGCAAAATTAAAGGAACAACATATTTTTTCATTTATCTCAAATTTTATTGAACATATATCAATGAAATTTTATAGACAAATTTATTATTCCATTATTGATTAGAATACCCGAAATCAAAGAATTCTAACCCATATTTCATGCAAATTAGCCGTTCAAGCAATGATCTTCTTGCAGTCCGTGCATAAATATCTTGGATATTGTTGTTAATATGGGGTGTGATCGCCTTTAACTGATAGACAGGCTCTACATCGGTGACCCATACTAAGAATTAGGGAGTTTATCAGCTCCTGTGGAATCAACGTCCACTCTTGTGTTAAGACTGTTTATAGCTCATGAGTGTTTCTAGGAGGGGGTTGGAGGGATGAGATCCGCCGTCTTAGGTTGTCCCATACATGCTCAATGGGATTTAGGTCTGGGGATCGAGCTGGCCAATTCATCCGAGCAATTGCATGGTTTTGGAGAAAAGTGTTGACCACACCAGCCCTATGTGGACGGGCATTATCATACATTAGAAGAACGTTTTCTCCCATTTCCAATGCTTGAGGCATCACATATGCTGCCAAGATCTCGTCCCGATACCTCTGTCCAGTCAGGGTTCCTTGCCGAAAAATATGGAGTGCTGTGCGACCGCCCAAGAAGATTCCAGCCCAGACCATAAAACCTTGGCTTCTGTAGGGATCCCTTTCAACCATATTCCAGTAGAGTTGCAGCACAGTAGAACAGTGATTCGTTGCTTCATCCTTTTACTAGTTTTCATCTTTGTGAGCAAGTGTTCGGTCAGGAATGAGCTGAAAAAAATAATCCTGTTTCGTCTGCATTGTATATGTTGGTTGGGTCATATCCGGAGTTGGCCAGCATACTGTTCAAATTTGTAAGGTGTTCATCAATGATAGCTGGAGAAATCGATGCGCCTTCCCCACAGAGCCGTCGTTGCGAAATATGGAATCTCCCTTTAAATCGCTGCAGCCACCCACTGCTGTACGTGAACTTTTCTGGTACGTCCAACTGCTCGCCAAGTTTTTTTGCCTTTTCTCTTAGGAGGTCATCAGTAATAATAATGAGTAATAATAATATTATTGGCACGCTTTTGGGTAAACCAGTTGAAGAGAGCGTCTTCCAAGTCACTAAATTTCCCGACTCTTTGTCTCTTTGAAGAACCAACAGTATAATTTTCCCACTTCTCAGCCTGAGTGAGAATATCATGGACAGTTGTTCGTGGAAGTGAGAAATGCTCTCCAATCTCATTCTTCGACATTCTTGCCAACTGGCATATCTCCTTCTTTTCAATGGTGATCGACTCCAGTTTACACTTTTGGGAACTCATGATACGACAATAAGGTTGTTGTGTTGACGTTAGCAAAGGATGAAGCGACTGTGTATCTCCCAGGCACAAACAGGAAAAGGGTCTGCTGGCTGTTCACACAATCTGTTGTGTCAACAGCAGGCAAAGTCCGGTGCCGAGGGGAAGTGGGGGATGAGGGACGTTGTGAGCGGCGCTATAACGAGTGGTTTTTGCTACTTGGGATACTAAAAATCAGCGGCGGAAGGCGAACAGCGAGGGAGTGGCGTTATATCGAGAAAAATACATTGATGTCGATTGGGACAAAACGAAAAAGCGGCGTAAGGCGAGGGTGGCGTTATATCGAGTGGCGTTATAACGAGAGTAGACTGTATAAGGATAGAGAAGAAGACTTTTTTACCTCAAATATATAAAGATAATTTCTTATAATACCTCATTTCTCATATAGACCACGCAAATCCAATCATATCATTTTAAAACAACAAATATTATTAAAACGAAGGAAGCGCGTTTCGCCCTTCGAATATATTAGAGAGAAAAATAAGGATAACCCAGGCCCCTGGAGAATATATTAGAACGAATTTTAGATTTCAAAATTAGGCCTTCTTTTATTTAAAATTCCATACAATATTAATTTTGTTATACTATTTTATAATTAAATATTGCGTTAACGAGCTATATTTTTTTACTATTTAATTTAACTAAATTTGCATATCAGCATATTATATATTTCAATTGTGATGCATTAGCGCGCCATCTGTTATGAAAATTCGAAACTATTATAGATGCGTATGATTCTTTTGAAAATTAAACAATTTATATTTGTATTTTTTTCCATTGCAGTTAGGACAGTATAAATTGTTTATTTATCAAAAGAATCATACACGTCTATAATAGTTTCGAATTTTGATAACAAATGGCGCGCTAATGCATCATAATATAATTGTTCTAATAAAAGATCTAATTTGATGTTTGCGGAAGAGCGATTGCTCGAAGCATATTATATATTTATAATTGTATGTAATTCTACTGTCCTCAAAGCTTATGTCCATAGTTCTTCTTAAATATCCATTCCAAGAGTCTACCAACAGTATCACTATAAAAGGAAGATCGAAAAATGCAATATAAGAGCGGTATGGTAGATTAAACTGATGAACCCGCTTGGAGAGTTCACCACTGATGAGCCAGGCCCTCCCATTAATTTTCCATTGCAGTAAGGGCAGTAGATTTTGTTTAATTTTTAAAAGAATCATACGCGTCTATAAAAGTTTCGAATATTTCAATTCTGTTGATTTTTTTCTCTTTTCATCTAACTAAATTACATACTAATTCTTGTACATATTTTAAATATCTTTCTTTCTTTTCTATGTTTAGTTTACCTTTGAAGTGCAAGTGTCCCTAGTGAGACATAAGTAGAAATAAAATAAATGAAATGTAACTTATTTTAAACATGAATGTTTTATTTTTTAGGTTTTTTAATATATACGTCATATATTTAACATCTTCACATGAATTGTGATAAAATTTCGATATATTTTAGGATGAAAACCCTCAGCATTTTTAGTATCAAAATATAAAAGCAAACGATGAAAAGAAATTTCTATTTGCCTAACCCTAAATAAAAATTTTCCAAAAGAATATATTTAGAATAGTATTTCAATATGTTATTTTCGCGTGCGTAATTTTATATAAAAATGAAATAATATGAAATATTTATAGTTGAATTTATATATAAAACGATATATTAACCAAATAATTATATGAAAAAAATCTATAAAAATATATTTATTTCTTTTAAATATTTAAATTTAACATTTCTGCTGACATCTTCAATTTTTTTCTTATATTTTTATAGCAAGAATATTTCTACGAGAGAGGTTTCTTCCCTTCCCTGAAGGCAGACGAATATTCTGATCAGAAATCTTGGCTTAGAAAAGGATTACCGTAAAAAAAATCTTCGGTGAATTTAAAAATATTATTCATAGAGATTTTTATTTATCCATCTTTGACCAAGCTTGTCATTATTTTTAAAGAGAATATTTTATCTGGAAATAAATAAAATAAAATATTTAAGATTATGTTTTAAAATCTAAAATAATATAAAATGTATTAAAATGTATTTATTTATATATATATTACACTGTTTTTCTTTTGATTATATCTACTTTGTTTAAAATGTATATATTAGATGGTTTATCGTCCAATAAGCTTGTAAGACGTCCGTGGCTCACCTGAAGCACGCGACCTGCTGTGTGCTTCATAACAAAATCCCTCGTAAAAGATGGACGATTGGTCCATCGAAATATCGGATTAATAAATAATCCAACAAATCAATTACAATCCAAAATAAGCCTTATTTTTTAAAGCACATGTGCTCCTGGTCAGGATATGCCATTTTTATTTTTGATTTCAACACCTGACCTTTTTATCTTTTATAAAATGTATATATGTCGTTTGGATATACATTTTTTTTTATGTTAAAATTCACTCTTTCGGAATCTATATATGTAAAAGGCAATACGTTTACATTTTGAAATCATTATGGATTATTTGTGCAATTATAAATTTCTCATAGTTTTAAGGCAACATTTATTTTTACCCATCTAAAGTTCACGTGGTACAATCTATGATAATCATCCGGTTTCAAAATCACTTTATTAGGTACCGCTCAACAAGAGCAACCTAGTTTATGATAATTGAAACAATGAATAATATGTGAAGGTTATTCACATATTAAACAAAATGTTAACGTGGGATTCAATCCCGGTTCATGGCTGTCGGGAATCGAGGGTGTTACTCACTCGTCCACCGACTTTTTGAGTATGTTGATGGTAATCATGGTGGGTAGTTAATAACGACATTTTACTGTAAGTACAACCACATGTTAGAGTCTTTATTATATTAAATTATTATATTTTCGGTTTTCCTTCTATAGTGATACTGATGCTAGACTCTTGGAATGGGTATTTTAGATGAACTATGGACATAAGCTTTGAAGACAGTAGAAATACATATAAAAATAAATATCCCTGAAATGTACTTTCTGTGGTTCCGGAATAACAATGGTGATGTTGCACTACTTATTTAATTGTGCTGCTCTGTCTGAGGAAAGACGAAAACTAAATGATAAAACGGGGCAACTTTGTCCTTCATTTCCGGCACTAATTAATGAAATATCAAAGAATAGGTATATAGCGGTGGCGATATTTGGATTTCACAGGATTATATCCCGGAAAATGGCCACACAGTGTTCTTCCCATCCCTTGTGAACTGGCGAATCCTGTATAGGGCGAGAGGCCCTAAATAAAGGCTTTGTTGTTGTTGTTTTAATAATAAATATTAAATTATAATATAATATATTATTATATAAAATAAATATATAATATGCTTCGAGCAATTACTCTTCCGCAAGCATCAAATTGAGTTTTTATTAGAACAATTATTTTATGTTCCATTAATTTTTCCATTGCAGTAAGGACAGTAGAAATTGTTTAATTTTAAAAGAATCATATGTGTGTTTTCTACTATCCCCAAAGCTTATGTCCATAGTTCATCTAAAATACCCATTCCAAGAGTCTAGCATCAGTATCACTATAGAAGGAAAACCGAAAATATAATAATTTAATATAATAAAGACTCTAACATGTGGTGTACTTACAGTAAAATGTCGTTATTAACTACCCACCATGATTACCATCAACATACTCAAAAAGTCGGTGGACGAGTAGGTAACACCCTCGATTCCCGACTGTCATAACCGGGATTGAATCCAGCGTTAACATTTTCGAATAGTTTCGAATTTTCATAACAGATGGCGCGCTAATGCATCATAATACTACAATTCTACCTCTATAAAACTCATACACGAGTTTATACGTATTTCACATTCTTATACAAGCGATCATGACAACCTTTCAAAACAAAGCAACGTTTCAAAAATAATTTTGGTAAGTGAAACTTGTTTTACAATCTTTTCAGGACATTGTAGTTGTCACTATGGACGTTAATTTTGCATATATGCGTTGAAAATCTGATCATTTGCATATTATAACATTTTTGTTGTTGTTGTTGTTGTGACACACTTTAAAATGTTATAACACCTTGATAAAGGTTGGCGTTCAGCCAACTGAAATATTGGTAAAATAAATGATATTTTGATCCAATATATGCCTTTTAATTAAAGATTTATCTATGGATTGCTCTATTTTCAAAATATTATAACATATTCCTCCAATCATGTAAATTTCACTTCTGTACCATGTTTTCTTGGTGTCGCGTTCAGCGGCGCAGTGCCCAGGCTCTATTTTTTACTAGACGTCCAAAGTCTCTATTTCAGGTCCTGGGAGGAGAACACCAACCTATCTCTATGTAGGGGAAGAGCGACTCCAAGAAAAAAACTGCGGAATTCCGTTGTCTCTAGGGCAGGTATCTGGCAATGATCTCGAACAACAACAACACGAGAGTCAGTGAACTACAACAACTCTTTATTTCTAGTCACGATTACATATAAGTATTTACATATGACAAATATATTTTTAACAAAATGAATTAAATTTACATAGTTTCAAAAGATAGAAATCTATACAGTAGAGAAGATTAACATATTCTTTTCCGATACTTGGTGTTAAAATCTTAATGGTCATAATTGTAACAAAGTATTCATTATTTTATGTACAGATTATTAATTTTGATGTTTATATATTTTATTACTCTACGTAAACTTCCCTCATTGTTTCTCTTGTATTTTCTCAATTTTAATTTGTGCCTTAAATATATTGCTGTGTCATTCAGAAGTTTGTCTTTTCTATATTTATATGTTACAATATTGTAGCGTAGAAATCAGGTCTCGGAATATCTTAAGATGTGAAAGTATTTATTGATGACGTCACCGCGACCAGTCGACAATTATCAACAAATTAACCAAACTATCTACAGCTAGAGAATATCGAGCAAACAAGCTAGGTAACTAAATGATGATTTACAAATATAAAGTAATAAATCTTTTTCAACTATTTTCATTGAATAATTAAATTAACTTAAATCTATATTAATAAAATGGAAATTTCATAAGTGGACATCACTAAAAACTTTCGTTACAATGCATCAATTTCAACCAAATTTTCAACATTTATGTAAAACGAGATGGAGCAGGTTTTGCTTAACATCAAAATATATTTCCTAACATTAACATGCGTAACTTCGCTGTTATCGATTAAATACAAAAAAAAATTCAACAGAGTTAATTTTATTTATATATAAATACAAAATTAAATTTCAACAGAGTTATTTTTTTTTACATACTAGCTAATAATCTCAATCTAAAAAATATTCAAAACAAGCAATTTTAAGATAACACCATATGTAAAACAGTCGGCCAAGAAAACAACAACGATATTACATCTTTCTCACATATTCACACACAATCTTGATTAATAATTAAAACTAATCTTTAACATTGTTTATTATACTTCAACTTTTATTTCTACATTTGTTTTTAAATACCCAATTGTTTTATCATGTTTCTAATTTCGCCTAACAAATATACAAATTTATAGTGACCAACATATGCAAATTTATCTTTGTTTTTATTTAACTTGATATCGTAAACATAACATCCATTGTAAGCATTTTTCTGTTCACCTTCCGTGGTTTCTCTTTTCTCTGATAGTTTTTAGGTGTAGTATATTTTCTTATTACTAGACTACAAACATTCCCTCGAGAAAACCTGGGCGAAGCCGGGTACATCCGCTAGTAAAATAATAAATCTGTTTCAACTATTTTCATTGAATAATTAAATTAACTTAAATTTAACAAAATATAAATGATTCGCCACAATATTGTACATATATAATGCGTCAAATTTAAATTCATAAAAAAATAAATATTAGATATTTATAAATAAATAAAAATGTTCTCAGTGCGTTTTTCTTAATATAAATATTCAATTTATATGCTAATAAATAAATATAACATATAAATTGGAATTGAAATCATAAAAGCATGAATGTTTCTTTTGCACTTGAACAAACTCTCTACTGTCCTTACTGCGATGAAAAATATTATTGGGAAGGCTTGGCGCTTGTTATGAAGCGTTATAACTTTATATTAATATGTAAATTCATATATTTATAATATTTTTTAGCATAAAAGCGCACAATAGACATTTTATAATATTGTGAAACTTAGAGATAATTTATATTATTTAATTTAATTATTCAATGAAAATATTTAACACGGATTATTACTTTATATTTGTCAAATCATCATATTTGTTACTTAGCTTGGTTGTCAATATTCTCTAGCTGTAGATAGTTTAGTTGGTTTGTTTATAATTGTCGACTAGTCGTACTGACGTCTTCAATAAATATGTACTTTGACATCTTAAAATATTGTTACGTCGTACCCAGACGCTATTCGTGTACTTTGTCTACTCAGGATGCCACAAAGATACACATGTGAGTTCGAAGGGAGTGCAGCTAAAGTTATCGCTTTATTGTATCTCACTTAACAGAAGGAATACAACAGTGGGACTTGCCTTCCACCTCCCCGTCAGAAGAATCCTTGGCGCCGTGGACGTCCTCTTGTGAAGCGTTCCGCTCCACACTATACACATGCAGCCTGGCCCACACCGCCTTGTAGGTCGCTCCGATGTCAGTCTCTCCTGGCACCGCCTTGTAGGATTATCCACACGCCCGGAGGCAAGTCGTCACGTCTTCTCCTTGCCGCAGATGTAACCAGACTCCGTCCTCCCCCCCACAGGAATGCTGTTTTTAGCGCCTGCCACATGGCAGCGGGGGCCGATAGAGTCCACCCCTTTCCCCCAACTTTACTCTGGTATCTGAGCCTTGTCATCCACGTTACAATATACTAGGATTTGATTTCTACGCTACAACATTATTTTTAAAACTATTTGTTTTCTGCGTGAGCCATTCTCTTCGGTTATATAACCGCATACATAATAAAACATTTATTTATTTATTTTTCTGCAATATAATTCAAGATGATGAAGGGTCTTTACATCCTTTATTAAAATAAAAGTTGCAGTATTTTCTCTTTCTCTCTGCCAGCGTCTTCCTCGACTTACTGTACCAACAGAGGTATCTGCCAAAGAGACTCATTCAAAGAATGCACCAACCATCCAATCCACCACACCAATGCTCCACAAGAAACAGCCTCTTCCAGACCACTTTACAACAGGTAGAGGAGTTGTTCGAGAGCTTGGATGTCAACACCATCCTTGAACCCCCTGTATAGAGATTATTATAGGGAGGAGATAGACTTCCCTTCTAACAGGGGGGACGAGTACCTGTCACCTGAGCAGAGGTCTAAAGCAATTCCTCGACATGCAATAGTCGGGGAGATCTGTCCGACTTCAGGGCGTGACATCATACCAGATGACCATCAGTGGGATTCCTTTGATGAAAATAATATTAATTTACTTTTTTCTCCTATTAACACTATATAATCTTATATGTAGGATTGATTAAGAAGTTTCAATCTCAATCTCTCTCTCTATTGATATTATTACAAATTGAAGTACTTTATTTTTCCCCTCTGATTATTGAAATTACCAATTAAATTCTCCCCATTATCAAAGAAAGAATACATAAAGAGAGTAACACAATAACTTCAAATTTATTCTAATAACAATAGTAAGCGCCAAGTTTACATCTATTATTGGATGTCTATTGGAATATTTTATACAGAAATATTGTGGTTTTTGTCCAAAGTTTTTTTTTAATTCTTTCCTCTTAAGATAATGTGTTTTCAAGGAGTATAGAAACTGGGATTTAGAAAACGAGAAAAAAAAAAACGTTTAAAAAAATTACATCAATCTCTATTGATTCCCGACTCCTGTCTGAAAAAAAAAATGTTATTTTCCAACTCATTTGGAAATTTTCCAGAGAATAACTTCAAATAAGAAAATTTAAGTTGTTAATTCTAAATTTGCTTTCTCGACGATTTTTTTCTGGTTTGTTTTTATGTAGATTACATTCCTATAAAAATTGTTCGCGCTTTTTTATGTCTTACAATTTAATTAGATTTTTTTTAATGATTCAGAAATTAGGGGGAAATTGTTGAAAATAGAAGTTATCAATATATGCTTTGTTCTTTTCTTTCCCTGTATTATTCGAAATTAGAATTTGTTCATGTATTTCAATAAAGATATTCCAATATCAATATATTGTTCATGTCTTTTATTAGAGGCACCTTTCAGTCAAAGGACATTTTGGCTATGCAATTAGGTATTGTCCTTTATAGAAAGGTAGTTCTACTGTATCAGAAACTAGGATAAATTACCTCAAACAGAGATGATAGAACGACATTTGAAATTATCCCGAATGTGTTTCTTTTGAATGAAAAATCGAAATTTTATTTTAAGGAGAAATAACGATTATTTATAACCTTAGGGATGAAGTATCAAAGGATGAATTGTGAAGAGTAATGATGAACGGAAAAATAAAAGTATCCAGGGGATGGGACCGAACCCACAGTGTTCCGCTTACCGGGCAGTAAAAGTAGAATCAACACTTCCAAGGTTACCTGTTCGAAATATATGTTCCAGGTTCAATGGATAAACACCCAGCTCGCACCAAACGACGTCTTTTGTAAGAGAATCAAAGGCTGGATCTCAGAAATTATTGTTTTATTAACAATATCATTAGATTAAGATGACAAAGAACAAAAGAGGCCAAAAGACATGCGCAGGTAACAGAAACCAAAACCTAAACTGTAGGTACAGTCGATGTGGCGCCAGGTCACGTGATGTCCGGTAGAAAAGGTGGCGTAACAGCTGATGTGCGAAGTTACTCTCCAACACTTTTGAAATACAAAATTGTCCCAAAAGTTCGTAAATACTTGAAAAAAAATCGAAATACCAATATTATTTCGCCATATTAAGTCCTTGTATATGTTTAAAGTAATTCTATTATGCGTATTAGTATGTATTCGCCGTAATAATATTGTATCGTTGAAATCAAGTCTTGTATATCTGAAGATATAAAAGTATTTATTGATGACGTCAGTACGACCAGTCGACAATTATCAACCAAACTATCTACAGCTAGAGAATATCGAGCAAGCAAGCAAAGAATATTTTAAAGATGATTTAACAAATACAGAGTAATATATATTTTTATAATCTGTTGGATATTTTTATTGAATAATATTAAATAAATAATTATTATTTCTTTGCCGCAATATTATTCACCAAATAATAAGAAAAACAACGTTTTAAGGAAAACACCAACTTTATAGACAACCATATATAATAACCAACTTAAGAAATGAAATAATTTACAGCACAAATATTTCTTTTATATATAAAGCAAACTTCTACTATCCCTACTGCGATGGAATATAGACGTTTGTTTTATGTGTAAAATAAATATTTGTGCTTTAATGCCTTCAATTCTTATGTCTAGATGACGCATTATTTGCTTTATAATCAAAATTATTAGCGACAAAATTCAAAGTTTCCAATACACCAACACCTCGCTTTGCGTCGTTTCGTTTTGCCTTTTTTTTCGAAGTTGCGTCGCTGCTTAATTTTTACTGATTTTCACTGTGCGTCGTTAGATTTTCGAAGTTGCTTTGTTTTGGATTCGAGTCTTTAATCTTTTTTTTTTCCCTAAAATATGGCAACACCTTTGTTTTTGATTGTGCCTTCACATATTTTCACTTTGCGTCGTTTCAATTTGCGTCGTGTTTTTTTTTTGGAACGTAACCCCGACGCAAAGCGAGGTATGGGTGTATACTATATTTCAAATGGTTAAATATGATATAATCCAGTATAATAAACAGGTATATAAAGTGTCTAAAGATAAAGTATAGGAGGACAATAAAATCAATAACCGTAAATGATAAAGAAAAAAAAAAGCATTTCCTGATCAAGCAACTAAATGTTGCTGATGGCTTGCGCCATCTATCGGAATAAATATTAAACTAATCGTTAAATTTCAAATTTTCCAGAATTGGCCAGAAATACCCATTCTTGATTAATCAAGAAAATCTAACCACATACGCGTTTCGGGCTGTTGGCCCTCGTCATCGAAGTGCAAGCTGTACCTCAAAGACCAAAAAATCTGGTGTTTGGGACATCTTGAAAACTATGAAACAGGTATTTAGGCTGGAAAGGCGTGAGAACCTCAATCAATATGAAATCTGTGTGAAATATGTAATATTCCTTTTTTCTTAATATTTATCTATCCGATTCAATATGGTGGATAAAACTGGCGAAGCCGTTGAGAGGGTTCACCACTGATGAGCCAGGACCTCCCATGATTTTTTTCCATTGCATCTGATCCAAATACAAATTCACTTTGTACTATATTTCACATTGATTGGCGTTCTCACTCCCTTCCGGCATAAATACCTGTTTCGAAGTTTTTCAAGATGCTCCAAAGACCAGATTCTTTTGGTCGTTGAGGTACAGCTTGCACTACGCTGATGAGGGCCAACAGCCCGAGACGTGTACATGGTTAGCTTTTCTTGATTAATCAAGAAACGGTATCTAGCCAATTCTGGAATAATTAAATATCAACGATTAGATGATATTTACTCCGATAGGAAATAGGCCTTGAGCGACTCTCTTTGGAGTTCCTGTTGAATGAGGTGGTGAGAAACAGAGCTGGAGCTTTTGCGTTGTTCAAATTTTGGAAGACGGCTGAAGAGAAGGGAAAGCTATATACATAATCTAATTGATGTAAATAATTATATGCAAATAATCTTTGTCGGGAATAGAATGACGAATCCTGTATGGGACTTTGATTCCAGTAAAAGGCTTGTTGCTGCTGTTGTATATAGTCACAGTGTAGAAAATACTGCACTATACCTACTACTTATAGGTTTCTCTCTGTATTCTTAGTTCTCTTCTCTTCAATTACTCTGTAAGCTGGTGAATCCTTTATAGGACGAGAGGTCCTCAATAAAGGCTTTGGTTGTGTTGATATTTTATCCGATAGATGGCGCAAGCCATCAGCAACTTTTAGTTGCACGAATAGGAAATTATTTTTCTCAATTTTATCCACCCGATCTAAGTATAAATTCACTTTAGTATTATTTTTTCATATAAATGATAAGTTTAAACATTTATTTATTTGATTGAAAATCTAAAAAAGCGACTCTAATATGTATACGTTAATTATTAAAGCGATTATGTATTTACAAATCACAAAGATAAATTGGTGGTAGAAAGCTGTTGCAATAGCAATAGACAGAAGTTCTTATGTAACTGCAAGAAGAATCACAATATCCAGTGATGATTATCATTCCTCCCGCCAGCAATGGACCTATCACGAGGGGTTTAATTGGTTCACTTCTCCCTCGAGGAAACCCTACATTACCCAATCGAAGCTGGAGTACCTCCCATGGATGTTTTTGTGATGTCCCGGAGGTATGTAACTACACTACTATTGGTTGGTTCAGAGAAATGTTGTTGGGTAATATAGAACTATGATATATTATTATATTTTTGTATAATATACGGTATATTCTTGATTAAAATATATAATTTTAAATAAATATATATGTTATAAATAAAGATGAATGCTATTTTCTATTGTACGTATTTAGATCATGTTGAGGATTATGGTATGGAAATGCAGTCGTGGTTGAAATCTTTAAAGAATGATAATGAAAAATAGTTTTGATCAGTAATTTAATTGAGTTAAAGGAATATATAAAAAGACAAAAATTTGTTAAAATTAATGCCTGGCTTAAGGCGAGTAGAATAAGGAAAACAAAAGTATATTTACATAATGTACAAAAGTTTTGAGCCGGCCATTGGGAAACAACAACAATGAGTATTTATAGGGGAAGCGTGACCTCTGGCGGTCGATTTAACAGAGTATTTGAATCGATGAAATATAATTTTAAATGAAATAATACTTTAATATAACAATTTTAAATAAAATATTTTAATAAAACATATATATGTCGTATCCGTCGTGGTCAAATGGAATGGCGAAAGCGTTGTGCATGTAAGCTTCGAAAAATAATTTGTTCCCCACTCGTGAGCGCGCGCACAGGGCGGCGTGTCGTAGCCTTTGCCCACGCGTGCTAGCTCCCACGTTTATTTTGTACAGCTTTAAAGATGGAAGAATTTGTATTTAAATTTTACATACTAAATATGGCGAAAATAAATGATATATTTTGGCATTAGGCAAATTATGATATATATAATATATATATATATATATATATATATTATAAATACAATATAATGCGGCTTATGATTGTAGAACGATGTTTGACAATTTTACCGCAAATGTTTCTTTTGAAAGAAAAATCGTAATTTATTTTAAGGAGAAATAACAACTATTTCTATCCTTATGGATGAAGTATGAAAGGATGAATTATAAGGAGTAATCAAAATTCGAAACTATTTTAAAGGCGTAAGATTCTTTTTGAAATTAAACAATTACACACTACTGCCCTTACTGCAATGGAAAAATTAAAGGGAGGGCCTGGCTTAACAGATGGCGCACTAGTGCATCATATTATAAGGAGTAATGATAATATACGTGAAAAAATGATCAAAATAAAAAAGGTTAGGTGTTTATATTAAAAATAAAAAAGGTCAGGCGTTGATATTAAAATAAAAAGGTCAGGTGTTGATAATAAATAAAAAAGGCATATCCTGACCAGGCTCACATGAGCATTTATAGATGACAGTTCGCCATCTAGCGAAGCAAAAATAAACTAAATGTTTATCTAGCTTGTACCGTGATATATAGCCAACCCATATATATATATATGTCAAAATATATGCTCTTCCAGGATTAATAAAACAAACCAACAGCCAACGAGAGAGAGATGAGCAGCTAAAGCGAGACACTTTAGACAACTAACTTACGACCATTTTTGGCCACATTCCTAAGGGGGGGGGGGGGGAGTCACCACCTGGCGACTATCCTGGTTAGCCCCCCGGTTGTGTACACAGGGAAAAACAGTCGTTCAGCTGATAACGTCTCGCTCGCTCTCTCTGGCTGGCTGCCTGGATGATTGCTCTAACAACTCGTCGTGTGATTATTTCTCTCCTCACCACATTTACCACTATATTGTCACATATATATATATATATAGTTAAACCTGTCTATTGCGCCCCCTCTAAATAGCGCCTTCCTCTCTATAGCACCCGATTTTAAATATTAAAATTTTTAATATATAGAAAACAAAAAAGGCATCTCCTGACCACATTCAGGGAACAGGTTAAATCAACGTTTGGTTGAATTATTTTCCACTTAATGACGCTCTGTCATCTAAAGATTCATGTGGATGATGTCAGGATATGCTTATTTTGATTTTAATAATAATATATTTATAATAATATTATATTGTTGCGCCAAGTTGCAGCTTTGCTGGGTCATCGACCTTGGTTTCCTCCTTCTTGGTGTTATATACCGAGTGGGTTTCCAAACTTAAAGCAAATAAAGAAAAATAAATATAAATAAATTGTTAGGTTTATTAATTCAAATATTTTTTTCTCTGTGTAAATAATTATATAAATATATGAATAAATATAAATTGATGATGATAATATTAGCTAGCATATGTTGATTAACAATTTGGCAAGGGGTTAGTGCCTTCTTGATCCTTTCTTGTTTTTTGTATTTCTTCTTAATCCTTAAATTTTACTTTTTTCTTTCTATGCATAAAGATAATATTAAAAATTATATTTAAGTAACATTTTCTTTTTTTACCCCCAAAAACACCAACATAAATTACATTTTAAAGTTATTGTGTATATTTATTCGTTGTCTTCCTCGTAGGTCGTGATCCGCAGTCTAGGTCTCTCTCGTTCCAATAACCAATCAAGATATATGTACAATAAAATATTACAAAAGGAATGAAACTATAAAAAGGAATTATGATAATCTGAATAATCTGTTTTAAATAAATATTAAACATCATAAAATATTTTGAATAAATGTATTATGAATAAATAACGAATCTCGTTTTGTAAACGCCTGTAAATAATGTTTATCACATAACATTCTGTAGGTAATGAAGCCCAATTTACAAATAATCGCTGGGAAGACAGAAGCCTAGAAGAATTTCTTAGCTCCAGCCATTAAGAAGATGTCAGAAGGTAAGATATAAATAATGTTCCATGGGAATTCTAAGGATAAATTGGATAAAGTTCTTTCCCCCCGTTGTCTCCCTAAGGGCCTCATTGATGATAACATCTATGGATCAACTTATCTACGGTACAATTTGAATTGGAGATAACAAGATTTGAGATAATATATTGGCGACCCGTAATTTTAAGGATAATAAACCAAAGCGTATCTTTATCTCTGTGTGTGAAATTATAAATATATATTTGATTAAAAATAAATATATGTGAACAATAGTTATCCAGGAATTATTTGAAAAGAGAAAAAAAAAAAGAATTCGGGTAAAGTTTCTTTTGTTTTAGATTTTTGCAATTTTTCGAGAAAATATTTGCTCTTCAACTGTCATATGCTTTTTTGTAAAATATCAAAGTGATATTTATAGAAAATATTTAAAAAATTTGTTATTGTCATAAAATATACAAAATATCTTACACTTATAATAGAAAATGTTAAGTCGAAATGCGATCCATCAAATAAGTTTATTCAAAAAAGGACGTACCTGGATCTGTAAATAAAAAACTTTTTTCTCAAAATATTTTGAGAGATTGCTTCCTCTTTATCAACATACTAGCCGAATGGCCCGGGCAACGCCCGGGGTTTACCCGATCAAATGCTTTTATTCAAATACTATTCGTTACAATTATAAATTGACGCCGTGGATGTCATTCTTGTATAATATATAAATGAGTTTTAAAAATTGTAAAAAAAAAAATGCATCGGCCGGGAATCGAACCCGGGCCGCCCGCGTGGCAGGCGAGCATTCTACCACTGAACCACCGATGGTTATGAGAAATGGCTATATTTGGGTATTTATTCCATTCACAAAAGCAAACGGTGACAGAATTGATTAAGAAAGAATTGATTATGACGCTGATAACTGTATATTAATTGCACGGTAAGCTTAATTTACAAATTCCTGTATATCACATGTTTGAATCAAAAGTTGTTTTCATGTCATCTACAAAAATTTGTAGATTAAGTTTACTGTGCAATAAATTGATAAAGAGAGAGCAATATCTCTCGAAATATTTTGAGAAAAAATGTTTTTTCTTTACAGATTCAGGTACGCCATTTTTTAAAAGAACTTGTTAAGTTAATTCTATATAATTTATATGCGTATATTTCTCTCTAGGGAAACCTTACTCTTTTTCAGCATATATTAGAAATAAAATATTGTATCCAAATATCATATATTTGGATCCAATATATGCTTTATTAATTCATGATTTATTTATGTATTACTCTATTTTCAAAACGATATAGAAATATATTTCTCCGAATCTTTTTGTAAACGACTTGTTCTTTTTTATATAAAATCCTTTTTGTCACACACCCACACTTTATTTATCTAATAGATGCTCAAAAGAAGTAAAACACAAGGTCTTATTTATGCATCTTCGTTATGCATTTAAATTTTCATTTCCACCACGACACCTTGGTCTGTCAGTCAAAAAGATAAGGAATAACTCAATGAATTAAAAGACAACTAGAAAGAAATTCCAACAAACAATTTCTTTTTTTAATATCATTATTTTATTAACTTAACTTTAGTTTTTTTATTGAACAAACTTTTATATGGACCTTTTTATCTTTACTGTAATGATATAAATATATTGATATACAAGGTATGTCCCATAAGTTCCCGGACTGGGTCCATAAAAAATAAATAAATGAAAAATGTAAACGAATTTGACTGTTTATTATAGAAAAAATATCTGGCTACACGGTGGTACCAATATCGAGGCGGTACTTGCGCGCGCGCCAAGGTTATTCTAATTTATTTAAAGGTCACACCTAGCGCTGCGGCGATTTTACGATGGAACAAAAATTGAAGCAGAGGATTTGCATAGAATTTTGTGTGAAACTTCAAATATTAGCAACCGAAACTTTTGAAATGCTTAATAAAGCATTCCCCAATGACGCCCCAAAGAGAACAACTGTTTTTGAATGGCATTCTAGATTTAAAGCTGGCAGAATTTCCATTGAAGATGATCCTCGTCAAGGACGCCCAAAATTTCAAAGGACTGATGAAAATGTGCAAAAAATCACCGATTTGATAAAAGAAAATCCTCGAACCACTTTGCTGGAGCTAGAGCAAGACACAGGCATCTCTAAAACAACGATTGGGAGGATCGTAACCGAATATTTGAAGCTCAAAAAGACTCCTGCAAAATTCATCCCAAGATTCCTCACCAATGAGCAAAAACTGTGTCGGCTTGCAACCTGTGAGGACATGATGGAAATTGCAAGAACGGATCCAGAATGGAAAGACAAGATAATCACAGGCGACGAGACATGGGTCTATGGCTATGACCCTGAAACCAAACCTCAATATCCCGAGTGGAGAGGTTAGGGTGAGCCTAGACCCAAAAAATCCAGAAACAAGGTGTTGCTGGGTCGCTTTTTCGGATAACAAGGGCATTGTTCATCACGAGTATCTTCCTGCAGGCCAAACAGTTATTAAGGGAAATGTATTTGGGCATTCTTCGCCGTCTTAGGGAAGCGATTCGAAAAAAAAGGCCAGAAAAATGGACTAATGGTGGCTGGATCCTACACCATGACAATGCTCGCCCTCACACAGCGCACTTGATGACTAGCTTTTTGGCGAAAAAACGGGACACAAATCCTACTTCAACCACCCTATTTCCCAGGACATCGCACCAAATGACTTTTTTCCTGTTCCACCAAACTTAAAGCAGTTCTAAAAGGAAAACATTTTGACACCCAGGGATGACATAATAGAAAAATCGCCGTTAGCATTGAAGAGCATTCCAAAAGAGGCTTATAAAAACTGTTTCGACAATTGTGAGAAACGATGCGCTGGTGCGTTGAAGCAAGGGGGGATTACTTTGAAAAGTTTTAATAAAAAAAAATTTAAAATCTTACCTTTTTTTTATGGACCCAGTCCGGGAACTTATGGGACATACCTTGTAGTATACCCTAGATGAGAAAGCTAAGCCCTCTTAATATATTATAACACATTGCAATAAGGAGAATTTTTATTTTTTTATTTTATTTGATAAAGGATCTTTCATTTTGAATTCAAGATGAGTTCATTAATTTCCAGAATTGGTTAAAAAATGAATTCTTTTAAAAATATAGAGAAAAAAATTATAGAAAGAGAGATATTTATAACCCAGGCTCCTGGAGCACAGAGCGCCAACTACCCGGGGAGTCCAGCTCACTAGTTAAAATTATACACAGTAAAATTCTGGACATTTGACCACACCTGACAAATTAGTCTCGTGGCGCACTCAACGATCTAAAAAAGAACAAAACAACTTCCTTGTATGGTTCGTATTTCTATTTTGAAAATGGCCGTTTTCGAAAAGCAGAGAATTCGCATTAAGTTTTGTTTTAAATTGAAAAAAGTGTTTCTGAGATGCATGAATTGATTAAAAAATCTTTTGGAAATACTACTTTATCCAGTTCAAGAACATTTAAATGGTTTTCACGCTTCCAAAAAGGTTGGGAAGAGGTAAAAGTTGATCAACATACTGGACGTCTAAGAACATTACGTTTTGAAGAAAACAAGCTCAAAATAAAGAATTAATCAAAGCTAACAGAATAATTTATATTAAAGATTTATATTCACAGACTGGGCTAACTGTAGGACTGTGTCATCAAATAGTGACATAAATATTTGGACATGATCCGAACATCTTCAATATTTGTTCCCCGGATTCTAACGGAGGAACAAAAGGAGGTTAAAATGGAAATCTGCCAAAACATGATCGAAATGACTCGGATTGATCCAGACTGGAGTCAAAATATCATTACCAAGGATGAGACATGGGTGTATCAGTATGACCCAGAGACCAAATGTCAATCCAGCCAACTGATTGAAAGAGAATAACCGAAGCCCAAAAAGACTAGTTTTGCAGAATTCACAGTCAAGACATGGCTTGTTACATTTTTCGATATTAACGGCTTAGTTCACCATGAATTTATTCCTTTTGGACCTGAAGATAAATCTTTGATATAAACTCTTCTGTTAGCTTTGATTGATTCCTTTATTTTGGGCTTGTTTTCCTCGCAACGTAATGTTCTTGGACGCCCAGTATGTATCGATTACCTCTTCCCGACCTTTTTGGAAGCGTGAAAAACATTCAAAATTTCTTGAACGACATAAAACAGCACTGCCAAAATCTTCTTTAATCAATTCATGCATCTGAGTAGTTCATTTTTCAATAAAAAACAAAACTTAATGCAGATTCTATGTTCCTTGAAAATTGTCCCTTTGAAGATATAAATACGAATCGTACAAGGAATTTCGTACATGATAGATCAACGCGTGCGCCATTAGACTCGTGCTTTCAGTCAGGTGTGGTCAAATGTCCAGTATTTAACTGTGTATGAATTGTTTTTCTTTAGATTTCATTTTAAATTTTACTTTTTACAGTCTTGGAAATTAATGAACGCATACTCTCTTTCTTGTTTATAATTATAAATGGCACTTTAATTCATTATTACATAACATCTTTCAAACTAACACACATAACAATGACAAAACATTGTTATGCAAAAGATATTCTGAGTTTTTATACTGAGGGAGTTTTCTCATATTTATAATAAAAACGTAAACAAGTTCGTCCAATGTTGTTCCCGACATCGCTCGGGAAGTGACCTTGCGAAGTAAACAACAACATCCTCACTGCCGGGGGACCAGAACGCTCCCAGGAGACGAAGTAATTACACTGCCCCATAGTGATAATTAATTATCTCAAACTCCATCTCTCTCCCCCCACTCAGGAACAGCTTCATTCCTCCAATAACCTTCCACCTATCTTTTGTAACAATCGAAAATTCTTTCACCATACGATACAAATATAGATGATTATTATAATGTGCCAAAGATACTAGAGGTGACAACCACTCATCGTCTGGTTGAATATTATTTATTTCACAGCGAGGAGTATTTGCATATTAGAAGGTTGCCATGGATTTGCATAGCGTTAAAAACATAAAACAATATTTACATATGAATGAAAATAGTTAATCATATCAAACGGACAAAATGCATAGTATATGATAATTTGCCATATATCACAACAATAGTGTGAATTATTTAGCGTACCATCTATTTATTAAAAGTATAAATAAGTTCGTGAGTTTTTTTTTTTTTTTTCAAAAATTGAAGCTTTATTGTGCGAAATTTGTTAGACATTCAATGTTCAAAGTATTGTCCATCGCTAATCACTACTCTTTCTCATCTTTCTGGCAATTGACGGATCCCATCGGGGAAAAATGCCGGCTCTTTGTTAAGTATCTTTGACATCATCGTAATTGGAGAAGTTCTGGTCACCCAACCCACGATGATTCTCAGCAACCTTTTTTTCTTCATATTGAAGTAATGATGGCGGTGGTGTAGTCAGGTTGAAGGTGTGTAGTCTGAATCTCTGCAGTGGCGCCTGGAACGGGAGGCCGCGGGATTACTGGAGTTTAGGACCCCTTCGCACTTGCACCCTTGTCCAACTGGCGTCGCAACTGGTTGATTTTAGGCTGTCGTGCGGATACGTCCGCTAGGTAGCCGTCTTTCCCCCGGGTTCGGCGGTGTTACAGGCGGCGCAATTCCCGACAAATCTCATAACCGTGGATAATTCCATGCTCTACCTTCACCCTACCTAGAGTAAATTGTGGGGGTCGGTGGAAGGATGGCCTAAACCGTTGGTTTTCGACCGCTACGACCCGGGATCAAATCCCGCATTGGGAACTTTTTTTATAATAAAAATAAATACACTTGGTTCTTTTTTATGCGGTAGATGCGTTCCAGGGGAATCCGCATAAAAAAAATCGCACAAAAAAGACATACATTTATATGTAAAATGATGGATACGTTCCATTTATTAAAAAAATCGCATAAAACCTAAATAATGTTTTAAAATGCATCAGAAATCGCATAAAAAAAGATTTATAAATAATAAGATTTAATTTTTTTCTCATCATATTTTAATAAATGGCACATATGTGTGTTAATAACAAAAACAAAACTTAATATGTAAAAAAAAAACATAAACAAAACTTTATTTAAAATCATATTAAGAATGTTTTCATCATTATTCGCTGTCTGATAATGTGCGAACCCGTTTGTGGATTGGTGCAAGATCACTTTCATCACTTGAAGATAAAATTACGTCATCAGATCTACATGGTAATGCTTCTTTAGGAACTTCAGTGATTTTTTTTCTTTGACAAGGTAGTTAGTAATCAAACGCTGTG
The DNA here is from genome assembly GCA_030710605.1 of Cordylochernes scorpioides. Classification (NCBI taxonomy): domain Eukaryota; kingdom Metazoa; phylum Arthropoda; class Arachnida; order Pseudoscorpiones; family Chernetidae; genus Cordylochernes; species Cordylochernes scorpioides. Next base: position 24,447,209 of record CP092880.1, read on the forward strand.
ATGGCTTGACTAGTTCTTTGTAGAGTTCTCTGTAGCCAGACATACAAAATTTCAGATCACGTTGGAATTTTAAGGCGCGTTCTACATCATTATCATTTGAATAAAAAAAATTCCAATTTACCGGAAAGTTGAAGGCCTTCCCGAAGTAATTTTTCGTCCAGTGGAGTAACATCTTCCAGTTCGCTATCTACTGTTTCGAAATCTTTAGTAGTATCTACCATACTTTCCAAAATATCATCATCATTTAGGGCTTCGTCCACAAGCAATTCTTCTATATCATGCTCGCAAAAATCATCAAAACCTTCACCACCTCTTGTTGTTCTATTTGATTCATTTATCTTTGATACGCATTCAGGCCAAGCAGCTTTCCAACATGCATTTAAAGTTTGTGATTTTATCTCGGCAATTGCTAACGCAACATGATCTACACAGTTCAAGATATTAAATTGTTTCCAAACTTCAGTAACTGTTATTGTATCGGATTCCAGTTTATCGAAAATGAATTGGAAAGTGAATTTTACATAATATTTTTTAAATGTTGAAATAATTCCCTGATCTAATGGTTGAATTAGGCTCGTTGTGTTTGGAGGGAAAAAAACTACCTTTATATTTGGATGTTCTAAGTTTGGATGACCTGGTGCATTGTCAAGAATTAATAAGATCTTAAATTCGAGACCCATCTCTTTCATATGATTTTCTACTTCGGGTACGAAGCCTTTATTGAACCATTCAGTGAAAATAGCCGTTGTTACTCAGCCTTCTGTTTGCCATCCAATGTACGGGCAGTGTATTTAAGTCTTTTCCTTTTAATGCACGTGGTTTTAAAGATCGATTTACAAGCAGCGGTTTTAACATTCGATCGCCAGATGCATTGCTGCACAGCAATAAAGTAACTCGATATTTAGCAGCTTTAAAACCACTGGCATTTTTTTCGGACTTTGCAATGTAAGTACGGGTTGGCATTTTTTTCCAAAACAATCCTGTTTCATCAGCATTGAAGATTTGATGGGCACAATATCCTCCATCTTTAATAATTTTAGCCAACTTTTCAGGATATTTTCTAGCAGCTTCTTCATCTGCAGAAGCCACCTCACCTTTTATTTTTAGATTATGAAAATAATGTCTTTTTATAAAACCAGTTAACCACCCTGTGCTGGCAGAGATTTGTGGATTACTTTCACGTGAAGATGTAGATGGCTCTGATTCTTTTAACTCCTTGTAAAATTTAAGGGCTTTCATCTTGATTAAATGTCCATCTAACGGAATTCTTTTTTGAGTTAAATCTTCAATCCAAATTACGAGAGCCTTTTTTTTTTTTTTTTTCTATTAAAGTGCCTCTTGAATATGATGAAATTTTAGAACTCAAATTTGTACCAGATCTGACTGATCTTCTTATTGCCGCTTCATTTTTTTTTTATTGCTCTTATAGTAGATTCGCCTAAATTATAACGTTTACCTATTGCTGTTGATCTTTCTCCTTTCGCCAAGCAATCGAGAATTATAATTTTGGTTTCTAGCGAAATTGCACTTCTTTTTTGTTTTTTATTATTGTCACACATTTTCTTTAAGAGGACTAAAAATTATAGAAAAAACTTAATGTACAATTACGCACTAAAATTATTCAAAAAAACTTACAATTCACTTGAGTAAATTTATCTTCCGGTTTTCGGTAGTAACCTTCTTTCACAAAGTTTTATTTTCTAATGCTTTCCAATATGCAGGCTTTTTTAATTAGTTTCATACAAAAACAAAATGCAGCATAAAAACACGCAATTTTAAAGAGGTATTTTTGTTTTTGTCTCTTTTGTTTTTAAGAACAAATCAAGAGAAAACATGTCAATAAAAGAAAAAAGAAATTTGTAACGGCAGCTGGCACGCCGCGGGTTTTCAGTTTTGATTTCGGTTTTGCACGAGTTGTGTAAGACACCGGCAGGCGCTGAATAAAAGACATTGGAACTTCCCTTCTACTGTTTGTTGGATAACTTAACATACAACCAGGACGTTACAAAATTCTTTCTTTGTATTGATTGCGTAATAGTAGAGTTGTAGTTGTTATTCTTATTCGTTTTCAGAAAAAGTGAATCACCAAAAAAAAAAATTTTCGAAATTCGAATAATTTTTTTTTCTTGCACCGCATAACTCCAAAACCGCATAAAAAAAACCGCATAAAAAGAGAACGAAGTGTACTCCAATGACCGCCAATTCTTGTAAATTTAACCCCACCAGCGAGTTATGTAGTTAGGTAACCAAACAGGAGCTCTTGTACATTTGTAAGTGAAAAGTCGAACTGCTTTTCACATGTGTAGACATGTGGTGCACTTACAGTAAAAGCAGTCGCCAACTTCTACCCACCATGATTATTATGGCCTGCACCATGTGTATTAGAAATAGTAATAATAATAATAAAGTGAAATTTTGTGCTTTTCACAGTCCTTTAGTCTCTTTTTTACGAAGGCAGGGCAAGCAAGTTATTTGACCAAATACGGCGTGATGTTCAGTTACTCAATAGCATCTTACAGCATGTGTGGAATCAATATATATGAAATAAGATCCATTGACTAAGGTAACAAATTACAAGGTCAATATTCGAAAATAAAAAGGTTTTGTAGTCAGTTATCGAATAAATTAGCATATTCCCGGGATAGAAACTATGACACTGACTACTTCCTTATGCACGGTGGATTATATGGCCACTGGACATGCATCAGACCTGGAGGCTGTTAGGTTCTGTGCTATTTGGAGTAAAGAAGCTCCATCTATGCTTCCTTCCTGTGGTAAATCTGTATAAGACCGGTATAGAGCTGTATGTGGTGTATTGTAAAAACAAAAACAGATTTTCATATCAATTTTGAGTATCAATATTTCATTCATCTTTCGAATTCCAAACATTATCGATCTAATATAATAAACGCCTCATTGTTTATATACATTTTTATTCACTTTATTCTCGCCTACTGATTGGTTCTCTACTATCACGTGACCTTACTCAGCCAATCAGCGTTGGGTGTTTTTTTAATTCAATGGTTCCATTCCACAACGAAGTCCTATATGATCGTTATGATCGTGGGGTTCAATTCATAGAATTTCAGTTTTAGCTGTGGTGGAAGTTAATACTAGAGATATAATGTTTGCTTGTCTCTCTCTATTCTGACATTTTAAAATTTTCAAGTTTTATATTTGTGAATAATATTCATATTGAAGTTTTTATTTATCGTATTTATTATATCACGTAAGTTTTTAATTCCTTGAGATATAAGAAATTGCGATATACCTTCAGAAAAATATCTATAAACCTTATGTAATATGTTTCTTTATTACGAAACACTGTGATCTTTCGAACTCTCACTCTTTAACGAGGAGAAGTTACAACAGAGAGTGGGCACGGGGAGGTGAGATATACTAAATGATGGCTGTTTAATCTAGATTTGAAGTATGACAGTTCTGGGATGATGATACTGTTGTTTGGATATAAGGAATTCGAGGATTTCTGACTTGAACGGTATATTACAGTAGTGACGGCAGGTAGGGTTATCTAGATTGAATGTATGGCCTGTGATAGGCTGGTATATTAATGATCTTGTGTCTTTGTTTTTTATATTCCGTATATAATGTTCCATCTTATATGCCACTCTGATCTCTAGTTTAACAATCGAATAACCTTTTTTTTATCCCTAGTACACGTGGTACAGGCCATGCTAATCATGGTGGGTAGTTAGCGACTGCTTTTACTGTAAGCGCACCACATGTCTACACATATGAAACGCAGTTCGACTTTGGACTTATAAATGTGAGAGAGCCACGTTTGGTTACTTGCACTCGCTGGTGGGGTTGGACTTTGGCCAGAATCGGGGCCCATTGGAGCATTTTTATTTATCAGAAAAAGTGCCCAATGTGGGATCCGA